>CM072525.1:35296317-35366317 GCA_036898135.1 Oncomelania hupensis
AAATCTCTGCCTCTTCTTTCCCATCCCCCCCCTCTCCCCGGGGTGGGAGGAGGGAGAGGTCGAGGGAAGTTCCGTGCAGTCCATAACAGTGAATGACGAACATAGACCTACACTAACACTGTGTATCTATCTATAGGACGATTGTCAGGAAGGTGCGGCAGCGAATCAAGGCGAGCAACGCTTTAAGACATTTTTTTCCTCTAAAAGCGGTGAACATGTCTTACGCGTGGAGTAATACTGCGTATGCACTTAATAAATTATCATTCATTTGTTTGCACTTAATATATTATCTTTCATCTGTATGCACGTAATCAATTATCATTCAGTATCATTACCGCTGGGTGTGTCGGCGTAACCGAAACCCGTTCGTCCAGGACAGGAGCTGCCAGAAGCATCGTTAAAGGGTCGTTGACCTCTTGTACGCGTGGCTGGGTTTTTTGGCTGGGGAGGCAAAGCGTTTGTGTAAAACGCAAGACGAAGGTGTCTTGCCTACAGAAAAAAGACTGGAGTTTTGTTACGTTTGAGACGCGCACGATAGTACGTGTGAGACGCGCACGATAGTACGTGTGAGACGCGCACGATAGTACGTGTGAGACGCGCACGATAGTACGTTTGAGACACGCACGATAGTAGGCTACGTGCACAGGCGCTTGTATCAGGACACGCGAGCGCCTATGCCTGTGACGCGTCTCCCTTTGGTATTATAGATAACCAAAGGGAGACGCGTCACAGGCATAGGCGCTCGCGTGTCCTGATACAAGCGCCTGTGGCTACGTGTGAGACGCGCACGATAGATCCGATCGTTTTGTTTTGCAAAGCATGCAATAACAGAGTGTATTTACCTTTGATTTGATTTTGCGTTGTAGTTGGAAGAAGCTGCTTTGTATAATGTTGATAATTTTCGTTGGACGATATTATTGGAGAATTTTCTAGGGTTGCTTGTTTACTATCGATCGAAGCGTGTAGATAAATCTAGTGGTAGCTACGAGATGATTCTAACCTAAATAAAGTGCATAGTTTTGATGAAGAATTTTATTCTGGTTAGATGTAATTGCGGCACTCTGGAATGTTCGAATGTTCTCTAGATTATAGAAAAACTGTATAGGGGATGCACTGTGTCTGAAAAGAGGAGAAAGTGAAAAAAAGCGATTGAACGATTGTATGCAGTTGTTGATGTACGCTGATCTGAATAAAGTTAAAAAACTTCATACGACTACCCCTGCCTTGTTGCTGAATGAACAGGTTGCGTAGATAAACGAATCTGAGTTACACTTATCAGGATTTAAGCATCGAGGCTGAATCAACTACTGATGAAAAAAACAACAACAACAGTACAACAAGTTTATTGACAGCATAATGGATTTAATCTTAATTATATACTATCCTCCGTGCAACGACGAAACGATAGCAAAGATCTGTCTCTCTCCCTCCTCTCCCCAACCGGTCCCTGCTTCCAGCGGTTTGCATTCGTAGATTTGTGCCATAGATACAGATGTTCCAATTCGCTGTGTTCTCAGCTTGTCAGTGTTTCACCTGGGCTTGCTGAAAATCAAATAACTTATTCCAATAGAATAAGAAGACGCTTGGACGAAGTCATCAGGAAAAAAAAATCTTAATGCGGAAAAATTGGTATCCACAATTTTGCCAACAGAAATGAGAAGGAACATGCCCCCTCCCCCCTCCCCCTTTTTTTTAAGCAGAATTAATTGCCGATGGCAATGCCATTGGTCTATTGTCAGTGCGAATGTGCTTGCAAACAGTAAATAGTGCAGAGCGTCCGTGTCGTTGTATTTATCCATTATGTCTTTAAAGTAGCATTGTTTTTACAAGAGCAACTTTTAAGATGTCAAGCGCGGAGAGTGCACTTAAAGTGTGGCACCGCGCTGAAAGAAATAACGGATTTATTTATAAGGTCAATGCGACGGAATGTGCGTGTGCACAAACTAGACATCAGCTTATGCAATAATAATGCTCTCTTCTGAAGGATAAGCTAAATATTTTATTTTTCGCTTCCTGCTGGGCATCGAACCCATGCTTGCCAGTTCCTTCGGCATTTCGGTACTAGCGCGTTTCCGTTCCGCTAACTGGTCACCGCATCATTGCAATAGATTTCTGGGGAACTAATCACACCCCAACGACTCTAAAATGATGACCAACAACACCAATGGCATTAACATGGACATCAAAGTCCAAGGCCAATCCCTCAACACAGTGCATTGTATTAGACAATGGGTCCTGACAGGAAGTCCTCTCCAGGATCGCACAAACAACTGCTGCCCTGACAAGGTTGAAGCCCATTTGGAAAGATAGGACCATCAGTCTACATTTCAAGGTAAGGCTGCTGCGCTTCCTTGTCATCTCCATCTTCTTATACGCTTGTGAAACATGGACCCTCACAACAGATCTACAACGAAGAATATAAAGCATGGAGATGAGGTGCTAAAGAAGACTTCTGGGCATTAACCTATACCCAGCACATCACCAACAACGAAATCCGACAGACCATTAAACAAGCCATTGGACAACACGATGACATGCTCACAGTGGTGAAGAAACGGAAACTCCGAAGGTATGGCCACGTCACCAGATCATCAGGCCTTGCAAAGTTGCAAAGACCATCCTGCAAGGCACTGTGGAAGGAGGCAGAAGTAGAGGAAGGCAGAAGAAGAGGAAGGCAGAAGAAGAGGAAGGCAGAAGAAGAGGGAGACAGAAAAAGAGGTGGGAGGACAACATTCGAGAATGGACTGGCTTGACACTAAAATGATTTTATTGGTCAGATTAACATACGTTGTACTGATGTGATTGAACGAAATAAACACGGGCCTAGCAGGTAAACAATAGGACGATCATCTTATAGATGTGCGGCACAGCAGGACGCGCGGGTGTGAAAGGTTGAAGATATACAAGACATCAACATCAACATTTAATGTTGAAGAGATTGTTCGTCGTTGTTCCCCTAACTCTATCGTCGATGCGTTTGAGATTCATTTCTCGAAAGTCAGGCCTTTGAAGAAGTAAGACCTGAACAGTAACTCTGCCAGCCTGCTTCGACAGTACGCAGATATTCGCTTAATATAAGGTGCATGATCATCCGATCCGACAAGGGTTTGTCATTAGATTTGCATCCGAGCCTCCTCGTATTGTCTCTAATACACTTGTTGGGTGAGCCACTCAGGTGAGTCAGCATGCAGCATTAAGCCATAGCACCGGCATGACCTGATATTCAGCGCCTGCTGCAAACTCTCTCTCTCTCTCTCTCTCTCTCTCTCTCTCTCTCTCTCTCTCTCTGCCTCTCTCTCTCTCTCTCTCTCTCTCTCTCTCGTTACTGTTGGCACTGAGTGCATCTGCAATAGTCATCCAGTGTGAGTTGCGCCAGAATTTACTTTTTTATGTTTGTTTGTCGTGGGCAAGATTACAAGATTCTATGTTTCTGTCTATCTGTCTGTTTTTGTCTCTCTGTTTCTGTGTCTCTGTTAGTCTCCCTCTCTCTCTCTCTCTCTCTCTCTCTCTCTCTCTCTCTCTCTTTCGCTCTCTAGTTCTCTTTGTCTTTCACACCTTCTCTACAAACACGCACACATACATACATATAATTTACAGTTGAACAACCACACACACACACACACACATACGCAGACACACACACACACACCCACACCCACACCCACACCCACTTCAAAGTGTCGTAGCCGTGTTTTTCTTTCTTACTTTCTTTCTTTTTTATGCATTTAAGTATTTTAAAAGATCCTCCAAAACTTAAAAAAAGCTGAGACTTACGCCTGTGGATGAGTAGCAGCTGCTGTTTTCAAGCTGTGTGTTTCTATGTTTCATCATAATTTTTATCAGGTGAACGTCAATGTCAAACTCTTTCGCCAAATAGGACAAGTCGTAGCAGTCGTTGATTCTTGGCAGGAAGGGTACATTCCGGTCCTGTTGAGTTATATATATATCTTTCTCTCTCTCTCTCTCTCTCTCTCTCTCTCTCTCTCTCTCATCTCTCTCTCTCTCTCTCTCCTCTCTCTCTCCTCTCTCTCTCTCTTCTCTCTCTCTCTCTCTCTCTCTCTCTCTCTCTCTCTCTCTCTCTCTCTCTCTCTATATATATATATATATATATATATATATATATATTGTTTTGCGTTCTCTTATATGCGTCATTATCATAAGTAGAGTAGCTTAAACGTTGACTTTAGAACAATTGACCAATGAAGTGAAAAGTTGGAGGGAAAATGCTTTGAAAGTTTTACAATTCTTTAACACAACACAAGTTTTTTTAAAATATACTTTTTTTATTTGTCCATTTTTATTTTCATATTGTGGTTTCTGTGCAGATCTTACGAGTAGCATTAGCTGTTTAGTAAAAACAAAGAACGTAATTAATGCCTTCACTTGCGCTGAAAAAGTCGGACCGTCACACATAGACTGTCATATAAAGTTCCTGTCGTGGGGTAATCTACACAGTGAACACTTGCGACTGTATGTGTCTTTGGTCTGTATGTGTCTTTGGTTTGTATGTGTCTTTGGTCTGTATGTGTCGTGCTTTCTGTTCCTGCTTGTGTGTCCATGTCAAGGATTCCACACTAACGTCACTAATGCATAATTAATTGTGTTACGATGTATCAACATTGTTTGCCTCTCGTCACTCGTACCAAAATATCACTTTATATGATGTGGTCCATTGGTCGTAGATCTACACAAATACACGGATATTCATATTATTATACATATGCTGACAAATTTAGCGGATTAAACCCAAAGGCTTAAAGTATTATATAAAAACTTTGATTTTAAAGCATGCTGTGTAGCCTATAGTACACATTCGTGCAAACAAAGAGTGACACAGGCAGACAAGGACTCGCTGAGGCAGAGCCACATAGAGACGTTCTCGATAGAAAATTCTGATACTTTCGAACAGGCCTAACTAAAGCTGTGCCGGTTCTTCCCCATTAAGAGAGTTCTAGTTCGTTAGCTCCGATCCCAATTTTGAAGGCGAAACTACTCCATGTGTTTTACCGCAAAAGGAGAACTGTTCGCCTCCGAGAGCGTTCTAGTTCAAGTATTTTCTAGTGCTAGGAGTTTGAATTACAATGTTTTTGAAGTTCTACAACTCATAAATGATTCAATGGTAAAAGAGAAAAAGCCTTATGAGATGCTACAGAAGACTTCTGGGCATTTCCTATACCCAGCACATCACCAACGACGAAGTCTGACAGACCATCACACAAGCCATTGGACAACACGATGGCATGCTCACAGTGATGAAGGAACGGAAACTTCGATGGTATGACCACGTCACCAGATCATCAGGCTTTGCAAAGTTGCAAAGACCATCCTGCAAGGCACGGTGCAAGGAGGTAGAAGAAGAGGGAGACCGAAAAGTGGGAGGACAACATTCGAGAATGGACTGGCTTGACATTGAGCGATGCCATCAGGGTTGCTGAGGACAGAGAAAGATGGAGTAGACCTACGCTGGTTAAACGATCATCTGTGGTGCCCCAACGACCTCAGAGTTACGGGATAGGATAGGATAGGATAGGTGTTTATTTGCGTGTGTGTGGTGTGTGGTTTCTGCATGGCCCCGCCTCTATCTTGTTAGGTGTGTTTTTATTGACTGATATTGTTATTTCCACCCCTGCATGGTTTTAACTACCCGTGGTCCAGAAAAATTAACAGTAAACATTTAACCTCCTTCCCTTGTTGGGTCCCCTTTATCTTGCAATCTGAATATGATAATCCCCTTTACGCCTGATGTGTCCTGGAACTGAAATTTACTCTTGTATGTATAAGAAGTAAATATGGAGTACTTAGGACACGAGATCACGCAATGTCCCAGAGAGCGCGAGAAAATTTGAGAAATGTGCTGCCCCCATTGCACCGTTTGAGACAAATAAAGTTGTATTGTACGGAAAGTTTCAATATGGTGGACCGTCAAAATCGCTGGATTCATCGTTTTCGTAGACCACAGCTATTGTATGACAGGAGCAACCCTCTTATAAACGTAATACATGAGCTTAGTGCTGCTTTATCTTCCACAGCGTAGCTGACCGGCCCAGGCTTACGTCACCTTTATTTTCTGCTCGTACTTTATATAACGTGGCTGGGCTCATCGTCTCACACTGAGTAGCAGAGACCGCCGAGCCTTACTGTGCCTCTCCACCTTGGGAAGCGACGTGAACCTCAGCCGTCTCTGCTACGCAGAGTGCTTCAGTCTATCCGTTTTAAGTTCGGGTGAGTTATATAATACTTCAAGAAGAAATTAAATTAGCAATATGTAAACAGCGGCGGTGATTGGGGAGAGGCGAACATATAAGCCTGGGCCAGTCTCAGCTACGTAGTGTGATTTACTTTGCGTCATCAGTAATATTTTCTGCTCTGGCTAAACGCGCTGGAACACCAATGCAAAGCGTTAGGCCTACTGTGTAGCACACATCACAAGTGAATAGCTAAATACCCGCCGCTTGGACTGTATGCATTATCTCGTCCCCTATACGCTTATGTGTCCGGGGACGTTAATCTATTTTAACTAACTGTATGCATTCATATTAAACAATGACTGTGTTTAAGCAGTACCTAAAGTTAGAGAGTGTTTAGGAAGGAGTTAGCAATACTCCACAAAGCAGATTGAACTCAGCAGATCCACAACAGAACGCTTGTTTCTATATTCATTTTGCAAAAGGGGCCCGTCTTTTAACTAGGCTTATTCTGTAGATAACTGGCATGCTTCAGGTTCTTCAGAATGCTTGGCACCATGTTGTGATAGGGTAATTCCCACTTTCCCTCCACAGAAATATTTCTTAGAGAAACCCAGTTCTACACGAACAGTTTATCGTTGGGTGTGCGCTGGAGAAGCAGTTAACTACGAACAAGCAGTAGCTGGAAATGGTTGCAGTTCAGTCATTACCAATGGACTGGTTTGTTTGTTTTCTTGTCTGTCTCTCTTCCTCTGTTTGTCTTCCTACGTTAGTACATCTGTCTCTCAAGTTTTTTTGTCGTCTCTCTTGGTTCACCTGTCTATCTCCTTCTCTCTGTCTGTATCGTCTAGGGCAGCTCTTTGAACGGTATGTGAAACATGTAAACAAGTACCTTATATCCCTTGTATATAACAGGGGTTTCAGTATAAATAGTATCCCCTTTTTCTGCAAATTTAGTGCTTTAAATTCCCACTGTCACTGTCTTTCTCATTTGTTCTTTCTCATTCCTACTCTGTTCTATCAATCTACTACACTATCTTCTTCATCGCTAGACCAGTCACCTACCTTTTTTCTTGAAAACTCTTCCGGGACAAAACTCCTCATTTGTGTGTGAGGTCTGTTGTATCAACTTGGGAATATTGGACACTTTCTGCGAAATGGTCACGATAGGGCTTCCTGTGATATTATTGTTTAGCAATGTAGGCATTTTATATGTATGTCTTTTGTTAATATTTTATAATGATGTTTGTATTCTATTTTGGTTTTGTAAACGGGGGTTCAATAAATTAGATTATAGCCTTAGCGTCCCCTGCGTGGGATGTCTTTATTGTACAGTGACCGGCTGTTGGAGTGCCTTCAGTGTAACCACTAGGGTTCTTTTATGCGGATCAGGGGTGAGTCCTCTTTCACTGAAGTTGTGGTCTTGATTTTGTGGTCCTGATTCGGCTCTTTGCAGTCCACTGGATCCTGTAAGCAATGAATAACTAAGTACCTTATACCTGCCTAAATACCTTATATTGAGCCTCTGCTTTCCTACCCATCAACTTATCTCTCTTCCCTCTCTGTTTCTGTCTATCCATCGGTCTGTCTTTCCTTGTCTATCCCTTTCTCTGTCTCTGTTTGTATGTCTCTGTCTGTCTGTCTGTCTGTCTGTCTGTCTGTCTCTCTCTCTCTCTCTCTCTCTCTCTCTCTCTCTCTCTCTCTCTCTCTCTCTTCCTCTCTTCTATTTCCAATATTCCTCTTGTTGTACTTCGTGTTCTTCTTCTTGTTGTTCTTGTTCTTGTACTTCTTCTTTTTGTTCTTCTTGTTCTTCTTCTTCTCCCACCCTCCGCCCCTCTTGGTTGTTGTTGTTGTTGTTGTTGTCCTCCTCCTCCTCCTTCTTCTTCTTCTTCTTCTTCTTCTTCTTCTTCTTCTTCTTCTTCTTCTTCTTCTTCTTCTTCCCACCCTCTCTTTCTCACGATCTCTATGGCTCTGGCTTGTAACACAAAGCTGGAAATGATGGTTTGAAATAGCAGAAGTGAAACGTCAGGATAGCGACTTTTGATTTCCTATTGGCTTGCACAGGCTTTAAAGATCCTGACGCTCATGTTCTAGACGGGTGAGTGCCAGCTACATAAATTACACCCAGCAAGCACTAGGTCCATTTTCCCTCAATCCCAAGGCTTTCAGGTTTTGCTTGATTGTCTGGAGCGGCAGACGATGTGCCTACAATCCCAAGGCTTTCAGGTTTTGCTTGATTGTCTGGAGCGGCAGACGATGTGCCTACAATCCCAGGGCTTTCAGGTTTTGCTTGATTGTCTGGAGCGGCAGACGATGTGCCTACAATCCCAAGGCTTTCAGGTTTTGCTTGATTGTCTGGAGCGGCAGACGATGTGCCTACAATCCCAGGGCTTTCAGGTTTTGCTTGATTGTCTGGAGCGGCAGACGATGTGCCTACAATCCCAAGGCTTTCAGGTTTTGCTTGATTGTCTGGAGCGGCAGACGATGTGCCTACAATCCCAGGGCTTTCAGGTTTTGCTTGATTGTCTGGAGCGGCAGACGATGTGCCTACAATCCCAGGGCTTCCAGGTTTTGCTTGATTGTCTGGAGCGGCAGACGATGTGCCTACAATCCCAAGGCTTCCAGGTTTTGCTTGATTGTCTGGAGCGGCAGACGATGTGCCTACAATCCCAGGGCTTTCAGGTTTTGCTTGATTGTCTGGAGCGGAAGACGATGTGCCTACAATCCCAGGGCTTCCAGGTTTTGCTTGATTGTCTGGAGCGGTAGACGATGTGCCTACAATCCCAGGGCTTCCAGGTTTTGCTTGATTGTCTGGAGCGGCAGACGATGTGCCTACAATCCCAGGGCTTCCAGGTTTTGCTTGATTGTCTGGAGCGGCAGACGATGTGCCTACAATCCCAAGGCTTCCAGGTTTTGCTTGATTGTCTGGAGCGGCAGACGATGTGCCTACAATCCCAAGGCTTCCAGGTTTTGCTTGATTGTCTGGAGCGGCAGACGATGTGCCTACAATCCCAGGGCTTCCAGGTTTTGCTTGATTGTCTGGAGCGGCAGACGATGTGCCTACAATCCCAGGGCTTCCAGGTTTTGCTTGATTGTCTGGAGCGGCAGACGATGTGCCTACAATCCCAGGGCTTCCAGGTTTTGCTTGATTGTCTGGAGCGGCAGACGATGTGCCTACAATCCCAAGGCTTCCAGGTTTTGCTTGATTGGAGCGGCAGACGATGTGCCTACAATCCCAAGGCTTCCAGGTTTTGCTTGATTGTCTGGAGCGGCAGACGATGTGCCTACAATCCCAAGGCTTCCAGGTTTTGCTTGATTGTCTGGAGCGGCAGACGATGTGCCTACAATCCCAGGGCTTCCAGGTTTTGCTTGATTGTCTGGAGCGGCAGACGATGTGCCTACAATCCCAAGGCTTCCAGGTTTTGCTTGATTGTCTGGAGCGGCAGACGATGTGCCTACAATCCCAAGGCTTCCAGGTTTTGCTTGATTGTCTGGAGCGGCAGACGATGTGCCTACAATCCCAAGGCTTCCAGGTTTTGCTTGATTGTCTGTAGCGGCAGACGATGTGCCTAAAATAGCAAGTGAGCGCCTCAGGGGGTTCGAGTCAAATCTTGTATCTGCAAGCGCCTTGCGCGGCTCTTGACCCGGATAAGCGCTGCGTAAAAATAATAAATAAATGAATTGGCTGTACAAAGAAAAGACCTACATTTATATATATATATGATTACATTACATGACTATTGCTTTAGGTCCAGCGGACTCTTCCGAGCCAAATCAGGACCGGACAACTCCCTGATCCGCATAAAAGATCTGCTGAAAAAACCCTTTTGGTAGAACTGAAGGAAGGCACTCCACCAGCCAGTCACTTTACAAATAAAGACATCCCACGCAGGAAGCGCTGAGGCTGTACTCTAATTTATCGAACCCTCGTTTACAAAAACAAAATAGAATACAAACATCATTATACATATAAAATGCCTACATTGGTAAATAATAACAACATAGGAAGCCCTAGTGACCACCTGGCAGAAAGCCTCCAATATTCCCAAGCTGATCCAACAGACCTCACACACAAATAAGGAGTCTTGTCCCGGAAGAGTTTTCAAGAAAAAAGGTATGTGACAGGTCTAGCGAAGAAGAAGATAGTATAGCAGATTGATAGAACAGAGCAGGAGTGAGAAAGGACAAACGAGAAAGACAGCGACAGTGGGAATTTAAAGCACTAAATTTCCAGAAAGTGGGGATACTATTTATACTGAAACCCCCGGCACCCCAACGGGGGATATATATATACAGGGTGGATTTACAGGGTGGGCCAATAAAAATGTTACAACTTTTTAATCATAAATAAGTTTGTTTTTTTTTTTTTTTTTTTTTTTTTTTTAATGAGAACGTTTTCGAAAATTGTATTCACAGAAATGTCCAAATTATCATTTGATACCAAACCTAATCCATTTTTTAAACTGAATTTTCTTCAAACAATTCTTTTCTGGAGATAGGCTTATCTCATGGCGCACAGACAACTCATGGCCTGCCCACTCCCTCGATCTTTTCCCCGCTGACTACTTCCTATGAGGGTACATGAAGGAGAGAGTGTACTACAACAACCCACAGACCATTGACGTCATGAAATTCGGAGAATCCCACTTGATATGTGTAGCAATATCATCACAAACTTCAATGTGCGTGTTGCAACTGTAATCCAGAGAAGAGGAGCGTGGATTGAGCATACCATCAATTATTAAACTGTGTACAAAACGAGTGAAAAAGTGGGACATCTTTGGTATCAAATAATAATGTGGTGCTTCCGGGACATTTCTGCGAAGAAAATTTTCGAAAACGTTTTCATTGTAAAAACTTATGTACAATTAAAAAGTGGTAACATTTTATTTTCCCACCCTGTCCACCGGTGTGGCTTTCAAAGTGACAGTACGCTTTCTTGGTTTTGTATCATGTTCGTGTAAAAGATAACTAATTTCCGCCAATGCGTGAAAAATAAAAGTACGGAAATGTCCTTAACTCTTTAGCCCGCGTGTGTGTCTGGCGGGGAAGTGGGAGATGCGTGTATGTGTGTGTGTGCATGTGTGTGTCTGTGTGTGTGGTAGTTTGTTTTGGGGTGCATTTATGCATGCGTATGTTTGTTAGCTTATGTATGTATAAGCATATATGTTGGCACCTCTGTGTGAGTGCGTGCGCGCGCACGCTCTGTGTGGATGTATATACATGTGTGTAAGCGTATGCGCATGTTTGTGTGTCTGTGTTTATTCGTGGGCATCTAAGCAAATAAAGGATTAACAGCTAAACGCCGACGTTTCCTGAAACATTTCACTGTGCTAATGTATTTTGCACGTGCCTCTCTCTCTCTCTTTCTCACTCCCGTGGTCCTTATTCGGCTCTTAGCAGCGCCCTGGACCTATAAACACTGAATATCTATCTCTCCCTCCCTTTCTCTCTCTCCCCCCCTCTCTCTCCCTCTCTCTCTCTCTTCCTTTCTCTTCTCACTCTCTTTCTCTCTCTACCTCTGTCTCCCCATCTCCTCCCCCCTCAATCTCTCTCTTTCTCTCTCTTCTGTATTATGTTATTTTATTAAGTATCAGTTTTGGACAATTAGACTTTCTTATGATATAAGCCTAGAATCTTAATCACTAATAAACTTTTTTTAAAATTCAAAAAAGTTTCTCTTTCCCTCTCCCTCCCCCTCCCATTCTCTCTCTCTCTCTCTCTAGCTCCCGCTCTCTCTTTCCTACCTTATTTTTCCCCTTCGTCCCTTACAACAACAACAGCAGCAATAACATCAACAACAACAACAACAACAATACAAAATTCTGTATTGCCAAGTGAACACACACAAGAAACATCCTTCGGTCAATGCAGCAGCACACTATAAAGTAAAACTGATGTACCAATGGACAACACACACACACACACACATACAAAAAAACTCTGATTCCTCGCCACTTCAACCGCCCCCCCCCCTTCCCCCCTTCATCCATCCTCTCTCTTTCTCTCTCTTTACCCTCTTCGCTACTCCTCATCCCCCTCCCCTCTCTCATCGATCCCCTTCTCTATCTCCCTCCCTCTTACCCAACCCCGGCTTCATTGCCCTCCCTCCTTCCCTCTCAATGATAATACGCTAATCTGTTTAGCATGTGCTGGATGTGGATCTCTTTCGCTCACCCGTGATAAGACCCCCTTAAAAAAAACTGTCATGGCATCAATCACCCGCCTCATCTTTTTCTCATTCCCTCCGTCGGCCATTTTTTTTCTACCTTTTCCGCCTCTCCTACCCCACCTCCCTTCCCCACACACACACGCATCTTCTCTTCCTCCATTTCTCCCCTCCTCCTCTCCCCCGCCCCATCCCTTTGCCCACAGACTATTCTTAACTGTTTCTTTTCTGTTTACTTGGTTTAAACAATGGTTTATTCAGTTAAATTTTCAGATCTGACAAATACATAAATACAGTAACAGGAATACACAAAAGGCAAAGCTTAAGTGAGTGCATACCTGGATAAGTTACAATAATCTGTGTCAGTTTAGGCGGAATAATTACATCATTGAGATACAAATACATTGCCATCAACACAAGAACAATAACAATGATAAGGAAAGCACAATCATAAACAACATACAAATGAATTACAAAAGATATACACAAATATATTAACAAATAAAAACAGAAACAATTAGAAAAAGATAATGAAATAATAACAAAATAATAGCGAGAGATTCACTAGGAAACAGTTGCAGCAAGGAGTTTGCTGAAGGTAGGTAGGTAGGCCTACCACGGAAGAAAAAAAAACACACAAAAACAAAACAACAACTATCTTTAATATACCAGACAAAAAGGCAAGGTAACTAGTTACTATTAGTGAAAGCGGCCTGACAGTCGCAGAAATTCGTGAACAACAGCCACTATAATACTATTCTCCTGCACGGACAAACATTCGCTGCCATGAAGTAATATTATAACATCTTGAGATTCAAGATTCTGTTTACTTTGCCAGCCTTCGACTCGCAAGCCCCGGTCACACAGCCCTTTACGACTGAATCACGGCCAAAGCGCGTCCAAAATTTGTTACCCGTGGAGTGGACGTTGTTGTTCGCGTTGATGTCGAAGTTAAGACGAGCTACGGTCGAGGTATAGACGTGGTAGGACGCGGGGAGAAATCTGAACGGCATCGGACGCGGCAAAAAGTTTTGAACTGCTCAAAATTTTAGCCCGCGCACAACCACGGGTAAAACACGCGGTAAAGACGTGCAACACACGCGTGGTAATCCGTGTTCCGGCAGTGATTAGAACTTGGGGAGACGCGGTAAGACGCGAAAGTTTAGCGTTCAGTCATAGGACGCATGTACCGCGTTGGAATCACGGGAAATAGCGTGTGTTTAGCGGCTTATCACTGACAAAGCACTACCTACAAACTTTTTGCCGCGTCCGATGCCGTTCAGATTTCTCCCCGCGTCCTGCCACGTCTATACCTCGACCGTAGCTCGTCTTAACCTCGACATCAACGCGAACAACAACGTCCACTCCACGGGTAACAAATTTTGGACGCGCTTTGGCCGTGATTCAGCCGTAAAGGGCTGTGTGACCGGGGCTTAATCTCTGTAATTGTAACTGTTTAGTGTGAACCGCCGCTATGCATATATGTGCTTTATATGGGTCGTATATTGTTTTCGATTTGTCTGTTCTTCTGCGTGTATGTGTGAGTTTGTGTGTGTGTAAGTGTGCTTGTGTGTGTGTGTGTGTGAATGTGTCTGTGTATGTCGATCCGCTCGGTTTCTCAGAATTGAGTGGATTGATTTATATAATTTGGGAAGACGCTTGCCTCGCGCCGTCACCTCGCCATCCTTTATTTTAAAAAAAACAAAAAACAAAAAAGAAAAAGCTATTTGAGATAGCGGTTGTTTAAAATAAAATAAAATAAAAAAACAAACAAAACTTTTTAAATTTAATTTTGCCCGCTGAGTTTGTGTTTTCATATTTTATTTCTTTATTTGTTCGTCCTTATATAGCTCTTTTCCAGCTCCAGAGCTGCTCAAGGCGCTGGCCGTTACAGGATCTAACTCAAGCCGCCCGAGGCGCTCACTTGCAGCCTTTGGGAGCATAGTCTGATGGGGGAGAAGGGCCCTAGTGCTTGCTGAGTGTATTTGTGTAGCTGGCACTCACCTGTCTGGGACATGAGCGTCAGGATCTTTAAAGTTCGTGCGAATGAATGCGTGCATTGCACAGACTAGACCTCGGTTTACATTCTCATCCAAAGGCGCCGCAGTGGCTCACGGTCATTTTTGTTCCCCCTTTGGTCTGTGTGATTATTGTGTCTGCCTGTCCTTCTTCTTCCCTGACTTTGTCCCTCTCGTCTTCTTCTTCTCTTTTCCTCTCAACACTTTCCACTTTCCACTCTCTCTCTCTCTCTCTCTCTCTCTCTCTCTCTCTCTCTCTCTCTCTCTCTCTCTCTCTCTCTCTCTCTCTCTCTCTCTCTCTCTCTCTCTCTCTGTGAAACAGAAACGTACTTTCAAAGCGTTCATGTAAAATGTTTTAGAGACTGTCGGATTAAGCTACGGCTTGGTGTTCTGCCTGTGAGAGCTTCATATTTTAGACTGACTTTTGATACAACAGGAGATATTATGTATAAATGTTGCAAAGTACCAGAAGACGGAGATCATTTCCTAACTGCATGTAAATTATACAATGATTTAAGAGCTAAGTATATAACTTTCCATGTTCAATCGTGTGTCCATCTACTAAACTACGGAACAAAATTTCATCTTTGGAGAATTTGAAGAAACGGGTCGGTACCCTCTTTATATAGAATCCGCTATTTCATGTGTACGCTACTGGATAAAATTGTCTAAAATGTCACCGGCCAGAATCCCCAGACAAGTGGAAACAATGCTAAGAAATTCTTTGAACAGAGAGAACTCGGCTAGAAATTGGCTTTGTAAAATTAAGACATGTCTAGTACAACATGGCTTCCTTGACGTCTGGATAGAAGGTGGGACACGAAATGAACATACATTCTTGGGTTCTCTAAAAAATAGAATGATCGAGAATTTTAATGAAGATTGGAAGATGAAACTGAACTCAAGTGATAGGTACTTTATCTACGGAATATTTAAAACAGAACACAGATTCGAATTGTACCTAAACGACATCACAATTAAACGCTTTCGTGATTCTTTGATCAGATTATGTCTAGGCATAAATGAATTGGGAATAAACAAAAGGTATCAGAATGGAAATGTAGTCAACCGTAATTGTCCCTTTTGTCCAGGATGCATTGAAGACGAAGTTCATTTCCTGTTCGACTGTCCAAAGTACGATTCTATTAGGTAGAAATACATCACTGCTATTGATGTTAAAACTGTTTTTGTTCTTCAAAATCCTTCTGCTGAATTTCAAAGGAAACTTGCCATGTACACTTTCTACAGCTTAAAACATAGAGAATCTTCACTAACGTAAACGGCATTTTTTTTACATTTAAATTTTGGGTGTGTTTGTGCTATCTCTGAGTGCTACCAAAAGGATATGACGTTTTCTGATTGCTAAATATGCCTATAGCATTAGTATGTGTGTGTGCTCATAAATAGATGTTATAAAGGAAAAAGGAGCTAAAAAGGGAAAGAAGGGAAATGTTAATGATGAGAACAAAATAAAAATGGTGGGAAAATGAGATAAAATGAACTGGTAAAAAAGGGAAAAAAAATAAAAAAAGAAAAAAAAGAAAAAAAAAAGAAAGAAACAAGAGGCAAGAAATGACAAAATATTTATAAAAGTTACATACAAAGTGAAAAAGAAAAGTTGTGGAAAGAAAAGAAAAGAAAAAATTAAGTAAACGTAAATTTTGAAAGTCCTTGAATGTTATTTATTCTGCAATTGAATTGTATTAAATGTGTATGCATGTGTGTGTATGAGTGTGTGTGTGTGTGTTGATTTACGTGTATTCTTCCCATTGTAAACCCCCTCCCCAAACTGTATGGGCCGGAGGCCTAATAAAAACAGTGTCAAAAGTCAAAGTCTCTCTCTCTCTCTCTCTCTCTCTCTCTCTCTCTCTCTCTCTCTCTCTCTCTCTCTCTCTCTCTCTTTATTGCTTTTTTTATTTATGTCCTACTTTTCCACATTTGTAGTTATATCAACCTCTCCCTCCTCTCCCCCTTCACCCCATCTCTCTCTCTTTCTTTTCCTGTCTGTCTTTGTCGTTTACTCTATCTCTGTCTCTCTGTCTCGCTCTCTTTATATATATATATATATATATATATATATATATATATATATATATATATATATATATATATATATATATATATATATATATATATATATATATATATATATATATTAATAGTCTTCCTACGGTCATCTGGGAACACCGTTTTGAATCTGGGAACATGAGAACGTCCCCAAATCCAAGGTAACTTTGAAAACGCGAGAAAAAGTAACTTTCGTCTCCTCTAGGCGACGAATTAGGTCACGCTGTATTTGTTTCTAGGTCAACTGTCTGTTACGAACCGTTTGAGAATGTTTTCGAACCGTTTGTTGACGCCGGATAGTGTCCTCACTTGGTTTCATACAATTTAAGAATCCAAGAGGGCAAATGGGTTTTGGGGACGGAAAAAGCACATGATAGTATAGAAAAGGGTTAGGGCAAAGGTTAGGGATATATATAAAGAAAGCGCCCCCAGAGCTTACTCTTTTACCCTCGCAAAATTATCTTATCTTATCTTATCTTATCTTATCTTATCTAATCTTCTCTTTCACTCTCCTACCTCCCTTTCCCTCTTTCATTTTCTCTCCCCATCTGCCTATCTTTCTGTCTCTCTCGGCTTCTCTTTCTTCTCCCTCCCTCTTATCTATCTCCTCTCCATTCTCTCCCTCCCTTCTCTGTTTCTCTGTCTGTCTTTGTCTGTCTCTCTATATCTGTCTGTCTCTGTTTGTCTCAATCTCTTTATGTGGGTAGACGTCTGTCTCTGTCTGTCTGTCTGTCTGTCTGTCTACCTGTCTCTCTCTCTTTCTCTCTCTCGCTCTCTCTCTCTCTCTCTCTCTCTCTCTCTCTCTCTCTCTCTCTCTCTCTCTCTCTCTCTCTCTCTCCTTCTCTCTGAATCAATAATCAAGCAACTTTGCATGGCACATTTTCTTGACTAAAGTCAGCACTTACAATTGTTTTTGTTTTTTTGTTTTTTAAATTTAATAAATCACAATACGTACATATACAACATCAAAACATCAAATACATACATTTTCTAGTTTATAGTAAACAATTGTTTTGACTGAAATAACTCTTTGCGTATCCAGTCACAATTTATTTTCCTTCTCTGTTCTAATTTTGCTTTTTTATGATTTTGTTTTTCTCTCTCTTTTTTTTAATCTGTTTTTCTCTCACTTGGCAATAAAGAATGTGTTATTTGATATTTGTTATCTATTTTTCAGGAACGCAAAATCACAGTTTTTCCTTCAGAAAACCATTTCTCAGAATCACGTTACCATAGGTATCGGTATTATACAGTTTAAGTCGCGTTACAGATAAGTACGCCAATCATTTTCTACTTAAAGTGATTGTGAACCCTTCTCAGAAAGTAAACATGCCTAAAAATGAAATACGTCCCTCACGCTATGAAATCACTGTGTGTTTATGTATTTGTTTAATGGAAGAATTCATGGATTCTAAGAACGAATCGGAAAGAGTATAAACTGAGGTCTAGTCTGTGCACGCACGCATTCCATCGCATGGACTTTAAAGATCCCGACGCTCATGTCCTAGAAGGGTGAGTGCCGACTACACAAATACACCCAGCAGGCACTAGGTGTTTTTCTCCCCAACCCCGGTCGCCCAGGATTGTGCTAGGTCGTCTGGGCGTCAGACTATGCGCCCAAAAGCTGCAGGTGGGCGCCTCGGGCGGCTTGATTTATATCCTGTATCTGCCAGCGCCTTGAGTGGCTCTTGAGCTGGAAAAACGCTATATAAAAATGATGAAATAAATAAATAAATAAATAAATAAATAAATAAATATTTGGAATTCCCCATACGTCCTGTTGCTGCATATTGTGCTAAACTTTCAACCTAAAACGTCGTTTCCGTGCATTCTTTAGAAAACAATCGTCTGATGTAATCAGGGTAGTGCTCAATTGTTCGGGAGCCCAAAGGCTGCAATTTTGGCGCCTCGGGCGGTTTAAGTTAAATCTCGTATCAGCCAGCGCCTTGAGCCGCATTTGAGCCGGAAAAGCGCCACAAAGGAACGATTAAATAGATTTAAAAATACATCAATAAAAGGCTTAGCTCTTTTTTGAAAACAAACAAACATACGTTGTCGATGAGGGCTACTTACAAGAATGTACTCCTTCGGATGAGAGTATAAACCGAGGTCTAGTCTGTGTCGCATACATTCCATCATAACGGACTTTAAAGATCCTGACGCTCATGTCCTAGACGGGTGAGTGCCGGTGACAAGAACACACCCAGCATGCACCTAGGTCCTTCTCCCCATCCCTGGCTGCCCAGGATTGTGCTCAGTTCTCCGGGCGTCAGACCATGCTCCCAAAGGCTGCGGGTGGGCGTCTCGGGCGGCTTGAGTTAGATCCTGTATCGGCCAGCGCCTTGAGCAGCTCTTGAGCTGGAAAAGCGCTATATAAGAACGATTAAATAAATAAAATAAATAATGTACATGAGGCACTTATAGTTAGACACAGAAACGTACTAGTCTTAGAGTATTATAACCCCTGGCCGCAAATAAGCTACAAACCTCTCCCGCCCGCTTTAGCTGGTCAACCAACAAATGGCCAATACTGTACGAGTATAACTTTGCCCCAAGGTGTAACAAAGTCTACTTCTGATGTTTTCTTTGCTGTGAATTATTGGCAAACTTCGCGATATTCAGGGGGAAAAAAAGTTATAAACTATAAAATTGAAATAAAGCTCGTTCCTTAAAAAGATTGTGATGTGATTTAATGGCTTAAATAAAGCAGATATAAAAACTCCTTTTGTGGGCTAACAGGTTGACAAGTAAAACGATTTGCTGGCGAATCAAAAGCCATTTATTCTTCGTTCTTTTTTTAAATCACATAACAACGTTATTTAAACTACTATTTTCATAACTGTTTGGCAACGGCAGCAGCAATAATCTTCCATGAGCTTTAACATTGTTGTTGTAATATTTAGACTTATACACTTATCGGCAAGCTTTTAATTAAATTTTTTGTGGACTGATTAAACAAACTCTTCGAGGATCATGAACAATTGTCATCTAGTTTCAAAGTGTTTAAAAATGGTTTCAGGATCATTTATCACTTGGAGACTGGATAAGTCCTTTCTTTTCTTTTTTGTCTCAAAGAATCGTTTTGTCAAAATATCAGGTTGCTAGCTTTACTGTATTGATGGAAAGTGTGCGCTGGAAATGGTGTAATTCTGACAGGGCTTCTTTAACAGGTTCAAGCCCTATGCGGAGAATTAAAGACTTATACGGAAAAAGCGAGAGAAATAGAAATAGAGTGGAGAGACAGAGAGAGAGACAGACATAGAGATAGACAGAGAGAGAGAGAAAGAGGGGTGGAGAGAGACAGAGACGGACAAAAATAGACATAGACAGAGAGAACTGTCAGCATCCATCTTTCCACTCCATTTCAAACCCCAGTTTTTTAAGACAAACTCAAATGTTCACCAGCAATGACAAGTACATGTAGCGACAACCTTACAAATAAAACCAAGATAGAAAGACAAAAAAAATTTGAAGCGACAATTTAAAAGAAAGAAGAAATAACAACAAAAGAAGGGGAAAAAAATAAGAATCAAATATGGCGGAATGGGAGACAACTGGTTCAAGCTTGGGAGAGAAGTTGTCTACCTTACATTTTTTTGGGGTAGACTAGCCTTGGGTGGCTCCTGCTGTGCGGAATCCTTTGGTGTGGCCATTGGATTATGCAGGACAATGCAACACGAATTGGTTCTCCCCAGCTGACCATTCGTCTCCTTCTTTTGGTGTGAGCTGGACTACATTGTCGGCAGGCATTTTATACAGGTCGGTGGCAGCGACGTGTGTGAAGTGTCGTGGCACTAGTAGCCGGCAACCCGGTTTACTACTAACACACTTCACCGCCTTGCAGGGCAAATATTTTTTATGTCCCTCGTAAAGAGGGATACAAGAAAAATAACAGCTCGGGTTAGGCTGTGTTCTCAAGGTGGTGGCCGAGAGACGGGAGTCAAATACTCCGCTCGGCTACACAAAGAAAGACAGGAAAGAAGGAGTGAGGAAAATAAAATGAAATAAAATACTGCAAAATGCAACAAAATAAAGTAAAATAAAGAATATAAAACAATATTTTTAAAAATATAAATAATGACAGAATACCAATCTATCAATTAATCAATCAATCATTCAATAACAAATAAGTAAAAATTGAACTAAACTAACCTGAACTAAGAACAAAGCAGTATATAAAACAACTTGCAAATAGCTGCCAATATCCCGCCGTTATGCTTTTGCACCGGGCTGAAAAAAGTCATGCAAATATGAAACTCCTATCCTATCCTATCCTGTCCCGTAATCCGAAGGTCGTAGGGGCTCCACAGATGATCGTTTAACCAGCATACTCCATCTTTCTCTGTGCTCAGCAGCCCTGATGGCTTCGCTCAGTGTCAAACCAGTCCATTCTCGAATGTTGTCCTCCCACCTCTTTTTCGGTCTTCCTCTTCTTCTACCTCCTTGCACTGTGCCTTGCAAAATAGTCTTTGCAAGGCCAGATGATCTGGTGACGTGGCCATACCATCGGAGTTTTTGTTTCTTCACCACTGTTAGCAGGTCATCGTGTTGTCCAATGGCTTGTGTGATGGTCTGTCGGACTTCGTCGTTGGTGATGTGTTGGGTATAGGAAATGCCCAGAAGTGTTCTGTAGCACCTCATCTCCATGCTTTGTATTCTTCGTTGGAGATCTGCTGTGAGGGTCCATGCTTCGCAAGCATATAGGAAGATGGAGATGACAAGGGAGCGCAGCAGTCTTACTTTGGAATGTAGACTGATGGTCCTGTCTTTCCAAATGGGCTTCAACCTTGTCAGGGCAGCAGTTGTTTGTGCGATCCTGGAGAGGACTTCCTGTCGGGACCCATTGTCTGATACAATGGCTCCTAAATATTTGAAGCTATGCACTGTGTTGAGGGATTGGCCTTGGACTTTGATGTCCGTGTTGATGCCATTGGTGTTGTTGGTCATCATTTTGGCCTTCTCTGCACTTATTTCCATTCCATAAGCTCTGGAGGTGGTGTCAAGCCTATGTACCAGCTGTTCAAGTTCTTGTTCCTCTCCAGCCAATCCATCAATGTCATCTGCAAAACGAAGATTGGAGAAATATGAAACTCAATAAAACGAAATAAAATAAAATAATATAAAAGAAAATAAATACTAAACAATTTTTAAAAGACTTGAAATAATTTTTTTAAAAGAAAATAAATAGATTGAACTAAGTAAATTAAACTAAAACAAAGCAACATATAAAACTAAACGTTTTAAAAAGCTTGGGAATATCTCGACGCGCTGACAATGCACTGGAGTGGGGTGAAAATAGAGTGTGTATTGATCCCATGGCCGCTTTGTTGAGCTGAGTGACGATACATACTGACAGCGTGCAGTCGCAAAACCTTTTGTTTCACCAGCTAAAATCCCGAGTAGCACTTGTACACTAGTTCCAGTTAGTGTACCCTTTATTAACGAGCAGCGGTTGAAAACGAAGACGGGTTTGACCTATATGTTTAAGGCCTACTTACACTACCGAGAAGTCGCGAAACCATCTTTTGTTTGACAATCTTTAAAGAAAAAAAAACAAAAAAAAAACCCGAGTAGCACGTGTACGCCAGCTCCGGTTAGCATACCATGCAAACGAGCAGCAGACGGAAGTGAAGGTTGGTTTGAAATACATAGCCTACTAACAACGTGTAGCGTCTTTTTTTGTTTCACAGTTAAACCCCGAGCAACACTGTACACCAGTTCCGGTTTTGAATACCTTCGACAAGCAGTTGGAAATGAAGATGGGTTTGAAGCAGTTGTGACAGCGTGCAGTCACGAATGCGTCTTTTGTTGTTCCACTGCAGCTAAAACCCAAGCAACAGTGTATTCACCTCTGGAGGAGAAAATATTCAATCATTATTAGTTTTCATTAAAAAAAAAAAAAAGGTAATGTTATCATGTCCTTTTCAACTGATATTGTAATACTTCAATATCGGTAGCATATTAACATGCTTCATTTTAAAATCATTGAATTCACACCCGTTCACGTCCATGCACGCACATACACAAGTACACAAACATACACGCACACACGCGCGCACACACACGCGCTCTCTTTCTCTCTCATTCAGTAATTAAAACTTAACGATTTGAACGCCGCGCCTCTGTTAGTTTCGTCGATGAATTGGAGGCCGTGTACAAAATGACACGGTTCCAATATTGTCTCTTCTTTCGTTATAAATGAAAATCTCTTTTGCAACACTGAGCTCTCTGACAGCAATATTGGTTGAGAGAGAGAGAGAGAGAGAGAGAGAGAGAGAGAGAGAGAGAGAGAGAGAGAGAGAGAGAGAGAGAGAGAGAGAGAGAGAGAGAGAGAGAGTTCAGATTTTAGATTTCAGATTTTAATGCATTTCACGGCCTTGGGCCTATGCACACGCCAAAGAAATGAAGGGAAGGGAGATCATTCCTTCACCAAACTTTCAAACAATGGGATTTTCGAGAGTGAGAGAGAGTGTGGGTTATGGAAAGCACTATTGGTTGAGAGAGAGAGAGAGAGAGAGAGAGAGAGAGAGAGAGGGTGGAGGATGGTGGTGGTGGTAAGAAAAAAAGAAATAAAATGTTCACTGTCCTATAATTTTTGTAAAGAAGTTAATTAATTTATTTATTTTCTTAAATTCATTTATTTATCTATTTCTTCTTGTTTGTTTATTTCATCGATCGTATTTTTACCAGCTTGTTCTATTTTATTTTATTTTGTTTTATTCTATTTTATTTATTGATTCATCAATTTATTTATTTTCATTATTAGTTAATTAATTCATTCATTAATTAATTTAAATTACTGATTCCTTTGCAATATAGTCATAAAGTAGAAAAAAGAAGAAGAAAGATTGCGTTAAACAAAGAGTGATATATATAACTATATATAACTATATATAACTATAACTATAACTATAACTATATATATATATATATATATATATATATATATATATATATATATATATATATATATATATATATATATATATATATATATATATATATATATATATATATATATATATATATATATATATATATATATATGTAGCGGAAAGGGAGGCGACTGGTTGAGGCTTGGGAGAGAAATTGTCTACCTTGATTTTCTTGGTTAGACTAGCCTTGGGTGGCTCCTGCTTTGCAGAATCCTATGAGTATGCCATTGGGTTACGCAGGACAAGGCGACACGACATTTGTTCTCCCCGGCTGACCTTTCGCCTGCTGCTTTTGGTGGTGAGCGAGGCCACATTGTCGGCAGGCATTTTATGCAGGTCGGCGGCAGCGACTTTGCAGTAGAGTGCGTGGCACTAGTAGCCGGCAACCCGGTACTACCAACCACGCTTCACCGCCTTGCAGGGCAAATATTTTTATGGCCCTCTTTTGAGGGATAAAATGAAAATAACAGCTCGGGTGGAGCAATGTTTTCAAGGTCGTGGCCGAGAAAGAGGATACACACACACACACACACACACACACATATATATATATATATATAGAGAGAGAGAGAGAGAGAGAGAGAGAGAGAGAGAGAGAGAGAGAGAGAGACGGAGGGAAAAGAACAGAAGGAAAGAAAATGATAGGAACAAAAAAATCAAAGAAACAAAAAATGTGTTACAGTCGTTTTTGGTACATGTTCCTGTAATGTCTGGTAAAACAAAGTAAAATACAATGGCATCAACATCCTCGTATTAATCGTTAAAATGAAATAAAATAAATTGAAATAAATTAAAATAAAATGGAGGTCGCGGTTAAGGGCTTTCTAAATATTGCCATCGCAGAGAGAGAGAGAGAGAGAGAGAGAGAGAGAGGAGGGAGGGAGGAGATTGTCATGAACTGGCTAGTTTTAACTCTGCTTGTTGACTATTTAGCCTTGTGTAGTAATTGTAACAGTAGAGAGTCAGTGTATTACCCAGCAGCAATTAAAGTACACACTGCGAGCCCGACCCACGCAGCGCAGTGAGTCAGCACTTGAGCTTTGAATTTGACCGTTTTAACCAATGAGAGCTCAGCTTAGCGGGTAGAGCAGTTTTGACTGTTTCAAACCTAAGACAGTTTGAATCAGTCGTGTGTGAGACGAGGTAGAGTCAACATCTCCACAGCTAGAGAAATCTCTTCACTCATAGACCAGGAAGCAGGACTTAGGAATCTTAGAATTCTATCAAGCCATCACGGGCCTGAACTTGTCAAACAGGTAAATGAACACCCTTCTGTTTCATCGTGATATATTTGTATTATTGTTGAAATTATGTTTGAAGAATTTGCTATGCATAAATGTGAATTGTTAATCCGAATTTGCGTGACCATGTGGAAACGCCGAACACGTGGCGAAACACGACCGGTTGCGCCGCCATGTTGCATGCCGTACGGAACCACTGTTGTTTAACTTATATGTATGTTTGCAGGCCAGTGGCTGTACCACTGAATGTTTATAATATTAATAATTCTGTATGTGTATAGTTAGCCACGATTGATATTTATGTATGTATAGGAATTTAGAGTTGAGATTCCAGTGGAACCCGGAAGTAGCAGAATGTTCGTCGCTTATGTATAGAGATGTGGAGCTATCACTGAGGGCTACTTTGGCTTTCAGTGAGACGCTCTGCACAAACCGATTATTCAGGGTTGTGCAGAATTTCGTCTCTTATATTACAGACGAGCAGGCGAGCTATCCCGAGCTATCCCGAGCTATCCTGTGCGTCCCACTCCACAGAAACGACGCGTTGGTTGAGGAGCCTCTACCGCACAAGTCGGAAAGAGCTACCTTGAAAAACACCCTGTCAGACCCCACAGCGTGGCAAGGGAACCCAACTACACAACGACAAAGGTGTCCCAGAAGCTACCTCACAGAAGGACTTCGACCGCACCATCAGAAAGTTAAGTGTAATCAACGAAGGTGCACTTAAACTGATCATAACAGGACCACAGTAGTCCAACTCTTCAGAAACTGTAAAACGGACCACAGTAGTCCAAATCTACATGAAATATAATAGCAAGTGCCCGAGGAAGATATAACAGCTGCCTAGACTATCAGCGATCGAACTATTAGCATTGAAAGAGACTTTTTAAGTTAGATTAGTACTTAGAGAATCTTGTATAGAGTAGAAGAAATAAATGTGTGATTTTAACTGTTATCAAGTGGCTGGACTACATATGATTCATAGCCGTGTGAAAGCTAGTGTGACAGTAATCTTTTACCATTTTTCTATCTATTTCTGTACCCCAACCTTAACACAGAACGAGCTAAACAAATAAATTTATTAAAGTAATTCATAGGGTGACTTACTAGCAGTTCCCACCGAATAAACGTGAGGGTCCATAATTCCATTGTGCAGAGCCCATAAACCCCACGTGACACTTTAATTGGCGAGCCTAGCCAGGATCTGTGTATAATAGGAATTGGGTATAACCGGAACTAAGTACAATAAAATTAGATAACAGTAGAAGTAGAATAACTTAGAATAGTGTAAGGGTATAACACTGATCAGTTTTGGGTGCACTACTCTTTAGTTAAAAACTTTTTTGCTTCAATTATTTTTGTGCCTGTATGTTGCATTGTTCTTTTGCAGGTTTTGCTTAAGTAACTGTTGTATGCCATTTGACTCTTGTTTTAGTCTATTAGTGATTACGAATTTGATTGTCTTTGCATTGTTGTTATTGAATTGCAATATTGCTAGTGTTTTGGTATTCCACGTGATTCAGAGGTTGTTCATAGACACTTTTGACAATGTCGGACCCAGTGGCCTTGAGATTGCGCTTCAAGGATTTAGGGGAAGCTTTACACTTAGCAGGGGGAGACCTAATTGCGTATATCAATGCAGAGGTAGAGAAGCAGGAGGCTAAGGCAGAGAGAGCAGCAGAGAGAGAGGCGAAGAAACTCGAAGCGGCAGAGAGAGCCGCAGAGAGAGAACAGAAAAAAGCAGAATTAGAAGCAGAGAGAGAGGCAAAGAAATTAGAAGCGGAGGCAAAGAAACTAGAAGCAGAGAGAGAAACGAGGAAATTAGAGCTAGAGGCAGAAAGAGAACAGAAGAAGGCAGCATTAGCAGCAGAGAGAGAAGCAGAAAGTAGGAGATGGGAGTATGAGAGGGCAGAAAAGGAAAAAGACAGACAGCATGAGTTAGAGCTAAGAAGATTGGGATCAGGAGCTTCAAGTTCTTCCTCAACCCCTCCCCACTCAGATCAGCTAGAGGTAGCATCCAACCCTGTACAAGGAATGTCATTTCCACTGGGAACATTCAATGAGAGAGAGGAAGGTCTAGATCTCTATCTGACTAGGTTTGAGCGTCTAGCAACAGAGTACAAACTAGATCCCACTCATTGGTCTTTTAAGCTTAGTCAAGGGCTTAGAGGAAAGGCTTATGACATCTACAGTAAGCTACCGACGGACAGAGTGACTGACTATCACAAAGTAAAAGAGGCACTCCTAACGGGATTCGAACTGACAGGAGAATGCTACCGGCAAAAGTTCCGCACCAATCGGAGAGTGAAAGGAGAGAGCTATGCGCAGTTCGCGGATCGGTTGTCCACAACGCTGGATAAGTGGATTAGCCAGTCAGCCACGGCTAAGACGTATGATGGACTGACAGAACTGTTAGTATGGGAACAGCTACGGGAAACCATGACCCCCGAGCTGAGAACATTCTCAGTAGAGCAGGGCGCGGAAAGACTGGAAGATCTGGTCAAGGTCGCAGATAGGTACGTGGCCGCACACGGAGAAGCCAAGAGCTTCAGGCGAGACCTAAAGCCTAACGGGAAAGAGGCACAGAAACGAAGCCCTAACCGGGAAGAGCGCACCGCGAATAAGCCGAATAACCCCAGACCTGGGCAAAATAAAGGACCCAACGCGGAATTCGGGAAAAGAGGTCCCGCAGAACAGAGACGGTATTGTTCGTTCTGCAACAGAAACAATCACTCCACCGCAGAATGTTTCAAGTTGGCCGCACAACGTAGGGAAGAGCGCGAAAGCCGGCCAGCGCACAGAGTTCTAACTCAAAGTAGCGGTAACAAGCCACACACAATCGGAGATCACCCATCGGTGACAGACACGGTCAAGGTCAACGTAAAAGAAGCGAACTGTCTGTATGACACAGGTCTATCATACGACGCGATAGTCAGCGAATCTCTTGTATCGCGCGCGGACTTGACAGACAAGACAGTCGACTTACAAGGAGCAGACTTGACGAAACCGACGACTACTTGCCCAATAGCATGGATAGAAGTAGAGAGTAGGTACGTCACAGGACGAATCCAAGCAGCTGTTTTACAGAAACCCCTGTATGATCTAGTGCTAGGTTGTAGGTATGTGTTCTTAGGCACGCCCCCGAAAACTGTAGAGATAGCTGCAGTGCAAACCAGGGCCCAAGCTAAAACCCAACCACCCCAGCCCGAGTTCGCTCCGAATCCAGGACTCGAAGAGATCAAAACAGCACAGAAAGAAGACACCTCGATAGCGAAGTGCTTCCAGAAGCTACCCAAGGCGCACACACCCCCGCACAAGGGAGACTTCTACATGGAAGAGGGAGTTCTACATCGACAAGGAGATGGAGATCACACCCAACTAGTACTACCAGCCACCCTTCGAGCCCAAGTACTAGAATTAGGCCACAGCATGCCACTCAGCGGACACATGGGAATTGGAGCCACAGTGCAGAGAATCAGCGCACACTACTATTGGCCAGGAATCACGGAGGATGTCAAGCGCTACGTGAAATCTTGCTACCAATGTCAACGATATTCCCCGCGACATCACACCGTACCAGTTACCTTAGGACCATCGGTAGTAGTCGGCGTGCCATTCCAGCAAGTCTCAGTAGACATAGTAGGACCACTGCCCATGACCAAGAAGCGGAACAGATTTCTACTCACACTCGTCGACGCATGTACGATGTGGTGCGAAGCAGTCCCGTTGCCAGCGATCGACACCAAGAAGATTGCAGATGCACTCATCGCCATCTTTACCAGAGTCGGATTTCCGGACAGCATTAGAACGGACAACGGATCTCAGTTCACCGGCCGCCTGATGCAAGACGTGTTCGAGTTGATACAAGTTCATCACATTCGCACACCACCATACCACCCCGCCAGCAACGGACAAGTAGAAAGACTGAATGGAACCCTTCTCACCATACTCAGGAAAGTCGCCGACGACAATCCAGAAGCGTGGGACACCTACGTGAATGCGGCACTGTTCGCATACCGAGAAACGCCCCATGCAGCCACAGGCTACACCCCGTCAACATTGCTATTCGGCAGACCTCTAGCAGGACCGCTAGAAGCCCTTCGCAGAAGTTGGACGGAGCCAAGATAGACGACACACCAAGAGGTGCCACCAAGTACGTCGCAGACCTGCAGGAAACCCTCAAAGCAACGTGGAAGAAAGCTGGTGAAGCACTGAAGAAGGCAAGAGCCCGTCAGGCGAAGTACTACAACCGCCACGCGAAGGACAGAGAACTGCAAGTCGGCGATCAAGTGCTACTCTTACTTCCAAGTGGAACCAACAAGCTGGACATCGCTTGGAGAGGACCGTACCGGGTGACTGCCAAGAAATCCAAGACAGTCTACCAAGTAGAGGTGAACGGGAGAGCCCGATACCACCACATCAATCTCCTCAAGAAGTACACGGACCGACCAGCGACCCCCAGCACTCACAACTTGTTAGCCATCGCCATCGCGGAAGAAGGAGAAAGCATGGAGACCAATGCAGTAGAGTATCCCCTGCACTCCAAAGAAACCTACAAAGACGTGATACTCAACGGAGACCTAGCCGCTAAACAGCGACAGCAAGTACTACAGGTCATTCGACAACATCAGACTGTGCTCACAGACCGACCAGGGAGGACAGACCTCGTCGAAGTAACCTTAACGGTGACCGACCCAACACCCGTCCGCCAGAAGCTCTACCCGATGCCACTGTCTCAGCAGCGAGCCATCAAGGAAGAGATAGACACCTTACTGGCAGCCGGAATCATCTCAGAGTCTACTTCACCCTACAGCGCAGGCACGGTATTGTTGCGAAAACCCAACGGAGAGCATCGACTGTGCATCGACTTCAGACTCCTGAATGCGGTAACGCAGTTCCAGCCAGAGCCACTCCCGGACCAGACAGACCTATTTGCCAAGCTACAGCGAGCGAAGTACTTCTCACGCATCGACCTCAGCAAAGGATACTACCAGATACCAGTACAACCACAAGTCCGAAAGTACCTAGCGTTTAGCACTATGGAAGGACACTTCGAGTTCAACGTGCTTCCATTCGGACTCCACAACGCACCCAGCATCTTCAGCGCCATGATGCGAAAACTCCTGGCACCCCTGAGCAGCGAGCACCTACATTCGTTTATGGACGACATCCTCATCGCAACACCTACGTGGGAGGAACATGTCACGCTCCTACACAACTACTCGCCCGCCTCAGAGACACGGGATTGACGGCAAGACCCACCAAATGTCAGATTGGATTCACAGAACTAGAATTTCTGGGACACACCATCAGTCAAGGAAGCCTGCGACCGGTAGAAAAGACAGTGAAACGCCTACTCGACGCTCCTAGGCCCAAGACAAAGAAGGAAGTGCAGTCATTTCTAGGACTCTGCGGCTTCTACCAGAAGTTCATCCCCAACTACAACAGCATCGCCGTACCACTGACAAATGGAACCCGGAAAATCGCCCCGGACAAAGTAGTTTGGACAGCGGAATGTGAGACAGCCTTCCAAACACTCAAGGACAGAATGACATCGGCGCCAGTACTCCACCTACCCGATTTGACTCAGCCATTCGTTCTTCGCACCGACGCAAGCGACTTAGGCCTCGGAGCAGTACTGCTACAGCGCGACCCCAAGAATGCAGAGACGCTATTCCCTGTCGCCTACGCCAGCAGAAAATTGAGACCCGCCGAGACCCACTACGCCACGTCGGAGAAAGAATGTCTTGGACTAGTCTGGGCCATACAGAAATTCCAACTCTACCTGTATGGGACCCACTTCACAGTTCAGGTGGACCACCAACCACTATCGTTCCTGGCAGCCTCCAAGTCTTTGAACTCTCGCCTGATGCGATGGGCACTCACCCTTCAGGCATACTCATTCCAAATCGAGTACATCCCCGGCAAAGAGAACCACGGAGCCGACTACCTCAGTCGCCATCTCGTGGAGGACACAGCAGCTGTCGCCCACCCAACACAACTAAGGGCCACAGCACCAGAATTCGTCCCCGCCCAGTAATACCCTGTCACTAGTGTCCATAGCTACCTGGCACAGCATTGCAGCTCAGGTAGAGCAACTTAACTAGTTTGTAAATAGGACCCTAGGATAGTGCAGTGTTAAACTAGGCTCTGTAGTAGAAAAAGGTCGAATCCAGTAGTCATCGCCTTTTTTCAGTTGAGGGAGCCTGTCATGAACTGGCTAGTTTTAACTCTGCTTGTTGACTATTTAGCCATGTGTAGTCTTTGTAACAGTAGAGAAGTTAGACTATTACACAGCAGCAATTAAATTACACAGCAGACCCACACCGCGAGCCCGACCCACGCTAGCGCAGTGAGTCAGCACTTGAGCTTTGAATCGGACCGTTTTAACCAATGAGAGCTCAGAGTTTTGACTGTGTCAGAACCTAAGACAGTTTGAATCAGTCGTGTGTGAGACGAGGTAGAGTCAACATCTCCACAGCTAGAGAAATCTCTTCACTCATAGACCAGGAAGCAGGACTTAGAATCTTAGAATTCTATCAAGTCATCACGGGCCTGAACTTGTCAAACAGGTAAATGAACACCCTTCTGTTTCATCGTGATATATTTATATTATTGTTGAAATTATGTTTGTGGAATTTGCTATGCATAAATGTGAATTGTTAATCCGAATTTGCGTGACCATGTGGAAAGCCGAACACGAGGCGAAACACGACCGGTTGCGCCGCCATGTTGTATCCCGTACGGAACCACTGTTGTTTAACTTATATGTATGTTTGCAGACCAGTGGCTGTACCACTGAATGTTTATAATATTATTAATTCTGTATGTGTATAGTTAGACACGATTGATATTTATGTATGTATAGGAATTTAGAGTGAGATTCCAGTGGAACCCGGAAGTAGCAGAATGTTCGTCGCTTATGTATAGAGATGTGGAGCTATCACTGAGGGCTACTTGGCTTTCAGTGAGACGCTCTGCACAAACCGATTATTCAGGGTTGTGCAGAATTTCGTCTCTTATATTACAGACGAGCAGGCGAGCTATCCCGAGCTATCCCGAGCTATCCTGTGCGTCCCACTCCACAGAAACGACTAGTTGGTTGAGGAGCCTCTACCGCACAAGTCGGAAAGAGCTACCTTGAAAAACACCCTGTCAGACCCCACAGCGTGGCAAGGGAACCCAACTACACAACGACAAAGGTGTACCAGAAGCTACCTCACAGAAGGACTTCGACCGCACCATCAGAAAGTTAAGTGTAATCAACGAAGGTGCACTTAAACTGATCATAACAGGACCACAGTAGTCCAACTCTTCAGAAACTGTAAAACGGACCACAGTAGTCCAAATCTACATGAAATATAATAGCAAGTGCCCGAGGAAGATATAACAGCTGCCTAGACTATCAGCGATCGAACTATTAGCATTGAAAGAGACTTTTTAAGTTAGATTAGTACTTAGAGAATCTTGTATAGAGTAGAAGAAATAAATGTGTGATTTTAACTGTTATCAAGTGGCTGGACTACATATGATTCATAGCCGTGTGAAAGCTAGTGTGACAGTAATCTTTTACCATTTTTCTATCTATTTCTGTACCCCAACCTTAACACAGAACGAGCTAAACAAATAAATTTATTAAAGTAATTCATAGGGTGACTTACTAGCAGTTCCCACCGAATAAACGTGAGGGTCCATAATTCCATTGTGCAGAGCCCATAAACCCCACGTGACAGAGATACAGAAAGTCAAAAAGAAAGAAAGAGAAAGAGATTATAGCGAGAGAGAGAGAGAGAGAGAGAGAGAGAGAGAGAGAGTGAGTAAGAGAGAGAGATAGAAAAAAAAAAGAGAGAGTAATAGAGAGAGATAGAGAGAGAGAGTAAGAGAGAGAAATAGAAAGAGAGAGAGAGACACACACACAGAAATATAGATAGAAAGAGAGAGAGAGAGAGAGAGAGAGAGAGAGAGAGAGAGAGAGAGAGAGAGAGAGAGAGAGAAAGGGGGGGGGGGGATATAGAGAAAGGAAGACAGACATATTATATACAGACAGAGAGCGGAAAAGAAACTGGTAGATAAATGACAGAATGGAGGAACAAGAACATTGGATCTAAGCCTGGTAAATTTAGTTCTTCAGGTCGGGGATGGAAGGGGATGAAGGATGGTTAAGGTTGAGGTTAAGAGGGGTTCTGGCTGAGTGAATTCCGATGGGTTCTTCAGTCTGATCGATAAAGGCCTTTATTGATTCAGGTCACAAATGCGTGACGTGATCTTCCTATTGTGTGGGGCACATCTGTCTCTGTCGGCTCGGTCCGAGGTCACAAACCGCTGATCCAGTTCTGTATACTTTTACTTGTATATGAAGGTTCTATTTTGATGCTATTTTACGTATAAAGAAAAGAACGCCTATATTAAAGTATCCATTGGCATTTTATAGCGTAGTCCCGCAATAACAGATATTGCCCGTGTATATAATTTACGTGTCCGCAGGTGGTACATTTTTGTGTAGTAAGCTTAATATTATATTTGTTATGGTTGTTGTTCGATTTTAAATTGTTAGATATGTCTTTTGTGTGTGCATAAGCAAGCGTAAGAAAGTGTATCTAGTCCGCAAATCCACATGTATACATGAACAAACATGAATATGAATTTTTGATTTGAATTTAATTGAATTTTCTTGTAAGATGACGCTAAAAGATCTAGAGATGGGAGTATAAACCGAGGTCTTATAATCTGCGCGCACTTTAATTGCATTCCATCGAACGAACATTTTAAAGATCCTGATGCTCATGTCCTAGCCATAAACATAATACATACATATCGTCCAGCAAGCAACTTTGAGGTATTATTCTAATATCGCGGATCGTTCACGATTGCTCAGTTGTCAGCGGCGTTAGGGTACGTTCATGCTAAACCCGGCAATTTGACGTCGGCTGCAGCCGGCAACTGGTTGGAATCTGTGGTAATGCCCTTTTCTTCTTTCCCACCATGAAAGCCGGCGATGCACGTTCACGCTGCCAGCCAGTTGCCGTCGGCTGCCGTCAGCCAGCAAAATGCTTTGTCGCTTGTCAAAAAAAAAACGGCTGGATGGTCGAAGGGAAGTAATTTCCCACCACACCGAAAATGTGTAGACTGCTTTGTCAAATCTTCACGGCATTGGTTAAGCAGATCCTGAAAAGTTTCTGATCGCATCCGTATATATTCTACACATTTCTGGGTATCGTTCATCACTTGCGGAATCAAATGATGGTATTCTCCATGCACTCTGCGATTGCGGTGAATTGGGTGCTCGCTATATTTGCGCGAATTCCGTTTTAATAATCTGTTTTGTAAAATATACTACAAGAGTATGCGTCTCTTCCGCCTGGAAAGCGCCATCTTTGTATACAAAGTAAAGTGTGGCAGCAATTCGCCGGACAGCAACTTCGGGCTCTACCGTGAACACTGGTGACGGCAATTTGCAGACGGCAACTGGCTGACGGCAACTTGCCGGGCTTAGCATGAACGTAGCCTTAGGCGATGCCCATCAAGCAGCAAGTTGGCGCCACGGGCTGTCTGAGGTTCATACAGTCCCGGAGAAAAGCCAGCGCCCAGAGCAGCTCTTGGGCCAGCAAACACGTCGCGCTATAAAAGAGCAATTCGTAATAATAAACATAGCGATGCAGAGAGTAGGGAGGTGAAAGTGAAGACAGAGGAGTGGGACGGAGAGAGAGGCGGGGAGAGAGGAAGAAATAGAGAGAGAGAGAGACACACAAGAAGAGAGAGTGAGAGAGAGGGAGAGAGGAAAGATGGTGATGATGATGATGATGTGCGTTGTGTATGGATCATTATAAGCGCTATATAAGATTGGTTAAATGTTGAGCTTATTTGCATGCGTGTGTGTGCGTAGTGTGTGTGTGTGTGTGTGTTTGTTTAGTTTGCAATTTCATGCTGTTTCAAAACACGTATAGCCTATTGTATTGAGAATGCATTTAATTAAAATCCGGTTACAATTTCAAGATATGAAATTAAATGCAAACATTGACTATCAACAGCAGTGAAATAGCGAACTCAAACAAGAATTAACGTACGTGCGAGCACACACACACACACACACACACACACACACACACACACCCACATACACACACACAGAGGAGATCATCCTATTATATACTATCCTATCCTATCCTGTCCCGTAACCCGGAGGTCGTAGAGGCACCACAGATGATCGTTTAATCAGCATACTCCATCTTTCTCTGTCCTCAGCAGCCCTAATGGCTTCGCTCAGTGTCAAACCAGTCCATTCTCGAATGTTGTCCTCCCACCTCTTTTTCGGTCTCCCCCTTCTTCTACCTCCTTGCACTGTGCCTTGCAGAATAGTCTTTGCAAGGCCTGATGATCTGGTGAGGTGACCATACCATCGGCGCTTCCGTTTATTCACCACTGTGAGCAGGTCTACGTTTTGTCCAATGGCTTGTGTGATGGTCTGTCGGATTTCGTCGTTTGTGATGTGTTGGGTATAGGAAATGCCCAGAAGTCTTCTGTAGCATCTCATCTCCATGCTTTGTATTCTTCGTTGGAGATCTGCTGTGAGGGTCCATGCTTCGCAAGCATATAGGAAGATGGAGATGACAAGGGAGCGCAGCAGTCTTACTTTGGAATGTAGACTGATGGTCCTGTCTTTCCAAATGGGCTTCAACCTTGTCAGGGCAGCAGTTGTTTGTGCGATCCTGGAGAGGACTTCATGTCGGGACCCATTGTCTGATACAATGGCTCCTAAATATTTGAAGCTATGCACTGTGTTGAGGGATTGGCCTTGGACTTTGATGTCCGTGTTGATGCCATTGGTGTTGTTGGTCATCATTTTGGTCTTCTCTGCACTTTTTTCCATTCCATAAGCTCTGGAGGTGGTTTCAAGCCTCTGTACCAGCTGTTCAAGTTCTTGTTCCTCTCCAGCCAATCCATCAATGTCATCAGCAAAACGAAAATTGGAGATTGCTCTACCCCCTATGCTGACTGTGCCTTCATGATCTGCAAGAGCATCTGACATGATGCGCTCTAGGAAGATGTTGAAGAGTGTTGGAGAGAGTAGGCATCCTTGACGCACACCGATTGTTGTTCTGAACCAGTTCCCGATGGCGCTGTTGTGGAGGACTGCACTGGTAGCCTTGTCATACAGGCTTTTGATGACTTCAATAATTTTAGGGCTGATGTTGTACACTTTCATTGTTGCCCATAGAGCTGCATGACAGACTCGGTCAAACGCCTTCTTGAAGTCTATGAACACATGATATAGAAGTTGTTGGTGCTGTAGGTATTTCTCACAGATTATTTTTGAGGTTGAAAATCTGTTCTGTGGTACTTCGCCCTGCCCTGAATCCTGCTTGTTCTTCAGCTATGATTTGTTCAGCTTGGGGTTTCAACCTGTTGAGTATTATTTTCAGGAGGACCTTGCTGGGATGGCTGATGAGGCTGATGGTGCGGTAATTTTCACACTCCTGAAGGTTACCTTTTTTGGGAAGAGTGATGACAAGCGACTGGGTCCATGGTATAGGCCACTCCCCACTCTGCCAGATCTTGTTACAGATAATGGTGAGGGCATCAATCATCGCTTCTCCTCCTGCTTGTAGCAATTCCGCGGGTATGTTGTCCACTCCCGCTGACTTCCCTTTCTTTAGCGATTGTCTTTGTCTCAACTTCTTCCCGGAGAATTGTGAGGATTTTTTCTTCTTCTCTGTTCTCGGGACATGCTAGAACTGATGGGTCTCCATTTGGTGTATGGTTGTAAAGGTCAAAGCAGTACTCTGTCCATCTGTCCAAGACTTCTTGTTCTTCTGTAAGGCATATGCCAGACTTGCTTTTGGATAGTGGAGACTTTGGGCTGTTTGACAACTGTCAGCCGCTTCACAGTCTGGTAGGCCTTCTTGCTGTTGTTCTTGTTCAGACTGTTCTCTATTTCCTGGCATTGATCTTCTATCCAGTTCTCCTTTGCTGTGCGCATGCCTTTTGGATGTCATTGTTGATTTTTCGGTAGACATCAGCTCCCTGTGAGGTTGTTCTTTTTTTTCTTTTTTTTTAATCTCTCTTCGTTTATCACACAGATCCAAAAGTTCAGGTGTGATCCACGGCTTCTTCTTTGGTCGGTGCTTGCCAAGGATCTCAGTGGCGGCATCTGTCACAGCTGAGTTGAAGGTGGTGATCATGGTGTTGGTATCTACTTCACCAGCCCCCAAAATGAGCAGTGGTGCAAATTTTCCTCCAATTGTGGCCTGAAATAGTTCTGCCACCTCCGGGTCTTACAGTTTGTCCAGGTCGAACTTCAGTCTAGTGCACTTTGCTGTATGTACTCTCTTCAAGTGGAGCCGGAAAGACATCATCACGAGATCGTGGTCACTTCCGATGTCTGCTCCTGGAAAAGTGCGTGTCCTGCCAATGTTGATGCTTGATCTGAAGCGTTTCTTGACCATGATGTAATCTATTTGGTTGTGATGCTCCCCGCCGGGACTGTGCCATGTCCATCGTCTGGAGTTTTTGTGGAGACCAAGCGTGTTTGCCAGTTCCAGATTGTTGTATCTGGCAAACTCCAAGAGTCTCCTATTATACAGAAGGATAATCAAAAATTATATAAACCAAACAGTGAAATGGAAATTTCACCTCATAGGAATATTGTAGTTTCCTTTCTTTTAATTAAATAGCTATAGCGACTTCCAAAATGTTTAATTTTTCAAGAACCATGTAAATGTTAAGAATATGTTTGAGCTGGTCAAATTGTTATATTGATCTTTTGTTGTTGTTGTTGTTGTTGTTGGTTGAAGATGACTATGCGTAAAGAACTTAAATGAAATCAGTAAAAACAAACAAACAAGCGAAACAAACATTATCGTATTTTAAGTATAATTGTTTTATTTTGTATATAATATTTTTTTTATGTGTGTTGTATCGATTTGTTTTAAATTGAAAATTTTATTTAAAAGGCGCTAATGTTAGACGCTTTGGGTGTAAATGTAAGAAACCGCTCTACATAATTAGGTTATATAATTGTGTTTAGTATGACTTGTTTCCAATGTTGAATTAGACGATGTCTGGGTCAGTGTAGTTCGCTAGGCCAGTGGCACAGTATGCAGTGCTCAAGGTGACGACTGTGACTGCACCTTGAGACACTCTTTGATCATTTGCGCTGAAAATTCCTGCGCATGAATGCTGCAGTAAGTTTGTGGGGTTCGGGTTCTGCCAGCAAGCAGCTCTGTGAGCTCTGGAGCGACACTTTGGACGGGCTTGGGTCTCTTTGTCAGTCTCTGTCGCTCTCTGTCTTTTCCTGTCTCCATCTCCGTTTCTCTGTCTCTGTTTCTGTTTATCTATCTATCTGTATGTCTGTCTGTCTGTCTCTCCCTGTCTGTCAGTCTCTCCCTCTCTTATTTTAAGATGGTTTCATGAAATTACGTGTCTGGTTTATTTCATTTTAAGCATCCCGAAACTGCCTTTTCGATAGAATGTCCGGGTTGTTTAAACGCGCTGCGAAGGCGTCACAAGGTGAGATTGGGATTGGGAGTGGGAGTCGTGGTCCACCGATTTAAAGGTCATTACGACAACCGACTTTTGTTAAAGATGAGAAAAAAAAACTAAACAAAAACTTAAAAATAAATACAATAAAAAAATGTGCTCTCGCCTGGTCGAGATTTGAACCCAACCCCTTTGCCCTTTCGTGCAGGCCGGATGTGCATGTAAGCTTATGTACCGCTCTAACTACTGAACCTTTAGCTACCCCATTTTTCCTTGGGGAAATAAAAAACTTTCGTAAGGCAATAGCGAGAGCTAATTATCTCTATTAACAAGAACGACAGCATCAACATGTTGAACTTCATTGTTTCTTTGTATTTTTTTTTAAAAGCAAACATAATCATTATGCATGTGTGCGATATTTGATGAACTGAGTTTCACCCTATTGTTTGGTTTGGTGTTTTGACCGATCATGGCGTGTGAGTTGTTTTTTTTTAACTTTACCCCAACCTCTCTCTCTCTCCCCCTCTCTCTCTCTCTCTCTCTCTCTCTCTCTTCCTCTCTCACCCTCAACCCCTTTCCAAAAGCGTCGCAGCACTGCAGGCGCGCGCCATCCAATCTGGGTCTTGTTCACGCAGCAGCTGTCTGTAATGTCTGCGCAATCTTTGGCCCAAAAGCCCCGTGCTGGCCTTTGGCATTTCAATTTAACGTATCAATTTATCGGTCTGCCTCGCCGGCTTTTTGCTGCACCCTGATACAGCGCTAGACGTCGCCTAGCGTTTATTTAGCACAAACGGTTTGAAACGGGTGACTCGCCATCCTTTATTTGTATTTTATGGCACAAACGTTTTTGGATGAGCTTGTTTACTTTTTCTGCGGACCAAACCACGAAATGACAGGCCTATGCCGCCACGTGATCGGGCCATATCCGTAATCATGTGCGTCGCAACGACGGTCTTCAAACAATGGACAGCGCGTTCTTTCTACGAAGAGGTTAAAAGTTACTCTCCGACAACTGCTGATTGGCTGCTCTTTCCCGACGCAATTTTTGCCCGCTTTGAGCCGTACAGTTCAGCTCGGTACAACCCGGGCTTACCCGATTCATCACCCGCAAGCGGGTCAGCGCCGGATTTTGCTTGACTGGTTGCGCGTCGAGCGAGTTAGCCCGGGCCATTAGCAACGGGACAATAAGTGCACTGTCCGTGTTTTGGTCGGGGTTATTCCAAACTGTTTTACAAAGGTCTGGTTGTTCATACTGAGCAAGGGGGTTCTCGTGGATTTTCTTGCCATTTTATATTTTATTTTCAGAGCTTAAGCTAGATGTCTGCATTATTTGTAATAATAATAATAATAATAATAATAATAATAATAATAATAATAAGAAGAAGAAGAAGAAGAAGAAGAAGAAGAAGAAGAAGAAGAAGAAGAAGAACTCCACCATACTTCCACCATATGTGTCTGAGGTACTCACTACCTACACTACAACTCGTTCTTTGCGCTCATCAGATGAAAAACTGTTGAAAACGCCCAAGCGTCGGCTTAAAACGGTTGGCGAGCGGTCTTTTAGTTTTCAAGCACCCAAGGTTTGGAATGCGCTGCATGCCAGTTTAAAACATTGTACAGACCTTGTTTCCTTTAAGAGCTGCTTATAAACGCACTTGTTCCGCAAGGCGTTTTCTGTGTAAATAGTATGAACAGTAATAATACTTTCTCAATGATGCTGTACATGATGTAGTGCGAATGTTGTGATGATGTGTACGAATGATGTGTGTATAAGCGCATTGAGTTGTTATTCTAATGAAAAATACGTTGTATAAATGCAATTTATTATTATTATTATTATTATTATTATTATTATTATTATTATTATTATTATTATTATTATTATTATTATTATTATTATTAAGAAGAAGAAGAAGAAGAAGAAGAAGAAGAAGCATCATCATCATCATCATCATCATCATCATCATCATCATCATCATCATCATCACTACTATTATTTAATTTATCGAATAATTCTTATATAGCGCTTTTACAAATCAAGAGCTGCTCAAGGCGCTGGTCGACGAAAAGCCCTTTGATGTGGTTGACCTGGGATGTTTTATTACTATAACATGCACTGAGCTATGTAGCTTGTCAATGTTTTCGTTCTGTTTGGACATTCTGGGTTAGAAGTCTGCAGTCTTTTATCTTGTTGTGATTAAAGATTGCAGACCTCTAACCCAGATTGTCGCAACAGAACGAAAACATTGACAATTCCTATTGCAGCCTTTGAAAGACTTGGTTTTGGCCCTTTTAGGGTTTTGCCTAATTGGGGTCCAAAAAAAAATTGGCCATGCTAGTTTTTTCGTTACGCATCGTGGAAACGGCGATTTAATGATACTGTTCTCTACTCGGACTGTTTTAGCCACAGGCGCTTGTGTCTGGACACGCGAGCGCCTGTTCATGTGCCTGTTAATAGATACACAAAGGGACACGCGTCGCAGGCATAGGCGCTCGCGTGCCCAGATACAAGCGCCTGTGGGTTTATGTATCATGTCTGCGTTAATATTTTAAACTTGCATGCCACAGTAGGCCTAGGTAGTCTGGTATAGGTAGGCCCCCATTAACTATTAGAATGGATGGTCGATAGTAAAGAGTTAGTGGATCCTTGATGGCATAGGGGGTCCTATGTATTAATATGTGTAGATACGTACTACTGCTACCGCTGTGATATCGAGGATGCACTAATTATTTTCTATCGAGGATCCATTCTGGTTAGTCTTGTTGTGCGACCCTCAGAGTCTCTCTCTACACGCAGAACCTTGTATGGCAAGGTCACACGCACCAGTATGTGAACTTCAGAGATGCCGAAGCCTAATAGCCTCTCTCTCTCTCTCTCTCTCTCTCTCTCTCTCTCTCTCTCTCTCTCTCTCTTTCTCTCTCTCTCTCTCTCTCTCTCTCTCCCTCTCTCTCTCTCCCTCCCTCTCCCTCTCTTTTTCTTATAATAATAATAATAATAATAATAATAATAATAATAATAATAATAAGAAGAAGAAGAAGAAGAAGAAGAAGAAGAAGAAGAAGAAGAAGAAGAAGAAGAAGTAGAAGAAGGTTGCACCCAAGGAGCGTGGTTTTTATCCTTTGCCCGTTACAAACTAACCCCAATGATTACCGGTCACTTCACCTTCCTCCCCTCTCCCCCTTTAATCCCCCGGCCACCCGGTCTCTTTTTCTCCCAACATTTTCCCCTGGTCTTTTCATCCCCAGTCTTTTCTCCGCTAGCCCACTTCCTCCCCGGATACCCCTCTCCCCCCACCTCCTAGTACATAGTGCATGATCACTCCACCCCCTCCTGTGGTCACTTCCACCCCTGTATTATTCCCCCCTGGTCACTTCCACCCGGAGAGCACAGTTGCAATCTTGAATTTCTAGTTTCTAAAATTGTGTTTTATATTAAGACTATACCTATGAGGGGTGTCGGATAGCGCTGTGGTTGGAGCACTCGCTACTGTGTCGCAAGTTAAGCACCGTCCAGTGCGGTTAGCACTTGGATGGGTGACCACAAAAACGTGAAGCGACAAATAACAACGCCCCCAGTTGACTCAACTGTGATTGTACTGAGTACCTACTCTCTTAAGGGTGCGGAAGGTAAAGCAGCGAGGGATAGAGATGGGCATCACCCTCATTACGCCGGCCCAAGATAAGTGTGGTCTCCAACATCACGCTCCCCTACGCCCACATGGGACTACCTTTACCTTTACCTCTACCTATGAGCAAACTCTAGAATTAGAACACTTGAAACAAGAAAGTATATTACTGATGTTTGATTATGCTTACTGAGAAGGTTACGGTAATTTCTTCAAGGCTACCGATGTTTGATCATTGATCATGAAATCAGTTTTGAAATATGTGAACCGTTGTTTAGTTTTCTTCGCCGCTTTTGCTATAAACAAATGTGCAATGAAAGCCTTACTTTAGTTTCTTAAAGTAGTTGAAGCAACCACAACAACTACAATGACTGGTGGAGTCAGGTCTAGAGTTTTGATTTCCTTGAAAGGCAAAGAGATGTTAGAACCCAGCGGATTCCTTGTCCACTACCAAAAGAAGCTATGTAGCAACACGGACAGAGACATAAATGTGAATACAATCACGTCCTCACATTCAAAGCAGCTGTGCATGTAAAGGTACGCACAATTACATCTTGCCAATTCACCTTAAGTCACAAATATATATATATATATATATATATATATATATATATATATATATATATATATATATATATATATATATATATATATATATATATATATATATATAGATAATATATATAGATACAACAGCTCGTATATACGAGTCACTCTGTGAATGTATTACATTCATACAAGTCACAAAGAAAATGTACCAACCTGTTATTAAAACAAGTAATAAGCTGAGATGGGATGACAATAAATAAATAAATAAATAAATAAATAAATAAATAAATAAATAAATAAATAAATAAATAAATAATCTCTCTATCTGGGGGTGGAGGGGAGGAAATGACCAAGGGGAATAATACTTGGGGGAAGTAAGCACAGGGGGGAAGTTGTTACCGAGAGGGGAGAGGGAGGGAGGGGTAGCCGGGGGAGGAAGTGGGCTATGGGGGGGGGGAAACTAGGGAGGAAAAGACCGGGTTGAAACGCCCGGGGAGGGAGAGACTGGTGATGGAAGTGGGGGAGAGGGGAGGGAGGACGTGACCGGACACCTGTCAGGTTGACAGTGTTTATGTAAAAATATATTAAAGTTAAAAATGTGAATGTGTCCCTTTAACTGCAAATCTAAAAGTCGTAGTAGCAAGAAAGTGAAGCGCACGTGCGAAACGATCTTAGCGTTGCACCTCGTGCTGTTATTGTTTAGCTAAGGGCTGAGTAGCGTGTAATGCTTTATGAAATTTAGTAATAATATAGAAGGGCACAGCAAAGTTTGACTTTGGTTTTAGAATTATCGTAGTGAGTTCTTTTATTTTTCTAGAAAGTTCGGGGTGGAAATATATATATACGTAGGTTAGCGACATTGAGGCAGGGAGACATATTTTTGATGTGGTTGTGCGACCAACTTGGATTTAGTCTAGCACTGAAGTCAAGGACAGTAGACATCTTAGGTCTGTTGTGACCGGTCTATAGGTGTGTTTATATCTAGGTATAAGCAGACAGTCGAGAGTGTCCACAAGTCAAAAGATTCGAACACGGACTGGTAAGTGAATGTTTTATTTTCTTACAGCCGTTGCTTCTTGTCTTGGTGTAAATGAAAGATAGTTTGTTTGTGTTCCTATTTATTTCTCCCGTTTTGTTTTTTTATTGCATTTTGTTAGGTTGAAATGTTGGGTCAGGGGCAGGTAGCATTTTATATATCCCCAGGTTATGTGTTGTGAATGTGTTGGAATGTTTGAGAATGTATATATTAGACGTTGTGTATATGTATATATATTCCGTAATTAAGAAAACATCATGTTCATTTGTAATAGAGATTATCTTTCCCGGGTTATATATCGGTGGTATATATGAACATTCTTTGGGATAATAATCGACAGGGGGTAAATAATTGTATATTTGCACTGGGACTTATGCTCGTGCCTGATTACAGGATGAGTCCTCGTTCCTCGTTCTTCATTTTCCTCGTTCTTCCTCTACTTCATCAATGACATCTTCATTAACCACATAGTCCATTGGTCATCTGGGCCATCACCACGTTTACCCGGTCGGCTACCGAGCTGGGTGACACCGGGCGATTTCAGTCAAGACAGAGCGGCATTGGCAGTTACCGGTGTGACTGGGTCTGCGTCTGGAACCGTCTCAACCTTCCCGGGCCGTCGGTACGACCGGGTGCAGCAGCGGTTGTCAGAGAACCCCGAGGGTGGGCAGGTTGAAGCTTTCCTCGCCGCCTTCTGCGGACAGTGCCTTACCCCCCTCGGGGTGTTCCTCCCTGGACCTTTGCCAGCGGTGCCGGCTCAGCGGTCTTCTGCCACGTGGTCTACATTATTTATTTAGTCATCCTTCTAACTGGTTTATCAACTGGTTTTTTATATTAATTCTTTTGAAGCAAAGAAAGGCACCTATTAACTATAAATGAACGTTTGACTTTCGTGCCTGATTAATAACCAAAGACAATTTTTGGAAGTTTTCTTTCCTAATGGTATTTTTTCTGGTCTAAGCAGTGTGAAATACCATTTGATTTACTTTGTTGTTTTTTTTGGTCATGTTTAAATAGTGCATTCCAATTCAGTCATTTATCATCTCATTTCATTCATTTTCCATTTCATCTGATTATATTTTTGCTGATGCTTTGTTTATGTATGGTTGGTATGATTGTTGTCTTGTGCGTATGAAAGTGTGTGCGATTTTGGGAAGTAAAACTTGTTTTTTATTTTAAAACTTCATTGACGTGTTTGTTACTTATTTTGTGTGCGTGTGCGTGTGACTGTTTAGTTTCGGGTAGATAGTTAGATAGCTGGGTTGTTCGGGAGGGATCTCTGTCCGACATTAGGTCGTGACAACACCAACCCTAATGTACCGGTGTTTTCGGCTTTACTCCTCGACGAAATTTGCGCAGGGGAGGTAACCAATGTTCCAGGAATTTGCATAATAATAGTGGATGCCGAATACTTTCCTATTAGTAGTATATCCTACTATAATTATAGTTTAGACACAAGCGCCTGTGTGTGACGCAGAACCCTTGCGTAATGAGATCTTTTGTTATTGGAAGCAGACTTCTGCTAATCTTTCTCCGTTTCCGGCAAATGTTTTGCGTCTGACAGAATCAGAGTCTGCTTTCTCTCACAGTGCGTTGGTTTTCACTTCGCGATATGACCCGGGCTAGACCGATCTATGCCGCAACCAATCAAGTAGAATGGCGCTGACCCGGGTGCATGTGACGAGCCGTGCTAGCCCGGGTTGGCCCGAGCTAAATTGTTCGGCCCAAAGCGGGCAAAGATGGCATCGGGGAAGAGGAACCAATCAGCAGGAGTCTGAGGGGAACCTTTGACCTCTTCGTAGAAAGAATACGTCGTCCATTTTGATTTTCCGCGTCGCACTTCATGGTAGATATGAGGTCTGAGCTGGTCACGCGGCGGTTTATCCCAATCACGTGACTGCTTAGCCCGCAAAACTAGAGAACAAGCGCACCCTCTGTTGTACTGCAGTCGCTGAAACGCGCTATTCGTCATGTAAGCTTACTCTTTTGTTGTGATCTTCCCTCTCTGCACACACACTCTTGTATTGACTTTCTCAGTTTGTTATTTCAAGCAAGTTATCTCTATTTAAAGGATTGTGATTCACCCTGCAAACCTTTTACCCTGTCAACATCCGAGCTCACTGAAAAAGGTTTCTCCGAAGACCAGATTTTATTAATTTAAAAAAATATTTTCCTTCAAGCCGTTTACCACCTCACAATCTTTTATAGGAACCAGTTGTATTCCTACTTTCTGGTAAATGGTTTGCATTATTTTATCTAGCTGCAACGTAATAGTGTTCTTTATAAGTTTGCTTTAGCTCTTATCAGCAACACGCGAAGGAGTGAAACAAAACAAAAACGCCCGATATTACCATGCATTCTACACCTTGCTGTATAATTATGTGTTCTATCCTATCCTATCCCGTAACTAGTAGGTCGTTAGGGCACCACAGATGATCGTTTAACCAGCTTACTTCATCTTTCTCTGTCCTCAGCAATCCTCATGGTTTTCGCTTAATGTCAAACCAGTCCATTCTCGAATGTTGTCCTTCCACCTTTTTTTCTGCCTCGCTTTTCTTCTCGCTCCTTTCACCGTGCCTTGCAGGATGGTCTTTGCAAGGCCTGATGCTCTCGTGACGTGGCCATACCATCGGAGTTTCCGTTTCTTCACCACTGTGAGCATGTCATTGTGTTGTCCGGTGTGTGATGGTCTGTCGGACTTCGTCGTTGGTGATGTGCTGGGTATAGGAAATACCCAGAAGTCTTCTATAGCACCCCATATCCATGCTTTGTATTCTTCGTTGGAGGTCAGCTGTGAGGGGCCATGTTTCGCAGGCGTATAGGAAGATGGAGGTGACAAAGAACGCAGCAGCCTTACCTTGGAGTGTAGACAGATGGTCCTGTCTTTATAAATTGGCTTCAGCCTTGTCAGGGCAGCAGTTGTTTGTGCGATCCTGGAGAGGACTTTCTGTCGGAACCCATTGTCTGATACCTATCATATCCTATCCTGTCCCGTAACCCTGAGGTCGTAGGGGCACCACAGATGATCGTTTACCCAGCATACTCCATCTTTCTCTGTCCTCAGCAGCCCTGATGGCTTCGCTCAGTGTCAAACCAGTCCATTCTCGAATGTTGTCCTCCCACCTCTTTTTCGGTCTCCCTCTTCTTCTACCTCCTTGCACTGTGCCATTGGACAACACGATGACCTGCTCACAGTGGTGAAGAAACGGAAACTCCGATGGTATGGCCACGTCACCAGATCATCAGGCCTTGCAAAGACTATTATGATACAATGGCTCCTAAATATTTGAATCTATGCGCTGTGTTGATGGATTGCCCTTCGACTTTAATGTCCGTGTTGATGCCATTGGTGTTGTTGGTCGTCGTTTTGGTCTTCGCTGCACTTATTTCCATTCCAAAGGCCCTGGAGGTGGTGTCTAGCCTCTGTTCAAGTTCTTGTTCCTCTTCAGCCAATCCATCAATATCATCCGTAAAACGGAGGTTGGAGATTGCTCTACCCCCTATGCTGACTGTACCTTCGAGATCTGCAAGGGCATCTAACAGATTGCGCTCTATGAAGATTTTGAAGAGTGTTGGAGAGAGTATGCATACTTGACGCACGCCGATTGTTGTATTGAACCAGTTCCCGATGGCGCTGTTGTGGAAGACTGCACTGGTTGCCTTGTCATGCAGGCTTTTGGTGAGTTCAATAATGTTATGGCTGATGTTGTGCACTCTCATAGTTGCCCACAAAGCTGCATGCTAGAGTCGGTCAAACGCTTTCTTGAAGTCTACAAACACATGTTAGAGATGTTACTGGTGCTGTGGGTATTTCTCGCAGATTATTCTGAGGTTGAAAATCTGTTCAGTGGTACTTCGCCCTGCCCTGAATCCTACTTGTTCTTCAGCTATGATTTGTTCAGCTTGGGGTTTTAAACTGTTGAATATTATTTTCAGGAGGACCTTACTGGGATGGCTGTTGAGGCTGATGGTGCGGTAATTTTCACACTCCTGAAGGTTATCCTTTTTGGGAAGAGTGATGACAAGCGATTGTGTCCATGGAGTAATCCACTCCCCACTCTGCCAGATCTGGTTATAAATAATGGTGAGTGCGTCAATCATCGATTCTCCTCCTGCTTGAAGCAATTCTGCAAGTATGTTGTCCACTCTCGCTGACTTCCCCTTCTTCAGCGATTGCACTGCTGCCTCAACCTCTTCTCGGAGAATTGGGAGGACTTCTTCTTCTTCTTTGTTCTGGGGACATATTAGAACTGATGGTTCTCCGTTTGGTGTGTGGATGTAAAGGTCAGAGCGGTACTCTCTCCATCTATCCAAGACTTCTTGTTCTTCTGTAAGGCATATGCCAGACTTGCTTTGGATCGTGAAGACTTTGGGTTGTTTGTTAGAATTCTATCAACCTGTCAGTGCAGGTCCACATCACGTTGTAAGCGAATCCCAGCTTCTCTATTACGGAGGTGTTCCTTTATTGTGATGGCATGTAAACCTAGAGTGAACACTGCATAGCTGAGACAAGACCGAGGCTTACGTTCACATCATTGTTGAGAGGTCATCGACGAGACTCAGTTACGCTAAAGGGTCTGGGATGATATTGTTGTCCTGTTGGTATTTTGCAGCGCTGCCTTATCTAAGTTATCTCCCTTTCTACCAGCGTGGTGCCTGCCAGACAGACTCCGCTAGAAATCCGCACCCTTTAACGTGCCCAAATGCATCTTTATTATCTCAAAGCAGTTGCAACGCGTGGCACGCCCATTCGTGTTATTTTGGGTTTCTGCACAATAGCCTGGCTTATATACTTATTAGACTTTCGTTTTGTAACACACACCCCCACAACCCCCCATCCCGACCCTCCTTTTGTGGGTGTGACTTGTCCTTTTTTATTCTGTTTATCTTTCAAGATAGATTTGTTGAAAGGTCTGCACTCCGTGGTCTGCCACAATGTTACGCGTTATTTATCAACCTGTTCACTCAACAACAAGGCAGGAATCGTCGTATACAATTTTCCAAATCTATTCAGCAAGCATCAGCAACTACATACAAGATCGCTTTCCAAAAATTACTACACAAATCATCCTTACAAGTTAGTTAGTTAGTTGAATAGATTAACGTCCCCGGACACATAAGCGTATAGGGGACGATCTCCTTACAAGCAGACAGTGCATTACTTATATAGCCTCTCTGTGAGAAAAAAAAGAGCATTCCAGCATGACGCAATAACACCCAATTAAAACTAAAACTCGTCATCGGAACTCTGCACTGTCTTACGTCACATAATGTTTACGAATCTACATGATTCGACCAGCTGTTACCCGTAATATCTGGAAAATTCTCTCGATAATAAACAAGTAATTCCAGAAATTTCTCAACAATATCGACCGACGAAAATTATCAACATTATACAAAGCTTCTTCTAGCGTAAAATCCCATGAGGTAAATACTCGCTATATTTGCTATGCTTTGCAACACAAAGTGATCGGATTTATCGTGCGCGTCTCGATCGTAACAGTACACTAGCTATTGATACGTGTGATACTCCCTTTAGAAGCGTTTGTTGTCATTGTTGTTTTTTCTTTGCAGTGGAGTTATCTTTCTACTTCTTCTTCTTCTTCTTCTTCTTCTTCTTCTTCTTCTTCTTCTTCTTTACTTTGGAGTGTACGACTCATCCCAACCCCTCCACTCTCTCTCTCTCTCTCTCGCTCTCTCTCTCTCTCTCTCTCACTCACTGTCCCTCCCTCAATCTCACTCTCTATCTGTTTGGATAATAAATGAATTGAAGTGTGCAATAAGCCGGTTTAACTATGTTCTTAAATGTTGTTTGTTTCTTTGCTCTGTAAGAAACTGTGCTATAAAGTCCTATGTAGACAGTTATTTATAGCCCCCACCGGAAGCAACCCCATTCAGATCGTAATAGCTCACAGCAGACACACTACGAATCCGTTTTGGCGTTTCCGACTATTTAGCAATGACACTATCCCTCCCTTGAGCTTGACTAAACATGTGCATATGGAAGTCATTGGGCTGAGTGAGTGGGCACTGCATAGTAGCTGCATGGAATACAGCGAAACACAATAGACGTGAGTGGAGTGTCCTATACGATATCCCTGCTAGGTCTACGCTTCAATATTGCTATACATTCTAATTTAGTAGTTAACTGCTCTCATTCATACTTTCTCTATTGTTTTCTTTTTTCTGATTTAAATTACTTTTTTTCGGTCCGGGTGTTTCAGTATATTCTGTTATGCCTATTCCTGCTAGATCTACCCTTCGAGCTTGCTGCAAAAACACTTATTTAGTATTTTACTGCTCTAGCTCTCGCCTCCAAGACATTTTTCAGTATTTTGATATATTTCTTTATATATATATATATATATATATATATATATATATATATATATATATATATATATATATATATATATATATATATATATATATATATATATATAGTTTTAAATTTCTTATATGCTCATTGAAACCTGTCGTACGTAGTTTGTAAATTTCCCTCAACATGTTCTGCCAATAACTTTTGTTGATTAATATAGGAATGAGCCATGTTTTTCTTTTTTTCTGTTATTTAAGCTTATTTTAAAAATATTTTATTTTGTTTAATTTAATTTTATTTTATTTTGATACTCTCTGAGCCTATGGCTACTTAGGCAGTGAGAACTGTCTTCATACTTCACTAATTACAAGTTACGGTTTCTCAAAACGGGACGGGTAGACCGAACCGGAGTATAGTAAATGGGATGTTCAGTAGCACAGTAGCACCTATTGACAATTTGCTAACAGTTTTTCGCGATTTTTGGATACAGGCTCTGCTTTACTTTTTTCTTTCTTTCTTTCTTTCTTTTCTTTTCTTTCTTTCTTTCTTTCTTTCTTTCTTTCTTGTTTTCTTTCTTTCTTTCTTTCCTTCTTTCTTTCCTTTCTTTTCCTTTCCTTTCATTTTCTTTTCTTTTATTTTCTAGTCTTGTCTTTTATTTTCTTCCTTTCTCTCTTTCTTAATTAATTAATTAATGTTTTAAGCTATACTTTGGCAAGGGCGCTTCAGCAAATATTCGTAGAAATGTTTGTTTTTCCTTCTAAAATCTGCTGGATGCAAAATGTGTCAAGTAGACAAAGTGGGAGTTGATTAAATAGGACTTTTAGGAGCACCTATTGAAATTTTGCAAACAGCGCTCATCGCGATATGGGAGGTATACAGGGGTCTGCTTTTGTTTAGACTGCTCTGTTAGATCCTTTGCGCTGTCTGTAGTCTTCCCGAAGAAGAAACCTGGGAAGATGAAAGAGGAGAAAAGAAATGGCGAGAGCTTGAGGGGAGATGTCGAGGAATATGAAGAGGAGAATGTTGGGGTGGAGGAGAGTATGGGAGTGGCATGAAGGGTGGGAGGTGGGGGAAATTCTAGGCCCCTTCCACTCCCACCACTACACCCGCCACCCATCCCCATCACCCCATCCATCCCACCTCATCGTGTATAACGCTACACTTCCTCTGTAATGAGTCATACTAAAGCCAAAATTTATTTTTGCTTTAAAAAAAACAATTATGATATTGTTCTCGGCAAAATTTACCTGCTACCGAAAAGCAGTGTAGGCTGCTTGAGCATCACGTTATTGGTGTGCGAGGCTGTGATGCCAACCGCTGTCGGTATTCAAGTTTCAAGGCGAGTTTTTTGGTTAGATTGACAGTGGACTCGCTCATATACAGCGGCCAGTGCAGAACATGTAGGAATTGTGTTAAGATCCCAAACGTATGTTCAAACTATTCCTATCCTATCCTATCCTGTCCCGTAACCCTGAGGTCGTAGGGGCACCACAGATGATCGTTTAACCAGCATACTTCATCTTTCTCTGTCCTCAGCAGCCCTGATGGCTTCGCCCAGTTTCAAACCAGTCCATTCTCGAATGTTGTCCTCCCACCTCTTTTTCGGTCTCCCTCTTCTTCTACCTCCTTGCACTGTGCCTTGCAGAATAGTCTTTGCAAGGCCTGATGATCTGGTGACGTGGCCATACCATCGGAGTTTCCGTTTCTTCACCACTGTGAGCAGGTCATCGTGTTGTCCAATGGCTTGTGTGATGGTCTGTTGGACTTCGTCGTTGGTGATGTGTTGGGTATAGGAAATGCCCAGAAGTCTTCTGTAGCACCTCATCTCCATGCTTTGTATTCTTCGTTGGAGATCTGATGTGAGGGTCCATGCTTCGCAAGCATATAGGAAGATGGAGATGACAAGGGAGCGCAGCAGTCTTACTTTGGAATGTAGACTGATGGTCCTGTCTTTCCAAATGGGCTTCAACCTTGTCAGGGCATCAGTTGTTTGTGCGATCCTGGAGAGGACTTCCTGTCGGGTCCCATTGTCTGATACAATGGCTCCTAAATATTTGAAGCTATGCACGGTGTTGAGGAATTGGCCTTGGACTTTGATGTCCGTGTTGATGCCATTGGTTTTGTTGGTCATCATTTTGGTCTTCTCTGCACTTATTTCCATTCCATAAGCTCTAGAGGTGGTTTCAAGCCTATGTACCAGCTGTTCAAGTTCTTGTTCCTCTCCAGCCAATCCATCAATGTCATCCGCAAAACGAAGAATGGAGATTGCTCTACCCCCTATGCTGACTGTGCCTTCATGATCTGCAAGAGCATCTGACATGATGCGCTCTAGGAAGATGTTGAAGAGTGTTGCATCCTTGACGCACACCGATTGTTGTTCTGAACCAGTTCCCGATGGCGCTGTTGTGGAGGACTGCACTGGTAGCCTTGTCATACAGGCTTTTGTTGACTTCAATAATTTTAGGGCTGATGTTGTAGACTTTCATTGTTGCCCATAGAGCTGCATGCCAGACTCGGCCAAACGCCTTCTTGAAGTCTTTGAACACATGATATAGAAGTTGTTGGTGCTGTAGGTATTTCTCACAGATTATTCTGAGGTTGAAAATCTGTTCAGTGGTACTTCGCCCTGCCCTGAATCCTGCTTGTTCTTCAGCCACGATTTGTTCAGCTTGTGGTTTCAACCTGTTGAGTATTATTTTCAGGAGGACCTTGCTGGGATGGCCGATGAGGCTGATGGTGCGGTAACTTTCACACTCCCGAAGGTTACCTTTTTTGGGAAGAGTGATGACAAGCGACTGGGCCCATGGTATAGGCCACTCCCCACTCTGCCAGATCAAACTATTAGGTCAACAATATACGCGTCGATCTTAAAGAGCTTCTCGTCGAAAACAACATTTAAAAAATAGCAACAACAAAACAAAAATGGGAGCGGGATGTGGTGGTTGTGGGGGAGGGGGGGGGAATGTGTTGGATGGAATGGCGAAGGTATTGACATGATACACCAAACATTATATGAATCCATCTACCCAAGTCTGAGAACATTGCGCGGACAGACACACTTCTTACGATAGACTTAAATGCGTGTACCACAGACTAGACCTCGATTTATACTCTCGTCCGATCCGAAGGAGTGGGGACATGTCACGTGGGGTTTATGGGCTCTGCACAATGGAATTATGGACCCTCACGTTTATTCGGTGGGAACTGCTAGTAAGTCACCCTATGAATTACTTTAATAAATTTATTTGTTTAGCTCGTTCTGTGTTAAGGTTGGGGTACAGAAATAGATAGAAAAAAGGTAAAAGAATACTGTCACACTAGCTTTCACACCGCTATGAATCATATGTAGTCCAGCCTTTTGATAACAGTTAAAATCACACATTTATTTCTTCTACTCTATACAAGGTTCTCTAAGTACTAATCTAACTTAAAAAGTCTCTTTCAATGCTAATAGTTCGATCGCTGATAGTCTATGCAGCTGTTCTATCTTCATCGGGCACTCGCTAGTATATCTCATGTAGATTTGGACTACTGTGGTCCGTTTTAGAGTTTCTGAATAGTTGGACTACTGTGGTCCTGTTCTGATCAGTTTAAGTGCACTTGGGATAACACACTTAACTGGCGGGTGGTGCGGTCGAAGTCCTTCTGTGAGGTAGCTTCTGGTCCACCTGTGTCGTTGTGTAGTTGGGTTCCCTGGCCACGCTGTGGGGTCTGACAGGGAGTTTTACCGGGTCGCTCGTTCCGACTTGTGCGGTAGAGGTTCCTCAACCAACTTGTTTCTGTGGAGTGGGGTTCACAGGATAGCTCGGGATAGCTCGGGATAGCTCGCCTGCCCGTCTGTAATATAAGAGACGAAATTCTGCACAACCCTGAATAATCGGTTTGTGCAGAGCGTCTCACTGAAAGCCAAGTAGCCCTCAGTGATAGCTCCACATCTCTATACATAAGCGACGAACATTCTGCTACTTCCGGGTTCCACTGGAATCTCCCTCTAAATTCCTATACATACATAAATATCAAACGTGGCTAACTATACACATACAGAATTAATAATATTATAAACATTCAGTGGTACAGCCACTGGTCTGCAAACATACATATAAGTTAAACAACAGTGGTTCCGTATGGTATGCAACATGGCGGCGTAACCGGTCGTGTTTCGCCTCGTGGTAGGCTCTTCCACATGGTCACGCAAATTCGGATTAACAATTCACATTTATGCATAGCAAATTCTTCAAACATAATTTCAACAATACTACACATATATCACGATGAAACAGAAGGGTGTTCATTTACCTGTTTGACAAGTTCAGGCCCGTGTGACTTGATAGAATTCTACGATTCCTAAGTCCTGCTTCCTGGTCTAAGTGTAGAGAGATTTCTCTGCCAGCTTTCTAGCTGTTAACACTTCGGTGTATTACTCCCAACTGACCAAAAAATGTGCGGGGTTTGGACCTAGTCAAACTGGCTCCAACCACTTTGCGTAAGCTCTCATTGGGTAAAATGTTCATATTCAAAACTCAAGTGCTGACGTCACTGCGCTGTGTGTGTGGCTCAGGCTCGCAGTGTGCTGTAATTTAATTGCTACTGTGTACTGTACTAACTCTCTACTGTTACAAAGGCTACACAATGCTAAATAGTCGATAGGCAGAGTTTAAACTAGCCAATTCGTGACAGGCTCCCTCAACTGAAAAAAGGCGATGACTACTGGATTCGACCTTTTTCTACTACAGAGCCTAGTTTAACACTGCACTATCCTAGGGTCCTATTTACAAACTAAGTAAGTTGCTCTACCTGAGCTGCAATGCTGTGCCAGGTAGCTATGGACACTAGTGACAGGGTATTACTGGGCGGGGACGAATTCTGGTGCTGTGGCCCTTAGTTGTGTTGGGTGGGCGACAGCTGCTGTGTCCTCCACGAGATGGCGACTGAGGTAGTCGGCTCCGTGGTTTTCTTTGCCGGGGATGTACTCGATTTGGAATGAGTACGCCTGAAGGGTGAGTGCCCATCGCATCAGGCGAGAGTTCAAAGACTTGGAGGCTGCCAGGAACGATAGTGGTTGGTGGTCCACCTGAACTGTGAAATGGGTCCCATACAGGTAGAGTTGAAACTTCTGTATGGCCCAGACTAGTCCAAGGCATTCTTTCTCCGACGTGGCGTAGTGGGTCTCGGCGGGTCTCAATTTTCTGCTGGCGTAGGCGACAGGGAATAGCGTCTCTGCATTCTTGGGGTCGCGCTGTAGCAGTACTGCTCCGAGTCCTAAGTCGCTTGCGTCGGTGCGAAGAACGAATGGCTGAGTCAAATCGGGTAGGTGGAGTACTGGCGCCGATGTCATTCTGTCCTTGAGTGTTTGGAATGCTGTCTCGCATTCCGCTGTCCATACGACTTTGTCCGGGGCGATTTTCCGGGTTCCATTTGTCAGAGGTACGGCGATGCTGTTGTAGTTGGGGATGAACTTCTGGTAGAAGCCGCAGAGTCCTAGAAATGACTGCACTTCCTTCTTTGTCTTGGGCCTAGGAGCGTCGAGTAGGCGTTTCACTGTCTTTTCTACCGGTCGCAGGCTTCCTTGACTGATGGTGTGTCCCAGAAATTCTAGTTCTGTGAATCCAATCTGACATTTGGTGGGTCTTGCCGTCAATCCCGTGTCTCTGAGGCGGGCGAGTAGTTGTTGTAGGAGCGTGACATGTTCCTCCCACGTGGGTGTTGCGATGAGGATGTCGTCCATAAACGAATGTAGGTGCTCGCTGCTCAGGGGTGCCAGGAGTTTTCGCATCATGGCGCTGAAGATGCTGGGTGCGTTGTGGAGTCCGAATGGAAGTACATTGAACTCGAAGTGTCCTTCCATAGTGCTAAACGCTAGGTACTTTCGGACTTGCGGTTGCACTGGTATCTGGTAGTATCCTTTGCTGAGGTCGATGCGTGAGAAGTACTTCGCTCGCTGTAGCTTGGCAAATAGGTCTGTCTGGTCCGGGAGTGGCTCTGGCTGGAACTGCGTTACCGCATTCAGGAGTCTGAAGTCGATGCACAGTCGATGCTCTCCGTTGGGTTTTCGCAACAATACCGTGCCTGCGCTGTAGGGTGAAGTAGACTCTGAGATGATTCCGGCTGCCAGTAAGGTGTCTATCTCTTCCTTGATGGCTCGCTGCTGCGACAGTGGCATCGGGTAGAGCTTCTGGCGGACGGGTGTTGGGTCGGTCACCGTTAGGGTTACTTCGACGAGGTCTGTCCTCCCTGGTCGGTCTGTGAGCACAGTCTGATGTTGTCGAATGACCTGTAGTACTTGCTGTCGCTGTTTAGCGGCTAGGTCTCCGTTGAGTATCACGTCTTTGTAGGTTTCTTTGGAGTGCAGGGGATACTCTACTGCATTGGTCTCCATGCTTTCTCCTTCTTCCGCGATGGCGATGGCTAACAAGTTGTGAGTGCTGGGGGTCGCTGGTCGGTCCGTGTATTTCTTGAGGAGATTGATGTGGTGGTATCGGGCTCTCCCGTTCACCTCTACTTGGTAGACTGTCTTGGATTTCTTGGCAGTCACCCGGTACGGTCCTCTCCAAGCGATGTCCAGCTTGTTGGTTCCACTTGGAAGTAAGAGTAGCACTTGATCGCCGACTTGCAGTTCTCTGTCCTTCGCGTGGCGGTTGTAGTACTTCGCCTGACGGGCTCTTGCCTTCTTCAGTGCTTCACCAGCTTTCTTCCACGTTGCTTTGAGGGTTTCCTGCAGGTCTGCGACGTACTTGGTGGCACCTCTGGGTGTGTCGTCTATCTTGGCTTCCGTCCAACTTCTGCGTAGGGCTTCTAGCGGTCCTGCTAGAGGTCTGCCGAATAGCAATGTTGACGGGGTGTAGCCTGTGGCTGCATGGGGCGTTTCTCGGTATGCGAACAGTGCCGCATTCACGTAGGTGTCCCACGCTTCTGGATTGTCGTCGGCGACTTTCCTGAGTATGGTGAGAAGGGTTCCATTCAGTCTTTCTACTTGTCCGTTGCTGGCGGGGTGGTATGGTGGTGTGCGAATGTGATGGACGTGTATCAACTCGAACACGTCTTGCATCAGGCGGCCGGTGAACTGAGATCCGTTGTCCGTTCTAATGCTGTCCGGGAATCCGACTCTGGTAAAGATGGCGATGAGTGCATCTGCAATCTTCTTGGTGTCGATCGCTGGCAACGGGACTGCTTCGCACCACATCGTACATGCGTCGACGAGTGTGAGTAGAAATCTGTTCCGCTTCTTGGTCATGGGCAGTGGTCCTACTATGTCTACTGAGACTTGCTGGAATGGCACGCCGACTACTACTGATGGTCCTAAGGTAACTGGTACGGTGTGATGTCGCGGGGAATATCGTTGACATTGGTGGCAAGATTTCACGTAGCGCTTGACATCCTCCGTGATTCCTGGCCAATAGTAGTGTGCGCTGATTCTCTGCACTGTGGCTCCAATTCCCATGTGTCCGCTGAGTGGCATGCTGTGGCCTAATTCTAGTACTTGGGCTCGAAGGGTGGCTGGTAGTACTAGTTGGGTGTGATCTCCATCTCCTTGTCGATGTAGAACTCCCTGTTCCATGTAGAAGTCTCCCTTGTGCGGGGGTGTGTGCGCCTTGGGTAGCTTCTGGAAGCACTTCGCTATCGAGGTGTCTTCTTTCTGTGCTGTTTTGATCTCTTCGAGTCCTGGATTCGGAGCGAACTCGGGCTGGGGTGGTTGGGTTTTAGCTTGGGCCCTGGTTTGCACTGCAGCTATCTCTACAGTTTTTGGGGGCGTGCCTAAGAACACATACCTACAACCTAGCACTAGATCATACAGGGGTTTCTGTAAAACAGCTGCTTGGATTCGTCCTGTGACGTACCTACTCTCTACTTCGATCCAAGCTATTGGGCAAGTAGTCGTCGGTTTCGTCAAGTCTGCTCCTTGTAAGTCGACTGTCTTGTCTGTCAAGTCCGCGCGCGATACAAGAGACTCGCTGACTATCGCGTCGTATGATAGACCTGTGTCATACAGACAGTTCGCTTCTTTTCCGTTGACCTTGACCGTGTCTGTCACCGATGGGTGATCTCCGATCGTGTGTGGCTTATTACCGCTACTTTGAGTTAGAACTCTGTGCGCTGGCCGGCTTTCGCGCTCTTCCCTACGTTGTGCGGCCAACTTGAAACATTCTGCGGTGGAGTGATTGTTTCTGTTGCAGAACGAACAATACCGTCTCTGTTCTGCGGGACCTCTTTTCCCGAATTCCGTGTTGGGTCCTTTATTTTGCCCAGGTCTGGGGTTATTCGGCTTATTCGCGGTGCGCTCTTCTCGGTTAGGGCTTCGTTTCTGTGCCTCTTTCCCGTTAGGCTTTAGGTCTCGCCTGAAGCTCTTGGCTTCTCCGTGTGCGGCCACGTACCTATCTGCGACCTTGACCAGATCTTCTAGTCTTTCCGCGCCCTGCTCTACTGAGAAGGTTCTCAGCTCGGGGGTCATGGTTTCCCGTAGCTGTTCCCATACTAACAGTTCTGTCAGTCCATCATACGTCTTAGCCGTGGCTGACTGGCTAATCCACTTATCCAGCGTTGTGGACAACCGATCCGCGAACTGCGCATAGCTCTCTCCTTTCACTCTCCGATTGGTGCGGAACTTTTGCCGGTAGCATTCTCCTGTCAGTTCGAATCCCGTTAGGAGTGCCTCTTTTACTTTGTGATAGTCAGTCACTCTGTCAGTCGGTAGCTTACTGTAGATGTCATAAGCCTTTCCTCTAAGTCCTTGACTAAGCTTGAAAGACCAATGAGTGGGATCTAGTTTATACTCTGTTGCTAGGCGCTCAAACCTAGTCAGATAGAGATCTAGACCTTCTTCTCTCTCATTGAATGTTCCCAGTGGAAATGACATTCCTTGTACAGGGTTGGATGCTACCTCTAGCTGATCTGAGTGGGAAGGGGTTGAGGAAGAACTTGAAGCTCCTGATCCCAATCTTCTTAGCTCTAACTCATGCTGTCTTTCTTTTTCCTTTTCTTCCCTCTCTTTTTCTTTCTCTGCCCTCTCTTTTTCTTTTTCTGCCCTCTCATACTCCCATCTCCTAACTTCTGCTTCTCTCTCTGCTGCTAATGCTGCCTTCTTCTGTTCTCCTTCTAATTCTAGTTTCTTCTGCTCTGCTTCTAATTTCTTTTGCTCTGCTTCTAATTCTGCTTTTCTCTGATCTGCTTCGAGTTTCTTCTGTTCTGCTTCTAATGCTAGTTTCTTCTGCTCTGCTTCTAAGGCTAGTTTCTTCGCCTCCCTTTCTGCTGCTCTCTCTGCCTTAGCCTCCTGTTTCTCTACCTCTGCATTTATATACGCAATTAGGTCCGCCCCTGCTAAGTGTAAAGCTTCTCCCAATTCCTTGAAACGCAATCTCAAGGCCACTGGGTCCGACATTGCCAAACGTGTCTATGAACACCCTCTGAATCACGTGGAATACCAAAACACTAGCAATATTGCAAGTCAATAAAAACAATGCAAAGACAATCAAATTCGTAATCAATAATAGAATAAAACAGGAGTCAAATGGCATACAACAGTTACTTAAGCAAAACCTGCAAAAGAACAATGCAACATACAGACACAAAAATAATTGAAGCAAAAAAGTTTTTAACTAAAGAATAGTGCACCCAAACTGAGTCAATGTTACCACTATTCTAAGTTATTCTACTACTCCTACTGTTATCTAATTTTATTGTACTTAGATCCGTTTATACCCAATTCCTATTATACACAGATCCTGGCAGGCTCGCCAATTAAAGTGTCACGTGGGGTTTATGGGCTCTGCACAATGGAATTATGGACCCTCACGTTTATTCGGTGGGAACTGCTAGTAAGTCACCCTATGAATTACTTTAATAAATTTATTTGTTTAGCTCGTTCTGTGTTAAGGTTGGGGTACAGAAATAGATAGAAAAAAGGTAAAAGAATACTGTCACACTAGCTTTCACACGGCTATGAATCATATGTAGTCCAGCCTTTTGATAACAGTTAAAATCACACATTTATTTCTTCTACTCTATACAAGGTTCTCTAAGTACTAATCTAACTTAAAAAGTCTCTTTCAATGCTAATAGTTCGATCGCTGATAGTCTATGCAGCTGTTCTATCTTCATCGGGCACTCGCTAGTATATCTCATGTAGATTTGGACTACTGTGGTCCGTTTTAGAGTTTCTGAATAGTTGGACTACTGTGGTCCTGTTCTGATCAGTTTAAGTGCACTTGGGATAACACACTTAACTGGCGGGTGGTGCGGTCGAAGTCCTTCTGTGAGGTAGCTTCTGGTCCACCTGTGTCGTTGTGTAGTTGGGTTCCCTGGCCACGCTGTGGGGTCTGACAGGGAGTTTTACCGGGTCGCTCGTTCCGACTTGTGCGGTAGAGGTTCCTCAACCAACTTGTTTCTGTGGAGTGGGGTTCACAGGATAGCTCGGGATAGCTCGGGATAGCTCGCCTGCCCGTCTGTAATATAAGAGACGAAATTCTGCACAACCCTGAATAATCGGTTTGTGCAGAGCGTCTCACTGAAAGCCAAGTAGCCCTCAGTGATAGCTCCACATCTCTATACATAAGCGACGAACATTCTGCTACTTCCGGGTTCCACTGGAATCTCCCTCTAAATTCCTATACATACATAAATATCAAACGTGGCTAACTATACACATACAGAATTAATAATATTATAAACATTCAGTGGTACAGCCACTGGTCTGCAAACATACATATAAGTTAAACAACAGTGGTTCCGTATGGTATGCAACATGGCGGCGTAACCGGTCGTGTTTCGCCTCGTGGTAGGCTCTTCCACATGGTCACGCAAATTCGGATTAACAATTCACATTTATGCATAGCAAATTCTTCAAACATAATTTCAACAATACTACACATATATCACGATGAAACAGAAGGGTGTTCATTTACCTGTTTGACAAGTTCAGGCCCGTGTGACTTGATAGAATTCTACGATTCCTAAGTCCTGCTTCCTGGTCTAAGTGTAGAGAGATTTCTCTGCCAGCTTTCTAGCTGTTAACACTTCGGTGTATTACTCCCAACTGACCAAAAAATGTGCGGGGTTTGGACCTAGTCAAACTGGCTCCAACCACTTTGCGTAAGCTCTCATTGGGTAAAATGTTCATATTCAAAACTCAAGTGCTGACGTCACTGCGCTGTGTGTGTGGCTCAGGCTCGCAGTGTGCTGTAATTTAATTGCTACTGTATACTGTACTAACTCTCTACTGTTACAAAGGCTACACAATGCTAAATAGTCGATAGGCAGAGTTTAAACTAGCCAATTCGTGACAGGACACAAGAGTATAAACCGAGGTCTAGTCTGTGTTTCATGTATGCATGCTCATTGAAACTAAGGGTTAACAAAATTAAAATCCGTGACTGGGTTTTTCGGTGTGTTTGTATGCGTGTGCGTGTGTGTGTATGTGTGTGTGTGTGTTTTAAATCTAATCTTTGTCCTGGGTAGGGTGTTGCACTACCCGACTGTGTGTGTCCAATGTCGATCTAACCTATGATCTAAGCCAGACTCACTTTCATGGTATATTGACAGCTCTTCCCCCCCCCTTCCCCCTACCCCACACCCCACACACCCATTCGTCCTTGGGGGGTGCGCTGCACTGGGTGTGGTGTGAATCATGCCGTGTGAGTTTCGTCTTTGAAGGCTGTTGACAAAACACCCTGACTAATGCAGTGACAGGGGGAGTGAACTGTGTACGGCCACGCTACGTTGACTCCATGATTGATTTGCGCTAGGCTGGGTTATCGATCTTTGCTAGGCTACAAAATAAACGGTCTCAAAGGTAAACGGTAGAAGTCCCTTTCCCCCTTTTATCGTTTTAGGACTTTGGCGGAGAGGACGTTAGATATTTCAGATTTCTTTCTCTGAACCAGCTTCGTGAGAGCGTCTCTCTCTCTCTCTCTCTCTCTCTCTTTTTCTCTCTCTCTCTCTCTCTCTCTCTCTCTCTCTCTCTCTCTCTCTCTCTCTCTCTCTCTCTCTCTCTCTCTCTCTCTCTCTTGCTGCTGTACTTTCACGGGTTCGAAACAGAACCATGTCACTGCACATACTGCGCGATTTTTCATCCTTTCTGTCTTTCATTAATTAGTACCCAACTACTCCATAAACTCACTGGTCATATCAGGTTAGTCGCTCGACGATGCTAAACCTGGAAAAAGGATCGGTGCGAGTGCCAGAAGAAGAAGAAGAAAAAGAAGAAGAAGAAGAAGAAGAAGAAGAAGAAGAAGAAGAAGAAGAAGAAGAAGAAGAAGAAGAAGATGATGATGATGATGATGATGATGATGATGATGATGATGATGATGATGATGATGATGATGATGATGATATAAACTTCGCTCACACACCCCCCCCCCCCCCTCCGCCGAGCGTTCTAACAGAGCTATAATAAAAGCAGAGCATGACACAGTTCCTTTGCAAAAGAACTTCGTAGTGAGCGTTACAGGCACCGCACAATTAAACACGGGTTGCACTAACCTAGCACTAACTTTAGCTAAATTGGCCAACAAGGTACATTGCCTGTTGCCTACTGTGACGTTACGTAGAAAGTCCCCTCTAGCGTCACAATAGCTTTCGCATAACTTGACCCCGATTTTCAACGGACGAACTTTTAAAATATGGAACGTGGAATGCGTGAAATGCACGTGCAACTGCGCGCGAACATGCACACGCAATTGCACGCCCATCTGGTAGCTGATTGGTCGAAAACTTACAAACTGCGCAAGTGCAAATGCACACGAAATTGCACAGGCAGTTGCACGCGCATTTAGGTTAGGTTAGGTAGGTAGATTAAAGTCCCGCGTCACATGAGCGAATAGGGGACTGGGAAGGGGGGGGGACGCGCATTTAGTAGCTGATTGGTCAAAACGTACATGCCAAACTGCGCAAGCGTAATTGCACGTCAAACTGCACGCTGGATGTTAATGAAGAAGAAATACAAGACATGAAACGGAAAAAGCATTGAAAAAGGCGTGTAGCAGCCTATCGTAAGCTTTGCACTGTGGCTATATTGAAGACGGCTGTACGCGCGATGGATAATTCTCATATTATTTACAGACAAACCAAAGTAAATTATTATAACATTTAATTGGAGTGGGGTGCGGGTAGGGGTTGTAGATCGTGAGTGGCGAGGATTACATTATAAAGCAGTTGTCAATTTACATTATTTTGGTAATGTATTTCCGGACATTTGCCGTTCCTAGTTTTAATGTGACTCGTGGGTAAATGCACCAAGGCATCAGGCCTTGCAAAGATCATCCTGCAAGGCACGGTGCAAAGAAGCAGAAGAAGATGGATATAGAAAAGGAGGTGGGAGGTCAACGTTCGAGAATGGAAAGGCTTGACACTGAGCAAAGCCATGAAGGTTGCTGCACAGTGAAAGATGGAGTACGCTGGTTAAACGATCATCTGTGGTGCCCCAACGACTTTTGAGTTACGGGATAGGATAAGATATGATAGCATAGGTAAATGCGTATGCAATTGCGCGTGGCGTTTGCGTTTTCGCAGTTTGGCGTGACATTTTTCGACCAATCAGCTACTAGATGGGCTTTCAATTGCGTGTGCATTTTCGTGTGCCATTGCACGCGCATTTGACTCTTTCGGCGTGCCGTATTAAAACTCCTGCACGACGCTTACAGAATTGTGCGAATATCAGACACACATGCACACAAAAAAGACTATAATGTTATGCAGATAGTCACTTCGAAGCGTCAATGAGACATTGTTATAAATATATAATTATAGTTCCGCATCAAAAGATTCAAAGTCACTTTAAATCTTTCATGTGGATGTTTTGTTTGCTGAAAGACAAATTACAACGAACTAGTAGTTTCGGCTTATAATGCCTTGATGCCCAGCACTTCCTTATGTCAAAATAATAGCATTTAGAAATTGGAGCCAATTTTCTGGGAAATTGATCCCTCTTTTTGAAAAGTGATAGTCATTATGCCCCCTTCCTTGTGAATCTGCCCTCTTCTTGTTTATTCTGCGATAAAAGAAATAGTTTAATTCATCTTCTCCGTCGAGTTCTTTGTAGAACATATAATGGACATTGCAAAGAAGGGAATAAAAAGAGGACCTATATTTTAAAAAAGTATTCGGAAATCCCTCACTTTTATCGGGGCCAGCTTTCTAATCTTGTGAGATTGTCTTTATTTTCTTTGGACGATGAAAGGAAAAAAAGGGAAGTATTGAAAACATTTCCTTGTAATTTTAAAGTACTTGGGATTAAACCTCACTTTTATCTGGGCCCAGGTTTTCAAAGACTGATTAGATCCGTTTGGGGGTTGGTGAACGACAAAACTGACTTGGCGTATACAAAAAAAAATCATTTTCTTCTAAGTTTTAGGTACTTGGGAAAACCTCACTTTTATTGGGGTCAGCTTTCCAAGGACTGATTAGATAATTGTTTGTAGGGTTACTGGACGATAAAACTGACTACGTCTCTGTAATTGCCGCCATTTAGATAAGAGAATTTCCATTCGCTCGTCAGACGCCTCGTATTAATTTAGGTTTAAGTAATGACGCACACTAAACACAGAAGCAGCATACAGTTCATTTATTCGTAGTCAAAAAACTTCACGGAAAATGTCAACGTCTCATATAATAATACGTATGTGTGTGTGTACATATCAGTATGGGGACAACTAATTTCTGTATACGTGATTATGAACTACCTCTTGTGCTAGACGATGTGTGGTAAAATACTGCGAAAAGAAAGAAACATAAACACAAGAAACATTAGCAAGTGTACCAAACAATGTATCAAAAACCCTTATTCAACAAGATATACAATCAAAGCAATGAAACGAAAAGAATACACATACCGGAGAATAATTTAGAGACAAATACTTTAGTTGATTTCATAAACAACAATTTAGCTAAAGTTACGTAGAACCAAGCCAGAACAAAACGAAGGAACGAACGCTTTATGTTCCTTTAACTTGCACGACGATTAGGCTACGTTTATTCTTTCAAGCCTCAAAATACAATTGGCGCAAGACAATTTGACTATGCTCATCTAACATTAGTCAATTCATTAATACAAACAATTCGGCTACGTTCACCCAACGAGCCTCGGTACGGTGCCTAAACTAGGAAATACTCGTCGATGACCTAGCTCAGTTAAACATTTATAAATGAATAAACATACGGAAACATTTAACAACATATTCTAGGAAATACTCCTGAAGTCCCAAAAACGTAGCTATCTACCTTGGCATAGACAAAGCAGCAAAGCTTTAAGGAAAAACGGTGTAAATACCCAAGTGGGTTAACATTTCGAATAAGGCCGATAATCCGACAAAAAACGTTATCTTCATCAAAGACCAAAACAGTTATCTTTTTCGTCAAAACTTAGTCCGACAAATTGTGACGACAATTAGCTTTAATCAAGCAAAGACGTTCAGCATAATCAGCGCATTATGACTGACCACAAGCTAAAAACAAATAAACTTGACTTGTCCTTATTTACAAATCCTGAACAAAGTGTTCACCTCAATAATTCTTCTGACAAAAGACCAAGTTCTAAATCGAAACGAATTCTATTAAGCATTAGAAAATCAAAAGCTTAAAGAATATCAGAATCAAATCAATTTGCAGAAAAGGCATCAAATGAGTCACTAAAACGAGAAAATCATAAAGGTCATAATCATTTGCACAAAACAACAAAAACATGCAAAACGCAAAATAATGATAAGTACCTTATGACCGCTGTAAGACGTTTGGAAACCACACAGATCCAAAAGGCGACAATAACGTCTGATACCAAAGGCAGGTAAAATAAAAGCTTTTCACAAAACTCTACAAATCGTGAACATCACATTTAAACTCTATCCTTCAAAACAGGTGAGCACAACTTTTATATTATATAAACTAAAAACGACGCAACCTTCTCTCAGACCCAGCAATCTAACTAACGAGAAAAAGCTGAAACAAACGTTTATATCTGTTACTATCAAAACTCAGTCTTGCGTCATAATCCCGATCTCATGAGAAAAAATACGCAAACAATATAAACGAAACACAGTTCACCAATAATATTCAAACCCATATCAAAACTCTGCACGCTTTTGCCACTGACTTGAGAGAGCAATAGATCCGGAGAGAGGGTGAGAGAGAGGGGGGAAGAAGGGGAAACACGACAATCACAAAGAGAAGAATCACGACAAACACAGTTAGAGGGATAAGAAAGACAGGCACCAAAAACAAATGAAAGGAAATAAATAAACAGTCCAGTCATAAACCAAAAAGATGCGTCGGGTTGGCCAATGAGGTGATGATACGTCTTGTCAGTCAAAATCAATAAAACCAAACGAAAGAAAACGATAGAAAGGAGAAGCAACATGCAGTGGGGAGGAAAAAGAGGACATAAACGGAGGACACTTTACACACACCAAGACAGTACATGATATCACAAATAACAAAGACTCTCTCTCTCTCTAGATCAATAGCCCATAATTAGTTTCAAAAATTATCTAATTATATCTTGGTCACACATGACTCATAGGCATGCACACACCCGGCCTTAATTATGTCCAGATAATTAAAACATTTGAAATCAATAACATTAACATTTCTACAATCACACTAGGAGGCGTTATTGGATACACCAACCAAAAAATACATGCAGCATTCAGCTTTCAATCAATCAATTCAAACGTTCGTAGCGATAGTTGTGGCCATGTTCTGGTTACCTCCTCCTCTGTTGTCATTCCCTCGCTTGTCGGGTCTTTGGCCACTTTTCCCACCATCTCGTTTCATGTACACAAAGTCCTTCTCGTGTAGGCATGTGGGATGTTTTTTGTTACAAATCCCGCACACCTCTCTGTTGTCACACTGACGTGATTTGTGCTCCTTACTTATCAGACAGCCAAAGCAGAGGTTTGATTTCATGATGAAAGTCCTTTTCTCGGCAACAGGCTTCTTGGCGAAAACTTCACACTGACCCAGGTTATGGCTTGTTTGGGTACAGAATTCGCAGAAGGAGGAAGTCTCCGACCGGGTAGACATGGCATTCTTCTTGGCCGGCGCGCTGAGTGTGTTGGGCGATGTGACCCTTGTAGACGTAGGAGGGAAAGCTCCGGAGCCGAATACTGGGTCGTTGCTAATATCGGCTTCCTGTGTCACAAAGTTTACAAGTTCAGCGAAATTGGGGTACCTTTCGTGTTCGATCTTCGTCCGGGACACGTTCCGGCACCAGCGGTGTACCATCCAGTCGGGGAGTTTGCCGATAATACGTTTGAGGTATTGGGCGTCGTCTAAGATCCCTAATCCTCCTACCTCCTTGGCTGCAACAGCACACTGCTGAAGAAAATCTGCAAGCCGTCTAAGTCCCAAGTAATCTCGGCCTTTAACGTTGGCCCACTCGTCCAACTTTGTCCTGAAAGCTTGTGAGACCACGTAACTGTTGCCGTACCTCCTTTCCAAAACTGACATTGCCTTGTCGTAGGCCTCGGGTTCGCTCAGCAGGAAGAATCCAGCCACGGCGTCCTTCGCTGTTCCTCCCAGGTAGCGCTGGAGATACAGGAGTTTCTCGCTCGATGCTATCCTCTGTCGTTGAATCAGAAAGGAGAAAGCAATCTTCCAGGTTGGATAGAGGAGCGGGTCGCCGTGGAAGATAGACGGTTCTTGCATGGGAAGTCTATTCAGCAGGAGAGCGTCCGAAAACGTTTGGGCAAGTGAGTCTGTGGAGGTGTACTGCATCTGGAGCGGAGCTGGAACAGATCTGGGTTCGGCATAAGACGACGGGTAAGTACCTCTGGGTGCCGCAATGCAATCAAAGTCAACGTTCGTGGGACCGTTCTCTGGAACACCTACTCTGGGGAGGTGACACGAGGTGGGGGAGTACGTAGAACCATCAGGGCTCGGCACGAAAATCTTTGCTTGAGGGCGCAAATGTCTCTCTGCAAAGTGTACAGAGCGGAGAGGGAGGGGTTGGTAGGTGGAAAGCATGGGGTCCGCTGGTGCGGACAGATAAGCATGCCTCTCCTGCTGCTCTGGAATCTCCGGAGGTCTGTGTTGATGGTCAGCGTGCAGGGTGTCGAAGTTGCGAGCAGCAGCTGTGTCGAGATGCGCAGAGAGGCGATGACCCTCATACGATGCACTCGGGAAAACACCAGGGTGCTGCCAGGGCATCGATGTCTGGTGATAACGAGGCGACATCCTAGGAGAGGACGCGAAAGAGTACACGGTCGTGGTGGTGGTCGTTGTAGAGGTGCGGGCCATATACCTGACGCAATCAAAGGAAGCGTCAACGGTCGCAGTAGTGCCCACTCCCCTCCCGTGGCTCTCCAGGCGAGCGGTAGCGGGGGGAATGAAGAGGGCGTGGCTTCCGACGGGGTCATCATTCACGACCCTGACGGTAGCAGAAGTCGTGAAAGCGGGAACGGCGTCTCCGTCCTCCCCGAGAGCGGAAGCTGAAATGATGGCGGCGGCAGCTCTGTCTACGGTAGCCTCCGAAGTCACCGCGGCGATGGCAGCAGTGGGGCCCATGGAGGGTTGGTCCTGTCCGAGCTGATGTTCCACGGCAGCATCTCCTCTTCCTCCTAACATGCTAGTGTTTGCGACTATCGGGGAGGGAGTTGTCTGTGGGGCAGCTAGTGTAGTCGATGTGGGAGACTGAGGGTGAAAGTGAGTGTTTAGCAGATTTACCGGGGGGAGAAAGGGAGGATTCTGAGGGTGAGCATCAGCTTGTTCTAGTACGCTTAGCATGGCTGAATTAGTTTTTATCTCAATGTCTGTTCTCAGTAACTCTAGCTGTCTAACACTTTCTCTCTTCCTTTTCTCGAACTGCATTTTAGCTCTAGCTTCTGCTATCTTTCTGGTAGCCTCTTGATCGGCCTCTTCTCTCTTTCTAGCAGCTTCTAGTCTTTTTCTAGCAGCCTCTTGATCGGCCTCTTCTCTCTTTCTAGCAGCTTCTTGTTCGACCCTAATAGCCTCTTCCTCAACCCTAGTAGCCTCTTGATCTGCAATTCTTTTCCACTCTATAGCCTGTTCCTCAGCCACTCTGGCACTCTCCTGTTCGTCTAGCTCATCTATCAGTCTCACGTGTTCGCTTTCTAAAACTAGGCCTGCGCGTCTAGCACTGAGAGAAACGGCCTTCATCCTAACCTCGAGTTTGAGGGAAGCTGTGGAGATTATGCTAGAATTAGCTGACGACCTAACGGAAGATCTCCTAGACGAAACACTGGCGTCTCTTTTCTTGGTCGATTGGTGGCTAAACGCTTTGCTACCATGATGCGAACTAGTTCTTGTAAGAACTTCAACAGTCCCTTGGTTCACGGCACGCACTATGTTAGATATAACCTATTGGGCTTGCATCTGAGCATTCTCCCAGTCTTCTAACGTCACTTCACCACCGCCTAGTTTAACTAGCTTCTCTTGAATTTCTCCGAGTTCACTTCGCATGTGAGAAATCTGCACTCTTGCCCTTGCTAGTTTTTCTAGATTGGGTTCGTCTTTGCCCAATTCTTTCACTGCCGTAGCAATAGCCTTCACCAGCAGAGACCTTTGTGACCGAAAGGGTTCTGTCTTTATTTCAATGTTATTGGGTTCGCGTTTGGATCTGGTGACATCTTCCGGCTGTTCTACTGATATCTCAGACTCTATTTCACCATCTTCTACCTCATCTTTCGACTCGAGTTTCACAGGGGAGACTATTTCCTCTTCTATCTCTTCCTTATCCATGATAAGATCAATGTTCAGTTCTTAGTACTGCAAGAGGTGGCTAAAACGAAGAAAGTTATATTCTTCTCAGAAGCTAGTTATTCATTTAAAGAACACCTGAGCAAGGCTTAGCGAAACTGGTTAAAGAGTAGTTGCTGGGTCCAGGTTGGTCGCAATTAAAACAGAATAAAAGTCTAGTTGTCTAAATGCTTGTTTGAGCGACAACTAGCAGACAATGATTATTCTTGTTTATGTTATTCGTCTACCAAGTAATGTTCAAAACGTACTGTAGGAAACGAGCGAGAGAAAACTCTATCCCACAAATTGTAATAAGTCCTAAATTCAAAGGGGGGTGACGAGAGGCTCTAAGTATTTTACTGTAATTGCCGCCATTTAGATAAGAGAATTTCCATTCGCTCGTCAGACGCCTCGTATTAATTTAGGTTTAAGTAATGACGCACACTAAACACAGAAGCAGCATACAGTTCATTTATTCGTAGTCAAAAAACTTCACGGAAAATGTCAACGTCTCATATAATAATACGTATGTGTGTGTGTACATATCAGTATGGGGACAACTAATTTCTGTATACGTGATTATGAACTACCTCTTGTGCTAGACGATGTGTGGTAAAATACTGCGAAAAGAAAGAAACATAAACACAAGAAACATTAGCAAGTGTACCAAACAATGTATCAAAAACCCTTATTCAACAAGAT
>CM072525.1:35371317-35436317 GCA_036898135.1 Oncomelania hupensis
GAGAAGAAGGAGAGGGTGGAGGAGTGACAGGGATGTTAGGCGGGATTGAAAAGAAGAGCTAATAGGTGAAAAGGGGAAAGGCGAGAAGAGCTAATAGACCGGAGAGAAATGGAGGTGGATTAGAGAGAGGGTGGATTTTTTTTGCACTTGTAGAGGGGGTTAAGGGGGTATGGCCGAGACTGGAGGGGAATTGGGGGAAGAGGACAGAAGGGATGTGTGGAATGGAGCAATTTAAGGATATTGGAGATGGTGAATAGGAGGAGGGGAGTGTTGCGAGGTAGGGAAATGAGGGGGAGGCGGGATGGGGAGGAGGAGTATTGCCGAGAATTGATGAGATCGAACGGGAAAAGGTCAGGGTAGTAGCTGGGCTATTCATTAGCAGAGGACAATAAGTTAGGTGGTAGTTACTAGTCCCGGCGTTTTAAATAGTGGAAGAAAAATGCTGGCCTTGTTGATACAAGCAGCCGTCCAGACTCCCAGTCTGCTGGTAGTTAAAACTTTTGAACGTGGTGGCTGAATTTAAATTGAAGCGTTTAAAACGGTGAGTGTGTGTGTGTGTGGGGAGAGAGTAGCGACGAGAGAGAGAGAGAGAGAACAGAGAGAGAGGTGACTGTACTTAGAGAGGATATTGTGGAGAAGAAATGAAGAAGAAGAAGAAGACGACGAAGAAGAAGAAGAAGAAGAAGAAGAAGAAGAAGAAGAAGAAGAAGAAGAAGAAGCACTCTTATATCGCGATTTCCTACAGAGTGAGCTCAAGGCGATGAAGAAGAATACTTTACTAATCTCGTAAGGAAATTTACAGGGGTAGATTTCTGTATATAATTATAAGGCTTTCAACAAAGTGTGTTTATTGTAATTTTTTTGTATATGTCATCCTGTCAATCAGTATATCACGTAGCAAACAAACATTTGCTATGTGGAAAACAAGTAAAATTCGGTACAAAGTGTATTTAAAAAAAGACCCCTCCAGATTAACAGATTCACATTACGCGTAATTTGCTTTTTAAAAAACAGCATCGCCAGGACTTGCAGGCCAAACTGTTGTTCCTTTTCCTTTGAACAGATTTTATTTTACGTGTGACTACATTATTCGCTGCCAGCTTTGTGGCACGTGCTGGGGCGCTTCAATACAGAAGAAAGCCTGGTCCAAACAATCCAAGCAGTAAGGTTTTGCTTAATAGACAGACTGGAGAAGACTTGCAGACCACGGTTGGTGTTCGCCAATGATGTTTACTATCTCCTCCCTTCTTCAACCGATTTCTTGAAAACATCATGGAAGTAACCCTCCAAATATTGCACACTATCATCTCCATTGGAGGATGACCATTGTACCACCTGGTGACATTGACCTAAGGGGAGGCAACCAACGGGAACTCTAAGACATGACAGACAGGCTGTTGACCGGGCAGGTGCTTATGGCATGGAGGTCAACTCAGAAAAGAGCAAGTTGCTGATTAACAGTCACAGCAACATCAGTACCAATATCAACATGAACGGAGAAAAGCTGGGAGAGGTGGAATCATTTAAGTATCATTACTTCGCCATAACAAAGGACGGCACATCCTCCACAGAGGTCAAGACAAGAGTGGCAGTAGCCATGTCAACTATGGCAGACCTGAACAAGATCTGAAAGAACAGAGACATTCATTTCTGCACCAATGGGAAATTCTTCAGTCCCTTGGTCTTGTCCGTTCTGTTGCTGTAAGGTTGCGAAAGCTAGAACTTGAGGGGAGAATTGGAAAACAAAAACGCACCCAGGCATTTGAAATAAAATGTTATCGCAGGCCGCTGCAAATGGCCTGACAAGAAAGAAAGACGAATGACCACGTCAAAAGCCTGGTCACGTGATTTGCAGGCCATCAAGAACCACTCCTTGCTGTTGTGAAGAGGAGAAAGCTGGCGTGGTTTGGCTGTGTCACGTGTCACGACACCTTTGCAAAAACTATTCTGCAAGGAAGAATGGAAAGAGGCACGCGCAGAGTGTACGACAAAGAAAGACCTGGACAGGTGATGCCAAAACATGGACGGCGCTGGACATGCCACTCCTCCTGATAACAACAGACCGAAGTGGCGAAAACGCTCTGCGTCAGCATCCATCATATCTCCCTAACAGCCAGACCGGCTGTGGGACTGAGGATGATATTGATGAAGGAACTAATACGAGACTCAATACCCCTTTAAGTTATCTGTATAACTTTAGAAGTGTAAGTCTCCTACATCCATGTCTTATACCCGTTCAGGACACTTCTTCATGGTTTCTCTTTTTGTCCTGAGACTGAGTTGTGCAGCCATTGAGGACCAAGTAACGCAGTTAGCAAAGTTTGCACAGCACTTGTTCAGTCCATGCTGTCACCTTTTTGATGTCTCCTTAGGGCCAATGATAAAAAGTTTGATACACTAGATTGCCCGCCAGCTAAATGCACCAGCTTTACCCTTATGCACTATCTTATACTTTCCTATTCCAGACCTCCATGTCAACTTTTTCCTCCTACTGTTATTCGACTTTTCTCTCTCTCTTTCTCTCTCTCTCTCTCTCCCTTTCTCTCTCTCTTTCTCTCTCTCGCTCTTTCTCTCTCCCTCTTTCTTTCTCTCTCTCTTTCTCTCCCTCTTTCTCTCCCTCTTTCTCTCCCTCTCTCTTTCTCTCTCTCTTTCTGTCTCTCCCTCTCTCTTTCTCTCTCTCCCCACCCTCTCTCTCCCTCTCTTTTTTTTTCTCTCTTTCTCTCTCTCTTTTTTCTCTCTCTTTATCTTTCTCCCTCTCTCTACCCCTCTCTTTCTCTCTCTCTTTCTCTCTCTCTTTCGCTCTCGCTCTCTTTCTCTCCCTCTCTCTTTCTCCGTTTTAACAACAATTTAAATTCAGCCGTCAGAAGTTTAACTACACACAAACACACACACCCACACACACACACACACACACCCACACACACACATACAAAGTAAATGTACAGTGCCACTAACACTTGAAAGATATTTAGTCTTAACCCTACATCTAGGTTTGTGTGCAAGCGGTGGTTTACTATTGACTATTTCGTCTTCAGCTCATTCTCCTCTGTTCTTCCGCCTCAAGATTGTTCAAGCAACGTAAACCTATAGTGATTTTTTTTAGTGGGGGCAACACTGGCTGTGAATTTGAAAAGGATCTGTACACGTTGGAACGTATGATCTTGGTTCCCTTTTACTGGAAGCGCCAAAGAAGATACCAAGGCCCCGAGAGGTTGTGAAGGCCCTCCACAACGATGAGCTGATTGTCCAGTAAACAATATATCCCCTATGGTGACAGAACTCGGCATTGACCTAGATCGTTAACAAATGATGGGAGTAGTTTCTGTTTGTTCACGGATTCCAGCCTTGTTTGCACGAGACTGCTATAGCCTGACAAAGCGTGAGTGACGATTTTAAAAAGCTATGGTTCATTTTGGGGTTGGGGTTGGAGGAAGTGGTGGGTGAGAGAGACAGAGAGAAAGACAGACAGACAGAGACTGGGAGAGAGAGAGAAAAAGAGAACAAATTGAGAGACAGAGAGAGACTTTGATGAGGATGGAGAGGTTTGCCGTTGCTAAGCTAATCTGAGTAGTGATGCCATATTTGTGTTGAGAGGGAGAGAGAGAAAAAGAGGAGAGGAGAGAAAGAGAGAACGAAAGAGATAAATCGTCATCATCACCACCACCACCACCACCATCATCATCAGCATGAACAACAGCGCGCGTTTGTGTGTGTTTGTGTGAGTGTGTTCCACAATTTGCAGTAAACGGTGCTCCCTGGGAGAACAAAAATTATCTCTCTACTTAATTGCCTTTCTCTTGACCTTTTTAGAAAGCTTGTGAATGGAATCGTCTTGCAACCTCTGCACACTCTCAGCCTCCGTAGTGCTTTCAACTAAATGTGGATACCGGTTTTTCAATTTCCCGCTTTTAACGATATCAAGCTACAACAACAACGACGACAGCAACAAACAACACCACCCTTTTAATTTTTTTTTTCTGGAACTCGACGTCAAGAATTCATACCAAAAAAGGATACATTTAAATCCTTGTTTTATTGAAAAGCAATAAAAAAAACTTAACGCCACATGTCTCCACTTCCAGACGACCGAGTTGTTGCTGGTCGCAGCGAGTGGTGCTTGTAGTGGCGGTGGTGGTGGTGGTGGTGGTGAACCTTTATTTCCACCGGTTTGGCGACCTAAATACCATTTAGGTAGCCGATCACTGTGAACTGGCTACCTACTATTTTGAACGGCTACCTATAATGTGAATGTCTACTTAACCATATTTGTGAACTGCTACTTAATTTTGAACCCATTTTTACGACAGGCGACCTAAATGTGAATGGTTACCTGCCTGTGAATGGCGACTTAAGCAGTTCACCACCACGGCTACCTATTACGTGAAATGTTACTTGATGGTGATATGGCTACCTAATATGCTATGTTGTTAAACTGACATGAAACAATTTGTTAAAAAACATTGACCATTGATACGTTGAAGCGTAAATTTTAAAGCCACTTTAAACTACTTCCATTCTTCACTTTAACACCATTCTTGCTTGAGATAGAGAGACAGAGAGGGGGTAAGGGGGATAAAGGAAGTTCTACACAAACATTTGTATGGACAGAATGCACAATAATGTTGTAACCACACTTTCATTGTTGCAACGTTGTAATTTAATTCTCAATGAGGATCACTCTACCACAAGGATAACAGAAATTATTTTATTTCGCCAATTGACATGTAATAGATACAACAATCGAAATATTATTTGGTGTTGGACAATGGCAGAATGTTTTATATTTAACATCTCTCTGTCTTTCTCTCTCTCTTACACGCACGCACACACGCATACCTACATACAAAAATGCATGCACAGCCACACGCACTAGCACAAACATACCCAAAGGCGCGCACACAGTCATCGCCTATACTACTACTAAACACAAACTCTCACAGCGAGAGCATCATTATTACATGATATTCCATAGCATACTGAAATGCATAAACAGACATTTATGTGAGAACATACCACATAAAACAATACTTTCAAACAGCTTCACATCACTTCAAGAGTCTTTATTGTCCAAACACATGGCATGGATATTTGTTTTGCAATGCAAGAAAAGAGATAACATCAAAAACATAGTCATACAATATTAATACATTTGATATACTATCATACACAACTTCCATACCGATATACAAATCTATCACCACTAGCACACATGCCTAAACAGATATCCAGTCACATACCCCTGCGTACACATTAGACACACAGATAATTATTCCACAATACACAAAACCACTCAAACCCACCCATTCCTCCATGCCTTAGACCCATCCTAGCCATCCATAACACCTCACTCCTGTATCTATACACTCGCACTTAAATACTTTTCATCCTTTCTACCACTCAACTCGTTGACTCACACATACATCCATGCACACACATACACACATGCTTCCTCGTGCACCCACTCCTCCATTCATGTCTGCATACACCTTGCACTAACGAAAGCAATATTAGGTTCCCGGAATAACTAGGTGCGACAAAGTACTAATGACTTCAGCAAAACTATCTTTTAAAAATTAAAATACTGAGTACTGGTGAAAACCTGATGAAGGTGATGATGGTGATTTAATAATAATAATAATAATAATAATAATAATAATAATAATAATAATAATAATAATAATAATAATAATAAAATTAATAATAATAATAATAATAATAATAATAATAATAATAATAATAATAATAATAATAAATAATTGTAATCATAAGAGTAATTATAAAAATAATAATAGCAATACAACTAATTAAACTAATACAACAGCAGCAACAACAAGACTAATAATATATGGTAACAATGATAATCCGAAAAGGCATGCGCACAGCAAAGGAGAACTGGATATAAGATCAATGCCAGGAAATAGAGAACAACAGCAAGTAGGCCTACCAGTCTGTAAAGCGGCTGACAAGTGTCAAACAGCCCAAAGTCTCCACGATCCAAAGCAAGTCTGGCATATGCCTAACAGAAGAACAAGAAGTCTTGGACAGATGGACAGAGTACTGCTCTGACCTTTACAACTATTCACCAAATGGAGACCCATCAGTTCTAGCATGTCCCGAGAACAGAGAAGAAGAAGAAATCCTCCCAATTCTCCGGGAAGAAATTGAGGCAGCAGTGCAATCGCTAAAGAAAGGAAAGTCAGCGGGAGTGGACAACATACCCGCGGAACTGCTACAAGCAGGAGGAGAAGCGATGATTGATGCCCTCACCATTATCTGTAACAAGATCTGGCAGAGTGGGGAGTGGCCTATACCATGGACCCAGTCGCTTGTCATCACTCTTCCCAAAAAAGATAACCTTCAGGAGTGTGAAAATTACCGCACCATCAGCCTCATCAGCCATCCCAGCAAGGTCCTCCTGAAAATAATACTCAACAGGTTGAAACCCCAAGGTGAACAAATCATAGCTGAAGAACAAGCAGGATTCAGGGCAGGGCGAAGTACCACTGAACAGATTTTCAACCTCAGAATAATCTGTGAGAAATACCTACAGCACCAACAACATCTATATTATGTGTTCATAGACTTCAAGAAGTCGTTTGACCGAGTCTGGCATGCAGCTCTATGGGCAACAATGAAAGTGTACAACATCAGCCCTAAAATTATTGAAGTCATCAAAAGCCTGTATGACAAGGCTACCAGTGCAGTCCTCCACAACAGCGCCATCGGGAACTGGTTCAGAACAACAATCGGTGTGCGTCAAGGATGCATACTCTCTCCAACACTCTTCAACATCTTCCTAGAGCGCATCATGTGAGATGCTCTTGCAGATCATGAAGGCACAGTCAGCATAGGGGGTAGAGCAATCTCCAATCTTTGTTTTGCGGATAACATTGATGGATTGTCTGGAGAGGAATAAGAACTTGAACAGCTGGTACAGAGGCTTGAAACCACCTCCAGAGCTTATGGAATGGAAATAAGTGCAGAGAAGACCAAAATGATGACCAACAACACCAATGGAATCAACACGAACATCAAAGTCCAAGGCCAATCCCTCAACACAGTGCAAAGCTTCAAATATTTAGGAGCCATTGTATCAGACAATGGGTCCCGACAGGAAGTACTCTCCAGGATCACACAAACAACTGCTGCCCTGACAAGGTTGAAGCCCATTTAAAAAGACAGGACCATCAATCTACATTCCAAAGTAAAACTGCTGCGCTCCCTTGTCATCTCCATCTTCCTATATGCTTGCGAAGCATGGACCCTCACAGCAGATCTCCAACGAAGAATACAAAGCATGGAGATGAGGTGCTACAGAAGACTTCTGGGCATTTCCTATACCCAACACATCACCAACGATGAAGTCCGACAGACCATCACACAAGCCATTGGACAACACGATGACCTGCTCACAGTGGTGAAGAAACGGAAACTCCGATGGTATGGCCACGTCACCAGATCATCAGCCCTTGCAAAGACTATTCTGCAAGGCACGGTGCAAGGAGGTAGAAGAAGAGGGAGACCGAAAACGAGGTGGGAGGACAACAATCGAGAATGGACTGGTTTGACACTGAGCGAAGCCATCAGTGCTGCTGAGGACAGAGAAAGATGGAGTATGCTGGTTAAACGATCATCTGTGGTGCCCCTACGACCTCCGGGTTACGGGACAGGATAGGATAGGACAGGATAGGAACAATGATAACACTAATAATAACAATACTACTAAAATTAATAATAATAACAACAAAAAGGATACAAAACCAAGCTTCGTGATGATCTAGGAGAACAAAATTAGCTGTTCGTGAGTTTAATATCCATGATAGTTATTGTCAACAAAACTACATAGTTGGAAGTAATAATAATAATAAAAACAAGAAGGATACAAAACCAAGCTTCCATGATAGTTATTGTTAACAATAAGCATCAGAAATGCCAAACAAATCAGCAACGACCTGTACAGGCAGATTCAACCTCAGTTGAGTGAGGACAATTAACACTTCTTGAAATTTTGCTTGTGATTGATCTGGGCCCACTAATAATATGAGGCATGAGGAATGACAGCGGAACAGCAAGAGTCAAAAAAGATGGTAGGCCTGTGTAATATTTAACCTTCTCATCATCTCTAGACCCATCTTCTTTTTAAAAAAAAGTCATCTGACATAGTGCTGGCATTCAGTTTCATACGAAGAGTGAGGTTTTCTGTTCTTAGGGTCTGAAACTCAGACTCCATGGCTTCCAGGTAGGAAATGGTAATGTCGGTCTGGACTTCCTGCTCCACAGTTCCTTTCAAATCAGTATAGCTTCTTCACCCAGTTCTAAATCAGTGTCCCCTCCAAGATCACCCATAGATGCGTCACTGTCTGTGGTGTTCTTACCGTCCTCAGCATGATCTGCACAAATAAGAACCATAACATACACATAACTATTTGTTTACTTCAAGCACATTCTATGTTTAGGTGATCATACTGCCTTGAAATGTTTCACTTTTGTTTTTTACTCAAAAGTATGAGTAAATGCTTATTTTTGGCAATCAGTGTTCCTGCCATCAATAAGACAAGATGTGGCTTTTTTTCAAATTAACCAAAATGAAAACTGATGAATTAAGATTCACCACGATGAAGTGGTGGGAACGGGTTGTGGTGAGAGAAAAAAATTAACACTGGATCTGGGTGCATGCTTCCCTGGAAAACTGCATTCCTGTGCACTTACTAACAACTGCATTACCTTCAAAAAGCATAATTTCATGGACCACATCAAATATCTAAATACGAAGGCGATGCATTATACATGACAATGTTAGATTTACAAACATTAAAAAGTGCATTTTAGAAAGGCAGCATTGTTTCAAAAACACAATTTCTTTACACTTGAAGATAAACCATGAAATATTTCATAAAGTAAATATTCATTGCATACTGTTGTGGGCATTTCCTTGTTTCTGTTGCTCTCTCTTCTGTTTCCATTCAAACCGGTCCACATCAGTGGATGCACATTTAATGTTGTAGCCAAGGTGCAAAGTTGGGATCCAGTTGGGCGCATCATCTTGATAGAACCCGCACGTTTTCCTGTCATCAAAATCAACTCAAAATGTAATAACAACTACTCTAAAATATTGACTTGCATGATAAACAAAAGAAGCACTCTACTCGTCTCTAGTCTTTCCTCTGTGATTCTGGAAGAAAGGTAAACAACACGTGTTTCTCCTCAGGTGTTTTGTGTGTGGTGTTTTTTAATTTTTTTATTTTGTATTCAAGTAAACGTGAAATTTGAAAAAAACAAAAAAACAAATACAGTCCCAGTCTTTATATCACGAAGCTTAAACTCACATTCTATCTATGAAATGTGAGAACAGAGCAAAAGTCATCTAAAAACCCTCCAACACACGACCTGCTCAAAAATGGCAGATTTTACTACTGCCAGGTTGTCGGTGAAAGTGGGCAGCTGCAACTTCGCAATGTCCTAGTAAGACAAATAACAAAATGCATGTGAACCATTGAACAATTATTGAAAATGCTTACCTTTCACAAAGTGGCGTGACCACACACGGGTCCATGGTTTTACTGTTTTGTCTGTGATCTTCTTTCGATTGATTTGGGCGATTCAAAGCCTTCTCCTCCAAGCTGTCAGCTCGCGTATGTTGGAGCCTCTATTGAATGTAATCGTCGGAATTCTATGGTAAGAGATCCCAAGATCTCTAGTACTTCGCTTCGAACAATGTTTGACACAACAAACGTTCGTCATGTTGAGAAAAATGCGAATAATTACGCACAAAGTTATGACGTCAATCGGGATAGGTCCAGTCTATTCTCTCTCTTTCTCTCTTTGTCCGGAGAACAGTTATTCGGGGTGGGGACATTCCAAGCAGTATAACACCCGTTCTGCTTGACTTATTTACACACTTTTGGTTGCAAACAACGCACCGTTGAAATACCTACCTACAATGTTTGTATATTTGCTAAAAGTTTTCAAACAGTTTTGCGATTGATTGATTTTGACTGCCACCGATTGTCTTGGCTACCTAAGCTAAAATACGGTTAATACATTTATTATAATACTTCGCCACCAAGCCCATAGATCATTACAATAATTAAAAATAGTATCGAATTTAAGTTTTTTGAGTACATGGTGTCAAAGTTTTAACTTTTTGTAAAAGTGTTGACCAAAATAAGCGCGGTGGTGCTTTTCCAAACTGCACATGGTGACCTAAATCGGATATAAAAACCCCAAATCCACATTTCTCCCGCCACGATGAACAAAGTTAAGTTTTTAATGATGGTCAAGCCGAATGTAACTAGCTCATATGCACATGGCATTCTACTTAATTGAATTAAGGACGCTGTCACTGACTTTCTTAGGTAGCCATTTTCGGCTTATGCCACGGGTTTTTACAATGTTCCAGAAAATCACTATAAAACTAAAATTACTGATTGGATTTTCAAAATTTTTCTTTCACCACTTTAGTAACATTCCAGGCAATGTTTCTGCCAAGTTTGGTTACATTTGGTTAACGTTTAGATATTTATTTTTTATTTCAATCGTTAAAACGAGTTCACGCAACTTGGTGTTGAAATCTGGACATATGGGCAGTGTGAGGAAGTAATACGCTTGACTCTGGTTTTTTTAAACCACCAAAAACACGTGGTGTTTCAATTCTAAATTTTATACAAAATATATTTCTTGATATTTCTTAACCAAACAAACACCACCTAAGTTTTTACATCAAAATAAATAAATTTCATTAAATAGAACACGTAAATAGTTTTAGGTAGCCACTTTTTGGACACCTCCCATTGGTATAAAAAAGTAATAATAACTGTTCCATTGAATTTTTCAGAAACCTACAGCCATATAATTTACAATGAAACACTCAGAATCTTAATTGAAAAACTAGAAAGTACTCGTGGTGGAACCATTTTGATTAGGTAGCCAACGTCACGCCAGCAGGTAGTGGTGGTGGTGGTGGTGGTGATGATGATGATGATGATGATGATGATGATGATGATGATGATGATGATGATGATGTGATATGATGATGTGATATGATAATCGATCATCATCATATCACATCATCATCATCATGATCATCATAATCTTCTTCTTCTTCTTCTTCTTCTTCTTCTTCTGCTTCATCTTCATCAACATGGCTCAAATTTAACTATCGAAGATTGCTCGACGTTATGGAACTGGAGTGTTTAGTATGAGGAGGTGGCAATATGTATCACATATCACATCATCATCATCATCATCATCATGATCATCATCATCTTCTTCTTCTCCTTCTTCTTCTTCTTCTTCTTCTTCTTCTTCTTCTTCTTCTTCTTCTTCTTCTTCTTCTTCTTCATCATCAATATGGCTCAAATTTAACTACAGAAGATTGCTCAACGTTAATGTCCAGTGGAAGCACTCCTCCACCCTCTCCTTCTTCTCCTCCTCATCACTCTGCCCTCAAAGAATTTCTTTCCCACCCACCCCCAAAAAAACACCCCCAAAACAACAACAACAACAACAAAAACACATCCTATGTATTTTGAAATTATTGAGTAATAAAATTAATGTGTTGCCTTGTCTTGTCTTTTGTTTTAGTGTTGTGTGTGTGTGTGTGTGTGTGTGTGTGTGTGTGTGTGTTTGGAGGTGATGGGGAAGAGAGAGTTTCGTAGCGTGTGGATATGAAGGGTGTTTGAAGAGATTTGCTTTTATATATGTTGGAGTCTGTTCCTGGCTGCGGGTAATCCGAAAGATCTGATGGAGATTGCAATGAGTCCTCTGATGTTTTTGTACTGTGTATGTATGAGTTTGTTGAGTGGTGTGTGTGTGTGTGAGTGTGTGTGTGTGTGTGTGTGTGTGTTGTATGAGCTTGTGTCAAGTGCTGTTTGTTATTGTGTGTGTGTGTGTGTGGTGCATGTGTGTGTATGTATGTGTGGTGTATGTGTTTATTTATGTGTGCGTTAGGTTGGGTAGTGGGGGTTGATTGAGTGCGCATATAAAATGAGTTAGAAGAGTTTTTGATCGCATACATTCTGGAGAGAGTTTCTGCGGGGATAGAGAGGTCATTAACTACAACAATCACAAGTCAAGAGGTACAAAAGGAGGGGGAGAAAGAAAGAGAGAGAGAGAGGGGAGGGAGGGAAAGAAAAGAGAGGAAGAGAGAGAGAGAGAGAGAGAGAGAGAGAGAGAGAGAGAGAGAGAGAGAGAGAGAGAGAGAGAGAGAGAGCGGTGCAGTTTGGGCGGAATTGAAAGATGGAATGCGAAGTTAATACTCCGAGAGATTGGCACTGCAAAGAGTTAAAAGCCAAGATGATTACTTCCAAGTGACTGCAGCAGCAATTCTATTGGTCTAGCCTATTTTCCTGAGCTTTCGTATATTCATAGCGACAAGAAGATGTTGATAATAAAGCTGCAATAAGAAATATGTGATCTTTGATTGCGTTAGTGTTAGTAGTGAGCGAAAAGATTGTCTGTTGGGCGAGCTGCAGGTAGGATTTACTTTTATTTGGTAGGCTGCAGCGCCGAGAAAGTTAATTCTAAGATTTGAGTTTTCTTAGTAATAATGTGCATGTGCACTTACGAAAGGAAGGTTGAGTATTGTAAACGTATGCAGGATAATTAGAGCGTAGCATATTGTGAGAGTGCTGTGACGGTTAGCGGGAAAAAAGCGATAGAAAAGTGCACAAATGTGTGTGTGTGTGTGTGTGTGTGTGTGTGTGTGTGTGTGTGTGTGTGTGTGTGTGTGTGTGTGTGTGTGTGTGTGCAAGCGAGAGAGAGAGAAAGAGACAGAGAGAGAGACACACACAGACAGGCTGACAGACAGACAGAGACAGAGGTCTTTGATCCTTACAGGAAGGTTAAGTACTCCATATCCTGCGCAAGCAAATCAGTGCGTGTGTACGTGTTGTCTCCGAAATCTAAACATAAAATAAAAAACACACACTGGGACTGCTTGAGTTAAAGCCTGCCTCGACCAGCGCCTTGAACCGTTCCTGAGTTACATTACATTACATGGTTATTGCTTTAGGTCCAGCGCGTTCCTGAGTTGGAAAAGCGCTATTTTCTGAAAGAACGATTAAATGAATAGATAAGAACTAACTAGCTAAATCTGAACATCGAATCGAGACTCACTCATACAGAAAATGAGTTCAGAGGTTAAGGCGTTCACAAAAGTCATGTAAGACCTCGTGCAACAATAGAAGAAAATTAAATCGGGTGAATGGAAGGACGTCCTTAAAGAACATTACAATGGCCTTTCCCGTGCAAGTGGAATCTGTCCCTGGGGAAATAATGCAAAAACATTACTTCATTTAGCTATTTCCCTTGTTAGATCTTCATTAACATATGGTCAAGAAGTTTACTTTGCTGCTTCAAAAACGTATATTAAGAAACTTCAAAGCATAGATTGTAGAGCAGTAAAATTTACTTTTGGGGTTCCAATTAGTACAAATATAATTAAAACTTATAAAGAAGGAATGATATTATCTTTAGATGAACAAAAGCAACTGTCATGTTCTAAATATGTAATTCGAAGTTTGTCAAGAAACAACTTCAGTATCAAATGGTATCTAATTTGATTGTGAAGAATATCTAAAACGATCAGAAAAAGTTCCTTATCTTCAATAAATTAAAAAAATCACGTAAATCAATGATTGAATGTAACATTGATATATTAAATATACCCATTTTACCATTAGTTCCTCAGATGCCTATCTATATGCACATTTTGATGTAAATTATTCTAAAGTTACTAAAGGGGAAAATAGTAACGTTTTTATAAGTGAAGTAAGAGAACAATAAGAATAAAAAATATTCTAGTTACCTACAAATATTTACATATGGTTCAATATTGGATTCACTTGACAGCGGGTCAGGATTTATTATACCAGCACTAGAAATAGAAAAATCCTATTATATTGGAAAGGGATTTTCAATATTTACTTGTGAGTTGTATGTTAAAATAATGGCATTACACTATATTGTTGAATCATATTTAGATATATTTAATATATTAATGTGTACTGATTCAAAATAAATTCTACAATCTTTACAAAATTGGGAGAATAATATTAGATTAGATTTATTACTTGAGATCAGAGTTTTGATACATGAAGTTATTAGTAGGGGATTTTTGTTGGGTTCATTCTCAATCCAGCATGCACTGGAATGAATATTCAGATAAACTTGCAAAAAGAGGAGCTACAAATATAAAATTCATAAATAATTGTAATCTTAAGTTATCTAGTCATGAACTTGTTATAGAAAGACATTTTCACAAATTAGTGATTATTACATTAGGGATTTTCGCAAATTAGATAGGATAGGATAGGATAGGATAGTGAATAAACAAAAGATATTATCACGTTCAAGATATATTGCAAAGGTTATATATAAAATACGCATGGATTGGTGGTTAATAAAACATGTAAAAGATATTAATTGCATATGTCAAAAACCAGTGTTTATAAAACATTTATTATTTGGGGGAACATGTTTGTGTTCCTTGTGCACAACAAAGAGTGCAATGCTCAAAAACACTGATGATATTAGTAATATATTGCACACAGCAAATAATGTAATGCCAAAGAACACTGATGATATTAGTAATATATTGTACACAGCAAATAATGTAATGCCGAAGAACACTGATGATATTAGTAATATATTGTACACAGCAAATAATGTAATGCCGAAGAACACTGATGATATCAGTAATATATTGTACACAGCAAATAATGTAATGCCAAAGAACACTGATGATATTAGTAATATATTGTACACAGCAAATAATGTAATGCTCAAAAACACTGATGATATTAGTAATATATTGTACACAGCAAATAATGTAATGCTCAAAAACACTGATGATATTAGTAATATATTGTACACAGCAAATAATGTAATGCCAAAGAACACTGATGATATTAGTAATATATGGTACACAGCAAATAATGTAATGCCAAAGAACACTGATGATATTAGTAATATATTGTACACAGCAAATAATGTAATGCTCAAGAACACTGATGATATTAGTAATATATTGTACACAGCAAATAATGTAATGCCAAAGAACACTGATGATATTAGTAATATATTGCACACAGCAAATAATGTAATGCCAAAGAACACTGATGATATTAGTAATGTATTGTACACAGCAAAGAATGTAATGCTTAAAAATACTGATGATGTTAGTAATATATTGTACACACAAAGAATGTAATGCGAAAAGACACTGATAATATTATTAATATATTGTACACAGCACAGAATATAATGCTAAAAAGCACTGATAATATTTGCAATATATTGTACACCTCAAAGAATGTAATGCTAAAAAACACTGATGATGTTAGTAAAGTATTGTACACAGCAAATAATGTAATGCTAAAATACACTGATAATATGAGGAATATATTGTAAATAGCAAGAATGTAATGCTAAAAAAACCACTGATGATATGAGTAATATATTGTACAGAGCACAGAATGTAACGCTAAAAACACTGATGATATTAGTAGTATTTTGTACACAGCTAATGTAATGCTAAAAAGCACTGATGATATTAGTAATGTTGTACACAGCAAATAATGTAATGCTAAAAACACTGATGATGTTAGTAATATATTGTACACAGCATGCAAAGAATGTACTGCTACAAAACACTGATGATATTAGTAATATATTGTAAACAGCAAATAATATAATGTTAAAAGACGCTGATGATATTAGTATTACTAGCAGTTATTACCCGTCCAAATAAATTTTTGATGACCCATTTGCTGGGCCTGATGTTATATGCCCGTTTCAAAAATTTTCCTGGAAGTGACTTTTTTGTGCATTCTGCAGCATTTTGTCATTTTATGTTTGGTTTTAATCTGAAGAAGAGCAAAGCACGAAAATTCATTTGTCTTGTATTGTTGTATAATTAAAAGTATCTATTATATTTTGTTGTTGTGTTGCTGATTTTATGCCCGTTATAGGTTATCTTTGGGTGTCCAAGCTGTCAGCCACTGAGTGAAGTCAAATTTATTTGAGACTATAATGTTCCATTGTAGCCTACATAGTGTATAGTTTATGTTGTGGTGTTGGTACAATAACTACATGTAGGAAATATCAATTGCCTGAAAGTGGAAGAAATTGTAAACACAACAGGAACTGCTAAGTATTTTGAAAGTAAAATACAATTATATGTTTATCTTTAATCTATGTCTCTTTTTAGTGATTCACCACTGACAGTGCACTTCAGCCTTCCACTTCCAGAATCATAAACACAACTAAGATATACAGTATATCAAAGATACTTTTAATTAACATTAGCTCGAAAATTAATTCACATTGTATAAAAGTATCTTTGATATAATAATCTTTGTTGTGTTTATGATTCTGGAAGTGGAAGGCTGAAGTACACTGTCAGTGGTGAATCACTAAAAAGAGACATAGATTAAAAATAAACTTATAATTGTAATAAAACACAATAATCATTTATTTGAGGAGAACAGCATTACTGATTTATTGCACATGCATGTGATTAAAACAATAAGGCAATGCTATCACTGCATGCACAGAACTTTTTTCCTTATAATACATATCAATGAAATACCAAATTGAGGCAATCATAAAAAAAAGCACCAAGCCATGTAAATGTAAATATGGACCTTTAGTCCCTACAGATATTTATTTGGGAACAATTCAGTTTTAATTTAGATTCTAAATATTTATTTTTAATGTAAAGTTTGCTCTTAATTTAATATTTTTTTCTGATGAATCGAATGACAATTAATTATGCTATGAAATTTACAATAAAACTATAATGTTAATTTCTAAATGTTTTTTTTTAAACAGACCTACCTATACCTAATTTTTTTTTAAAAAGCATAAGATGTTAAGTGTTATAAGAAGTACACGCATCATGGATAAATGAAAAAAAAAAGAATATGAAGCAGTTATTAATACCCGTGCTATGCTTTTATTTTTATTTATATATTTATTTTTTTATTTTTGTTTTTTTTAGCATTTTACTTGCACCTTGTTTTGTTTTTAAGTTGCCTCTGTTCCGCTCTTTTTCTTTATTATCTATATCTCTTATATCTCTCTCGCTCTGTATTATTAAATTTTATTTTTTTTAAAAAAAAAGGACCAAGCGAGATTCGAACTCGGGTCTTCTTATTGACAGTCCAAAGCCTTATCCATTTAACCACGGGATGCTATAATTCTCTAAACTGATTTTAGGTCCCATATCATAAAACATGTTGAACCCGTCGATTTTAATAGTGTTATAAACTTGAAACTGGATTAAACAACAATATAGCGAACGCCGATCGATTAAAAGCGATTTGGAATAAAATACGAAATCCTTGGTAGAAATGGTATGCGGAAATGATGGCAGGGCTAAGGACAAAAATGATTGGTTCTAAAAATACCGTCTCACACATGTGTTTTTACAGTGTTTTTGGACGCAGTAAAATGCAAACTAAAGCCGTTTTGAATGTTAAGTTTCGTTGTATCGGCAGCGGGTGATCGAGCGCCGCATGGCAAAACTCGCGTGGAAGCAATTATATGGACAGTTCAGCTGTAATCTGTAAAACTTGGAGCCAACTGAAGCTCGAAATTAACTTCACAACAAAGCCGCTGGTTGGCTAAAACGGCCCCTCGTGATCTGAAAAGGCTGCTCGATTAATATATAGATGTTGTATACAGTAATCAAGCAAAAATAGAATCAAAGGCGAGAACCATTTTAAATACAGATTAGAAAAAAAAGTGGGTTGTTTAGATAAATGTGTTTAAGTATGTGTGTGTGTGTGTGTGTGTCTGTGTGTGTGATCGTCTAAAACTATTGCAAGAAATGAATAGGCGTTAAATAAGAACAACTGAACTGAATTGGAATGTGTGGGCGCAGCATTTGGGTGATGTTTGTTTGTTTGTATGTAGATTATAGTCACACGACACTTTCGCATATAGGTGACTACTGGACCGATTTATACTGACACCAGCGGGCCAATTGTTGGAAAATGGGGAAAATAATATGATCACACGTTGACCAATCCGGGATTCGAACCAGCGACCTTTCGGTTACTAGCAAGACGCTCTTACCAACTGAGCTACCCGGCCCCACCCCACTGGTTGATTAGAACCCTAGGCTTTTTAAAAAGGTCAGAGGAAAATAAGAACTTTTGCAATTAAAAATAAAATTGAATCGGTACAAACTATTCTCATCCAAATGATGAATGTGTAGGATATGTGTGTGTGTGGGAGAGGGAAAGAGATTCTTGTCTTTCCTTGAAAGTTACCAGTTCATTCTATCTGGTATATCTTCTCTTTTTTTTTTTTTTGGGAGAAGGGGGGAAAGGGAGAGGTTTTTAAGGGGATCTTTAAACCATGTGTTTAAAAAAAATACATTTTAGATATAGCGTCGTCTTTTAACTTACTGAACAACAGCAACAGCATTAATAATAATAATAATAATAATAATAATAATAATAATAATAATAATAATAATAATAATAATAAATGATTATACACCCTAATTGTTAGTATGAGTAACAGCGTGCACTTTCTTATGTTACAGGATTCTCAAACAATGAAAAGACTGGAATAGCCTGGATTTGACATCAATACTCTGTTATCCAGATGACCCAACCTGAACGAAGAATCAACACATAATTCAAGGAAAAGTGGATTCATGCTAATCTGGATTCCCTTAGTTCCATCATTCCAGGACAGAGTGGGAACAAAGCAATAATTTTGTGGAATAATTTCCACTGAGGATTTGGCATTCAAACCATCGCAGGACATAAGACAAGTCTGGAACACAAGTATTCTCTAGAATTAAATCTACTGACAATTTGGAATTCAAACCATTCCACAACATAAAGGACAAGCCCTTTTTTTCTACAAAACATTCGTATAATAAATGAGTTTATAATTAAATGTTCTGATTTCTGAATTTTTTAACCCGATGTTTCGGTGGATTGCTGCGACTGAATATTCTGGGAATGTTGTAACCGAACTTCTGTGACCTTGCAGTTCTGGAGTTACTGTAATATTTACTGCTTTTTCGATCGCTATGACCCGATTTTGTGAATGTTTTAATACTGAAAATTCTGGACCTAAAATAGTGTGATTATTTTGTACTCCTTATTCGTAAATGTGCATAATTCCTTTGAAGGTAATAACTGTTGAATTGAATTGAACGGAATTAAACCGAATTGAATTGACACAACCTATACATCGTTTATTTCTGTGATTAAAAGTTTGTTAGTTTCTAGTGCAAATAACTTCATGAAAGCTTGTGATTCTAGGAGAAACATTAATAGTCAAGTGAAAAGACGTACCCAGAGAAGGGGTTATGTTCACCATTTGGACAGCGCACGACTTCTAGAATGTATGAGCTCAACTTATTAATGTAGTTTCTCGAAAGAGAAAACGAACGAGATCGGGAGACCAAAATCAGATACGCAAAATAAAGGAGAAGGGGAAAAATACCTTCAATAATAGTCGTCGAAAGGGGAAAAAAGCACAACTTTGCAAACCATGGCCTCAGAGACACGCCATCTTGCTTCCTGCACGTCGTGCATTCTTACCTCTCTTCCGGCCATGCTGCGCTTTCTGCTCCCGGCATGCATTTTTGCTTTCGTGGCGCATGCGCGAACGGAAGTGCAGTACCAGGTGTCTGTACCGGTAGTGAATGGGGAGGCAGACGTGAAGCAGCGACAGCGGATACTCGTCATCATGCTGGACGGATTTCGACACGATTATTTGGATATGGATTCACGAAACGATCGCAAGTTCGCCGGATTTCGGAAAGCAATAGAAAGGGGAGCTAAGCCGAAATACCTGATCCCGGATTTCCCGACTCTGTCGTATCCCAACTATTACAGTTTCGTCACTGGTGAGTGTGTCTATTTATTTATTTGGTTTGTTGGTTGTTTCTTTGCCAATATTTACGTTTGTTCTGTATGTGTTGGGGGTATACGCTTGCTCGAGTGCGGTTATACGGGAAAGGGTAGAACGCGATTTGTCTGTAGCTTGGGCGTATTACACTATCCTATGGTGAGTGTGTCTATTTATTTATTTGGTTTATTGGTTGTTTCTTTGCCAATATTTACGTTTGTTCTGTATGTGTTTGGGGGTATACGCTTGCTCGAGTGCGGTTATACGGGAAAGGGTAGAACGCGATTTGTCTGTAGTTGGGCGTATGACACTATCCTATCCTATCCTATCCTATCCTATCCTATCCCATAACTCAAAGGTCGTTGTGGCACCACAGTTTAACCAGCGTACTCCATCTTTCAATGTTCTCATCAACCTTCATGGCTTCGTTTAGTGTTAAACCAGTAAATTCTCGAATGTTGTCTTCTCACCTCTTTTTCTGTCTCCATCTTCTTCTACCTCCTTGCACCGTGCCTTGCGGGATGATTTTTGCAAGGCCTGATGCTCTGGTGACGTGGTCATACCATCAGAGTTTCCGTTTCTTCACCACTGTGAGCAGGTCATCGTGTTTTCCAATGGCTTGTGTGATGGTCTGTCGGACTTCGTCGTTGGTGATGTGCTGGGTATAGGAAATGCCCAAAAGTTTTCTGTAGCACCTCATCTCCATGCTTTGTATTCTTCGTTGTAGATCTGCTGTGAGAGTCCATTGTTCGCAAGCGTATAGCAAGATGGAGATGACAAGTGAGCGCAGCAACCTTACCTAGGAATGTAGACTGATGGTCCAGCCTTTCCAAATGGGTTTCAACCTTGTCAGAGCAGCAGTTGTTTGTGCGATCCTGGAAAGGATTTCCTTTCGGGACCCATTGTCTGATACAATTGCTCCTAAATATTTGAAGCTACGCACTCTGTTGAGGGATTGGCCTTGGACTTTGATGTCCATTTTGATGCCATTGGTGTTGTTGGTCATCATTTTGGTATTCTGGAGGTGGTGTCAAACCTCTGTACCAGCTCTTCAAGTTCTTGTTCATTTACATTTACATGGTTATTGCTTTAGGTCCAGCGGAAGTTCTTGTTCCTCTCCAGCCAATCCATCAATGCATATACACTAGAACCCCCAAAAGGTGTTTCTGACGGGAATGAATCCCTTTAAAAGGCCCCAGTTCGAAAGCTTTGTTCATTTTTTGGCGGAAACGGGTTTACCTTAAACTTCGCATTGTTATCACATTACACAACAATGATACAGAGGGCTTTCCTTGCTCAAACCAACCGCTAAAGTTTGAATTTTTCCATTTCGGATCTGACTGGGAATTATTCCCCCTTATTAATGATACACGGAATATCATAGTTGTGTGACCTTTGACTCTATTTCTGAGTGAACAACGAAGCTGAAGTGTGTGTCTTTGGTGTCTGGAGTAGGGTAGGGTCCATTTTATCAACCTAACACGAAAAACCTTACGAGCAATTGTTTTTATGGGTTCGTTCGCTTACCGACGTTTTTGATAACTGCTATTTGTAGCTCCAGAATGCTGGCTAGCCAAGGGCTGTTGCTATTAATAGATACAAAAACAACGGAATTTATTCTAAAAAAAAAACAAAAAAAACACTATGTTTTCGACAGATTTATTTTGGTGTATGTTTTTTCAGTGGCGCAACACTCATTGTGAATGTTAAAAGAATCTGTCAAGGGGGCTTTGTCAAATGGACTCTTTTTAAAAGTATTTTCACGAAAGCGATTTTAAATTAGGGATTCGTGGTTATTAAATAGGATGGTGAAAAGGGAGAAGATAGATCTTCCGTTGGTTGGATGGGGAGAACTACGATAATTGTACTGTCTGTTGAGTGGACGAGTAAATAGCAACGTTCTCAAGCCTCAGTACACAATTTTAGTAACCTTTTGTTTAATTGTCTCCGGTTGCGATTGCCTGGTTCTCGTGCCCTCTTGAGCCAAATAATTGTATTGTCTATGATTGTATAATATAAGTTACAGGATACAGAATACAGAATTTATTCAGCCCAATTACATTACATTACATTACATGATTATTGCTTTAGGTCCAGCAGACTCTTCCGAGCCAAATCAGGACCGGACAACCCCTTATACGCATAAAAGGTCTGCTGAAACAACCCTAGTGGTAAAACCGAAAGCTCTCCACCAGCCAGTCACTTTACAATAAAGACATTCCACGCAGAGGACACTGAGGCTATACTCTAATTTATCGAACCCCCGTTTACAAAAACAAAATAGAATACAAACATCATGATAAATTATCAACAAAACACGTACATATAAAATGCCTACATTGCTAAATAAAAACCTCATTGGAAGCCCTCTGTGACCACCTGGCAGAAAGCGTCCAATATTCCCAAGCTGATCCAACAGACCTCACACACAAATAGGGAGTCTTGTCCCGGAAGAGTTTTCAAGAACAAAGTTAGGTGACTGGTCCAGCGAAGAAGAAGATAGTATAGCAGATTGATAGAACAGAGCAGAAATGAGAAAGAGCAAATGAGAAAGACAGCGACAGTGGGAATTTAAAGCACTAAATTTCCAGAAAGTGGGGATACTATTTATACTGAAACCCCCGGCACCCCAACGGGGGTATTCAGCCAAATGACAACATACATTGAATATCAAAATTGTTCCGATGTTGGTAGATAGTCACGCACACACACATACCTCCTCTCTTACAGAAGACCTTTTAAGATTTCAATTACTGCATACACAGTTGCAACATTAACCACAATAGACATATCAAGTATCAAAAATGGATTTGTTTATATACTATATCACAATATACAGGGTGTTCCAAAAGTCTTGGGCACATTTGAAGTTACCATATCTCAATTACTATGAATGGTAGTAAGATAAAAGTTGTGCCATTTTAAAGCTAATTACATTAAGTTTTTGTAAAGCTGTTGATTTTTTTATTTCTTTTCAGACCCATTAATGGCGTTCACTCAACAAGAAAATGCTGGGACGCGTTTGGCAAGAATTTGACTATCGGCTTGATGTGTGTCGTGTGACCAATGGTGCTCACATTGAACATCTTTGAACATTCCATGTAAAAATTGAGATTACAAGCTTTCTGAATTTACCAGATGCGTTTTTATATCCTTAATAGTTTCGGAAATATTCAATGTCAAAATGTGCCCAAGACTTTTGGAACACCCTGTATTGCACTTCCTCAGCTTCAGTAAACATTTTTATGTTTCAAGTCTTTGTTTTATAGTCTCTCGTGCTTGTGTTTTCCGGGTCTCTGGCTTACTGTCTGTCGTCAGTCTGCCTTACCGGTTTTTTGTTTGTTTGTTTGTTTTTTCTTCTTTTTTTTCCGGCAGTCTTTTTGTCTAACACTAAATGTGTGATATAGTCTATATTTTCGTCTTTATTTTTCTGTCTTTTTTGTGTTTGTTCTTTTTTTTTTTAAAGTTAAAGGACAGGTTGTACAATCAGGCTATGCCTTAAACTTTAATCCAATTAAACGTTATTTTAAACTTGGATTCAACCAACTTCTGTTGGGCTCGATTGCGATAATGTCCATGCTCTAACAGACCAACGAACAGTTTTTATGTTTCCATCTCCCTCCCTCTCTCCCTCCCTCCCCCATCTCTCTCCTTCTCTCTATCACATGTTTCTAGTGTTCTCTCTCTCTCTCTCCCTCTCCCTCTCTTCCTCACATCTTTCTCCATCTCTTATCTTTTCTTTTCATATTTTGTAATGTGTTTTCTTTCTTTTTTTCATTCTTTTCTTACCTGTTCTTACCGTCATTTCTCTCTTTTTTTGTGTGTTTCTGACTGCCAACGACTTTTAATAATAATTTGACTTGATTGGCTGTTCCTAATTGTTTTTTCTTGTCGGTACCTTTTTCCCATCCTTCCTTGTGTCCTTCTTTCTTTCCAATTTGATTTAGTGTAGCAAGGTCGGTATTCAGTTACAAGGTATTGGAAATGTTTACGGTTAGACGCCTACTTCATTATTGTTCGAGAGCGGCGGACTAGTTGACGTTCACGTTGTCACGGAAACCACACCATCCCATCCACCGAGAGAGAGAGAGAGAGAGAGAGAGAGAGAGAGAGAGAGAGAGAGAGAGAGAGAGACGGACAGACAGACAGACAGACAGACAGAGATACAGAGACAGAGACAGAGACAGACAGAGAGAGAGACAGACCGAGAGAAACAGAGACAGAGAGACTTCAGACTTGAGACTTGAATGCATTTCACGGCGCTGGGCCCATAGGCATACCGAGGAACACACGGAAGAGAAGGCCAGTCCTTCACCAATCCCCGTTGGGGTGCCGGGGGTTTCAGTATAAATAGTATCCCCACTTTCTGGAAATTTAGTGCTTTAAAGTGACTGACTGGTGGAGAGCTTTCAGTTTTACCACTAAGGTTGTTTGAGCAGATCTTTTATGCGGATCAGGGGTTGTCTGGTCCTGATTTGGCTCGGAAGAGTCCGCTGGACCTAAAGCAATAATAATGTAATGTAATGTAATGTCGTCCTTCACCATTCTCACACACACAACTGCAGTGCATTTTCAAAATACAGTATTTCAAAAACACGGTACAGTGCTTACGCCAAACTGAAGATATTCCATTAAACATGAATGTGTGTGTGTATGTGTGTGTGTGTGTGTGTGTGTGTGAGAGAGAGAAAGAGAGAGAGAGAGAAAGAGAGAGAGAGATAGAAAGACGTAGAGATATAGAGAGGGAAAGAGAAAAGAGAGTTATAAAATGTTTGAAAATGTTGTGTTATTGGATTAAGATTTTCGCCTAATTAGAAAGCCTAATCTTTCAATCTGTCCCTGATCAGAAAAAACATAATGGAGACCTAACCTTTTAACATTATCTAGCTAAATTTAAATGTAACATTTGCAGACGTTAGAGAGAGAAAGAGAGAGAAAGACAAACAGACAGAGACGGAAAGAGCAACAAATAGACAGAAAGAGAGCGAGAGAGAGTTCCTTAAACAAAATAACATAATAAAGATCCAACCTTTTAAAATTAAATTATTAAATTTAACATTTAGAGATAGAGAGAGATAGCGAGAGAGAGAGAGAGAGAGACAGAGAGACAGAGAGAGAGAGAGACAGAGAGAGAGAGAGAGAGACAGAGAGAGAGATTAGTCGTGATATGTTGTGTTTTAGAATACTTTACAAGCAGTGCTTAACAGGAATACTACAGGGACAATAGCGTTTAGTTTTGTAAACTGCGAGAGAACGAATGCACCAGTACTTCCTTGCAATATATTGTATTGTATTTAGAGGCACGGTGGCCTAATGGTAGAGCTTTGGCTTGCGGATCTGAACGTCCCAGGTTCGAGCCCAGGCCGGGGCATTGCGTTGTTTCCTTGGGAAAGACACTTTACTCCCGTTTCCCACTCCTTCGGATGAGAGTATAAACCGAGGTCTAGTCTGTGTTGCATACATTCCATCATAACGGACTTTAAAGATCCTGACGCTCATGCCCTAGACGGGTGAGTGCCGGTGACAAGAACACACCCAGCATGCACCTAGGTCCTTCTCCCCCATCCCTGGCTGCCCAGGATTGTGCTCAGTTGTCTGGGGCGTTATTACAGTGCGCCCAAAGGCTGCAAGTTGGCGCTTCGGGCGGCTTGAGTTAGATCCTGTATCGGCCAGCGCCTTGAGCAGCTCTTGAGCTGGAAAAGCGCTATATAAGAACGATTTTTAAAAAAATTAGGCTAGCACTTTCCCCATTTCATGGGAGTGACCGGTCCTGATTTGGCTCGGAAGAGTCCGCTGGACCTAAAGCAACAATCAATCAATCAATCAATTTCATGGGAGTGAGAGATAGAGGGAGAGAGAGAGAAAGTGGTAAGAGGGAGATGTCAGGCCGGCAATGAGAGAGGGAAAGAAAGAGAGAGGGAAAATGAAAGATTGGATTGAGAGAGAAAGGGGGAGAAAAAAAGGGGGCGGTATGGGGAGGGGTAGAAAAAAGAAAGAGAATGAAAAATATTCTCACTCAAAATAACCCGCATTTCTCCATAATCAAGGTAGGAAAAAGATTGTTATAATTCGTATTATTAAGGGAGGGAGAGAGGGAGACAGAGAAAGGGGGAAAAGAAAGAGAGGATTGAAGAAAAGAAGAAGAGAGGGGAGGGAGAGGGCAGTAATAACAATAAAAAAAAAGAGAAAGAAAGACTCTCATTCAAAATAATCCGCATTGTGTCCATAATGAAGGCCTCGCCATTATTGGAAGAACTAATATTACAAAGATTGTTATAATTGGTTTTCTTATTCCTTTTTTATTTTGCTTGGAAGCAAACAACTTTTTTTCTTTACGGGATTCTCTTGGGCAAATACATTGTTGTATAACAAGCGTATTTTTGTTTTGTTTTGGTAATTGCCAAATCAGTCACATTCCTATCCTATCCTATCCTGTCCCGTAACCCGGAGGTCGTAGGGGCACCACAGATGATCGTTTAACCAGCATACTCCATCTTTCTCTGTCCTCAGCAGCCCTGATGGCTGCGCTCAGTGTCAAACCAGTCCATTCTCGAATATTGTCCACCAACCTCTTTTTCGGTCTCCCTCTTCTTCTACCTTCTTGCACTATGCCTTGCAGAATAGTCTTTGCAAGGCCTGATGATCTGGTGACGTGGCCATAACATCGGAGTTTCCGTTTCTTCACCACTGTGAGCAGGTCATCGTGTTGTCCAATGGCTTGTGTGATGGTCTGTCGGACTTCGTCGTTGGTGATGTGTTGGGTATAGGAAATGCCCAGAAGTCTTCTGTAGCACCTCATTTCCATGCTTTGTATTCTTCGTTGGAGATCTGCCGTGAGGGTCCATGCTTCGCAAGCATATAGGAAGATTCAGTCACATTGCAGCACTATTTAAAAAACCTCCACACCCACACCCCTCAATTCCCCGCATTAAAAAAAAATCCGTTTTCTAAGATGGGAAAATGGTACCGGTTGGGAAGGGAGGAGTCGGGAAAGTAAGGTTGTTGGGGAGCGTGGAGGGTGTTGTTGAGAGAATGGCTGTAAACAGGATGTTCGTTGTAACTAAGTGCCCTACCACAACAAAAAGTTCATCAAAGTGTGTGGGATCTTTTCTCATTGAAGTAAAAGCTCTTTAACAGTCTATCAACTTTAATTACCATGGAGATTCCAGAAGAAGAAGAAGAAGAAGAAGAAGAAGAAGAAGAAGAAGGAGGAGGAGGAGGAGGACGATGAGGAGGAGATTGACACCAATGTAGAAGAGGGAGAAGAAGAAGAAGAAGAAGAAGAAGAAGAAGAAGAAGAAGAAGAAGAAGAAGGAGAAGACGATGATGATGATAACATATGTGAGATGATGTTTAATGGACAATACAATTTCTAAATCTAAATTAGTTTTACATAACGTACGGAATCCTTTACAGGAGGACTTTGACCTGAGACTTTTGCTTTGAAAGTCACACGGAGAACTGTCAGTTTTCATATGCTACGACTGTCCATTTGTGTTGTAGGGCCCAGGGTCGCAAAAGACGGAGTCAAGAAACACGCATTTGCATACGGCTTTGAACAGCTTTCAGTGATTCAGCAGTATCACATAGGCAGTGTTTAGTTTTGGAGTACGCCTTGAGCCAATGGCGTTTCAAAATGGAACATGGCGCATGCATACAATGTCACACTAGTGCGCCAACATAGGCCTACGCAGCGTTTGTTTCAAATATTACGGAAAGCTCTTCGCTGCTGTGTCGCTTAACAAAGGGCAAAAGCGTCCATGCATCATGAATTATGGCCATTTAAGAATTTTTTTTAATTGTAAAGTAAGCTTATATCGCTATGCAGTTTCACTTTCAAATGTCAGTATACTGTAAAACCGTTATCAGATTGAAATGCGTTGGTTGTCTCTTTGGTCCATGCCCAAATGACCTTTTGGTATTTCAACGCAAAGGTCCAGCTGATATTTAGATTTTCTACATAAAAATGAACATTGCATAGGCCAACTGTATAAAGTCCACTGCAGAGCAATTTTGAGCTGATTATATCAGAGTGATTCAGCAGTGTGAAATTCTCCATATTATCTCTTCCGGGGGCAACTTTGAACTATTTTCAGAACAAATCAGCAATATTACATAGGCCTATTGTATAGGATACCGTACAAACGCGACTTTGAGCTATTTTGTGAGTGTATCAGCAATAGTAAATACTGTATAGCCGAATACAGTGTATACCTTCAGGCGCGACTTTGAGCGGAGTCTGCAATATCACACATTGTATAATATCTTTACTACCCGAGTTGGAGCTAATCTCGTGAGATCGTATCAGTAATATCACATAATGTATAACATCCCCTCCACTTTTTTTTTGTTCTAGGCGCGACTTTGAGCTGATTCTGCGAGAGCTGGTCTGGAATGTCACATGGCGAACTGTCGGTTTCAGTTTCCCGATCGTTGACTAATGTGGTTCAGCCCGCCGTCTCTGTGTGTGACGCAAAAAGGAAGCGTTCTATCGATTCCAGAAAGTCTTTTGTTAAAATACAAAACAAGGTGTACTGACTGTACAGTAGTCTTATCCGCCTAGACTCGTGCAGCGTGGCTGTAACTTTTAAAGCTGCCGTATCACGAAATGCGCTGACTTAAAGGGGTTCTACTTTACCCCTCAGAAACACCTATTGAAGGGTTCAAGTGTATGCCTAAACTATTACAGCCTAAATGCGTACTCCCTTTTTATCTTTAGAACTGCACTCGTTCCAGCATATTACTCCAAGCAAAGTTCATGTTTCCGGAGATTCCCGATTTTGGAAACGCAACGGAAACACCTGAATTTCCACTCCAACGTCACAAACCCTGGAAGTCACGCCTGGTCGTGATAGAAATGGACCCATTGCCTTCTTAATCTTGACTCACTTGGTAGCAATGTATGTATGTACTCACCCCACCCCACCCCTTTTTTTTCCACAGATTTTTGCAAATCTGTGCGAGATGAATCCTACATTGTCTGTGCAAAACCTGCAAGTGGATTAATATTTCAAAAACCTAGAATGAACATTGAGGTTTAACGTCTACACCTACCATTGGCGATATGGCAGACAGGGATAACCATCCCAGGGAACAAGGGATAAGGACTTAAATCATCACTGAACCACCAGAGCAATCATACTGCTAAAATTGACAGTGAAAAATGGCCACTTTTTATTTCACCGCCACTGAATCCCAGAACCTATTTCAACTATCACAACCAAATTGGTAAGATGGTGAATACTTATGAGACCTCATAAAGGATCAGTGAATGAATGACTTCACTTCAAGGTCAAGGTTACAGAGTCAATACTATTCAACTTATGATACTTTGATGCATGATAGATATCAATGAGACACACATACTATACAATTTGGGTCAACCTCACTCCAAGGTCAAGGGTAACTGGAGCTGTCCAAAGTCGGTTAGTATAGATATTTTGAATTGACCTTGACCCTAAACTATGAGAGATATAAAATCCAAACTTGTTGTATTTAGAGATGGTAGATTGATCCTTCACATATGTGCCGTGTGTGCGTTGACCTTGAAGGTCAAGGTAATTGTATAGTAGGATAGCCGTTTATTTAACCCATAGTATGCAACAACATTGGGTTATTTGATCAGACATGCATGAGAGGTCACGTGAGAGTCAAGGGTAATGTCACCGAAGGGCAAGGTCATCCCAAGGTCATCGTTCTTTTTGTCATATTACAATGTTTGCTGTAGTTTATTTAATAGTACATGGGCGTATTTGGAGCCGGAGATCAAGGTCATCTCATGGTCAAGAGCTTAAAAAGATCAAAGATGGTATTACCTTGCGTTTTAATGACACTGTTTCATTTTTTTCTGGGCACTCATTTTCATGTTAAATGTTGGGGGTTCCATAAGGAGCATGCAAGTCCCTATATGGGATTTGCCCTTCCAGTTGTGATAGCTGTCAGTGCATGCTAACATCATATCGTCTGACTGGATGAGATTCCACACCCAGATTCAGCACCGATTGGACCCATCTTGATTTCCTTCTCTACGTCACAAACGGGAAAGCCAGTTTTGTCGTTTGACATCCGATTGAGCTTTTCACCACAGGCGCTTACATTCGGGTTTCACTAAATCCGTTATAGAGACGGTTGTCGGCTTCATGACCGTACAAAATACTTTCACTGACAGGTACCACAAACTTACTGCAGTTAAATTTGCTTTCAAAGTATAAGTAAGATCCACTTTAACATTATACTATAATCTTTTGAATCCAGCCAAGTTCATAGAGCAATATTTAATATTAGGTTTTAAAAGTGAGTCTGAACTCTAAACAGAGTGCGAAAACACTTACATATTGTCTAATTCACATCATGCAAGAACAGAATTTGCTTCTTTATTTATGTTGGTCTGTCTCGGTCTGTGTATCTGTCTGAGGTTTTCTTCTACTCAACTTTCATTGCTATTTCTTCCATTTCTATCCTATCCTATCCTATCCTATCTGGTCCTAACCCGTAACTCGAAGGTCGTTGGGGCAACAAAGATGATCGTATTCCATCTCTCTCTGTCTTCAGCAACCCTCATAGCTTCGCTCAGTGTCAAAACAGTCCATTTTCGAATGTTGTCCTTCCACGTCTTTTTCTGTCTCCCTCTTCTTCTGCCTCATTGCACTGCGCCTTGCAGGATTGTCTTTGCAAGGCCTGATGCTCCAGTGACGTGGTCATACCATCGGAATTTCCGTTTATTCACCACTGTGAGCATGTCATCATGTTGTCCAATGGCTAGTGTGATGGTCTGTCGGACTTCGTTGTTGGTGATGTGCTGGGTATAGAAAATGCCCAGAAGTCTTCTGTAGCACCTCATCTCCATGCTTTGAATTCGTCGTTATAGATCTGCTGAGAAGATACATGCTTCGCAAGCGTACAGGAAGATAGAGATAACAAAGGAGCGCAGCAGCCTGACCACGGAATGCAGACCGACGGTCCCACCCTTCCAAATGGGCCTCAATCCTGTCAGGGCAGCAGCTGTCCGTGCCTCTCCCCCCCCCTCTCACCTCCCGTCGGGACCCATTGTCTGATACAATGGCTCCTAAATATTTGAAGCCACGCACTGTGTTAAGGGACTGACCCTGGACCTCGATGTCCATGTCGACGCCAACGGTGCTGCCGGCCATCACTTTGGTCCTCTCTGCATCCATTTGCGAAGTTTGTGTCAAGCCTCTGTATTAGCTATCCAAGCCTCTGCTCATCTCCAGATAATCCACCAATGTCATCCACAAAACGGAGGTTGAAGGTCGCTCTACACCCCCACCACCAACCCTCCACGCCGGCCGTAGACTGATGTTGTACACTCTCATGGTTGCCCACAGAGCTGCATGCCAGACTCGGTCAAATGTTTTCTTAAAGTCTAGAAACACATGACATAGATGCTGCTGGTGCTGTAGGTATTTCTCGCAGATAAGACATCCGGGTTGCTGAGGACAGAGAAAGATGAAGTACCCTGGTTAAAAGATCATCTGTGGTACACCAAAGACCGAGTTACGAGATAGAATAGGATAGGATATATTCCGAGGTTGAGAATCCGTCCAGTGGTACTTTGCCCTGCCATGAATCATGCATGTTCTTCAGCTATGAGTCTGGGGTTTTAGTCTGTTTAGTATTATTTTTAGGAGGACTTTGCTGGGATGGCTGATGAGGCTGACGGTGCGGTAATTTTTACACACCTGAAGGTTACCCTTTTTGGGAAGAGTGATGACTAGCGACTGGGTCCATGGTATAGGTCACTCCCCACTCCGCCAGATCTTATTACACACAATGGTGATGGCGTCAATCATCGCTTCTCCTCCTGCTTGAAGCTATTCCGCGGGTATGTTGTCCACTCCCGCTGACTTCCCTTTCTTCAGAGATTGCACTGCTGCCTCAACTTCTTCTGGGAGAATTGGGAGGATTTCTTCTTCTCTGTTCTGGGTCTTCGTTTGGTGTGTGGTTGTAAAGTTCAGATCAGTACTCTGTCCATCTATCCAAGTCTTCTTGTTCTTCGGTAAGGCATATGCAATACATGCTTTGGATCTTGGGCTTTTCAACACTTGTCAGCCGCTTCACAGTCTAGTAGGCCTTCTTGCTGTTGTTCTTGTTCAGACTGTTCTCTATTTATTGGCATTCATCTTCTAACCATTTCTCCTTTGCTGTGCGACGGCCTTTTCGGATGTCATTGTTGATTTTTTGGTAGGCATCAGGTCCCTGTGAGGGGTTCTATTTCTTTTTCATCTCTCTTCGTTTATCACACAGGTCCAAAAGATCAGGTGTGATCCACGGTTTCTTCCTTGAGCGGCGCTTGCCAAGGATCTCAGTGGCGGCATCTGTCACAGCTGAATTGATGGCGGTGGCGATGGTGTGGACATCTACTTCACCAGCTCCCAAAATGAGCAGTGGCTTGGAATATTTCTGCCACCTCCGGGTCTTGCAGTTTGTCCAAGTCAAACTTCAGTCTGGTGCACTTTGCTGTGTTTACTCACTTCAAGTGGAGCCGGAAGGACATCATCACGAGATCATGATCACTTCCGATGTCTGCTCCTGGAAATCTGCGTTTCCTGCTAATGTTGATGCTTGATCTGAAGCGTGTCTTGACCATGATGTAGTCAATCTGTTTGTGACGCTCCCTGCCGGGACGTACTGTGCCAGGTCCATCATCTGGATTTTTTTGTGGAGACCAAGCGTGTTTGTCAGTATCAGATTGTTGTATCTGGCAAACTCTACGAGTCTCAGACTCATGTCATTTGTCTCGTTGTTGCAGTGGGGTCCACATGTGTCTCCCCAGTTGTGGTGCGCATCTTGGCCATCCTTGTAATTCCAGTCGCCTTGCATTATGACTATGTCCTTCTTCGGCACTTTGTCAAGGACAGCATATAGATGTTCATAGAAATCCTCGACTTCGCAGTCGTCATAGTCTGATATTGGGGCATAGGCCTGGATGATGGTAGTGTTGAAAGGGGCTGCTCTCAGACGGATGGTAAGGAGTCTACTGGAGGCTGGGAGGCAACCCATGACAAAAGCTAGAATCAAGAATCCAGCGCCGTGTTCGTGTCTGTCGTCTCTCCCGCTGAGATAAAGCATGACTGTGGTCTTTGTCGGTCGTTGTTTCACCTAGGCTTTTCCAGCGCAGTTCGCTGATACCTAAAATGTCCCATCGATAGTGGTCCAGCTCGTGGGCCAGTTCTTCTAATTTTCCCTCCGCAGTTAGGGTCCTGACATTACATCCATATCATCCTCGCCATTTAAGAAACCGTCGTCACCATCGTCATTGTAATTAATTATCACCACCACCAATATCTACATCGTTGTCGTCATCATCATCATCATCATCATCATCATCATCATCATCATCATCATCATCATCATCATCATCATTATCGTCATTGTTACTACTGCGATGTTGATGCTGTCTTGGTCGATACCACAGACATCCAACATGCTGACGAATGGGTTTTTTTCCCTTTAAGAAGACTGCATACCTTTTCTTTTTCTTCTTTTTTCTGCTTTTTTGCGTTCTTTCTTTCTTTCTTTCTTTCTTTCTTTCTTTCTTTCTTTCTTTCTTTCTTTCTGTCTGTCTGTCTGTCTGCTTGTCTCCCTCTCTTTCTTTCTTTCCCCTTTCTTTCTTTTTCTTTCTTTGTTTTCTTTTCTTTCTTTCTCTCGTTTTTTTTTTCTTTTTCTTTCTTCATTCCGTTCTTTCTTTCTTCTTCTTGTTCTTCTGCTTCTTTCTTTCTGTCTGTCTGTCTCTCTCTCTTTCTTTCTGTCTCTTTTCTTCCCTTTTCTTCTTTTGGTTTCTTTTTCTTTTTTTCTCCCTCTTTCTTTCTTTGTTCATTCCTTTATTTCTCTCTTTCTTTTATTCTTTCGTCTTCTTCGTCTTCTTCTTCTTCTTCTTCTTCTTCTTCTTCTTCTTCTTCCGCACACCATGTAAATTTGATTGATGTGCAGACAGCTTGTTATGTAACACCTGTTAGTGACATCGTAACTTTATATCCTGTTCTAAAACTACCGTCCTAGACCTTTACTTAGCTTATGAAACTATTACCTACTTCGCTGTGAAAACACCGAAGTTTAGCACACCTCGGAATAATAAGCCTATACAGGGATGAAACGTATTTGCGTAAGGCAGTAGAAGGCTTACCTGTAAAAGGTGAACTTAATTTTTAATTGTACAATATAAGGAAAGAATTACTTTGAGCATGCGCATCAAAGAGGATGCAGCTATCATCCAGCATTCTATTATTCAGCGTAAGTCAGAGTAACAAGATGGAAGGAATTATTGGGTGGGTAAAACCCAAACCCAGGGTAAAGAACATAACTCCTTCCAGGCACCGCCTTTATATTGTTAAATTAAAATTGAAGTTCACCTTTCATGTATCCCTCCTTTAATTTTTTTTGTTAGTTTTATTGTACAACATGTTAAGGCGATGCTCTTCCAATAGGGGAATAATGTTGAGGGTTGAACGCCTTGTCACTCTGACGCTGACAACATAGTAGCTTTATGAAGTGGATATCTTGCATCCAAATACCCATCAGTCCACACAATGTTTACAATAGAAAATTACGAAGTTTATTGACGAAATAATACTCATGTTTACAAACTAACAGCAGTGGTTAGGCATAACGTCCAAAACATTGTCAAATTAACCCATTGCGAATCACGTTTCAATGCAAATAAATGCATACAATTATCAGGTAACGCTAGGCATAAAGCCAACAAGCGATAAGTACCTATCCTATCCTATCCTGTCCCGTAACCCGGAGGTCGTAGGGGCACCACAGATGATCGTTTAACCAGCATACTCCATCTTTCTCTGTCCTCAGCAGCCCTGATGGCTTCGCTCAGTGTCAAACCAGTCCATTCTCGAATGTTGTCCTCCCACCTCTTTTTCGGTCTCCCTCTTCTTCTACCTACTTGCACTGTGCATTGCAGAATGGTCTTTGCAAGGCCTGATGATCTGGTGACGTGGCCATACCATCGGAGTTTCCGTTTCTTCACCACGCGATAAGTACAACACTAACAAAAAAATTGGCCAAATGAATGAACATCACCACAAATAATTTATTACATAGACCTAGTCACTAAGTAAGCATAATTAAAATATTAATGTTTTCCTTCTCTATTGTGTTTGTGACTAAGCAATAATCTCTCTCTCTCTCCAATAATTATAATCTCTCTCTCCCTCCCTCCATCTCTCTCTCTCTCTCTCCGATAATTATAATCTCTTTCTCTCTCTCTCTCTCTCTCACTCTCTTTCTCTCTCTCTTTCTGTCTATTATTCTATTACCTCCTGCAATATACTTTTTACGATAAGTGTTTTTGTCAGTTTCCAATGTCTGCATTATGCGTTGTAGCGAACTGTTAACAATGCTATACCGACAGCATGGAAAGTTTCTGATCGACCCACATTTCTGCGTTTTCATTTCCTACTTAGAATTCCACAGAACGACAAGTTTTAGCACACGGCGAACCGTTATCGAACCACGTGTTAGATTATTTCAAATGTTATTTAGCAGATTAAAAAAATCGTAAAAGTGGGGTTATTTTTTTCTTATTTATACCACACACTTATCTTCTCATAGAGAATAGCTCAAGGCGGTGATTGAATTCAAGTTCGACATCACACTGTCTAACTGAGGCTGGCAGAGGCTATCGTTCGCCTCTCCCACAATCCCTTGCTGCTGATCGTACAACCTACCTATTACACAGGGTGACATAACGTAGTTGGACCCTTAAGTCTCCCCTTATTTTTTCAGATTGGTACCGGGCTGTGCGATGGCATAGTACTTTAAGAAACCTGCAATCTTTTGTAACCCGAGGCAGAGATTGGAGGAGAGGCGAATCCCAGCTATGCGGTGTGCAAGTTAACTTCACATCCAAAGCCGCGAACTAACTGCACATTCGCGTACAATAAACGCCACGATCAGCTGAGCTACTCGGTTTGATCGACCTTGTGTGCGTTTTGTGTATGCGTTTATGTGTATGTGCGTGTGTTTATGTGTATGTGCGTGTGTTTATGTGTTTGTGCGTGTGTTTGTGTGTATGTGCGTGTGTTTATGTGTATGTGCGTGTGTTTATGTATATGTGCGTGTGTGTGTGCGTGTGTTTATGTGTGTGTGCGTGTGTTTATGTGTGTGTGTGCGTGTGTTTGTGTGTGTGTGCGTGTGTTTGTGTGTGTGTGCGTGCGTAGGAAAAGGGTTTCTATTTTTACGGCCGAGCTTTATACAATTTTGATTGTTTTAAATTGCATAATAACTGTACCTTTAGAATTATTTGGCATACTAGTATGTGCTGATTCAAAAGTGGTTTCCCTATGCAGGAAAACAGTGGAACTGTAAAGTTAGAAGTGAGTTTAGATATGAAATTAAACATATGATACTGTACATTGAATGTTTTCCAGGTAAATAAATGTTGATTTTTGCTGGGGCCCATGATATTGTGGAAGTAATTGAATTGAGGTATGTAATAGATTAACCAAGGAGAGATCACAAATGGCGTCAGGTTTTTCTAACTATATCTAATTTGAATATGTGCAGTCATGAAATGTATTCATTACTAGAAAATGCGGTTCACCCTGATTATAGCATTAAAAAGGTAACGATACTAACATGTTCAAAACCAGGTTCCAAGTTAATATATAAATTAAGAATGAGTGCATGGAATACTACGCCGAGGTTCAATGTATATATCTTGCAAACCTATCACATTTTATTTTAATGCACAGTTTTAAATCAAATAATTGAATAATTATGGACATTCTGAAGACGAGGTCATGTATCACCCAAATGTTACAAGAGTTGTGAAAGTTATTGCTAGTTCTCCTAATAGTACACTTTTATAATAATACTTGGAATTTCTAATGAGATTTTAATGTTTAATTGTAAGTGTCTAATATCACCTCAATGTGTTAATAATCATTAAATGAAAGATTGAGTTATTGTATAACCATTCAATGAATAGTGATCTTTCATAATAAAATTGTAGTGTTAATGAGATTTAAATTTAAATGCCTAATATCACCTAATTGTGTGAATATTGATTACATTAAATATTGAGTTATTGTAAAACCATTACATGAAATTGTAACATAAGTCCTTTTGAGAAGACGTAAAATGTTTAAGAAACTACAAAGTTAACATAAAATCATTGAAATGTTATTAGATAAACATAAAAAAGAAAGAAAAAACAACAATAAAGGGTAATCGCTATAAACATTTTACATAACCTCTGCTGGGTAGATTGTGTCATCTGGTGGCAGATTGTGACATTTGGGGGCGGGTTGTGTCTTTTGGGGGCAGGTTGTGTTGCTGACACAATTTTTTTCATTTGTTCTTTCTCATTCCTACTCTGTTCTATCAATATACTATACTATCTTCTTCTTCTCTAGACAAGTCACCTACCTTTTTTTCTTGAAAACTTGTCCGGGACAAAACTCCTCATTTTTGTGTGAGGTCTGTTGTATCAGCTTGGGAATATTGGACGCTTTCTGCCACATGGTCACTCGGGCTTCCTATGATATTATTATTTAGCAATGTAAACATTGTATATGTATGTGTTTTGTTGATATTTTATAATGATGTTTGTATTTTAGTTTAGTTTTGTAGATGGGTGTTCGATAAATTAAAGTATAGCCTCAGCGGCCCCTGCGTGGGATGCCTTTATTGTACAGTGACCGGCTGGTGGAGTGCCTTCAGTGTTACAACTGGGGTGGTTTCGGCAGATCTTTTATGCGGATCAGGGGCGAGTGCTCTTTTAGTCAAGTTGTGGTCTTGATTTTGTGGTCCTGATTCGGCTCTTTGCAGTCAGCTGGATCTTGTAAGCAATAACTAACTAACTAACTAACTAACTAACTAACTAACTAAGCACTCCAAACCTGTTCCCAGGAAGGGTTGTGGTACAAAATCTTTTCAGTCAGCACTTTGAAGTCTTTTTCCATTAAGACCCACTGAAAATGTTATTCTACTGTGGCCATTGTCTTTAGCAGCAATGAACACAACTTCGAGAAAATTAAAACATAAACAAACAACAAGCTTTTTCCAAAGATGACATCAATTTACTTTCACTACAAAAACCTTTTGCAGTGTCTCCTTCTGCATGTTCTCGCAGCAAAGACGGCAAGCAACATGGGCCCATAAATAAATGAAGGCTTCCATAAACTAAAAATAGTGCAAAAACAGAGAAAAAATACAAATACATACTTGTTTTGGGGGGACATAACCCACCCCATGGCACAAGGTGCCTCAATCTACCCCCCAACCCACTACATGCGCAATGAGCATGTCTACCGACGTGGAGGATCGCGCTATACAAGACATCAACATCATCACGTAATCTCTCTCTCTCTCTCTCTCTCTCTCTCTCTCTCTCTCTCTCTCTCTCTCTCTCTCTCTCTCTCTCTCTCTCTCTATCTCTCAGAGTGACAGACAGGAGGTGGTGTCCCTAGAAGTGTCTATCAATGCTCCGACTTCGACAATTATTTTTCCCAATCATAACCCATCGATATTGTTATATGTATTTATCAATAGTCGATTCAGCTTCGATGCTTGAATCTTGATATGTGTAACTCGAATTCGTTTATCCACGCAGCTATTCACCCCAAAACAAGACAGGACTCTTACACAGTTTTCCAACTGTATTCAGCCTACTGATATAATTGCACACAAGATCGCTTTCAGAACATTACTACTCGCAAGCAGAATGTGCATTACTTATATAATCTCTGTCCTATTCAGTAAAGCTTAGAACATTCGAGAATGACGCAATAATCAAATTAAAACTCCTCACCGGAACTATGCACTGTATTACGTCATAGAACATTCCTCGGTTGAGAAGAATCGTTTAGCTATTACAAGACAGATCTTGAAACTTCGATCGATACTAAACAAGTAATTCCAGAAAATTCCAACGATACTTTAACAAAATCGACCGACAAAAATTATCAACATTGTACGAAGCTTCTTCTAGCAACAGCGCAAAATCCAATCACGCTATCATTGCATGCTTTGCAAAATTAAATGATCGGAACTAATTATGCGCTTCCCAATCGTAACAAATATGCCACTTGAGGGATTGCCACGCTCTTTGGAAGTGTGCTGGCTGCAGTTTTGGAGGTACATTTCATTTCATCGTTTAAACTAGAGGCAAACTCTGACAAAGACAATGGCAGTGTTACGCTTGTCTCCATTAATTTGCCAATGACAACATGGCAGCGTCTACAACAGCAACGCCTGTGGATCATGACTTGATCAAACAATCATTAGACCGTGAAGTTTGTCAAACATCCAAAGTTAAACATTGACTTTCCGTGATCGGTTCGACCTTTCGCGATGTTTTGTATACACAGTTATAGTACTGTTCGGTTCCGATTCTGCTGTAACAATTCTCCCCCAAACCACTTTTGCAATGGACTTTGGTTTATGCAAATAAATACAGTATTTTGACTTTTGACTTTGAGAGACAGAGGAAAATCCAGAGAGACATCCGGACAGACCAGAGGGAGAAAGAGAGAGAGAGGGGGGAGAGAGAGAGGGAGAGAGAGAGGGAGAGAGAGAGAAGAAGGGAGAAAGAGAGGGGGTAGAGACATACAGACAGAGACATAGGGTGCGGGGAGAGGAGTACAGAGATGGCGACAGTTTTATAATGAGACAGTTTAAATTCACTTTTCCAACTTCCCAAGCTGGCAGTCTAGAAAAGCAATTACGTTCGACAACTGTGATGTGAGGTGAATTATTCATCCTAATGGCTCCATTATCTCCTTTGGTCAATCAATTGAGGTCCGAAAATTAAAACAATTCCGCTCTCTCCAAATTCAATGCAGCGCAGGCTGTGTCGCTGTGAACCAAATCACGATCATGCGTCTAGCCCTGTAATGATTTGCATTCCCAATTGCCTGCTTCTGTTTTTTAATCTTGCGAATGGAAGGGGAAAACAAACAATCAAACAAACAAGTAAGCAAAAGAATTTAAAGAATTTTTTCGACAACAATCAATCAATCTTGATACCTGTAGATAGGAGTGCGCCATTCATTGAACCCATTCTAAAGAAATCGCAACATAAACAGTTTAGGGTATAATTTTAACCGTTGCGAACCGGTGTGGCAGCAGTCACCCAACATTAAGTGCAAACATGGATTTGTGTCTAGCTACTAGCAGTCAACCAACACTGTGTGCCTATTTCAGGTCGAGTTATCAGATGATGTGGTTTGGGATTTCAAGAGTCCAACATGAGGACTTCCAGTTTATAGCTGAAACTCAAAATTGTGCTTATGCAGTTGTCTGAGCGTCAGACAATGCGGCCAAAGGCTTTGAGTGGGCGCCTCTGGCGGCAGGAGTTGGATCCTGTTTCGGCCAGCGCCTTGAGCAGCTCTAGAGCGGGAAAAGAGCTATGTAAGAACGATTCCCCACATAAATAGACGGCTGTGCTGTATACTTACATTGGCCAGTCTTCGGTCGAAATTAAATATCAACCGAGTTCTTATGTGTGTGCTCGCATGCAGGGACATTAAAGATCATAACGTTCATGTCCTAGACGAGTGCGTACTAGATGCATAACCAAATGTAGAACTAGATCCTAGTCCCCCTCGGTCGTTCCCAATCGCTCAGGTTACAGGGGCGTAAGATGATAAGCGTCAAGCAGCAAGTATAGGCACCTCGGGCTGCTTGAATTAGATTTTCTAGGCCAACGCCGTGAGCAGCTCCTATTCTAACCTATCCTGTCCTACCCTATCCTATCCTATCCTATCCCGTAACGCGAAGATCGTCGGGGCACCACATATGATCGTTTAACCAGCGTGCTCCATCTTTCTCTGTCCTCAGCAACCCTCATGGCTTTGCTCAGTGTCAAGTCTGTCCATTCTGGAATGTTGTCCTCCCACCTCTTTTTCTGTCTTGCTCTTCTTCTGCCTCCTTGAGCCGTGCCTTGCAGGATGGTTTTTGCAAGGCCTGATGCTCTGGTGACGTAGCCATACCACGATGGTATGGTATGGCGCTATATAGTATAAGAATAATTGAAAAGAGTGGATGAAAGTATTCCAGAGACAATGACTATATAACCAACAAGAGTGCAAGGTAGCGTTATACTACCAATTTCCATGGGACATCTTTCTATTGGGGAACACTGAATATTAGGTTTCCTTCGTACGCCGTCATACAATGTTCGTTTTATTTTATGGCATATTTCTTCCCCACCACCAGACAAACAATCCTCTTGATCTTAGTTTTTCACTTTTCTACTCGTAGGCTACATACGGGCCCCTGATTCATTTCCTTGTGAATGGTTAGCTGTTGGACTCTTTGGGCAAATGTATAAACTGAATGATGTCCTAGCAGTGTGCTAGCTAGTTAGGCTGGCGTGGGAATGTGGCGTGGGAATGTGGCGGCAGGAGATGATTTGGGGAATGAGAAGAAGTGCGTGGGTTCCAAGTATTGCCTTTTTGTTGTTGTTTGTTAATCCTCTTTTTTGTTTTTTAAATTCACAGTTGAAATGTAATTTTGTGATCCTGCACGACTATGCAATTCCATGTGTAAAGTATAAATTTTCACCACTTTCGGTTAAATCATTTTTATTTAGAAGCATATTTTCTAAATAATCATTTGTTTACGAAGTAGGATTTCTCTAAATAATATATTTGCTCCGTAAATAAGTTATTATTTACATAAACAATATATTGTTTAGGCGAATAAAGCAGGTCTTGTTGCTAAATAAGGAATTATTTACCTAAATCATGCATTATTTAGCAGGTTGCTTTAAGTAATGTATTATTATTTAGAAATGTTTCTAAATAATGATTTCTGTACCTATTTAATGCATTATAAACTATATTTAGCAGATGTTGCTAAATAATGCATTATTTAGGTAAACAATTCATTGTTTAGGGACTGCAATTTGCCTTATTTAGGGGATTCGCTGTACAAGTATTACTGTGAAGTTATGTAGCAGTGATAAAGAAACTTACAAAATCATGATTTTACGCTTTTGGGCTATTTAAAATAAGGCAACTGCTTTATTTCACTCCATTTTGTTTTATTGTTTCACACCAGTACTAATATACAAAACTTGAACGGTAACGCCTCCGGAAAAAGGGATCCATAATTATTTCTGCATTGGCGTCATTGCTTTCAAGAGTACTTCCGCCATGTTTCTTGTCAGTCCGGCCTGGTAGTTGCGAATTAGTTGAAACTTTCTGTTTGAAATAAAAACATAATTCAGCTCAAAAGAACAAACGGAAACACAGCCTCAACACCGTTATTGTGGGTACATAAATACAGAATGAAAGCAGTTTTGTTTCTTCTGAGGGAGATACTCAAAAACTGAACACTCCCGCAAAACAATTGACGTTGACCTTTCGTTTGTGTTCGGGAGGTTACAGACGTTTTATCTTCGAATTTGTCAAGTGATTTATGTTGAAAAATAACTAATGTACACACATTTTGGATTCACAATATTTGGAAAGACTTTGCATTTTATTATAGATAGTAGTCAAATTATAAAAACCAAGTTTTCAAGCGAATCCTGAAATCCCCTAAATAATAAAAATTGCAGTCCCTAAACAAGGAATTGTTTCGGTAAATAATGCATTTTTAGCCACATCTTCTAAGTAATACTTTAGTTACGAAATTCTTCTAAATAATGCATTATATAAGTAAACAAATAATTATTTAGAAACATTTCTAAATAATAGATTAACACAATCTTCTTCCTTGGGCGGCTTGAGTTAGATCCTGTATCGGCCAGCGCCTTGAGTCGCCAAGGACGGCGAAATATGTGCGCTATACAAATACCCAATAATAATAATAATAATAATAATAATAATAATAATAATAATAATAATCTAGGTAAATATTGTTTGGTTTTTTTATTTAGCAACAATGGCTTATTTACCTATATCATGATTTATTTACGTAAACAACGTATTGTTTAGGTAAATAATAAGTTATTTACGAACAAAATATATTATTTAGAGAAATCTTATATTGTTTGTAAAAAAAAAAAAAAAAAGATTATTTGGAAAATATGCTTCTAAATAAAGATTATTTAGCTGAAGGTGGTCCAAAAACACTGAAATAAATCGCAAATAAATAGTTTACAAATAAAATTCCATACACTATTGTATTGAAAATCATGCATTCCTTATCTTACGCTTCTGTTCGCTGGCTGTTTCAGGTTTACATACGGAAGTCCACGGGATGACGGGAAATTACATGTATGACGTCACGAGGCGGGAAAAGTTCGACATTGGCAGAAACCGGGATTCGTATAACCCGCACTGGTGGGAAGGAGGAGAACCTATCTGGGTCACCACAGCCAAACAGGTATAACAGCAACAGCATTAACAGCGACGACGACGACGACGACGACAACAACAATGACGACGACAATAACTAACAGCAGACTGCAGGATATTTTGTTTGCAGGGAACTTAATCCACAACACAATATTAAAACACCGACAGTACAATACCATCTATTCATCAGTCCCGCAGCCATTCGGGGGCGTGTGGGGAGACGTGAGGGATGTTGACGCAGAGAGTTTTCTCCACTTCAGTCTGTCTGCCGCTGTTGTCAGGAGGAGTGCATGCCCAGTGCCCTTCATTTTTTGACAATAGTACAGCCTGTCTCAGCTCGAATTAAATGCAAACAGTCTGCCCGTGCTATTTACCATAGATCCGGTATGAAATGACACACTACCCAACAAGACAAAATAATTATAATAGCCGAGTCCTCTAACCAACATCTGTTTGAATGTGACTGCATACTACGAACAGTTTCCACTTTTTACTCCTCGCCTATAGCTTGATGAGATGATAACCGCGTCTTTCCATCCTCCACCCAAAAAATAAATAAATAAATAAAATACACAAGGTATGTTGCATCCTCCAGATGAGAGTATAAACCGAGATCTAGTCTGTGCACGCCCCTCATGCCATCGCACGGACTGGATGTGTCCTTGCAATGCTAGTCCTAGACGGGTGAGCGCCAGCTACACAAACCGTTCACACCCAGCGAGCACTAGGTATAAATCCTAGCCCAGCACTACCAGCTCCTTCCTTCTGGTCGCCGTTTCAGAGTGCCAAATGTTTCTACAATTAGAGCTAAGAACAGTTTTGTACCCAAATCAGTACAAATTCTTAATAAGTGTTGACTGAATGAGTTGGGTGCGAGTGGTTTATGGGAGTACTAGAAATGAATTTTATAATATTTGCAGCAATTTTTCAACTATTCAGTATGTATCTAGTTAACTAATGCATAAGTTTTAAAATCTGTGATTGTCAGTGCTAGAATGATACGCAGAGTTTGATGATTGTATATTTTTTTTTAAGATGCTTTATAACGTTTATAATTTTGTAATCTAATGTCTAACCCATGTGTGTGTGGATGTGTGTGTGTGTGGGTGTGTGTGTTTGTGGGTAGGTGTTTTATTTATTTATGTTGAAGTGCAATAAGGACATGTAGTGTGATATGTATTTTAAGTTTTACAATGTGTCGGAAATGTTCTTGTTAATATGTACATAAGCGTGATTACACGTACATGTTTACATGTTTATAGTATTGTTACATTTTATTACCTTTTGCTGACAGCAAATCCATGTTAGAATTTCTCCTTGGAAATAATAAAGTTTTCTGAATCTGAATCTGAATCTGAATCTGAATCTGTACCTTCTCCATTCCCTGGTCGCCCCAGGATTGTGCACAGTTGTCTGTACATCAGACAATGCGCCCAAGGCAGTAGGTGCATGTGCTGAAAACCTATATTCTTCGTAAGCCGTAGTAACACAATTGCAGTACACCGACCGGTCTCCACGGAGAGTTCATCAGTTTTACTTTCCCTCCTCCCGTGCGCCATAAGCATATCCTCAAAGGACATGGAGATTTTATTGGCGCGATACAAGTGGACATCATCATCATCATCATCCTCAGCAGCAACGACAGCATCATCATCATATCATCATCCTTATCATCATCATTACCATCATCATCATCATCATCACCCTCATCATCATAATCCTCATCACCCCCATCATCCCCATCATCATCATCAGGTGGGAACTTTGGGCGGCTTGAGTTAGATCCTGTAATGGTCATGTTAGCGCCTTGAGCAGGACTTGAGCTGAAAAAGCGCTATTTAAGAACGAGTAAATAAATAAATAAATAAATAAATAAATAAATAAATAAATAAATAACATCACCTAAGTATCACTTCTTCTTGAACGTTTCAGAATCGAACGAGCTATTTTTACTACTGGCCCGGATGTGATGTTATGGTGCGTGGGGTTAGACCGACGCTGTGCGAACCTTACGTCCGTCCTGTAGACATGGAGGCATTCGGACAAGCCATCGCCAAGGGTCTGGACCATCTTCAGTTTCATGACGCCGACATTGTGGGTAAGGAAAGCAAGTCTGCAGTCCATGCTGAAGGAGATGTAGAGGAGGAAGAAGAGCCGAAAAAGAGTTAAACAGAAGCAGCAGCAGTAGTAGTAGTAGTAGTAGTAGTAGTAGTAGTAGTAGTAGTAGTAGTAGTAGTAGTAGTAGTAGTAGGGCAGCAGGGATAGCCCAGTGGTTCATGGCGCAAGCCTTGTGTACATGCGATTTGGGCGACGTGGGTTTAAATGCTGGCTTCAACAAACTATTGTGTTTATGCTGGATATTAGTGGCCAGAGCCTTGAGAAGCTCCCTGAGATTGTAAGTGCGCTATATAAAAACAATCCCTTAGCAGTAGTACAAGGACGTTTTGGTTGTGGTGATGATGATGATGATGATGAAGATGATGACGATGATGATGATGGTGATAATGATGATGATGATGGAACACAAGAGAAGAAGAAGAAGAAGAAGAAGAAAAGAAGAAGAAGAAGAAGAAGAAGAAGATGATGATGATGATGATGATGATGATGATGATGATGATGATGATGATGATGATGATGATGACGATGATGGTGATGGCGACCACGACAGCAATGGCAAAGACAATTGTCGCAACTGACTTCGATCATTTATGTAGAGCCACATTATAGTATTTTAATATTCTATAATTTCTGCATTCTTTCCCCCTCACTCTCCTCCCTCCCTCTACCCCCACCGCCCCCACCCTCCTTACATCCCACAGGAATCTACTTCGAGATGACGGACTCCTTGGGCCATAAATACGGCCCGGGCAGCAAAGAACTGATGGACAAGATCGAGGAACTGGACACCATGATCAAATACCTGGCAGACAACATAGAGGCCGCCATGTCTCTTCGTGACGTCAATCTTCTGCTGGTGTCAGACCACGGCATGACGTCAGTCAGTCGCAGCCGCGTCATCAGCCTAAATGACGTCATCAGCTACGACGATTACGAGCAGATTATGACTGATGTGGCCGTGACGAGTATTTACACCAGACCTGGAAAAGAAAGAGGAGGTAACCGTAGTCGAAACACTTGGATCGTAAATTAATACAGTTTTGCCGCCTGCAAAATGTTATTGCCTTAAGAGAGAACTTCTATGGCTTTCTGACTCAGCCCGAATACAATACAAAGTAGGCCATAACTGCATCTTACAACACCTACAGTCCCTTTTCTTGACCTTTGCATAACTACTACTACTACTACTACTACTACTACTACTACTACTACTACTACTACTACTACTACTACTACTACTCCTACTACTACTGATCGTGAAAAGTGGTTACATGTTCGTTATTATTCTTTTTATTTATTGTTACTTTGGGTTTTAATTTTTGCGTTTATATGCGTTGTCTGTCCTAATGGTTTATGCGCTTTGAGTCGACAAAGGCTGATATGTGCGCTTTACAATAAAATTGTTATTATCATCATTATCATCATCATCATCATCATCATCATCATCATCATCATCATCATCATCATCATTTTCGGGATATGGTTTAAACTAATATCAGAGTAGCCGTGGAACGAGTGGTCTTTTCAACAGCGTTACGTGTACACAACATCTTTTAATGCTTGCTTCGACACGAATAAAATGAGCGGACGCCGTCATTTAGACATGCGGTGATGTCTTTAGAAAAGAAGAAACACAAACAAGGGTTGGCTCAAGTTTTGACCACAACTGTTTTAACAATATTCGTGTAAATAATAGTACAAACGAGGGAAAGAGACCAACATGCAGACAAACCTAGACAAACAGACAGAGATACATAAAGAAAGCCACAGGGTGGAGGGGGGGGGGGGGGATTTCAGACATACGCACAACAAAAATAATTTTTTAAAAATCAAACACACACACACACACACACCCACACACACACACACACACACACACACACACAAAAGACCAACGTCTGTGACATTTGCTTTGAAAAACAATTTAATTTTTTCCCCTGGCATTTAAGCTTTCCAACCTTTGCCTACTGGTATTTTATCAACATTTCCATCCACACTATTCAAAAATAGCTTGCAGAATCCCAGAAATAAATACCCAAGTGATAATATCTGCCACTTTATTTTTTTATTTTTTACATAACATAGCTTAAGAATATCCGCACCCGTATCAACGATAAAACATTGAAAGCCTTTCAACGGCTATGGTCAAGTAGAATGATCAGAAACGAAAACTACACGATGAATTCACAATGTGGAAATAAAATGTTCCAGTAAAATAGAGCGCTTACCTATTTGCGGACAGCGTTCAAACATCAGCGTTGAAGAGGCTGTTTAGCAGTGATCCTCGTTTTATTGATGAAACCTGTGATTCAGCCTTAATGTAAAACCCGGCGTGAGAACGAGTTAGCAAACTGTTCTTTTGCTTGCAGTTTGTTGATCTTCTAATGTTAGATATAGATATAGAGCAGTTCAATATTTTGTGAGAGTGCGTGCGAGTGTGGATCAAAATTGCGCCCTAGCGCGCGTGCGTGTGGGTGTGTTTGTTTCTGTGTGTGTGTGTGTATGTGTGTGTATGTGTGTGTATATGTGTGTGTGAATGTGTGAGTATGTGTATTATTATTTATTTATTATTATTATTATTTAATCGTTCTTATATAGCGCTTTTCCAGATCAAGAGCTGCTCAAGGCGCTGGCCGATACAGGATCTAACTCAAGCCGCCCGAAGCGCCAACTTGCAGCCTTAGTGGCTTGCAGCCTTATGTGTAGTGGGGGCCGTGAGTGTGTGTGTGTGTGTGTGTGTGTGTGCGTGAGTGAGTGAGCGCGCGCGTGAACAGCCATCTTGAAGCAGCAGTCGAGCATAATATTATATTACCCAAATTTTAAAAAAAAAGAAACTTTAATTTTATAAAGGCTTTGTTATCCTGTTTTCTTGCATTGTATATAGCCTAATCGAGTATGCTTTCACCGCCGCTGCTGTTCTTCATGTTACAGGTGTACCGGAAGTTAAAGGGGCACCACCCTAACCTCACAGTGTACCGGAAGCACGAATTACCTGACAGATGGAACTACAAAAATGGCCGATACGTCGCGCCCATCACCGGCGTGGCAGACTTGGGCTGGTATATCCTAGACGTAAGTGAAACGAGGACTGTTCGCATTGGCAACCGTACCGCATAGAAACAGTTGTCCTAGGGTGTAGTAGGGGTTGGGGTTGGGTGAAGATTGGAAATAACTCAGTCTGAGGTAACGGTTTCAAACGTTTACACTGCATAGAATGATCGTAGAAGAGTTTATTCATCCATATTATTGAGGTGAAGGTTCTTCGATGGGCGTGTAAGCAGTTTAAATAGTCACTGAGGTCTTTGATAACGTCTCGGACTCCGCTAGCAGAGAGGTGTCTTGGGCTGTCGTTGAGCGTCGCTTAATCAGACTACAGGCACGGCGCGGTTTCTCGCACAGCAACACATTGGTATTTGTTGGTCACGCTGTGCCCCGTTTGTTTGTAGCTCACCTGTGCCTGTATTCTAAGCCGCCATTTATTATTATAGCGGACGACCTTTTGAACGCCCGGACACGACGTCTCCCGGCCTGTCCTTTCGTCTTCTGCTTTTGATAAATGCACAGGGCTAAATTGTCGGTTGGCATGTGGCAGTAACTTTGCAGAGAGTGTCCTGACACTAGTAGCCGGCAATCGTGTGTGCCCTCAGTATTCCTACACGTTCCGCTTTGCGAGGCAACGCATCTTTTAATTCTTTTCTCTCTCCCGATGTATCAAATCAAACTGAATGTCTTCTTGGGAAGTGACTGTAGGTCAACTACCGCTCAACTGTGTTGATTGTGAACCTGATGATACCCCTAATGAAGCCCTATATGAGGGTGCGAAAATTTGGAGTGTTCATAATAATAAAAAATATACAAATGGGAACAGGAGTGTGCAGTGTCTGATGTTTGGACTGTCTTTGGTCCGCCTTTGGTGGTTTGAACCCTTGCAATATTATATATATATAATATATATATATATATATATATATATATAATTTTTTTTAAAAATATTTTATTAAATGTCTTGTATGTTGATAGCTAGCATGCTAACTTTTTTTAACGTAATTAAACCGTCAGTATTAGTTATGAGTGACTTTTTTTCTGACATAGCCGATTACAAGGGAATTCCCAGTTCGGAGAGATGACGGCTCGCCATTCGAAGGCTGGCATGGCTATGATAACACTCACATGGACATGATGGGGATCTTCATCGGAATGGGGCCAGGTAATTAAAAAATTCATTTATACTTACATGAATTCATTTATTCATTCGTTCAATCATTCATTTGTTCAATCATTCATTCGTTCAATCACAGATGAAAATAAAATGTTGGTTAATTAATGGATTCATTCAACACTGGAATTATTATGGGGAAAAAGACAACAACACATTAATGTAGGAATGATAGGATTTTCGTCAGTATCGGTCAAAAATAAGCAAACCAGTGACTGATTGGTTAAACGAATGATCGTGGATTACTTGGATGAAAGGATGCGTTGTAATTACAAGCTGAGGGGAGTCTAGGCGAAAACCAAGCAAATAAATAAATAAATAAATAAATAAATAAATAAATACACAAGCAAACAAACGATTATATAAACACACAAGAAAACAGTTAATTAGGACCGAAGCAAACCAATATGCTGCCAGAGTGAGTGAGAGAGAGAGAGAGAGACAGAAATAGAGATGGAGAGAGAGGGGGGAGAAAGAGAGAGAGGGAGAGAAAGAGAGATTGAGAAAGGAAGGAAGAATAGCGCTTTGTGCTTTAGTGCACAATTTCACAACCCTCTCCCTCACAGCGACTCAACCAAAGCTTTTTAGATTTTGAGCTTAGGTCAGCCAGGCTAGCTATAAATAGCTTCGCCGATGCTTCCTTTCCTTTCTCTGGAAGGGATGGTGCAGGCAAGCTATACACTCTCATTCAAAGTGTTCCACTTCTGAACACTGTTTCTGTTACCAGTTTTAAACACTATATTACATGTCAGGAAGTGTTCAGATGCAAAGTGTTCATGTCTAGAATATTTTTGGAGACGTTTAGAAGTGTTGCAAAGCATTCCAATGTGAACACCAAAAAGGTTCTAAAAAGTGTCCACGGCACTGTTACCAATTTTTAACACTTGCAGGCGTTCAGAACACTTTTTTAGAACACTTTTCTACTGTTCTTAAACACATAATATTCAGTACTGAACTCATGTGTTCTTCAGTACTGAACATATGTGTTCATGAACTGTAGCAAAGTTAGTGCTCCAGAAAAGTTCTCTGCAAAAATTGGAAAACAGTACCAAATTAATGTGTGACTGCATATAAATCTGAAAATCATGCAAGTTACAACCACCTACATGAGAATGTCAACCATCTGTAAGAAGCACTCCCACATTTTGCATAAAAGACTAAAATTAATTAGTTAGTTATTCATTGCTTACAGGGTCCAGCGGACTTCAAAGAGCCGAATCAGGACCACAAAATCAAGACCACAACTTCGCTGAAAGAGGACTCGCCCCTGATCCGCATAAAAGATCTGCCGAAACAACCCTAGTGGTAACACTGAAGGCACTCCACCAGCCGGTCACTTTACAATAAAGACATCCCACGCAGGGCACGCTGAGGCTATACTCTAATTTTTCGACCCCCCGTTTACAAAAACAAAATAGAATACAAACATTATTATAAAATATCAACAAAACACATACATATAAAATGCCTACATTGCCAAATAAAAACATCATAGGAAGCCCCAGTGACCACCTGGCAGAAAGCGTCCAATATTCCCAAGCTGATCCAACAGACCTCACATGCAAATGAGTTTTGTCCCAGAAGAGTTTTCAAGAAAAAAGGTAGCAGGTGACTGGTCTAGCGAAGAAGAAGATAGTATAGTACTAGATTGATAGAACAGTAGGAATGAGAAAGAACCAAGGAGAAAGACAGCGACAGTGGGAATTTAAAGCACTAAATTGCCAGAAAGTGGCGATACTATTTATACTGAAACCGCCGTCACCCCCACGGGGACAAAGACTATAAAAGATTAACAATTACCAGAAAACGTTTTATTTATGTCCATATATAGTTTCTACAACACCAATTAAAATCATTAAGCGAGTTATCAAGCAAAAATAAAATAATAATAATAATGGTTCCCGGTCACCTCAGTGACCGTCTGTTAAGTTTTGTCACCAACATTAAAATATTTTCGCTAACGTATATATATAAAATATAAAATAAATTAAAACAAAATATGTACTGGTCTTTATGTTGCCGAAGCAGATGATGAAAGTACTCAAATACTGTGACTCTTACACTATCAAGCTAAAACATGTCATAACAAAATTGGAAAATGGTACCAAATTAATGTGCGACTGCATATAAATCTGAACATCATGCAGGTTACAACCACCTACATGAGAATGTCAACCATCTATAACAAGCACTCTCATATTTTGCATAAAAGACTATAAAAGATTATTAATTACCAGAAAATGTTTTTATTTATGTCCATATATAGGTTCAACAACAACACCAATTAAAATCATTAAGCGAACTATCGAGCACAAAAATAATAATAATGGTTTCCGGTCACCTCAGTGACCATCTGTTAAGTTTTGTCACCAACATTAAAATATTTTCGCTGACGTATGTATTATATATATTTAAAATACAAATTAAATTAAACAAAATATGTACTGGTCTTTATGTTGCCAAAGCAGCTGATGAAAGTACTCAAATACTTCGACTCTGACACTATCAAGTTAAAACACTAGTCATGACCATCCCCCCCTCTCAAAAAAAAAAGATGTACTTATATATTTTTTTTTACCGGTTACCTGAAACAATTTCTTTTAACAAACAAACCAGTCTTTTTTGTTTTTCCACATCAAATGCATGTAACAGAATCAAAGTTTACAACTAAAATTCTGCAAAGAGGAACTTGACTTTATGAACTATGAATCACAAAACATCTCACATCTACTCACACCATTTATATACACACACTGCCATGCACCAATCTAATTTAAGAATTACACGTTCTTTCAACATCCTTCAACCCGAGCTCCAAAAGCCTTCAATCTTCCTTGCCAAGAATATTAGTGACTGCGGAAGCTTGCCTGCGAGAGGTGCTTTTCCAAACAGAAATTTCTGCAGAAGGCGCATGAGACAAGAGTAAGGCCTAGGATAGGAATTGTTGAAGACATAATAGGTAGCAACAAGGACCAAGAAAGCGTCGTGGATGTCGTTTGATTGAACGAAGGTATGCATGGAATCCTCGCAAACGAAGATGCCGGTAATGACTCCATTTGTCGTGCATATGCGAAGTCGGGGTGAATCGAGAGCCTTCGTCATCAATGAATGTTTTGGGGATGTCCCTATCAGCAACATCCTAAAAATAGGAAGGGCATCATAGTAAACATAGTACACATTCCTCATCCATACAAATATAATCTTGGCTGTTAGCATATTGATGGAAAGCTCACTTGTACTTTCTGTAGCAAGAAGACGAAACTGTCACAAGGTTCAACATCAACTTCATGATGATTGTCCATGGTTGTAACTTTACCTTCTCAGAAAAACTAGTACTTTTGGTGTAAAATTAAGTAAATAATTAAATACAATACAATACAAGATTATTGCTTTAGGTCCAGCGGACTCTTCCGAGCCAAATCAGGACCAGAATAATTAAATAATAAAACTAGAAGTACAAAGCCCAAAATGACTCGCACACAAATAAAACTAGAACTTAGAAGGGCAAATCCCAAAATGACTCACACCCTTTTCAATTATCAACAATAATAATTTTATAGATGTATATATATATATATTTCATTGCTCTGCACTGTGACCTTGAGAAATTATGCTGACCTGTAAACTTGCTGTAAAGGGTCACATTTTTTAATATTAAAATTTGTAAAATGAAGTTTCCAAGTCACGTCCAAAATGACGGGTCTTATACAACCAGCTACGAGAACCCACCAACACCAAATACAATAATGCGACTTGCCTTCATTTCTTCAATTATGCTGAGTCTTTTTACACGCATGTCTTTTTCTAGGAAGCGGATAGCATCCACCAGAAAAGAGGCATCCTGTCAATATAATAAAACAATAATTTAAATATATTTACCTCAGAATTGTCATGACATGCATGAACAAACAAAAATGGCAAAGCCAATAAGACTCGCATGCTTAGTGGGAGATGTTACTTTTTGCATTTTTTTGTTCTTCTGTGAACTTGAATTTGAATTGAAGCAAGGTCCAATGTTTATGCACATCCTTATAGTTTATTTGGCCATACACTACATATCAATTTAAATGATGATAATGCTAATAGTGTCCATTCAACAACGGATACAGGATATATGAACTTAGAGGTTTCAAGCTGATGCGCCTTCCGCGGCTGGTCGATATTTGATGCACCTTTTTCAAGGTGAGTGGCTTGAGTGTCTGCACAAATGATCTGCGTTTTCTAAACGATGCACATACACCAGATTTTGTGTATATGTTCTCTTCAATGTTAAATGCTTTGCTTTTGCAATCTGACAATGTTTTGAATAAGAAATTTGTTACTTTATGCTGAAGTTCAGCACTTCTTTGCATTTTAAAACAAAACAGAATTAAATTAAAACTGTTTAGTAATGGGACCGCAATGCTAAAACGTTCTTTCACAAATACTGTACAGGATTTGGAAGGAAAAATTACTCGTTTGTGATAACATTTCTGCCACTACCCTTATTTTTTCCGGATGTGAATTCCCTACCCCCTGGTGTTTATGGCGACTGTGAATCCCCTTCCTTTAGTGGTTGGTTGGTTGTTTGTTTGTAGATTATAGTCACACGACACCATAGCATATAGGTAACTACTCGTTCGATTTATTCTGACACCAGCAAGCCAGTTGATGGTAAGGGGAAAATAATATGGTCACACGATGGCAAATCCGGGATTCGACCCAGTGACCTTTCGTTTAATAGCAAGACTCTCTACCAACTGAGCTACCCGGTCCGTCCTTTAGTGGCCTCACAGCCGCCATAAATACCAGTTGGTTGGGGGATTCACAGCCGGGAAAAAAATAAGGGTAGTGGCAGAAATGTAGGTTCCTATATGATCTGAGAAAAAGCATCCCACTTATACAGAGGCAGTAACTTTTGAGTAACAAACAAAAGGTATACAGCATGGATTTCAACCACACACCACATTGATAAAATATGTATTAATTACAGAGGTCAAAAACTCCTTTACTTTTCAATGTAAAGCAAGCTTACCCTGAGAGCATCATCTGCATTAGTGTCCTTTCTCATCAGATGCAACACAATCTTGAACAACTGTGTTAAGTTTCTGGCACACTTTTGTGCCACCTCCTCACCCACTTTCCTCTTAAAGGCATGGTAGATCTGAACAAATATTTTTACACGGTGATACGCTTGATTTGCAAAAGACACAGCAGGTATCTGTAAGTAATTAAAGAGAAAAAATGGTAAGGCTAACTTATTAGCATCCCATAAAATCTTGGGAAAAAAACAACAACTAAGCACCCCAAAAATCAATATGAAAAAAGGATTTGTACATGTATAATGTACTGGCTCATCCTGCATGCCTGGGTGCCAGGAATAATAATTGTTTTATATAGCGTATTTATCCCACCAGAGTAACTCAAGGCGCTGTTGGTACACTACAGGGGTCACCGATAAGAAACATACACATCAACTTTGCTTCCCGGTCATCATCTTGCTTGTACCACATGCCCAGCTCACTCACTTTCATCACATCGGAGGAGATAGCGTTAGTGGTGTAGATTTCTTGCCTCCTCTGTCACTTTCATCTGGGTCTTCATTTTGTCCCAGTGTGTTAGGCTGCACTAGAATAATCTGCGAGAAATACCTACAGCACCAACAACATCTATATCATGTGTTCGTAGACTTCAAAAAGGCGTTTGACCGAGTCTGGCATGCAGCTCTGTGGGCAACCATGAGAGTGTACAACATCAGCCCTAAAATTATTGAAGTCATCAAAAGCCTGTATGACAAGGCTACCAGTGCAGTCCTCCACAACAGCGCCATCGGAAACTGGTTCAGAACAACAATCGGTGTGCGTCAGGGATGCCTACTGCTACTCTCTCCAACACCCTTCAACATCTTCCTAGAGCGCATCATGTCAGATGCCCTTGCAGACCACGAAGGCACAGTCAGCATAGGGGGAAGAGCAATCTCCAACCTTCGTTTTGCGGATGACATTGATGGGTGGCTGGAGAGGAACAAGAACTTGAACAGCTGGTACAGAGGCTTAACACCACCTCCAGAGCCTATGGAATGGAAATAAGTTCAGAGAAGACCAAAATGAGGACCAACAACACCAATGGCATCAACGCGGACATCAAAGTCCAAGGCCAATCCCTCAACACAGTGCATAGCTTCAAATATTTAGGAGCCATTGTATCAGACAATGGGTCCCTACAGGAAGTCCTCTCCAAGATCGCACAAACAACTGCTGCCCTGGCGAGGTTGAAGCCAATTTCGAAAGACAGGACCATCAGTCTACATTCCAAGGTAAGGCTGCTGCGCTCCCTTGTCATCTCCATCTTCCTATAATATGCTTGCGAAACAAGGACCCTCACAGCAGATCTCTAACGAAGAATACAAAGCATGGGGATGAGGTCCTACAGACGACTTCTGGGCATTTCCTATACCCAGCACATCACCAACGACGAAGTCTGACAGACCATCACACAAGCCATTGGACAACACGATGACCTGCTCACAGTGGTGGAAAAACGTAAACTCCGATGGTATGGCCACGTCACCAGATCATCAGGTCTTGCAAAGACCATCCTGCAAGGCAGTGCAAGGAGGTAGAAGAAGAGGGAGACCGAAAAAGAGGTGGGAGGACAACATTCGAGAATGGACTGGTTTGACACTGAGTGAAACAATCAGGGTTGCTGAGGACAAGGAAAGATGGAGCACGCTGGTTAAATGATCATCTGGGGTGCCCCTACGACCTCCGAGTTATGGGATATGATCGTGTTAGGCTGCACTGTATATTCGGTCTTAAGCTGCACGGTAGAGTTTGGTCTTTTATGCTATTATAATGTGCCAAACAAAACAAAAGACACACTTACGTATTGCCCTTCTTCAAAGCACGGGTACCTCTTGAATAAAATGCCGTATGCACCACTGCTTTCTGCTGTCAGGAAACTGTCCCTGTCACTAACGGTGGCATCAAGGAGGTGTTTGATGTGCTCTGCATTTCTCCTCCCTGCCCCTTTGGCCCCCTCTTTTTCAAGTTCTGAGACAAAATTCCAAAACATTTCACACAAGTATAAACAGCTAAGAAAATATGCTTCACACATTCCATTTGGTAAAATTATTTATACAATAGTTTGGGTGGTGCCTGTGCATGTGCATTTTAAATGCACCCCATGTCTTTGCTGTGTATGCACATGACTGCAAACTACATGCAACATGGAATCCTGGATGGTTTTTATGAACTCTAACATAATGACTCTGAAATGTCTGAAAACTATCTGAAACGAGAGGGCAGAGGTTGCAAAAAATTGCTGAAACTGGCCGGTTGGTCATTGCAAGTACAACTCAACTAACAACAACAGCGAGTTCGAAAGCAACAACCCTAAGGTTAAGGAAATATTGCTTAAAAGAGCTTGTGCCTAAATACTAAAATAGGCTATTCAGATAGATCTGTAAATAAAATGGTGACAAATAAAGTTTTGGCAGTTACGCGTAGAAGACGACCACAGGCTCCAAAGTCGTAGGCCTCACTACTCTCATAGATTGTACTGATCTATGTCTCATACGAGTGCTCGGAGATTGTGCAGACGACAGACCTAACAATGGCCAATGCACACACCAAAAATCGAAAATATACATAAAAATTCACAAAAACAGCAGCAACTAAATCATAAAAAACACCTCTACCAACGAGTGACTAGGTTTTTACAAATGATAAATTTTACAAAACCATACAAACTCGCAAATTTACAATAGAAATCCGTAGCGACGAAACCAGTGTTCAAATGTCGTCCGCACCGCGCTTGTTGCCTGTCACAAGAAAATTAGTACACCTGTGACAAAGCGCACACCCTAGTCATTGACGTCACATGTACTAAGTATGCATTAATACAGTGCATTAAATCGTCATTATAATTATATATATATGAGGCCACCCAACACGTTAGGGAAGCATTAACTGAAAAAGGAGACATTAATCCAATCTGATATGTTATTTCTTGGGTTGCGAGCAAGACATTATAAACATAGAAGAGTTTCGATCCCAACTAGTAACTTTTTAATCTTTCCGTTTTATACTCATATCCCCCCCCAAACAATTTTAAAAACTAACAATTTCCAGGACAATATGAGCGTTTTGTAAGAAAATATGCCGAATTAGGAAACTTTCACTGACGCGCAGACGGGGACAGATTATCATGGGCCATAGAATTCAAGTTTGATGCACCTTGAAAACAAGGAAGTAGGAATGATGGGATGATGGGACTGTTTAAAACTTTATAGCAACAAATAATTATTTAACATATGTATAAATAAAACGTACTTACAGCAAACATCGAAAACTTCCGCCAAAACAAGAATCTGAAAGGGATCACAGCAACATTTTCAGACGACTCCAAAGATTAGGTCAAGGGTCAGCGCAGGTTTCGCGGTAGCGCAGACGGTAAGAAAGTGTCGAGAACGGAACGTATCTGAACAGACTGTGTTCGAAAGGCTGATTATGTGCTACAAAACGTCTGCAAACTGTTCTAAAAGTGTTTATATATGTTTTAGCTGCAAAAGGGGACATACATTAAACACACAAGTGTTCCAACGTGAGCAGCACAGTGTTTCAAAAAGGTTTAACAAGTGTCAGCGTGAACATAAGTGTACACTTTCCAACATAAAGTAAACACATTAGGTGTCCGAAAAAATGAGAGTGTAAATAGCCCGCAGCAAGCAAAATGTGGAGGCACTAAACAGTGCTGCTCACATAGGCATTGAGCTGATGTGCCCTAAACACCCACTCTTCCACACATGCACTCACCCATACACCCCACCCCAAGCAAACACGGAAGCAGGCACTCCTCCGCCCACCCACATGCAAACACGCAAATAAAATATTCCCCAAGATCTTAATGTTTAATTTAGCGGTAATAGGGACGAGAGCACGCAATAGGAGGTGTAAATTCGATCAGCGTGTTAAAACGACAATATTCAACAAGCCCTTTTTGCCAAATTTAATCACATTCAGACACCCACACACGCACACTCAAAGAGAAAACTATCCTCACACGAGAGAGAGAGAGAGAGAGAGAGAGAGAGAAGAGAGAGAGAGAGAGAGAGAAGAGTGGAGAGAGAAAGAGAGAAAAAAAGAGAGAGATAAGAGAGAGAGAGAGAGAGAGAGAGAGAGAGAGAGAGAGAGAGAGAGAGAGAGAGAGAGAGCATATAAATAAATTAATAAAATAAATAAATGTGAACGCGCACAAATAGAGAGAGAATTCACGCGAGCGCTGTGGCCGCGTGGTCTAAGACGGGTCTAACTTGCCTTGTCCACAGGCTAGAAACCAATGACGCCTGACAGGTGCGGGATCGATTCTGCATATGGGCGTTATGTTTCTCCGAATATTATTCACTTTCGACTCGGGCAACGTCTCGGGGGTTTTCTCCGGATACTCCGGTTTGCTCCCCCAGCAACATTTTTTAAAAAAAAACATCTAATATTAGGTAGGCTGGGTTTGGGCGCGCCACAGGCTGCGACTACGCCTTCCCCAGGGGAGGCTGCCCAGAATTTCCCGATAAAAAGGGACAATAAACAGTAAAAAATCAAAGCAGAAATCAAGTCAAATTCATACACACACGCACACACACACGCGTGAGAGAGACAGAAGAGAGAGAGAGAGAGAGAGAGAGAGAGAGAGAGAGAGAGAGAGAGAGAGAGAGAGAGGGAAGGAAGGAAACAGAAAGTGAGGAGGAGAAAAACAACTATACACACACACACACACACACACACACACACACACACACCATTCTCTTCTACCCCCGCCCCACACACACACAAGCACGCTGCCGTTATGTTTCTCTCCACCTCTGTTTTCGTGCTCCCCTTCCCTACCGCCGATCTCTCTCTCTCTCTCTCTCTCTCTTCTCTCTCTCTCTCTCTCTCTCTCTCTCTCCCCATCTCTCTCTTTCTCTCTCTCTCTCCCCCTCTCTCTCTCCCCTTCTCTCTCTCCCCATCTCTCTCTCCCCATCTCTCTCTCCCTTTCTCCCTCTCCCCCTCTCTCTCTCCCCATCTCTCTCCCCATCTCTCTCTCCCCATCTCTCTCTCACCCCATCTCTCTCTCTCTCTCTCTCTCTCCCCCCCCTCTCTCCCCCTCTCTTTCTCCCCTTCTCTCTCTCACCATCTCTCTCTCCCCCTCTCTCTCTCCCCATCTCTCTCTCTCTCCCCCTCTCTCTCTCCCCTTCTCTCTCTCTCCCCATCTCTCTCTCTCCCCATCTCTCTCTCTCCCTTTCTCTCTCTCTCTCTCTCTCTCCTCTCTCTCTCTCTCTCTCCTCTCTCTCTCTCTCTCTCTCTCTCTCTCTCTCTCTCTCTCGGTGCAGCTGAGGCTCAAAAATGCGGACCGGAGTTCCTGAGGTTTAATCATCTTTGGAACTTCGTCCTTTTATTTCACATAACATGATATAAATATACAAAAAAACGACAAAAGGCTCGTAGCCCTAGTTAACATGGAGCAAAAAAACACTAAACATAAATGCTATCACGTGCCAGGTTGTCTACCAGTTCATTCTCGCATAAAGGGTTAGCAGAACGGTGTTTTGTCCTTGCGAAACCCTGGTGAATAATTTAGAGCATCGGCAAATGGAGCCGTTATATACAAGATTGACACATTGAAATATTACCATTTTACCATACAATAGTTCACGGAAAGTTCATTCAGACCATATTAATGCCTCCTTTTTCTCCTCACGCAACTTCGACCCTCTCGGCCATATTAGGATCGCACGACCAGAACAGGTACACTACGGACATGCAATGCTGTCATTAACCATGAACCTCCTTTGCTGTACGAAATGGATTTAAACGATGCCACAGTACACTTGTTGTATGCATTAAACACAATCTTGAGCTTGTGGCAAATGTTACAGTAAACGCGAATATTATTAATTAATTAATTAATTGTTTTAACATATGAGACATATTAAAGGAACATAGTCACGTTTTACATGTAGATCCTAATGTGACAGAAACTCACAAGGCAAAACCCCACACACACGTGAAAAAAATTAAAATTTCACGACGATCGACGATATCCTTTATAACACTGGGAATGGATCCTTGTGTGGAAATGTCATAGTAAAAAGCAAACTGTCGTTAATAAATTACTCCGCGAAACAAGACTCTAGCACACATTTTTTCTCAACCAGCTAAACTCTCTGACTCTCACTCTATCTTTTTGTCTATATCTGTCTGTCTGTCTCTCTTTTTCTCTCTTTCCTTCTCTCCGTCCCTCTCTGTCTCTGTCTCAGTCTCTGTCTCTCTTCCTTCTCTCCGTCCCTCTCTGTCTCTGTCCCAGTCTCTGTCTCTCTGTCTCTGTCTCTGTCTCTCTCTCTCTCTCTCTCTCTCTCTCTCTCTCTCTTTCTTTCTCTCCCTCCGCGTCTGTCTTGGGCTTGTATTGTAACAGATATATGACTCGATTTTAGGATAATTTTATGTTCAGAATCAACTAATAGCTGAGTTTGGAGGTGGGCGAGATAAGATAAGATAAGATAAGATAAGATAAGATAAGATAAGATAAGATAAGATAAGATAAGATAAGATAGATAAGATAAGATTATTGTACTTTGCAAGGGTAAAAGAGTAAGAGCCGGGTGTACTATTATCATCAAACAAGTGAAACAAGATCATCATTAGATAAAATAATTTTCAAACTTTGAAATCAAATTAATGTTGTTTACGTTTATATTGATCGAAATCAATTGTTTAATTTTTTTTTAATGTGTTTTAAGAGACGAGAGAGAGAGAGAGAGAGAGAGAGAGAGAGAGAGAGAGAGAGAGAGAGAGAGAGAGAGAGAGAGAGGAGGGTGATTAACGGAATCAATTTCCAAACAGATCTGACCCTTTTCTGTAGGACAGTGAAAGGCAGACGCAATGGGACTCTGGTTACTATTAGTAGTAGTAGTAGTAGTAGTAGTAGTAGTAGTAGTAGTAGTAGTAGTAGTAGTAGTAGTAGTAGTAGTATTGTTGTTGTTGTTGCTGTTGTTATTGTTGTTGTGGTGGTGGTGGAGGTGTTAATGTGTGATAATGTGCTGGAAGTGCAATTAATAATAATAATAATAATAATAATAATAATAATAATAATAATAATAATAATAATAATAATAATACAGGATGCTATACGCGCCTTTCCCCAAATCATTCAGGCTCAAAGCGCGGCGATCTATACCAACATACACGCTCACCTGTCTCATCCACCCTTACACACACCACACATCCATCACTCACTCAAACAGGTGGTGTAAAGGCAGGGAGATCGCTATTAGAAGACGGAAAGAAAATCGAATTTTTATTTGTGAAATTTTTATATTTACTGCGTCCTGTACCATTATTGAAGGGAGGGAGGAAACCGGAGTGCCCGGAGAAAACCCTCGGTGACCTCAATAGTCTCGTACCTAAGTCACATACGTTCGCCCCTTGCGGGAACAAATTAACAAGGATTGGAATTGGGCCCGCCAGTTTTTTTTTGACACACCGTATGATGAAAAGAACCTCTCACTTCATACCGGATCGGTTGTCACCCGGGTCACTAAGGACCGCGCCTTCCGTTAGCCACCAGGAGGAAGTTGATAAATGTGTTACTGATGGACAACTTAGCAAGATCCGCACGAGAAACAGCATCATCATAGGAACCTGGAATGTCAGAACCCTAACTGAGGAGGGAATATTAGAAGAACTGGCCCACTAGCTGGACCACTATCGATGGAACATTTTAGATATCAGCGAACTGCGCTGGAAAAACCTAGGTGAAACGACGACGGACAAAGGCAACAAGCGTTATTTCAACGGAAGAGATGACAGGCACGAACACGACGTTGGATTCTTGGTCCACAAAGACATTCTAGCCACTGTTATGAGTTGCCGCCCAGTCTCCAGTAGACTCATTGCCATTCGTCTGAGAGCAGCCACTTTCAACATCGCAATCATCCAGGCCTATGCCCTAACATCTGCAGGCTGTCCTTGACTAAGTGCCGAAGAAGGACAAAGTCATAGTGCAAGGCGACTGGAATGCAAAGGATGGCCAAGATGCGAACCACAACTGGGAGACACTTGTGGACCCCACTGCGACAATGAGACAAATGAAAAGGTATGAGACTCCTGGAGGTTGCCAAATACAACAATCTGATACTGACAAACACGCATGTTCTCCACAACAAAATCCAGTTGATGGACAGGGCAGTCCCAGCGAGGATCATCACAACGAGATTCACTACATCATGGTCAATAAACGCTTCAGATCAATCGTCAACATTGGCAAGAAACGCACGTTTCCAGTAGCAAACATCGGAAGTGACCAAGATCTCGTGATGATGTATTTCCGGCTCCACTTGAAGAGAGTAAACACAGCAAAATGCACCAGACTGAACTTCGACCTGGACAAACTACAAGATCCGGAGGTGGCAGAAATATTACAAGCCAAAATTGGAGGGAAATTTGCACCACTTCTCCTTTTGGGAGTTGGTGAAGGTAAGGTTGCTGCGCTCTCTTGTCATATCCATCTTCCTATAAGCTTGCGGAAACATGGACCCTCACAGCAGACCTACAGCGAAGAATACAAAGCATAGAGATGAGGGGCTACAGAAGACTTTTTATCATCCCTTATACCCAGCACATCATTAACGACGAAGTCCGACAGACCATCACACAAGCAATTGAACAACACGATGCAATGGTCACACTAGTGATGAAACGGAAACTCCGATGGCATGGCCACGTCACCAGAGCATCATGCCTTGCAAAGACCATCTTGCAAGACATGGTGCAAGGAGGCAGAAGAAGAGAGCGAGACAGAAGAAGAGGCGGGAGGACAACATTTGAGAACGGACTGGCTTGTCACACTGAGCGAAGTCATGAGGGTTGCTGAGGACAGAGAAAGATGGAGTACGCAGGTTAAACGATCATCTTTGGTGCCCCAACCACTTTCGAGTTACGGGATAGGATAGGACAGTGCAATTTGTTCGGTGTTTTAATTCGCGAAATATGACTGTTTTACTACCCATGCAGAAGAGGGTGTGTGTCTGTTTATTAGTGAGTTTGTGTATGTTTGTTCATATGCGTGCGTATTGGGCCCCATAGGTGGTTGGTTGTGTGTTATTTTTAGAACAACGTTTTCCATTACATTATTTGAATATCTTAATCTCATGTTAGTTAGTTAGTTAGTTAAAATAGATTAACGTCCCCGGACACATAAGCGTTTAGGGGACGATGATCTTAATCTCATGCAGTGAAAGGATCTTTGTTGTTGCAGAGTGACTGAAGGTTTTACCGGATCACCAAAAACATAATCCTATATATTTTGAATGTATTTGGTAATTTTAAAAAACATGTTTTGAATCTTGAGTCTTGAAACTGTGTTGAGCCTTGTTATAGATTTTTTTTTTTTTTTTTTTTTTGGAGTAAAATTAACGTCCCCGGACACAATAAGCGTATAGGGGACGATGTTCTTTTAGATTATTTTAGTTATGTCCCTTCATTTTATGTCCCTTCATTTTAGGTTTTCGAGCCAACGGGACGTCGGAACCAATCAAAATCGTGGATTTGTACAACGTCATGTGCTACCTTCTCGACATTGAGCCGGCCCAAAACAGTGGATCCATGGCACGCATTGCAGACCTCGTCACTTTCAACGTCCCAGAAAATAATGCGTCACATTCTGGGACGTCATTTTACGTTCTAGTCCTCTTGACTGTGATGTCACTTTTAAGAACAAGATTGTTAGCTGATGTGGACTTTTTCTTTGTTGCAGAGTTGTAGTTGAAAGTGTGCGTGTGTGTGTGTGTGTGTGTTTTTTTGTTTGTTTGTTTGTGTGGTTTTGTGTGAGGGCGCGCGCGCACGTTATTGTGTGTGTGTGCGCGTGTGTTCAGCGTTGTAGTTGAAAGTTGATGCGCGTGTGTGTGTGTGTGTCCGTGTGTGTTCTAGAACCCTATTTTTTCTCCTTTTATTTCTCTACCCCCCCCCCCCCCCCCTTCCTAATTCCATGAAATTTTACGCAGTGTTTGTTTGTTTGTTTTTGACGGACCTCGTTATGTTGACATCAGAAGAGTGTGCCCTTAGGGTTGGGGTTAGGGTAAGTGTTTGGGATAGCGTTAGTGTTATAAGACTCACAAGTACTTTTTTTTAATATTTTTTAAAGGGGACAAAATATCACTAATTGGCATCAGAACGTATGATGTGTTTCATTAAAGTTCTAACAACGGGGTTATTGCAAATATGTGTTGTGTGTGTGTGTGTGTGTGCGCGCGCGCGTGTGTGTGACGAGCTGTATTTTGAGTGATTATTTAATTGAAGAAAGTTACTCTTTGATGCGAAATGACAAATGTCTATGTTTGTTGTAAAACAAAATCTGTGTTTCGCCAAATGGTTGTGTACCATTCACAACATATTTTCTTCTGTTCAGTCCAGACTAATTGTTTCACTATGACGACCAATATCTTTTGGTTGTGATGTTGTAACGATTGTTGTGATGTTGTTTGTGAT
>CM072525.1:35441317-35443817 GCA_036898135.1 Oncomelania hupensis
ATTATTATTATTATTATTATTATTATTATTATTATTATTATTATTATTATTATTATTATTATTAATATTAAGAACGTGTTACGTATACTTTACGTGGTACTTTTTGATGGATTTGATTGCTTAATTTTGTCTGCCTTATTAACAGTAGCGTAGCGGCGTGGGCACACGCTAGCCATGTTTCATGTTAAGCAACAGTCGGCAAAGGGGGATAACACTTGGATAGGTGACCATGCTTGCAAGTCAACCACCGAACGGCACAAAAAAGACTGAAACAAGCGCACGACACACACCTCAATCCACCCAGCTGTGGTTGGAAACAAGCGCACGACACATACCTCAATCCACCCAACTGTGGTTGGAAACAAGCGCACGACACATACCTCAATCCACCCAACTGTGGTTGGAAACAAGCGCACGACACATACCTCAATCCACCCAGCTGTGGTTGGAAACAAGCGCACGACACATACCTCAATCCACCCAACTGTGGTTGGAAACAAGCGCACGACACATACCTCAATCCACCCAGCTGTGGTTGGAAACAAGCGCACGACACATACCTCAATCCACCCAATCCACCCAGCTGTGGTTGGATAATGGGACCTGTTTTCAGAACCAGGGAAAGGTAAAGCAGCGAGGGAGTGGAAAATAGGCACCGCTCTCATTAAGCTGGCCTAGAGAAAAGAGAGTCGCGACACATACCTCAATCCACCCAGCTGTAGTTGCAGACCTGATAGTTCTCCGCGAAATCGCGGAAATCCGCGAAAACGAAAACGAAAAAAAAAAAAAAAAAAAAAGATAGGAAATGCGAAACAATCTGCGGACACTTAATTTTTTTGTTGGTATTTTTGTTGTTTTGTATCGGAAGACGAAACTTGCTTTACTCGCTTCCGGTTTTGCGGCGCCATACTTTGTTTTGGAATAGTGGTGCAGCGTTGACAGTTTCTGTGTATATATTTTCGCCGTTCAAGTTGTGGATTTGTGGACGTCATCAGACTCATTGGACTTCAAAATGTCTGTCACAAGGCGTGACATAGTCGCACGTTCCGCGGAAACCTCTCTTACATCACTATCAGGTCTGAGTTGGATAATGGGATATGTTTTCAGAACCAGGGGAAGGTAAAGCAGCGAGGGAGTGGAAGATAGGCACCGCTCCCATTAAGCTGGCCTAGAAAAAAGGGAGTCCCAAACTCTCCCCACCCGCATTTTACCGAAAAGTTACCGGGACAACTCACCTTTTTAGTAAATTATTTATTAACTTACCTCTTTACTTAGTTCAAACTTCGGTGGTAGTGTATTGTACATTGCTAAACTACAGTATTTTGCGCACGTTAGGTACATTTTACCGTAGTACTAGTTATTGATTTGATTGCGTATTTTGACTGCCTTATTAGCTTGTAATTACTTATTTATTGCCTATTGACTGATTTCAAACATCCGTTGTAGGCTATTGCTAACTTCTCGAGACTGTGATTTACTGTGCATTGTTAATGTTATTGTTCGGTTTACATTTATTTATGTTACGTCGTTGTTCTTAAGTAGCGCTTTTCCAGCTCAAGAGCTGCTCAAGGCGATTGGCCGATAAAAAATTTAACTCGAGTCGCCTGAAGCGCCCCATTGCTGCCGTTAGCACACCGTCTGACGCCAAGCTACACGACAACTAAGCACAGTCCTGGGATCTTGTTAAAGATGGGTGTGTTTTTTTTCCCCTTGCCGAGAGTTTTCTTGCATGGCTGTAACTCTTTCAAACTCGATTAATTTCCAAACTTGTACTTTTGCAAGAGACTATTTTGGATAGGAGGGCTTAAATTTTACTCCTCCCCTCTCATCATCCCTCCTCCACATCTTCTCACCCCGATGGGGAAGCACGTAGATCTAATGTAAAATTGAGAAGGATCTGTACCGCTGACCTATATGATCTTGGGGTCTTTTAAGACCAATACAATCCTTAAAGGTGCAATGTTGCAAGATTTACAGGAATAGTTTCAGTTGTTGTTATGTGTTCAGCAGTTGTTGGATAAGTATAGCCATGGCTGAATAAGATAATTTCGCTTGTTTGTGAATAATCTTGTTCTTGATCCTTTAACGATGATTACGGCGAACACTATTTGTAAATTAAGGAAGCTGCCTTTTGTTTGTTAGGAGCAAAAATAATATCGTCACACATTTAAAATATATAATAGGAGCAAGAATAATATCGTCACACATTTAAAATATATATATATATATATATATATATATATATTTTAAATGTGTGACGATATTATTCTTGCTCCTAACAAACAAAAGGCAGCTTCCTTAATTTACAAATATAGTGTTCGCCGTAATCATCGTTAAAGGATCAAGAACAAGATTACTCACAAACAAGCGAAATTATCTTATTCAGCCATATATTATTAACTATGTAAAACCACAATGTAAACAGACCTTCATTGATATATGAAAATTAGTCATAATAATAATAATAATAATAATAATAATAATAATAATAATAATAATA
>CM072525.1:35448817-35498817 GCA_036898135.1 Oncomelania hupensis
AATAATGTTAAAATCTTCAAGAGTGGATAAGAATCGCCAGTGTCATAAAAGACACGATAACATTGTTTGGGCGAAGAGAGAAAAGAAAATGGAAATACGTCGAGTGTTGCTGCCATGAGAAGTTCGTACAACCGCCATCCACTGAATATCAAATGCAGGCCTACTCTGGATATGGTCTACAGGTGTTGTAAAACAACTTTCGACACCAAAGGCTAACGAAATCATACCCATGGTTATCTGGGGTGTGGACAAAACTGTCAGCTAAACTATGCGGGTGCTAATTGAGGTCGAAAGTCTGACAACGACCTTTATTTTAAAAAAAAAAAAAATAATAATAAAATAAAAGCATCCTGTATCCACGAGGCGATTGCTAGTCTTTGGAGGATGTCTAAAAACTAGAAGACCTTATCTAGGACAGTGCCACGATTTGGTGTACCGGAGTACCTTGAGAGAACCCTCGGTGTCCTGAAAAGTCTGGTACTTAAGTCACGTAAGTTTGTCCCACTGCGGGGTTCAAACCCGCGACTTTCAGCCTAGGAAAGCAGTTCACTATCCACTCTGCTACATGGTTACCCCAACTGTTTATGACAGTAATAGGTTTAGGTGAACCATCAGTATCAAACCCTCGGTCAATGGAACAGGAATGACGAAGATGGCGACAACGACTACGATGACAAACGATGAGCAAGACGATGAGAAAAACCATCAAACAACAACAACAACAACAACAACAAGGCCAACACAGCCGTCACACATCTGCCTACAAAATACAGGAATTATTCTGCTCAAGATTTTGTGCGGCGTCCACCAAAATCGGGAACCTCCATCTAATCACATCTCCCTCAAATAGCTAGGCTGGCTACCCTAATTCGGGGTCAGCTTGGCGTTCTCCCAGGTTTACATAAGTTCCTTCAGGTCTAAATATGTTCTTCTAGGCCTAGTTTTCTCTAGGCTCATGTTTCCCCAATCTAGGTCTACGTTTCCGCAGGTTTATGTTAACTCGCTTTTCATGCAGATCTATGTACATCAGGTTCATCTTACCCCAGGTCTATGTTACCCCAGGTCTATTTTACCCCAGGTCTATGTAGCCCCAGGTCTATGTTACCACAGGTCTATGTTACCCCAGGTCTAAGTTGACCCGGGTTTAAGGAGCCCCAGTCTATATTACCCCAGGTCTATGTTGCCACAGGTCTATGTTCCGCCACATTTGATTGTGATCATACAGTAATTAGTGTCTCCATAATATCCCCGCACACAAACACAGAAGGACGTAGGTACACACACACTCTATAAACAATGTCGTACGTAAAGATTCTGGGAGAAACATGGACCTGAGGGAACATAGACCCGGGGGCACAAATAGATTCTCTTCGTTAATTCATGACAGTGAAGGGACGCTACTCTTGACAGTGCAGGGACGCTACTCTGACATTCTTTGGAAGGGAGACTACTCCGGTTTTCGGTCACGGCGATCCACAGCGACCCTTTCTCACTCAGCAATTTTCGTGATTTGGCCGCCCGTCCCAAAATCAAATTTTCGCCACTGCGACGCGCCGATCGCGTTGACAGTTATCAATATATCGGTGAGGTTCGTTTTAGTAGTGCAATGCTACAGCAGCTTGTTCTCACAGAGTGCGGTCAGCAGCTCAAAGAGCTGCTCATAGCATGCACATTTATCAACATTGTAGCCCAGGAATTAAGGGAGGTTTTTTTTTGCAAGTGTAAGGTTTAGTGTTTATTTTGTCAAAGTTTGTTGAAAGGTAATATTTGTATTTGCGCAATACGCACAACAAAGTTGCTGAAATCTAAACCTGCATGTGACATACCTATAAATTAGAATTCATTGCAGTTTTGATATATCTATTATTAGAATGCATAGCAGTTTTGAAATGCATGCAATTTGAAAAGAACCTAAATATAAAATCTGTCAAATGCATGCAACAGTGACAAAGAAATAGATGAGAGAACAGGAAAAATAAGAAGAAGGACAGAAGGAGAGAGAGAAGGAGGAGGAGGAGGAGGAAGAGGAGGGGCAGAAGGAACAAGAGCATCAGGAAGATAAAGGACGATAGCAAAGAAGTGAGAAACAAACATCTATGAAAGAAAGATATGCACGATGGAAGAGAAGAGGGATAAATAGTCTACAACCTTCGACCTCTGATCTCCCTTCTCCTCCCCATCTACTTCCCTTCCCTCCCCTCCCGCCTCCCTCTCCACACACACCCTTAGCCGTCCCCTTCATCCTCACCCATCCCAAGTATCCTAGCTTCCTGCACACCATTCATTATTTGCTCTTACATATATCTGGACTACCCCTATGACCATCACTACAACCTGTTTCAACGACTTTACAAAATATAAAATGGTACATAATTTCCAGTGTCTTTTCAGACGATGAGGGGCGTTTATTACTTCCATTTAAGGACCTCCCATTTCTCAAGTCCCGCTTTATGAGGACGTTGGCCTCAACCCCTTCTTCTCCCTTCTCGCATTTACGTTCCTAGGTTCTTTGAGAGCCAGATAGCATTTCACATCTGAGTGGACTGTGGTGAATGCTTTGCGGTGTTTCTTTTGTTTCTTTATTATATGTGGGTGCTTGACGATCCCACCCAAGAGAAGATAAGATAAAATAAGATAAGGTAAGGTAAAGTAGATAAGATAAGATAAGATAAGATAAGATAAGATAAGATAAGATAAGATAAGATAAGATAAGATAAGATAAGATAAGATAAGATAAGATAAGATAACATCTCTTTCAAGAATTTACATTGTAGTGTACAAACAGTCAACACAAATATAAATCACCATAACAATAACAATATTAATTGACATTGAGACGAAAAATCCAACTATTTTGCGCCACATACCAGTGGACTTAGGATTTTATTGGATAGGAATACGATATCTTTATTATCTCGATGAGAAATTACAATGTGGTGTACATAATACCAAAAAAAATGCAGGATTATAATTTGCATAGTCAAACAGTGCATACATGCACACACGCACGCGCACACACACACATACACACACATATTGTACCCCTGACTGAATTTATTATCTGTTAATCGGACGTACAGAATGTAGTATAAAACTGTTTTTAGTTCTCAAGGTACGAATCCTAAGCATTCGGAAGCGCCGGCCAGAAGTTAGGAGCTGGAAGATCTAGTCTGGCTCATGGTTTCTGTTTTTACTTATTGAACAGGAGAGTGTGCCCAAAAAGGCCCGGCCACATTGGCCTGTAGCACCCGGCCACACTGTGTTACGCTTATAAATTTCTCATGTATTCCCTTGCGTACTGGCTAACGTAAAATTTCACATGGATAGCGCATGTTTGAATTGTAATGCAAAACTACTTAAGCCAGATTTACGAAGACATATCAGAAGCCAGAGTGTGACATTATCATGAGTTTAGAGGTCAACCTAAACTCCTACCTCGTATGATTACACGCTAAACAAGTTGTCTGCTACACACGACATGGCGAGATAAGGCAATTGAAGTCACATGTTGCGTGTCGATCTTAGTGAAGTTGTTTCATATGATAGTCAAATGGTAAAAAAGTACATTACACCGTCATGAAAAAATGCCTTGTTATAGTAAAATTACTCAGCTATACACGTTTATAAATTCAAACCGGACCGTGAAAAACATCGCGCCTGTACCTCCGACCCAATGCATAAGTCCTAAAACGTAAGTCAATGTGGCCACTAAACTCATAAGGTGTGGTGGTCACCCGTCAAAATTCTGGTCAGTGAAAAATCTCATAACCCAAATGCATAAGCCGTATAACGTAAGCCAAGTTGACCACTATTTCAGCAACAACAATAAATAATAACAATGGGTATTATAAGAGCAATAAAATGGGTACCTTGAAAATGTGATAAAAGGGTTTGGTGAAAGTGTATAAAACCTGGCTTCAGAGAAAACTCCTTCACTGGGATAAAAATGATGTTGACAGGTAAAAGGTTTACATGATGCTACGTGCGCCTTATTCATAAATCAAAGGATTCAAAGCGCGTAGGTCTGTAACCACCAAACATGCTCACTTGTTACATACACTCCTGCATAGGAGTACATAACAAACGCAAAGTCATCAAACTCGTGGTGTAAAGGCCAGTCGCTTTTAGAAGACGGAAATGAAATCGATTTTATGTTTTGAAAATTTAAATAGACTGCATCCGGCACCATTATTTAATGGAGGGAAGAAAACGGAGTAACCGGAGATATGTAATATGTAAATTAGAAAAGTTACACTCCTCAAAAGCTCAAGGGCCGGTTCTGATCCGTCCAAAAGTTCTTATCCTATCCTATCCTATCCTATCCTGTCCCATAACCCGAAGGTCGTAGGGGCACCACAGATGATCGCTTAACCAGCATACTCCATCTTTCTCTGTCCTCAGCAGCCCTCATGGCTTCGCTCAGTGTCAAACCAGTCCATTCTCGAATGTTGTCCTCCCACCTCTTTTTCGGTCTCCCCCTTCTTCTACCTCCTTGCACTGTGCCTTGCAGAATGGTCTTTGCAAGGCCTGATGATCTGGTGACGTGGCCATACCATCGGAGTTTCCGTTTCTTCACCACTGTGAGCAGGTCATCGTGTTGTCCAATGGCTTGTGTGATGGTCTGTCGGACTTCAACGTTGGTGATGTGTTGGGTATAGGAAATGCACAGAAGTCTTCTGTAGCACCTCATCTCCATGCTTTGTATTCTTCGTTGGAGATCTGCTGTGAGGGTCCATGCTTCGCAAGCATATAGGAAGATGGAGATGACCAGAGATCGCAGCAGTCTTACTTTGGAATGTAGACTGATGGTTCTGTCTTTCCAAATGGGCTTCAACCTTGTCAGGGCAGCAGTTGTTTGTGCGATCCTGGAGAGGACTTCCTGTCGAGACCCATTGTCTGACACAATGGCTCCTAAATATTTGAAGCTGTGCACTGTGTTGAGGGATTGGCCTTGTACTTTGATGTCCGTGTTGATGCCATTGGTGTTGTTGGTCATCATTTTGGTCTTCTCTGCACTTATTTCCATTCCATAAGCTCTGGAGGTGGTGTCAAGCCTCTGTACAAGCTGTTCAAGTTCTTGTTCCTCTCCAGCCAATCCATCAATATCATCCGCAAAACGAAGATTGGAGATTGCTCTGCCCCCTATGCTGACTGTGCCTTCGTGATCTGCAAGAGCATCTGACATGATGCGCTCTAGGAAGATGTTGAAGAGTGTTGGAGAGAGTAGGCATCCTTGACGCACACCGATTGTTGTTCTGAACCAGTTCCCGATGACGCTGTTATGGAGGACTGCACTGGTAGCCTTGTCATACAGGCTTTTGATGACTTCTATGATTTTAGGGCTGATGTTGTACACTTTCATGGTTGCCCATAGAGCTGCATGCCAGACTCGGTCAAATGCCTTCTTGAAGTCTATGAACACATGATATAGATGTTGTTGGTGCTGTAGGTATTTCTCACAGATTATTCTGAGGTTGAAAATCTGTTCAGTGGTACTTCGCCCTGCCATGAATCCTGCTTGTTCTTCAGCTATGATTTGTTCAGCTTGTGGTTTCAACCTGTTGAGTATTATTTTCAGGAGGACCTTGCTGGGATGGCTGATGAGGCTGATGGTGCGGTAATTTTCACACTCCTGAAGGTTACCTTTTTTAGGAAGAGTGATGACAAGCGACTGGGTCCATGGTGTAGGCCATTCCCCATTCTGCCAGATCTTGTTACAGATAGTGGTGAGAGCATCAGTCATCGCTTCTCCTCCTGCTTGTAGCAGTTCCGCTGGTATGTTGTCCACTCCCGCTGACTTCCCTTTCTTCAGCGATTGCACTGCTGCCTCAACTTCTTCCCGGAGAATTGGGAGGATTTCTTCTTCTTCTCTGCTCTCGGGACATGCTAGAACTGATGGGTCTCCATTTGGTGTATGGTTGTAAAGGTCAGAGCAGTACTCTGTCCATCTGTCCAAGACTTCTTGTTCTTCTGTAAGGCAAATGCCAGACTTGCTTTGGATAGTGGAGACTTTGGGCTGTTTAACACTTGTCAGCCGCTTCACAGTCTGGTAGGCCTTCTTGCTGTTGTTCTTGTTCAGATTGTTCTCTATTTCCTGGCATTGATCTTCTATCCAGTTCTCCTTTGCTGTGCGCATGCCTTTTCGGATGTCATTGTTGATTTTTCGGTAGACATCAGCTCCCTGTGAGGTGTTCTTTTTCTTTTTTAACTCTCTTCGTTTATCACACAGATCCAAAAGTTCAGGTGTGATCCACGGCTTCTTCTTTGGTCGGTGCTTGCCAAGGATCTCAGTGGCGGCATCTGTTACAGCTGAGTTGAAGGTATTGGTCATGGTGTTGACATCTACTTCGCCTGCCCCCAAAATAAGCAGTGGTGCAAATTTCCCTCCAATTGTGGCCTGAAATATTTTTGCCACCTCCGGGTCTTGCAGTTTGTCCAGGTCGAACTTCAGCCTAGTGCACTTTGCTGTATTTACTCTCTTCAAATGGAGCCGGAAAGACATCATCACGAGATCGTGGTCACTTCCAATGTCTGCTCCTGGAAAAGTGCGTGTCCTGCTGCCAATGTTGATGCTTGATCTGAAGCGTTTCTTGACCATGATGTAGTCGATCTGGTTGTGATGTTCCCCGCCGGGACTGTGCCATGTCCATCGTCTGGATTTTTTGTGGAGACCAAGCGTGTTTGCCAGTACCAGATTGTTGTATCTGGCAAACTCCAATAGCCTCAGACCCCTGTCATTTGTCTCGTTGTTGCAGTGGGGTCCGCATGTGTCTCCCCAGTTGCGGTGCGCATCTTGGCCAACCTTGGCATTCCAGTCGCCTTGCACTATGACTATGTCCTTCTTCGGCACTTGGTCAAGGACCGCCTGTATATTTTCATAAAAATCCTCCACTTCGCTGTCTTCATAGTCTGATGTTGGGGCATAGGCCTGGATGATGGTAATGTTGAAAGGGGTTGCTCTCAGACGGATGGTAATGAGTCTACTGGAGACTGGGCGGCAACCCATGACAGTGGCTAGAATGTTCTTGTGGACCAAGAATCCAACGCCGTGTTCGTGCCTGTCATCTCTACCGCTGAAATAGAGCTTGTGGCCTTTGTCAGTCGTTGTTTCACCTAGGCCTTTCCAGCGCAGTTCGCTGATACCTAGAACGTTCCATCGATAGTGGTCCAGCTCGTGGGCCAGTTCTTCTAATTTTCCTTCCGCAGTTAGGGTCCTGACGTTCCAGGTTCCTATGACGATGTTGTTTCTCGTGCGGATCTTGCTATATTGTCCATCAGTAGCATACTTAACACCTCCGTCCTGGTGGCCAACGGAAGGCGCGGTCCTTGTGCCGATTGACGGCCCGGGCGACGACCGATCCGGTATGGAATTAGTGGATTGTGTCATCATGTAGTGTGTCTTGGGCAAAAAAGACCTGGCAGGGCCCAATCCTCTCCAGGCTGTTGGCCACAGCCGAAATCCACGAATACAGTGTGGCTCGCCTTGGCCCTGAGCACGTGGTCGTTGAACCTGTAGTAACGTGAGGTTCCTCCGCCCTGGCCGGTGACTTCTGTGTAGAAGACTTTCGCCCAGTGATGCCGTGCTAACATCACCCCTGTTAGTCGCCTCTTACGACACGCCGGGAAACGTTGGGTCTATTCTATTTGCCCGAACCCACAGAGCCAAAAGTTCTTAAGGAAATATATAATAAGCTGACCTGCCATTGTGCAAACTTTTAAATTATCTTCTTTAGAAACTGGGCAGGTGCCGCAAGATTGGAGAACAGCTGAAGTAACTGCAATTTTAAAAAAGGATCACGAGCTGATCCAGGTAATTATCCTCCATTGAGTCTTACTTGCATTACATGTAAAGCTTTAGAGTCTTTAGTTTGTGATGTTATTGTTAAACATTTTAATAACAATGAACTGTATGTAAGATGGCAGCACAGATTTTGAAGAAAAATATCGTGTTTCACTCAGCTCCTACAGGTAATGGAAGACTTGACAACTCATTTAGACAATGAGCAACAGGTGGATGTAATTACTTAGACTTCTGCAAGGCATTTGATACGAAACCTCATCAGGGATTGTTGAAAAAATTGGCTACCTATGGAATAACTATGAATATGTATATAGTGGAAGGCGACTGGAATGCCAAGGTTGGTCAAGATGCGCACCACAACTGGGGAGACACATGTGGACACCACTGCAACAACGAAACAAATGACAGGGGTCTGAGACCGTTGGAGTTTGCCAGATACAACAATCTGATACTGGCAAACACGCTTGGTCTCCACAAAAAATCCAGACGATGGTCATGGCACAGTCCCGGCGGGGTGCATCACAACCAGATCGACTACATCATGGTCAATAAACGCTTCAGATCAAGCATCAACATTGGCAGGACACGCACTTTTCCAGGAGCAGACATCGGAAGTGACCACGATCTTGTGATGATGTCTTTCCGGCTTCACTTGAAGAGAGTAAACACAGAAACGTGCACTAGACTGAAGTTCGTCCTGGACAAACTGCAAGACCCGGAGGTGGCAGAAATATTTCAGACCACAATTGGAGGGAAATTTGCACCACTGCTCATCTTGGACAGATGGACAGAGTGCAAGCAAAGTGAACATGAGATAGGACGTTCATAAAGCCTTCACAGTCTACAACTACTACTACTACTACTACTACTACTACTACTACTACTACTACTACTACTACTACTACCACCACCTCTACTACTACTACTACTACTACTACTACTACTACTACTACTACTACTACTACTACGCCATTGCGTCGCTGACTCGAATACTCCGGGATGAGAGAGAGAGAGAGAGAGAGAGAGAGAGAGAGAGAGAGAGAGAGAGAGAGAGAGAGAGAGAGAAATAAAACGAAATAAAAGAAAACAAAATAAGATAATAAAAATAAAACAGAGAGAAAAATCTTATTCTTCTGACACCTTGTTTGATTTTGAATTTTAAGCGTCCCGAACAAAACGCCTATTGCGCATGCGCCATCACCCGGAAGCGTTGTTGGCCGAGAGGCCGAGGGAATGGTCTATTGAACTGTAAACGATTGCAGACGACTCCAGTTTCTTTTATAGCGCGTTTCTCCGCTATTTGCACAGCGCGGTGCTTCTCTTGTGGACAGGCTCATAAAGCATTGTGTCCACTTGTTTGTCATGCAAATGAGGGTGTTCGGAATGGAAGGTTGTCTGTCGTTTCGGCCCAGTGAGAATTGAGACGTAATTTGTTGGCTTCCCTCATAAATTTGTCAGGTTGTGTCCATTAAATTTGAAGTCTGAACATTCCCCCCAGATCTTTTACGAGGTATTCAGATCCTCTGAAAAAGGGCCTAAGCGTTTTATGCCATGTTTTACATTTGTTTTTATTATTTTATTTTATGTTGTTTTATATTATTTTATTTTGTTTTTCCTTGATTTTTTATTTTATTTTCTTCCGCCTTTTCATATTTTTGGTTGGTGGATAATTTTACAAACAAAACCAAAACAACAAATGTAGTCAGGCGCAGTTGTTCATTGTTGCTATCTTTAAAAAAATTAATCGTATCCTCCTCCCCTCGCCCACTCCCCCTCCTCTCGCCCACTGCCCCTCCCCTCGCCCACTCCCCTCCCGTCATCTCTCCACCCGCCACCTCATTCTCCCTTGCGAATAAGTGTTTTAAGATAAAATGACGAAATATATGGCCGTTAAAGAAAGCAGCATATATTCATACTTAAATCTTGAAAGAATCTCCCCATGATCTCGGACCTCCGGGACCGGGGAAGGGTAAAGCAGCGAGGTGGAGGAGATAGGAACCGCCCTCATAAAGCTGGTTTAGAGAAAAAAAGAAGGATGCAAACGCCAATCTGGTGACCAACAACCGAAAGTTTTATCATCATCATCATCATCATCATCATCATCATCATCATCATCATCATCATCATCATCGTCGTCGTCGTCGTCGTCGTCATCATTATTATCATTATCATCATCATAATTGGCATCATGATAGCAGTTAGTAGCAGAAGTAGTAGTAGTATATGTGTTGGTTGCTGTCCAAAACAAATATCGCAGGCTTTTGACTGTGTTATGTAATATTTAATAAATTTCCGTTAGATTGTATTCGTAAATATAGCATTATTATTGGGCAACATTTTATAATTTTGTTTATATTAATACCTCTGTAAACATCAACAGACTGTTGATCGGCATCTTCCATGTATCTTTTGATATAATACTGTAGCAATATCACACTGTTCTCAAAATTTAGGACGAAAACAAAGAAAGACTTTAAAAGTACAATCGTTTATTTCAAAAATTTATTTGATAAGATTTTCACATTGATTTTTTGTTTTGACAATGTTAAGTTATAATTGCTAATGTTCTCATTATTTTGAAAGATCGAAACCTTTAGTCGGCAAACTGGTGTTTGTTATAAAACAAACAACAAAAAACCCATGGTTTTAGTTAAAGATGTGTTCACTGGGCATCTAGGCCAATGTTTTTAATGTATTAAGTTATCGAAGCTACAAGGAGTTATATATATTCCATATCTCTTTCTTTCTCTCTCCCTTTATATTTGCATTTTAAATGGGAATGGAGAGAAGAAAAAAAAAGAGGATGAAGATGATGATGAAGATGATGATGATGATGATGATGATGATGATGATGATGATGATGATGATGATGATGATGATGATGATGATGATATAAAAGAAGAACAAGAAAAATAACAACTACAACAAAAGATAATCTACAACAACAACAACAAAATATAGTATACAACAACATCAACAACAACAACATCAGCAAGTAAAATAATAAAAGAGAAAGATTCATTACATTTAGCATTACTGTGATCCTTACCTTATGCTCTTAATATGCCAAACATCAATTTATAACACCCTCACCCTCCAAAGGCCACCGCGCTTCCGTTGAAGCCAAAGAACTGCCTACAGTACTCAGCTGCCTCCTACAGTTACCGTTGCGTTAAATCTATACTTAAAGGAGAAAAAAAGAGACCAAAGAAGGTGATCGCAGTTCAGTGCTGTGTCCTCTTGAACAGCGCACCTCTCCATCCCGAGAAGCATTTGAAATCTTCATTCAACCCAAACTAAGTTAACTTCTCATGCCCTAGTCAAGTCATGTCCCAAGGTGTATAAATTACTTACAGCATAGAAATAAATATGAGATGGTAGCCCCTTAAAGGGAATCCACAGTTTTTTTTTTTAAAATATAGCATAACTGAATGAATGATTGAATCAGTGAATGATTAGATAGAATAGATGAATCAATGAATACACTTTGAAGTTTAACGTCTACACCCACCGTTGGCGACATGGCAGGCTCGACGGGGATAACCATCCTGAATGAAAAAAATTGTATATATCCGGACCCATAAATCAACAATGAACAACCAGACCAACCATTCTGCTATTATGAAGGACAACGATGAAAAATGTATGCCCCTTGTTTCTTGTCCACTACGGGATTTAAACCTGGGTAAATGGTTTACCGAGGGAACACTCTTCCACTGAGCTACGGGGGTGAGGTCAGAGGTTACGATCAGAATGCTAGAAGACTATTGCAATATCCCACGTTATTGCAGTGATCTCTCTATGATTATGATTAGCGTATAAAAGTAAGTTTGTAGCTGGTATCTGGCCCCGTCGTCGGCAGGTACAGGGAAAACACCCAAAGACTGTGACTCTTTGGTAAAGGGAGGCTAAGAGGTCGGAGAGGGGGTGAGGCACTTTCTTACGCGTGTGGCAGAGGTTGTAATCTTAAGCAGTTCGCGGTAGAATACTCTACACTAGTACGGCCTGTGTCTAACTGTACGTGCCTGTGAGTGCCCACTACTAATATGACGTTTTGCTAAGGCGGCTATGTCTTATACTGATTATAGTAGCGGACGATCTTTTCTTTTACAACGCTAGGACACGACGTTTAGATTTTTTTTAAATCCCTAAATATCAGACACACACACACACACACACACACCCAAAAATATTAAGGAAAATTTGAAAGGAGAACATATGGTGTTTAAATGTCACCCGACACATACAAAAGAAAAAACAAGTGACTATATAAACAAAATAATAGTAATCTCAAAGTGAATTAAATATACAAATATTTCGTTCGCATCTTTACATTTTAAGCTCAGACTCGCATTGAGAGAGATAGAGAGAAAGAGAGAGAGAGAGAGAGAGAGAGAGAGAGAGAGAGAGAGAGAAGAAGAAGAAGAAGAAGAAGAAGAAGAAGAAGGTAAGGTTAGGTCTTGTGCATCATGCTCTCTCTTTAAGTCTCACCCCCAAGTGACTTAGGAAAACAAAAGACAGAAATTCAAGAAAAAGGAACATCCCTGCGTAGGTGGGTAGGTGGGTACACGTTTAGAGGAACACCCATGCACTATCACGCCTCTGTCTTCCAACTTCCCGTCAAAAGATAAACTTAATTTGCAACCGGTGTTAAGAAAAAATATAACCTTATGGAAGAAATACATGAGAGATTGAAAACAAAAACAGCAAAAACAACAACAACAACAACGTTATGTGTAAAAGTCGAAGTGTCGGATTTTTTAAAGTTTGAAGAGATAAAAACAATAACGAACTTTTAGAGTTACGAATTCTCGCAGTTTTACTTTTTTTTCCCAAGTAAAACTATGGGCAAATACAAACAGGCAGTAAAGAGCAAAAGAAAACAAGAAAAAGCAACTAGTCACCTGGTAAAATCGCAGGTTTGTTGCGTGAGAATAAAATAAGCCTATTATCAATCCAGATATGAAAAAAAAAACAGTTATTTTAAGCTACACTTCCAAGATAAAGATAATTTTAAACATAGCTTCGAGTTATTGTGGCTCACATGGTCCGTTCAGCTCCATAAATACAGAACCAGCCCAAAATACAGAGGTCACATAACTACAACAGAATAAGAGTTACGGGGAACACTTTCGTCTGGGGTCTTTGTTTGTTTGTATTTGTGTGTGGGGGTGGGTGTGTGTGTGCGTGTGTGTGTGTGTTTTTTCCATGAGGGCCCACAGGTCCTTTTACACCGGGTTCTCTTTTGATCCAATTGCCAAGTGAGACAACAAAGCGAGCGTATTGAGACACCCACCACGCCTGCGAGGGACGCAGAACAGCTCGTAAAGGAAATGCCTCCGCGCCTACAAATTAGTTCCCTCTGTGTTCCTTTGCATATATATCCTTACGCACCACCTCCAAACAAGCGGAGAAAAAGTGATGGAACAAGAAGGAGAAAAGGGAGAGGGTGGAGAAGGCGGGGGTTAAGAAGAAGAAGAAGAAAATGGCAAAAGCATTATTGTGTGGGCGGAATGAATGAATATGATAGAGAATGAGAAAAAGCGAACAATAGGCGAGAAATGATATGATCGCTTGGATCAGCGAATTGTTATGAAAGATTGATTTTGGAGGGATTGTGCCTAAAATGTATTGCTGTTTTAGTTATCATTATGGAATTGCTAAACCTGGAAAACAGAACAGTGGAAGCGAGTAATTGTATCTAAATATACATGTGATTACATTTTTTTCAGTCCTGAGAGAGAGAAATAGAGAGAGAGTGAGAGAGAGAGGGGGGAGAGTGAGAAAGAGAGGGAAGGAGAGAGAGACAGAGAGAGAGACAGAGAGAGAGGAAGAGAGATCCTTCGGGTGTCATGATTGTGCCTAATACTTTTTTTTTTGTTGATGGTGGGTTTTTTTCATCGCACAAACCAAAGTGAATTTATTTTTTTAAAAGACATCATTCACATTTATTTCATCAAATTATTGGGAATCCTGTTTCAAGCGTCAATAATTTATAGAATGGAATATTAAGAAATTCCTCCATACTTAAAATCATTGTAACCAAACTGCCCGCTCTCGCTCTGATGGGTCAGCCATTTTCTCCTTCTTCTTACGTCTTGAACAACAACATAAGAAAAATACGGATGTAGAATTTCTATAGAAACCTGAGCAGATCGTCCTCTCGTGATAGAGTTCGGTTTATCTTTCCTACAGTACCTCTACCGCCAAATTACAGCAGCGTATTGTTTTACAACGACCTGATACAGACTCTCCAGTATAAGCTACCAGGAATTGATGGGATAGGCGCGCTTGCAAATTCCCTGATTGATCGGTTTTGAAGAAAAGACCCCAATTCCAAGACTTCGTATACTTTTGGCGTAAACGGGGTTATCTTAATAATAATAATAATAATAATAATAATAATAATAATAATAATAATAATAATAATAATAATAATAATAATAACTGTAAATTTTTAAGTGCCTAACCAATGGCTCTAGGCCCTTTACAAAAGTAATATATATTACAATCAACATATAAACACAACTAAACATGGACAGAGACTACAAATGTACATAGCAAAACAGATACATGCACAACAACTATCAGTCTCAGACACGAACACATACACCAGTGTCACATACCATACTGTTAAAATGTAATATTGGTCCGTTATTGATTGATTGATTAATTGTTGCTTTAGGTCCAGCGGACTCTTCCGAGCCAAATCAGGACCGGATTGGTCCGTTAGAAGAGGAGTGGGGGGAAGTGGCAGACTGTGAGAACGAAAGGATTTTAAGCCGGGGTGTTGTAGTGCTGTGTGAAGAGAAATGTTTTCAGTTGGTTTTTTAAAGAGTCAAGGGAAGTGCAGTGTCTGACAGAGAATAGCAGGGAGTTCCAGAGTGGAAGGGCGGAACAACAGAAGCTTCTAGCCCCATGTTGCTTCCTATTGAAGCGCTCAACTTTCAACTGTCTAGTGTCAGCAGAGGATCTGAGTGTGCGAGATGGTGTGTAGATGTGAAGGAGATCTGATAAATATTGGGGGGCCCTATCGGTGAACGCTTTGAACACCAAACAGCAGATTTTGTACTTGATGCGCTGGTCGACTGGCAACCAGTGAAGTTTGTAGAGGAGAGGGGTGATACGCTGTCGTTTCTGTGACCTACAGATAAGACGAGCTGCGGCATTTTGAGCAGTTTGGAGAGGTTGGGTGACTGAAGAAGGACATCCGATCAACAGGGCATTGCAGTAATCTAAGCGGGAAAGTATGCAGGAAGTGACAAGTATCTTAGTGGCTTCTTCTGTCAAAAAGTGGCGAATAGAACTTATACGTCTGATCTCGAGATAGACTGCTTGACACGTTTTAGTGACATGGTGTCTCATTGAAAGATCTTAAAATCCGCCTGGGTTTTGCATGAATCAATGATGAAGTGGGCTTTTTTTGCTTAATATTATCCAACCGTTAAAATTGCAATGTTCCTTTTTTTCTGACAAGGAGGGATTTTTCGTGTTTTAACGGTACATCGATACCATAGCTGTGACCTTAGACCCTCTTGACCCAGCTTGAAGATTGTATCTTTGGTGTCTGGGTACAGTAGGGTCTATTTTATCTTTTTTTTGTTCTGCGAGTACTCTCCCTTACCTACTTCGATAGTTGCTATTTTTAACTCCAGAATGTTGGCTGGCTAGCCAAAGATTGTTGTTTTAATAGGCACAACAACTACGGAATTTATTCATTTAAAAAATATAATTATATTTACGAGTTCCCTGACTGATTTTTTTTTAAAAGTTCAATATTAGACCATAAAAATACTAAATTATAATAACTAGTAAATACGGGATGGGACGTCGCAAAAACAAAAAACAAAACAAAAGATGCTGGTCCTGAGCGAAGTGAGGTCACTAATTTCTCTGTCTCTGTCTCTGTCTCTCTCTGTCTCTCTCTCTCTCTCTCTCTCTCTCTCTCTCTCTCTCTCTCTCTCTCTCTTCCCCTTCCTTCCCCCGTACGACAGAAAACTTATGACACGATTTCAGAGGAAAAATTACTGATTGAATAGGTAACTGATTTAAGAGCTCCTTCCCTGATTGAATCATGGCTGAATTAATGAATGAACGGAGGCGTGCTTATGCTCAAGGTTTACAGTGCACCTTTAGGGGTGTCCTGGTAGCGCAGTTGGTAAGTCGCTGGCTTCCTATGCCGAAGGTAGCGGGCACACTCATGTGGATTAGGTATTGAGACTATTCAGGTCACCGAGGGTTTTCTCCGGGAACTCCGGTTTCCTCGACCCTTACCATAATGTTACTGAATGCAGTCAGTTTTGTTTTTTTAATTCGAGTTCCATTCCGTCTTCTACAAGCGATCTTACTGCTTGTTTGCACCACATGTTTGAGTGATACTAGATGTGTGTTGTGTGTGTAGGCTATGTGTGTTTAGTGTGTGTGAGTGTGAGAAAGAGAGTATGTGAAACATGTGAGAGGCCGTGGACGTTGGTACAGATTGCCGCGCTTTGAACCTATTTGGTGCTTTAGGGAAAAGCGCGAATATACCATATTTTTAGAAGTAGTAGTAGTAGTAGTAGTAGTAGTAGTAGTAGTAGTAGTAGTAGTAGTAGTAGTAGTAGTATCACCATCATCACCATCATCATCATCATAATCAACAGCAGCAGCAGCAAAGGCCAAGGTAAAACAACAACCGACAAAGGCCACAAGCTTTATTTCAGCGGGAGAGACGACAGGCAGAATACGGCGTTGGATTTTTTGGTCCACAAAGACATTCTAGCCACTGTCATAGGTTGCCGCCCAGTCTCCAGTAGACTCATTACCATCGCCTGAGAGCAGCACCTTTCAACGTCACCATCATCCAGGCCAATGCCTCAACATCAGACTATGACGAAAGCGAAGTCGAGGATTTTTATGAACATCTGCAGGCTGTTCTTGACCAAGTGCCGAAGAAGAACATAGCCATAGTGCAAGGCGACTAAAATGCCAAGGTTGGCCAAGATTTGCACCACAACTGGGGAGACACATGTGGACCCCATTGCAACAACGAGACAAATGACATGGTCTGAGAATCTTGGAGTTTGCCAGATACAATAATCTGATACTGGGAAACACGTTTGGTCTCCACAAAGAAATCCAGACGATGGATCTGGCACAGTCCCAGCGGGGAGCATCACAACAAAAATGACTACATCATGTTCAAGAAACGCTTCAGAGTACGCGTCAACATTGGCAGGACAGGCACTTTTCCATGAGCAGACATCGGAAGTGACCACGATCTCGTGACGACGTCCTTCCGGCTCCACTTGAAGAGTGTTAATACAGCAAAGTGCACTAGACTGAAGTTCGACCTGTACCGGAGGTGGCAGAAATATTCCAAGCCACAATTGGGGGGGGGGGGGAAATTTGCACCACTCATCGTTCTGGAAGCTGGTGAAGTAGATGTCGACACCATGACCACCGCCTTCAACTCAGCTGTGACAGATGCCGCCACTGAGATCCTTGGCAAGCACCGCCTAAAGAAGAAACCGTGAATCACGCCTCAACTTTTGGACCAGTGTGATAAACGAAGAGAGATGAAAAAGAAAAAGAACACCTCACAGGGCGCTAATGCCTACCGAAAAATCAACAATGACATTTGAAAAGGCATGCGCGCGGTAAAGGAGAACTGGATAGAAGAACACAGTGCATAGCATCAAATATTTAGGAGTCATTGAATCAGACAATGGGTCCCGACAGGAAGTCCTCTCCAGGATCGCGCAAACAACTGCTGCCCTGACATGGTTGAAGCCCATTTGGAAAGACAGGACCATCAGTCTACATTCCAAGGTAAGGCTGCTGCGCACCCTTGTCATCTCCATCTTCCTATACGCTTGCGAAACATGGACCCTCACAGCAGATCTACAACGAAAAATACAAAGCATGGGGATGGGGTGCTACAGAAGACTTCTGGGCATTTCCTATACCCAGCACATCATCAATGACTAAGTCCGACAGGCCATCACACAAGCCATTAGACAACATGATGACATGCTCGCAATGGTGAAGAAACGGAAACTCCGATGGTATGGCCACGTTTGTTTGTTTGTTTGTTTGTTGATTATAGTCACACCACACTTTCGCTTATAGGTGACTACTGGACCGATTTATACTGACACCAGCGGGCCAGTTGTTGGTTAAGGGGAAAATAATATATCACACGTTGACCAATCCGGGATTCGAACCAGCGACCTTTCGGTTACTAGCAAGACGCTCTTACCAACTGAGCTACCCGGCCCCACTGGCCACGTTACCAGAGCATAAGGCCTTTCAAAGACCGTCTTGCAAGACATGGTGCAAGGAGGGAGAAGAAGGGGGAGACAGAAAAAGAGGTGGGAGGACAACACTGAGCGAAGCCATGAGGGTTCTGAGGACAGAGAAAGATGGAGTACGCTGGTTAAACGATCATCTGTGGTGCAGTGCCCCAGCGACCTTCGAGGTACGGGATAGGATAGGATAGGATAGCAGCAGCAGCACCATCACCCACGTAACACGACTAAGCGATTGCGCAACGAGGCATCGCTGTCACAGTTATTTTGCTACATCTGTTATGAAGGTCTACATAACTTTGCAGTTAACATTATTATTAAACTATATAATCCTATCCTATCCTGTCCCATAACCCGAAGGTCGTAGGGGCACCACAGATGATCGCTTAACCAGCATACTCCATCTTTCTCTGTCCTCAGCAGCCCTCATGGCTTCGCTCAGTGTCAAACCAGTCCATTCTCGAATGTTGTCCTCCCACCTCTTTTTCGGTCTCCCCCTTCTTCTACCTCCTTGCACTGTGCCTTGCAGAATGGTCTTTGCAAGGCCTGATGATCTGGTGACGTGGCCATACCATCGGAGTTTCCGTTTCTTCACCACTGTGAGCAGGTCATCGTGTTGTCCAATGGCTTGTGTGATGGTCTGTCGGACTTCAACGTTGGTGATGTGTTGGGTATAGGAAATGCACAGAAGTCTTCTGTAGCACCTCATCTCCATGCTTTGTATTCTTCGTTGGAGATCTGCTGTGAGGGTCCATGCTTCGCAAGCATATAGGAAGATGGAGATGACCAGAGATCGCAGCAGTCTTACTTTGGAATGTAGACTGATGGTTCTGTCTTTCCAAATGGGCTTCAACCTTGTCAGGGCAGCAGTTGTTTGTGCGATCCTGGAGAGGACTTCCTGTCGAGACCCATTGTCTGACACAATGGCTCCTAAATATTTGAAGCTGTGCACTGTGTTGAGGGATTGGCCTTGTACTTTGATGTCCGTGTTGATGCCATTGGTGTTGTTGGTCATCATTTTGGTCTTCTCTGCACTTATTTCCATTCCATAAGCTCTGGAGGTGGTGTCAAGCCTCTGTACAAGCTGTTCAAGTTCTTGTTCCTCTCCAGCCAATCCATCAATATCATCCGCAAAACGAAGATTGGAGATTGCTCTGCCCCCTATGCTGACTGTGCCTTCGTGATCTGCAAGAGCATCTGACATGATGCGCTCTAGGAAGATGTTGAAGAGTGTTGGAGAGAGTAGGCATCCTTGACGCACACCGATTGTTGTTCTGAACCAGTTCCCGATGACGCTGTTATGGAGGACTGCACTGGTAGCCTTGTCATACAGGCTTTTGATGACTTCTATGATTTTAGGGCTGATGTTGTACACTTTCATGGTTGCCCATAGAGCTGCATGCCAGACTCGGTCAAATGCCTTCTTGAAGTCTATGAACACATGATATAGATGTTGTTGGTGCTGTAGGTATTTCTCACAGATTATTCTGAGGTTGAAAATCTGTTCAGTGGTACTTCGCCCTGCCATGAATCCTGCTTGTTCTTCAGCTATGATTTGTTCAGCTTGTGGTTTCAACCTGTTGAGTATTATTTTCAGGAGGACCTTGCTGGGATGGCTGATGAGGCTGATGGTGCGGTAATTTTCACACTCCTGAAGGTTACCTTTTTTGGGAAGAGTGATGACAAGCGACTGGGTCCATGGTGTAGGCCATTCCCCACTCTGCCAGATCTTGTTACAGATAGTGGTGAGAGCATCAGTCATCGCTTCTCCTCCTGCTTGTAGCAGTTCCGCTGGTATGTTGTCCACTCCCGCTGACTTCCCTTTCTTCAGCGATTGCACTGCTGCCTCAACTTCTTCCCGGAGAATTGGGAGGATTTCTTCTTCTTCTCTGCTCTCGGGACATGCTAGAACTGATGGGTCTCCATATAACACAAGGCACTAATAACGCAGCCGCAATTAGGTATTCAACAACAAAGAGATTAATGCGGCATCGGCAACGTCATAGGACATCAAAGTGGCGCCCCCAATAACGCATTACACGTCACAGCGAATTAGTCCCCCGTGCTTGCAGACCTGAGGAAATTAGGCGTGAAGAACCGACAATTTATCCCATCTCTCGCTATCCCCCGCCTCCCCAAAACATCCCCACCCCTTTCGCCTCTTGTATATTTCTCTCTGTGTCTCACGCTCTCCCCCTACCACTTACCACACCTCTTTCTCTGTCTTTCCCTCTCTGTCGCTGTCTTCTTCTTCTCTCTCTCTCTCTCTCTCTCTCTCTCTCTCTCTCTCTCTCTCTCTCTCTCTCTCTCTCTCTCTCTCTCTCTCTCTCTCTGTGTCTTTCTCTCGCTCTGCGTTTTTGTATCTCTCTCTGGGTCTATGTCTCTCTCTCTGTCTCCGTCTCTCTGTCACTGTCTCTCTCTGTCTCTCGTCTCTCTCTGTCTCTCGTCTCTTTCCTTCTCTTCCTGTCTGTCTCTGTCTGTTTCTGTCTCTGTTACCTCTCCCCCTTCCCCACCTCTTTCTCTGTCTCTCTGGTTTTGTCTTCCCTCTCTCTCTTTCTCTTTGTCTCTCTGTTTGTGTTTTTTATTCTGGGCCTCTGTCTCTCTCTTTCTCCATCCTTCTGTCTCTGCCTCTCCTTCTGTCTCTGTGTCTCTTTCTTTCTCTATGTCTGTCTCTGTGATTCTCTCTCTCTCTTTCTCTCTCTCTCTCTCTCTCTCTCTCTCTCTCTCTCTCTCTCTCTCTCTCTCTCTCTCTCTCTCAACTATTTTTCTCTGTTTCTGACTGTCATTCTGTTTCTCTCTCTATCCCTCTCTTTTGTGCTTGTGATCCTGGTACAGAAAGTCAAATCCAGCTATGATCCAAACTCATGATCTTTTTCTTCCTCTTCTTCTTCTTCTTCTTCTTCTTCTTCTTCTTCTTCTTCTTCTTCTTCTTCTTACTACTACTACTACTACTACTACTACTACTACTACTACTACTACTACTACTACTACTACTACTACTACTACTACTACTATTATTATTATTATTATTATTATTATTATTATTATTATTATTATTATTATTATTACTACTACTACTACTACATTACTACTACTATTACTACTATTATTATTATTATTATTATTATTATTACTACTACTACTGGGGCACCACAGATGATCGTTTAACCAGCGTACTCTATCTTTCTGTTTGTTTTTTATTACGCCTACTACTACTACTACTACTACTACTACTACTACTACTACTACTACTACTTACTACGTACTACTACTACTACCACTACAGCTACTGCTTCTTCTGGTCTTGCTCTTCCTTCTCCCTTTTCATAGCTCAGTCGTCAGAAAGCACGACTTGTATACGTGCGTCTCGGGCGACGTGGGTTCGAATCCTGACTTCAGCAAACTATTTTTTGATTGCTGGATAGTAGTGGCCAGCGCTTTGAGAAGCTCTCTGAGCTTTTAAGTGCGCTATATAAGAGTAATATCTGTCTTTTTTTCATTTTTTTTCTTGTTTTCTTCTTCTCTTTTTCTTCTTCTTCTTATTGAATTCATATTTTCCTGCACATTCTTCAATTACAATGTTGCAACAACAAAAAGTATCAACAAAAAACAAACAAATGCAGAAACAAAAATTAAAACTAAAAACAACCACGCGAAAATGGATCAGCATTCACCTGGTTGATGTTGTTAAGCAGCGGCGAACATTTTGTCCCGTCAGGCGTTGCGACACTTCCGCTTCCAATTGGTGATGCATTGTGGGAACATGATGTCACCCGGTACTCGTATGTATGTTGAAGGAAAGGATTTCCAGTAATTAGAGACTGGCGCTTGTTCTCTGCCATTCTAACTGCACGACTGGCAGAAAGGAAATAAGCAATGCACTGCGGTTTTCTAGAGACCGCTTACCCAACTACAGTATAACAAATTTTTCTTCTTTTTCTTGTTCTCACTCCATAACTGCGAAAGAGAAGTAAACTATAACAACAACTACTACTACTAACAAAACACACACGCACAAACTTCTGCTTGTCCATCAATGATCATACATTGAAAAACTTTCAATATGTTTGAAATGGGATGGTATTAAACGATGACCTCTTCAATGATGCCCCATGGAGGTGCCGGGGGTTTCAGTATAAATAGTATCCCCACTTTCTGGAAATTTTAGTGCTTTAAATTCCCACTGTCGCTATCTTCTCCTTTGTTCTTCTCATTCCTAATCTGTTCTATCAATCTACTATACTATCTTCTTCGCTAGACCAGTCACCTACCTTTTTACTTGAAAACTCTTCCTAGACAAAACTCCTCATTTGTGTGTGAGGTCTGTTGGAGCAGCTTGGGAATATTGGACGCTTTCTGCCAAATGGTCACTGGGGCTTTCTATGATGTTATTATTTGGCAATGTAGGCATTTTGAATGTATGTGTTTTTGTTGATATTTTATAATGATGTTTTAATTTTTTCGTTTTTGTAAACGGGGGTTCGATAAATTAGAATATAGCCTCAACATCCCCTGCGTGGGATGCCTTTATTGTAAAGTGACTGGCTGGTAGAGTGTCTTCAATGTTATGACTAGGGTTGTTTCGGCAGATCTTTTATGCGCATCAGGGGTGAGAAATCGAAGTTGTGGTCTTGATTTTGTGGTCCTGATTCGGCTCCTTGCAGTCCGCTGGACCCTGTAAGCAATGAATAACATTAACATTCAATGATGCCGAAGAGTTGTAGGGAGCAAATGCTAATTTGTCCGCAGACACACATATTTAAGCAACATGTGAAGACACCGTTTACCGTTGATACTCGGATGAAACGTGATACGTGCAATTTTGGTAAGGCTTCTAGCACAAATTTGGATGACCAGACTTTTTGCCGTTATTGGGCTGTTAATAAAGTTATATAGGTAATCAGGCCGAAAAATGTCGCTGACCCCAATTTGAGTATCAGAGGTTGTTGAGGGATACGCCTACACAAAATCTATGTTTGATAGATCTCTGACACTCAGCTAGCTTCAAGGACGCCTGCATAGTATAAACTGGCCTATTGGGTACGCTAGTTTTTTTTTGGTGATGACAGAATATTGCCAATGTGTGGCGATATGCTTATGAAAAACACATTACAACCCACAAACTGAAAGAAAATACTCGACTCCTAATAGCCTTAGCCTGAGTACTTTCTTAACAATGTTATAATAGGCAGGAATCACCTTTCACCATCACCTACACAATACACAGGAAAGGATTTAAGATTCAAAGTGGTATGCAGAAAGATTACAATATCTTTTTAAGGACGAAAAGGTTTGACAGTAATTTTTTTTAAAAAGTAAGGAAACCAGTATTGGTCAAATTATGAACGCTGTGCGTGTCTGGTTCGGTATCAGAAAAAGGAGATATAGAGAAGCAGAAGGAGGAGAAGGATTAGGAGAAGGAGGATTAGGAGAAGAGGGAAGATGAAGGTTTGAGGACTACTAGGTCTTAGACGCAGAAGAATTTAGAAGAGGAGGAGATCAATGATGGATTTTGATTTCTTTGTTCCTTTTCTTGGTGCACGAGTTATTGAAGAGCAATAGGTTCCACTGTTTGGAGGTTAGGATACTCGCAGACACAGACGGAGGACAAATGGGAGGAGGAGGGTAGGGAAGTGGTGGAACTGAAAACTTGTACTTGTAGGAGTAAATTAATGTTAAGAATAGCGATTATATAAATATATAAATAATACCCTAAAACGGCTGAGTGTTTTGTATACTGTCTTTGAGACACCACGATAAGCCCAATGCTGATAAATCCATTTGGGTTTTAAAGTATTAGTAATTGTAGATCATTCTTTCCATCCACGCAGACGATTTAAATCCAGTTTTTAAAAAAAAGTGAAGACTCGGCAAGTCCACACTTGCAAGATGAGTCACGGCTCGTCTTCCTTGGCTTGTCACGCTAGGACCCGTGTCGACTTCCGGGTCGCTAATTACAGCACTTCCGGTTTTAAGCTTGACTGACACGTTGGGTAAATTTTGACTATGCCACTTTGCGCACGCACGCACACACACACACACACACGCACATTGCGCGAACACACACACACGCACCCACACACACATTCCATGGCATTTCACCCGTTATATTGAACTGTAGATCTATGACATTTTCGCCATGTCGAATGTCCTACACATTTTCCCAGCGATTATTCTAAGGTGTTCAGCCATGTCTGACTGCGCATAGATTCCTGGCGATTATTGTATTGTATTATATTGAAATAACGGTCTAGAATGTCTCCGCCTGATTGTTTGTTTGTCTGTCTCTATCTTGCCTAGCAACCTATATCTGTCTGTCTGCAATCTGTCGGTCTCCCTCACTCTCTCATTGTGACTCTGTCACGTGGGGTTTATGGGCTCTGCACAATGGAATTATGGACCCTCACGTTTATTCGGTGGGAACTGCTAGTACGTCACCCTATGAATTACTTTAATAAATTTATTTGTTTAGCTCGTTCTGTGTTAAGGTTGGGGTACAGAAGTAGATAGAAAAACGGTAAAAGATTACTGTCACACTAGCTTTCACACGGCTATGAATCATATGTAGTCCAGCCACTTGATAACAGTTAAAATCACACATTTATTTCTTAAACTCTATACAAGATTCTCTAAGTACTACTCTAACTTAAAAAGTCTCAGTCACTGCTAATAGTTCGATCGCTGATAGTCTAGGCAGCTGTTATATCTTCCTCGGGCACTTGCTATTATATTTCATGTAGATTTGGACTACTGTGGTCCGTTTTACAGTTTCTGAAGAGTTGGACTACTGTGGTCCTGTTATGATCAGTTTAAGTGCACCTTCGGTGATTACACTTAACTGCTAGATGGTGCGTGCGAAGTCCTTCTGTGAGGTAGCTTCTGGTCCACCTTTGTCGTTGTGTAGTTGGGTTCCCTTGCCACGCTGTGGGGTCTGACAGGGTGTTTTTCCGGGTAGCTCTTTCCGACTTGTGCGGTAGAGGCTCCTCAACCAACTCGTCGTTTCTGTGGAGTGGGACGCACAGGATAGCTCGCCTGCTCGTCTGTAATATAAGAGACGAAATTCTGCACAACCCTGAATAATCGGTTTGTGCAGAGCGTCTCACTGAAAGCCAAAGTAGCCCTCAGTGATAGCTCCACATCTCTATACATAAGCGACGAACATTCTGCTACTTCCGGGGTCCACTGGAATCTCACTCTAAATTCCTATACATACATAAATATAAATCGTGTCTAACTATACACATACAGAATTAATAATATTATAAACATTCAGTGGTACAGCCACTGGTCTGCAAACATACATATAAGTTAAACAACAGTGGTTCCGTACGGTATACAACATGGCGGCGCAACCGGTCGTGTTTCGCCTCGTGTTCGGCTTTTCCACATGGTCACGCAAATTCGGATTAACAATTCACATTTATGCATAGCAAATTCCACAAACATAATTTCACAATAATATAAATATATCACGATGAAACAGAAGGGTGTTCATTTACCTGTTTGACAAGTTCAGGCCCGTGATGACTTGAGAGAATTCTAAGATTCTAAAGTCCTGCTTCCTGGTCTATGAGTGAGAGATTTCTCTGCTAGCTATTTAGATGTTGACTCTTCCTCGTCTCACACACGACTGATTCAAACTCCGCTAGGGTCTGACACAGTCAAACTGCTCTACCCGCTTAGCCTGAGCTCTCGTTGGTTAAAACGGTCCGATTCAAAGCTCAAGTGCTGACTCACTATGCTGTGTGTGGCTGGCTCTCCGTGTGTGGCCTGCGGTGTACCTTAATTGCTGCTGTGTCATATACTGACTCTCTACTGTTACAATTACTACACAAGGCTGAATAGTAATAGGCAGAGTTAAAACTAGCCAGTTCATGACAGGCTCCCTCAACTGAAAAAAGGCGATGACTACTGGATTCGACCTTTTTCTACTACAGAGCCTAGTTTAACGCTGCACTATCCTAGGGTCCTATTTACAAACTAAGTAAGTTGCTCTACCTGAGCTGCAATGCTGTGCCAGGTAGCTATGGACACTAGTGACAGGGTTTTATTGGGCGGGGACGAATTCTGGTGCTGTGGCCCTTAGTTGTGTTGGGTGGGCGACAGCTGCTGTGTCCTCCACGAGATGGCGACTGAGGTAGTCGGCCCCGTGGTTCTCTTTGCCGGGGATGTACTCGATTTGGAATGAGTATGCCTGAAGGGTGAGTGCCCATCTCATCAGGCGAGAGTTCAAAGACTTGGAGGCTGCCAGGAACGATAGTGGTTGGTGGTCCACCTGAACTGTGAAGTGGGTCCCATACAGGTAGAGTTGGAATTTCTGTATGGCCCAGACTAGTCCAAGGCATTCTTTCTCCGACGTGGCGTAGTGGGTCTCGGCGGGTCTCAATTTTCTGCTGGCGTAGGCGACAGGGAATAGCGTCTCTGCATTCTTGGGGTCGCGCTGTAGCAGTACTGCTCCGAGGCCTAAGTCGCTTGCGTCGGTGCGAAGAACGAATGGCTGAGTCAAATCGGGTAGGTGGAGTACTGGCGCCGATGTCATTCTGTCCTTGAGTGTTTGGAATGCCGTCTCACATTCCGCTGTCCATACGACTTTGTCCGGGGCGATTTTCCGGGTTCCATTTGTCAGTGGCACGGCGATGCTGTTGTAGTTGGGGATGAACTTCTGGTAGAAGCCGCAGAGTCCTAGAAACGACTGCACTTCCTTCTTGGTCTTGGGCCTAGGAGCGTCGAGTAGGCGTTTCACGGTCTTTTCTACCGGTCGCAGGCTTCCTTGACTTATGGTGTGTCCCAGAAATTCTAGCTCGGTGAATCCAATCTGACATTTGGTGGGTCTTGCCGTCAATCCCGTGTCTCTGAGGCGGGCGAGTAGTTGTCGTAGGAGCGTGACATGTTCCTCCCACGTAGGTGTTGCGATGAGGATGTCGTCCATAAACGAGTGTAGGTGCTCGCTGCTCAGGGGTGCCAGGAGTTTTCGCATCATGGCGCTGAAGATGCTGGGTGCGTTGTGGAGTCCGAATGGAAGCACGTTGAATTCGAAGTGTCCTTCCATAGTGCTGAAAGCTAGGTACTTTCGGACTTGTGGTTGTACTGGTATCTGATAGTATCCTTTGCTGAGGTCGATGCGTGAGAAGTACTTCGCTCGCTGTAGCTTGGCAAATAGGTCTGTCTGGTCCGGGAGTGGCTCTGGCTGGAACTGCGTTACGGCATTCAGGAGTCTGAAGTCGATGCACAGTCGATGCTCTCCGTTGGGTTTTCGCAACAATACCGTGCCTGCGCTGTAGGGTGAAGTAGACTCTGAGATGATTCCGGCTGCCAGTAAGGTGTCTATCTCTTCCTTGATGGCTCGCTGCTGAGACAGTGGCATCGGGTAGAGCTTCTGGCGGACGGGTGTTGGGTCGGTCACCGTTAAGGTTACTTCGACGAGGTCTGTCCTCCCTGGTCGGTCTGTTAGCACAGTCTGATGTTGTCGAATGACCTGTAGTACTTGCTGTTGCTGTTTAGCGGCTAGGTCTCCGTTGAGTATCACGTCTTTGTAGGTTTCTTTGGAGTGCAGGGATACTCTACTGCATTGGTCTCCATGCTTTCTCCTTCTTCCGCGATGGCGATGGCTAACAAGTTGTGAGTGCTGGGGGTCGCTGGTCGGTCCGTGTATTTCTTGAGGAGATTGATGTGGTGGTATCGGGCTCTCCCGTTCACCTCTACTTGGTAGACTGTCTTGGATTTCTTGGCAGTCACCCGGTACGGTCCTCTCCAAGCGATGTCCAGCTTGTTGGTTCCACTTGGAAGTAAGAGTAGCACTTGATCGCCGACTTGCAGTTCTCTGTCCTTCGCGTGGCGGTTGTAGTACTTCGCCTGACGGGCTCTTGCCTTCTTCAGTGCTTCACCAGCTTTCTTCCACGTTGTTTTGAGGGTTTCCTGCAGGTCTGCGACGTACTTGGTGGCACCTCTTGGTGTGTCGTCTATCTTGGCTTCCGTCCAACTTCTGCGTAGGGCTTCTAGCGGTCCTGCTAGAGGTCTGCCGAATAGCAATGTTGACGGGGTGTGTAGCCTGTGGCTGCATGGGGCGTTTCTCTGTATGCGAACAGTGCCGCATTCACGTAGGTGTCCCACGCTTCTGGATTGTCGTCGGCGACTTTCCTGAGTATGGTGAGAAGGGTTCCATTCAGTCTTTCTACTTGTCCGTTGCTGGCTGGGTGGTATGGTGGTGTGCGAATGTGATGAACTTGTATCAACTCGAACACGTCTTGCATCAGGCGGCCGGTGAACTGAGATCCGTTGTCCGTTCTAATGCTGTCCGGGAATCCGACTCTGGTAAAGATGGCGATGAGTGCATCTGCAATCTTCTTGGTGTCGATCGCTGGCAACGGGACTGCTTCGCACCACATCGTACATGCGTCGACGAGTGTGAGTAGAAATCTGTTCCGCTTCTTGGTCATGGGCAGTGGTCCTACTATGTCTACTGAGACTTGCTGGAATGGCACGCCGACTACTACTGATGGTCCTAAGGTAACTGGTACGGTGTGATGTCGCGGGGAATATCGTTGACATTGGTGGCAAGATTTCACGTAGCGCTTGACATCCTCCGTGATTCCTGGCCAATAGTAGTGTGCGCTGATTCTCTGCACTGTGGCTCCAATTCCCATGTGTCCGCTGAGTGGCATGCTGTGGCCTAGTTCTAGTACTTGGGCTCGAAGGGTGGCTGGTAGTACTAGTTGGGTGTGATCTCCATCTCCTTGTCGATGTAGAACTCCCTCTTCCATGTAGAAGTCTCCCTTGTGCGGGGGTGTGTGCGCCTTGGGTAGCTTCTGGAAGCACTTCGCTATCGAGGTGTCTTCTTTCTGTGCTGTTTTGATCTCTTCGAGTCCTGGATTCGGAGCGAACTCGGGCTGGGGTGGTTGGGTTTTAGCTTGGGCCCTGGTTTGCACTGCAGCTATCTCTACAGTTTTAGGGGGCGTGCCTAAGAAACACATACCTACAACCTAGCACTAGATCATACAGGGGTTTCTGTAAAACAGCTGCTTGGATTCGTCCTGTGACGTACCTACTCTCTACTTCGATCCAAGCTATTGGGCAAGTAGTCGTCGGTTTCGTCAAGTCTGCTCCTTGTAAGTCGACTGTCTTGTCTGTCAAGTCCGCGCGCGATACAAGAGATTCGCTAACTATCGCGTCGTATGATAGACCTGTGTCATACAGACAGTTCGCTTCTTTTCCGTTGACCTTGACCGTGTCTGTCACCGATGGGTGATCTCCGATCGTGTGTGGCTTGTTACCGCTACTTTGAGTTAGAACTCTGTGCGCTGGCCGGCTTTCGCGCTCTTCCCTACGTTGTGCGGCCAACTTGAAACATTCTGCGGTGGAGTGATTGTTTCTGTTGCAGAACGAACAATACCGTCTCTGTTCTGCAGGACCTCTTTTCCCGAATTCCGTGTTGGGTCCTTTATTTTGCCCAGGTCTGGGGTTATTCGGCTTATTCGCGGTGCGCTCTTCCCGGTTAGGGCTTCGTTTCTGTGCCTCTTTCCCGTTAGGCTTTAGGTCTCGCCTGAAGCTCTTGGCTTCTCCGTGGGCGGCCACGTACCTATCTGCGACCTTGACCAGATCTTCCAGTCTTTCCGCGCCCTGCTCTACTGAGAATGTTCTCAGCTCGGGGGTCATGGTTTCCCGTAGCTGTTCCCATACTAACAGTTCTGTCAGTCCATCATACGTCTTAGCCGTGGCTGACTGGCTAATCCACTTATCCAGCGTTGTGGACAACCGATCCGCGAACTGCGCATAGCTCTCTCCTTTCACTCTCCGATTGGTGCGGAATTTTTGCCGTAGCATTCTCCTGTTAGTTCGAATCCCGTTAGGAGTGCCTCTTTTACTTTGTGATAGTCAGTCACTCTGTCAGTCGGTAGCTTACTGTAGATGTCATAAGCCTTTCCTCTAAGCCCTTGACTAAGCTTAAAAGACCAATGAGTGGGATCTAGTTTATACTCTGTTGCTAGACGCTCAAACCTAGTCAGATAGAGATCTAGACCTTCTTCTCTCTCATTGAATGTTCCCAGTGGAAATGACATTCCTTGTACAGGGTTGGATGCTACCTCTAGCTGATCTGAGTGGGGAGGGGTTGAGGAAGAACTTGAAGCTCCTGATCCCAATCTTCTTAGCTCTAACTCATGCTGTCTTTCTTTTTCCTTTTCTTCCCTCTCTTTTTCTTTTCTGCCTCTCATACTCCCATCTCCTAACTTCTGCTTCTCTCTCTGCTGCTACCTTCTTCTGTTCTGCTTCTAGCTCTAATTTCCTCGTTTCTCTCTCTGCCTCTAATTTCTTCTGCTCTGCTTCTAGTTCTGCTTTTTTCTGTTCTCTCTCTGCAGCTCTCTCTGCCGCTTCGAGTTTCTTCGCCTCTCTCTCTGCTGCTCTCTCTGCCTTAGCCTCCTGTTTCTCTACCTCTGCATTGATATACGCAATTAGGTCTCCCCCTGCTAAGTGTAAAGCTTCCCCTAATTCCTTGAAGCGCAATCTCAAGGCCACTGGGTCCGACATTGTCAAAAGTGTCTATGAACAACCTCTGAATCACGTGGAATACCAAAACTCTAGCAATATTGCAAGTCAATAACAACAATGCAAAGACAATCAAATTCGTAATCAATAATAGAATAAAACAAGAGTCAAATGGCATACAACAGTTATTTAAGCAAAACCTGCAAAAGAACAATGCAACATACAGGCACAAAAATAATTGAAGCAAAAAAGTTTTTAACTAAAGAATAGTGCACCAAAACTGATCAATGTTATACACTATTCTAAGTTATTCTACTACTGCTGTTATCTAATTTTATTGTACTTAGATCCGGTTATACCCAATTCCTATTATACACAGATCCTGGCTAGGCTCGCCAATTAAAGTGTCACGTGGGGTTTATGGGCTCTGCACAATGGAATTATGGACCCTCACGTTTATTCGGTGGGAACTGCTAGTAAGTCACCCTATGAATTACTTTAATAAATTTATTTGTTTAGCTCGTTCTGTGTTAAGGTTGGGGTACAGAAATAGATAGAAAAATGGTAAAAGATTACTGTCACACTAGCTTTCACACGGCTATGAATCATATGTAGTCCAGCCACTTGATAACAGTTAAAATCACACATTTATTTCTTCTACTCTATACAAGATTCTCTAAGTACTAATCTAACTTAAAAAGTCTCAGTCACTGCTAATAGTTCGATCGCTGATAGTCTAGGCAGCTGTTATATCTTCCTCGGGCACTTGCTATTATATCTCATGTAGATTTGGACTACTGTGGTCCGTTTTACAGTTTCTGAAGAGTTGGACTACTGTGGTCCTGTTTCGATCAGTTTAAGTGCACCTTCGGTGATTACACTTAACTGCTAGATGGTGCGTGCGAAGTCCTTCTGTGAGGTAGCTTCTGGTCCACCTTTGTCGTTGTGTAGTTGGGTTCCCTTGCCACGCTGTGGGGTCTGACAGGGTGTTTTTCCGGGTAGCTCTTTCCGACTTGTGCGGTAGAGGCTCCTCAACCAACTCGTCGTTTCTGTGGAGTGGGACGCACAGGATAGCTCGCCTGCTCGTCTGTAATATAAGAGACGAAATTCTGCACAACCCTGAATAATCGGTTTGTGCAGAGCGTCTCACTGAAAGCCAAAGTAGCCCTCAGTGATAGCTCCACATCTCTATACATAAGCGACGAACATTCTGCTACTTCCGGGGTCCACTGGAATCTCACTCTAAATTCCTATACATACATAAATATCAATCGTGTCTAACTATACACATACAGAATTAATAATATTATAAACATTCAGTGGTACAGCCACTGGTCTGCAAACATACATATAAGTTAAACAACAGTGGTTCCGTACGGTATACAACATGGCGGCGCAACCGGTCGTGTTTCGCCACGTGTTCGGCTTTTCCACATGGTCACGCAAATTCGGATTAACAATTCACATTTATGCATAGCAAATTCCACAAACATAATTTCACAATAATATAAATATATCACGATGAAACAGAAGGGTGTTCATTTACCTGTTTGACAAGTTCAGGCCCGTGATGACTTGAGAGAATTCTGAGATTCTAAAGTCCTGCTTCCTGGTCTATGAGTGAAGAGATTTCTCTGCTAGCTATTTAGATGTTGACTCTTCCTCGTCTCACACACGACTGATTCAAACTCCGCTAGGGTCTGACACAGTCAAACTGCTCTACCCGCTTAGCCTGAGCTCTCATTGGTTAAAACGGTCCGATTCAAAGCTCAAGTGCTGACTCACTATGCTGTGTGTGGCTGGCTCGCCGTGTGTGGCCTGCGGTGTACCTTAATTGCTGCTGTGTCATATACTGACTCTCTACTGTTACAATTACTACACAAGGCTGAATAGTAATAGGCAGAGTTAAAACTAGCCAGTTCATGACAGACTCATGATGTTGTCTCTATGGTTTCATTTGTTTTTCTTACTCTGTCTGTCTCAGTCTTTCTATCTGATTTGGTATAATGTCTGTGCATTTTTTTTGGTTAATCCATTTATTTCAAATTGTCTATTAATTAAAATGATTCACTTTGACCCGCTAACGGTATAAACAATGTACTGGTTATTGGGCACTTGATCAAGTTATAACGCCCCCCCCCCCCCCCCCCCACCTCCCCAGCCAACGCCCAACCCTCTTGTTCCATTTGTCCCCCTTTCACTTTACCGCCCCCTTCTCTCCCCCCCCCCCCGCCCTCTCGCTCTCTCTCTCTGGATTGCTATAGTTAAATTTGTATATATGTGAAATGTGGCAGGTTAAAATGATTGTATAAATGTATTATGTTTGCAAGGGTGCCTAAAGCAAGGATGTATTGTACGAAAAAGCTCTAAGCTTAAAGTTATGATCCTTGTAACTTGTAATTGTAATAAACGTTTAAAGCCTAAAGTCTCTCTCTCTCTCTCTCTCTCTCTCTCTCTCTTTCTTTCTCTCTCTCGTTCTTCCTCTTCCCCTCCTTTCTCTCTCTCTCCCTCTCTTTTTTTAATCTCTCTCTCCTTCCCATCCCCTCCTCTCTCTCTCTCTCTCTCTCTCTCTCTCTCTCTCTCTCTCTCTCTCTCTCTCTCTCTCTCTCTCTCTCTATATATATATATATATATATATATATATATATATATATATATATTTCCTTTTGCTCATAAAAGTGTCACAGAGCAGTCCTCGATTAATTATAGTGTGTGTTTTTTTCTTTTTTTATTCCGCTGTCAGATTGTAACGTAATTATTCTGCATGCTTACCGAACCAAAGTCTTTCGAAAATGGATCACACCACTTGGCACTTTCATTGCTTGTTGCTGTCGTCGTCGTCATCGTCGTCGTCAACTTCATCATGATTACCTTCATCGTTGTTGTCGTCGCCGTCGGCATCATCATCATCATCATCATCATCATCATCATCATAGTCATCATCCCCACCACCACCACACCATCATCCTCAAAGAGAGAAGAGATAATGAAATAATAGAACACAATTTGTGTCAACGCGCCTTAAGTTCATCCGACATGGATGCAGCTAAAGGATAAAGAAAAAAAGTACAAAGGAAGAAGAATAAAGGACAAAAGAAAAATGCAACAGCGTTTGCCAATAGATTATTTTTTCTTTCGTTTTTTTTTTTAAGAACACAGTGGGTGACAATGCGCCATTAAAGACATCCGCTATGGATGCAGTACCTAAAGCACAAAGAACAAAAGGACAATAAAAAATTACCAAGAACAAAAGGAAAATGTAGGCTTAATAAAGTTGACCAATTTAACTTTATCTGAGTTCGCCTTTATCACATACATGTAATTTTATCGACGTGTTAAGGAGAAACCCTTCTGTTAATTGCTATTCAAATGAAACTTTCAAGTGTGTCAGACCGAACAGATAAATTCCTAAACTGGGATCAATGGCATATTTGACAATCTTTGTTTAGAAAACCAACAAACACCAGAAAAAATGGAGGGAGAGGGAGAAAGAAGAGAGAGGGGCGCGTGAATAGGAGGATAGAGAGGAACAGAGGAGAGATAATACGTGTGTGTATGTGAGAGAGAGCGAGAGAGAGAGAGAGAGAGAGAGAGAGAGAGAGAGAGAGAGAGAGAGAGAGAGAGAGAGAGAGAATAAATATGTATGGGTTTGCATAACTTTGGTTTTATCTAGACACGTGAAGTCTAAGTACCTACCAAACTTGAACAAATCCCTACAGTAGTTTGGGAGAAAATAGGATTTTAAAACTAACACACAATAAATTAGGATGACGTCATCCAATATGCGTACATTTTATTTTGTATTCTGGTAAGGTTTACTATTTCCTAACTAAATACAAAGTTTCAAAGAAATCCGTCCATTATTTTCCGGACGCAGGCAGGACGGACGGACACTGGCCAGGCGCCGGACGCCCCAAGCCAAAAACAGTAGTTTCCGAGCTTTACAGCTGTGGAACAAACAATCCTGGACGCAAGTGACAAGACTATAATTTTTCATCAAACTCTCTCAACCCACTCCCAACATTGTTAGCACTTCAAATACCACGCGGGACGTAGTTTGTAAGTAAAGTCGATCGTAACCTTCAAGCTGCTGGTAATTTAACAGACTTCTCTCTTATATTCTTACTAGTGGTTTTGTACACTGGCAAGCCAGGGTACACAGGTTGCTGTTTAAAATGTAGACAGAGAGACAACTGTTGTCTGCGAGTTTCATTTGGACGATGATACCTCCCCATATCCCGAACGTCGTTTTACTTGCCCCCCCCCCCCCCCCCCCCCCACACACAAACACACAAGCACTCACCATACCCCCTTGATACCTCCCCGAACCCACTTGATACCTCCCCATACCCCCTTGATACCTTCCGTACCCCCCTTGTAACCTACCTGTACCCTCCTTGATACTTCCCCGTTGATCGTTTCGCAGGTATGGATGAAAGGAATCGACCATCACCATACCCCCTTATATATACCCGTATCCCTGTTATGCCTACCCATGCCCCTTTAAACCTACCCGTAGCTCCCTTTTACCTACACGTACCACCCCATCCCGATCCTTGGTACTACTACTACTACTACTACTACTACTACTACTACTACTACTACTACTACTACTACTACTATTGAATATAGAATAATACAAAACGAAATCATAAAAAAACACCAAGGTTTTAAAAGAAAAATTGATATAAGATATAATAATAATAATAATAATAATAATAATAATAATAATAATAATAATAATAATAATAATAATAATAATAATAATAATAATTTATTATTATTATTATTATTAGTAGTAGTAGTAGTAGTAGTAGTAGTAGTAGTAGTAGTAGTAGTATTAGTTTATTAATAATAATAATAATAATAATAATAATAATAATAATAATAATAATAATAATAATAATAATAATAATAATAATAATAATAGTAAAAAGGTAAATAGCCTAAATTAAAAAGAAAAATATCCATATTGTAGTTTTAAAAAAAAATTATGGCCCTCGTGCGATTTGAACTTGGGTCGCTCTGCACGGTAGGCGAATGTTTTACCAAGTAAGCTACCAAGGCTTCCTAGAAAGTCCATCCATTTTTTGGTCTATATGGGAAAACATGCTGAAACCTCAATTTGATTTTTAATGGAAACGCGCGGAATGAGGCTATTGCAGTTTGTGGACATTTTGTTTATTTATTTATCTCAGAAACGGTTAAACGTTCGGTAAGGAAATGTCGGCTATAACGATTTCGCTGATTTTGAGCACACAGCAGGCCGATCCGTAGCGCCCAGCACCTGCCCAGATCAGCGTCCATACCGGACAAACTTTATAGTAGAGGCAAAGAAGGACTTCCGGCTAAGCAATTTATATATATATATATATTACCCTTTAAACAGCTGCAGTACCCGTACAATACAATACGCAATGTTGTACTACTTCTATATAATCTATCTGCATTCAGCATATACACTGTCTTCAGATCAGCCAGACTGACGTGTGATGAACGTGTACTGTACTGACTGTAGACATATACCTGCTCTTGACAAATGTCAACAATAGCTGGACTGCTTCGTATATTGAATCCAGAAGTGGATCTAAATCGTCCATCTTTTTTTATTTTATTTCTAATGTCTTAGTGGTGCTTCCGTGCAAAGATGCCTATCCTTCTTTTTTATCTTCAAGAAAAAGAAAAAAGGTCTCCGCCGAAAGACACTAAATCACTCCCTTTTCTAAGTCAAGATACATTTTTTTTTTAAAAGCACCCCGCCCCCTCTCCTTCCACCCCCTGTCCCCCAACCATCACACACCATGAACATTCTCTCCCCTTACATACCTCTTCAATTGAAAAAAGTCCAAAAACAACGTACGACACCACTTTTCTTCTCCTCCTTCGCTGCAGAATAAACAAAAGAAAAAAAAAGAAGAAGAAGAACTTGGGAGATCCACGCCCCTGGTCTGGATCACGAAGCCAGACAAGGGAACGTTACTGTCGCACTTACGAAGTTTTGCAGATTGCTTCCCCTGAATCGAAAAGAGTCGAATGCCTGATAGATATCTTGCAGTACTTCGCCTCTCTCTCTCTCTCTCTCTCTCTCTCTCTCTCTCTCTCTCTCTCTCTCTCTCTCTCTCTCTCTCTCTCTCTCTCTCTCTCTCTCTATGACAATCAAGACGTCAGCACTAACAAAAGGAATGCTACGTCGCGGACCTAAAGCAATAACCATATAATGTAATGTAATGCTGACATTATTTATTTATTATTGATATATCCATTATCTTGGTTTTGGTTACATTCTTTAATTATATTTTTTGGGCCATTAGATTGGATTGAAGTATTCTCACATGGATTACTTGTACACAAAAATGAGTAAGTTTCACTTTCAATGTTTTATTTAAAATCTTGTTATTGATTCAATGATTTTAGAATTCCACAAACATATACATACACTTAAACACATACACACACATACACACGCACAGGCACGCACGCACCACACATACACAAGAACATGTATGTACTTAATCAAAATATGTTTGTTATGCTAGTAGGCTTATTTAAAGCTGATTTTTTTTCAACAAGTTTAAGATTGTTTAGATTATAATTGATACTATCGGTTCATCTCATAAATCAAAACAACAATGATGTACATTCAAATTATAAACGACAATGCGTCCAGCATCCTATAAGTAATTGATAATTTGACTGAATTGTCCTTTGACACATCTACGTTGAGTTAAGTAAGTAGATTACCGTCCCCGGACACATAAGCGTATAGGGGACTTACACATCTACGTATCGTTCGGCTGGGATTTTATACTGTAGCGCATGTACTAATCCTCCTTTTGTTATCATTACAATAACAACAACAACTACTACTACTACTACTACTACTACTACTACTACTACTACTACTACTACTACTACTACTACTACTATTACTGCTATGAATGTGTGTGCGTGTGTGTAAGCGCGCGCTTTCATTTCATAACATGTTTTGTGTGTTTGTGTGATACATTAATTTGTGATATTTCTTGTGATCAAACTTTTTTTTAATTATTTAATATCTCCTTTGGAATATTGATTCTGTATAATTGTGACCAGATGGTTGAGAAACTTGTGCATCTGTAGAATGTAGGACAGTTTTATTTTTTATTTAATGAATAATGTGTGTGTGTGTTTATTTTTATTTTTATTTTATTTTATTTATTTTTATTTTATTTTACCTTAATGTCCCTTTTCATAGGGAAATTCTGGGCCGCCTCCCCTGGGGAAGGCGCAGTCGCAGCCTGTGGCGCGCCCAAACCCGACCTACCTAATGCCTCGGTCACACAGCACTCCACGTCTTAATCACGTACAAAAAGTTCGGAAAATCTGGTGGACGTGGTCGTACGTGGTAATTTTCGGTCAATTTTGGTTTGGCCGTGCTTTGGACGGGGTATGGCCGTCGGCGGCTGTTCCACTGCTGAAGCACTGCCTAAGCACGGCTAACCACGTCCAGCCACGTGTAAGCCTAAAAAAATTTGCACATGTTCTAAAACGAGGGGGAAAAGGCGGCAAGTTATACCGATCCAGATCTTGTACAAAACACCTCCAGTCATTTGCAGTATGCCTGGAAAGAAGGGTTCCTCTGCCAAGAAGAGGTCGACGAAGGCTCCCCAAGACTGCCAGGCCCAAGTCACAGTCCAGGTCCATATATGCCGCAAATCAGAAGTGATACAGAAGTGATTAGGCAGTGATCGGGACGTATTTCGAACTTGTTCGAGACGTCGTTAGGTAGTGCTATGTACGTGGAAAAATCCATTTGTCAGTGATAAGCCGCTAAACACACGCTATTTCCCGTGATTCCAACGCGGTACATGCGTCCAATGACCGTGCTCTGGCCGTGACTGAACGCTAAACTTTCGCGTCTTACCGCGTCTCCCCAAGTTTTAATCACTGCCGGAACACGGATTACCACGCGTGTTTCACGTGTGTTGCACGTCTTTACCGCGTGTGTTACCCGTGGTTGTGCGCGGGCTAAAATTTTGAGCAGTTCAAAACTTTTTGCCGCGTCCGATGCCGTTCAGATTTCTCCCCGCGTCCTGCCACGTCTATACCTCGACCGTAGCTCGTCTTAACCTCGACATCAACGCGAACAACAACGTCCACTCCACGGGTAACAAATTTTGGACGCGCTTTGGCCGTGATTCAGCCGTAAAGGGCTGTGTGACCGGGGGCTTAACAATAGTTGTAATTTTTGAAATTTTGCTGGGGAAGCAAACCGAAGTACCCGGAGAAAACCCCCGAGACGTTGCCCGAGTCGAAAGTAAATAATATTCGGAGAAACATAACGCCCCGATGCTGGATCGAACCCACATCTGTCAGGCGCCATTGGTTTCTGGCCTGTGGACAAGGCAAGTTAGTCCCGCCGTATCCCACTTGGCCACACAACGTTCGCTGTGTGTGTGCGAAGAATGCGTTATGATTAGTCTCTTTTATATATGCTGTATGTTCTTGCCACTTGTAAATTGGATTTTTTTTTTTTTTTTTTTTTTTTGGGGGGGGGGGGGGGTTATTTGAGTGATGATCTTTGCGCCTGTCCAAGTTCATTAATGAGGTAATGAAGATTTGTTGAAATTAACAACAACGACAACAACAAACAAACACTACTTCTACTACTACTACTACTACTACTACTACTACTACTACTCTTCTAGTATCTCCTCCTCTTTTTCTTCTTCTTCATCTTTCGTCATTCTCTCTCTCTCTCTCTCTCTCTCTCTCTCTCTCTCTCTCTCTCTCTCTCTCTCTCTCTCTCTCTCTCTCTCTCTCTCTCTCTCTCTCTCTCTCTCTCTCTCTCATCATCTGTTCGTGTTGTCAATTGCATTCACTTTCACACAGTACTGGATTCTGTTAGCAAAGTTCCGCCCCTGTCTGCTCGTGCATTTTACTTCTCACCATTTCTTTCGTTTCGTTCTCCGATCCGGAGTCTAATTTTTAAACTTATTTTTATTTCGTCAGCTATTCTTTCGGGCACCGATCTTTACTTTCGGTTTACCCGATTGTTACAGGGTGTCTTGGACTTTGCAACTGACGCTATAATCTTCTCTTTTACTCAGTCAGGGGAGCAGACTCCGATATTTCAAGATACGCAGCTCACGTTTGACATTCATTTTGAGCGTGGATCTGCATTTTTTTAATTACACCATGTGCTTTTTTGGTTCTTTTTTTTTCCCCAAAACAGTTTTGTCTCTGGCGCCGGTTCGTGTTTTTGTTCGTGCTTGCGCTGAATCCTGCACTTTTCCTTTTTTTTTCTCTTCTCTCGCATGCTCTCTCACTCCCGATGTCGTTTTCGAGTGCGATCTGCATTTTTTATCGTATCAACAAATTTTGCTCTTGTGTCGATCCGCGTTTTTTAAGGTGTTTGGGATGTTGCCGGGCGGTAGCTAATCCGTGGATTCTATTGGCTGAAACTCGTAATGGAGTTACGTGTCTTGAATGGCGGCAAAAAGAGGCATCGTCAGATGTTTTAACATTTTGACAAACTCCGAAATTCCATGGTTTTGCCCGACTTTTTTTTTCAACACAAGCTAGGCTTGGTGCCAAGATTGTGCAAGTTTAATCGATAATCTTGACTCGGTTATGCACCTATTATTCTGTCTTATGTGAACATTGTACACTTTTCCTTCCACTGTCAAAATAAATGAACGATTTACAAATAATGTTGTTGTCGTTGGTGGTGGTGATTATGAAGGTAGTGTAATTGTTATTGTTGTTTGCTTGCCGATTTTTTTTAATTTAATTCTTTCTTTCTTCTTCTTCTTCTTCTTCTTCTTCTTCTTCTTCTTCTTCTTCTTCTTCTTCTTCTCTTCTCTTCTCCTCCTCCTCCTCCTCCACCTTTGTGTGTGTGTGTTTGTGTGTGTGATTATGGTGTTTGTGTTGTCGTGGTGGTAGCAATGAACTTTTGCTATTCTTGTTGGCGAGGATGGGGGGGTGGGGGTAGTGTTCTGGGTTTTGTTGTGGTGATGTTGTTGTAGCTGTTGTTGATGTTTGCTGTTGTTGTTGTTGTTGTTAGTGATGGTGATAGTGGCAGCTGACTCTATTTTGCAGTTTGAATATATGGTAGTTAAGGTTTATTACGTGATTGCATTATCATCTTATAATTTCACAAATAAAACAAAACGGCAAGCCATTGAAATATATTACCAGACACACTCGTAGCTGAAAAACAAGCATTTTCAAAAGTCTTAATCTTCTTGGCTGTGTCCTCAGTCGGCTTTATCCCCAAACAAAACAAAAATAATAGCAAAATAAAAACGGAATAATAGACCACGCTCTAATCTGTCGGATTAAATGTTAAAGCTCCTTCGAATGAGAGTATAAACCGAGGTCTAGTCTGTGGACGCACGCAATCCATCGCACGGATTTTAAAGATCCTGACGCTCATGTCTGAGACGGGGTGAGTGTCGGCTACACAAATATACCCAGCACGCATTAGGTCCCTTCTTTCCATCTTCGTTTGCCAGGATTGTGCTCAGTCGTCTGGGCGTAAGACAGTGCGCCCAAAGGCTGCATGTGGGCGCCTTGAGTTAGATCCTGTGTCGGCCAGCGCTTTGAGCGGCTCTTGAACTGAAAAAGCGCTATATAAAAGTAAATAACTAAATAAGATAAATTAATTAAAGCTAGCGCTGTGGAAGAACAGATGTTGAAGACTGTTGACATGTTGTGGTTTCTTTTAATCTTCTTTCCTAACATTCCTTCCTTTTGCACCTTAACCCTTCCCTCTTCCCTTTTCCCTTTTCTGTTCCCTTCTTTTTTGCACCACTCCACTTCCTTTTTCTTCACCTGTTTCTTTATTTCTTCTTCCTTATCCATTTCTTTTCTTCTTCTTTTTTTCCTCTTCTCCCTTCTTCGTACCTTCTTCACCTTCTTTTCTTCTCCCCTTCCTTTCCTTCTTTCTTTTCCTTCGCTTTCTTTTCTATTCCTTCACGCTTCTTCCTCTCCACACCACACTTCTTCTCTTCCCCTTCTACCCTTCCCCTCTTCTTCTCATCCCCTCTCTTCTCACCTTCTTCTCTTTTCCTTCTTTTCTTCTCTCTTCCTTGGTTTCACTGGGATTTGTGCATATCGAACAGGATTATTTTGCTTTCAGATTGCTTGTGGTCATCTTCACTTTGTACCGTATGGGTAAGGTGTCAATTTTAATTTCGTTCTTTCTATCGGGACGTCTTGTTTGCTGTGTTGTACGGTTTTAGTTGGTTTCTTATATCTACGTTGTGTATCGTTTTCAAATTATCTGCGGTGGATGGCATTCTTTTTGTTTTTACATCGTTTTATCTTCCCTTTTTTTGGCGTGTGTTTTGTTGACGCGGCGTTTTTCTATTTTTGTTGTTGTTTTTTTTTTATCTCTTTTTCAGGGATTGGTGTTGATGACAGTTTTTGGTTGGAGGTTACATGTTCTATATTATGACACATTTCTTAGATTACTCTGTTCTTATTGTCAGTTAAATATAAAAATAAATTCTTAGGAGCTGGTGGACAAAAACTAAATGCTGCTACTCTCTATATAGCTTTACATTCGTATGGCGTTATCGGTTTCTTTCTGCTCTGTATCGAATGTTCTTACCCGTGGATTCATTAGTATATGAGTAGTCGGCCACCGAGAGTATAAGTGGCTCTGACCAGCCTTCTCTCTTGGTATTTTTTGCTTTCTTGGTGTTTTGTGTGTTTTTTGTTTCAGTGGGTTCGTCGCTTATCAACTTGAATGAATTAATTATTGAAGATTATAGATTGATTATTAGTCAGCGTTTCAACAATATTATTAGCAGAGGTGGATTCATGTTCTGGCTGGTATCTGATTAATTAAATTACGTAATTATTAATTTTCTTAGTTATTCTTTTATTATTTATTATTATTTTCTTTTCATTTATTATTTCTTCCTTATTAATTTTAGTCTTATTCTTTCTAATTTTTTTATTATATTCCTTATTCACACGTCACTGTCAGCGCCCTTTGTTTATTATTCTATCTTTTCCTTTTCTCATTATTCTCTTTCTTCCCTTCTTATATAGACATTCCTATTTTCCTTTCAACACCCCCTTCGTCTTTCCCTGCTTATTCTTCCTTCAAACAATTGCTACATTTTCCCTCTCTTTTTCTTTTTCCTGCTCTTCCTTCTCCTTCTTCCTATGCTCTTCTTTTTCTTCGTTCTCTTCCTTACCCAACCTCCCCCCCCCCCGCTTTCTTCTTGCGCGTCTTATCCTTCTTCTGTGTGTTCTTGTTACTTCTCTTCTTTCTTATTGTTCTTCTTTTTCTCTTCTTTTGTGTCTTTTGGTTCCTATGCTTTAATTTTTCATTACGTGGCAAAACCCCACCTGCAACGTTCCTTCTTTTATCTTGTCTCTTTCCTTTCTTCTTCTTCTTCCTTAGTATTCTTCTTTCCATCTTCCTTCACTTAACTTCTTCTCTTCCCTTTAATTCCTTCTTCTTATTCCTTTATATTTTCCATTTATTCCCTCTTCCCCCCCTTCCATTTTTTTGAACAGTTTCCTTTATTCAGTTCTTGCCCACCTTAAGCTGCCATTAACATTTAATCCGATTTTTTGCTTCATGCTGTGCAGTTGACGCCCTTGTCCACTAGATCAAACAATGGAATCATACAGTCTGCTTGTTCTTCTTATGTGAATAAAAAATGTTTGTGTGTGTGTGTGTGTGTGTGTGTGTGTGTGTGTGTGTGTGTGGGTGGGTGTGCGGAGGCATAAGCCCTTAAAATGGGTGACTAACCTTGCTCTTTATGCAGGAAATGGGTGAGTGTATTAGTCACCCAGAGTTTTCCAGCCACCCACTTTTTTCTAAGTACGCAGGAGTGCTCTTTTAGTGCATGGGAGTGCAGTTGTAGTGCATGAGAGTGTTTTTAGTACACAGGAGTGCTCTATCCGGGACGGAGAAAATACAGTGAATTTCCGAAGAATTTTTAAACAAAATTCGACCTATTTCGTCGCCTATAGGAGACGAACTAGGTCAACTTTCTAGAAAAGGGTTAGGGTAAGGGCTAGTTGCAGCGCTACAACTAACCCTTGCCCTAACCCTTTTCTGTCAAAAATCACTTTCCGATTCCTACATTCTTAGTAAAACCCAGTCTTGGTGTTTTACATACTTGTGTGGGTGTGTATGTGTGTGTTTGCATGGGTTTTCATTTATGTCTTTCCCGATAATCTTTTTGCTTGTTGTTTATTGAAGTCATTTTTCTCCTAGTAGACTACATAAATGTAAAGTTGTATGATGAATTAAATTCTGCGTTTATGAATACTGGTTTGTTTTTCTGTTGTGTGTGTGTATTTCGAGATCATTTTCTTGTTTGTTGACGCTTGAATGTTTTTCTCTAGTACATAAATGAAAAGTTATAGACTTACATTTTGGTCTATGTTTCTCTGCTGTCTCATTCTGACGGAATAAGTATTCCATTGTTTAATTTGTTAACAAGTCTTTTGTTTTGATAACACCAATAAAATATAAATTAGACACCAGGAATCTTGTACACTAGCAATAGATCATCAGCCATTCCAGCAAGGTCCTCCTGAAAATAATACTCAACAGGTTGAAACCCCAAGCTGAACAAATCAGCTGAAAACAAGCAGGATTCAAGGCAGGGCGAAGTACGACTGAACAGATTTGCAAGCTAAGAATAAGCTGCGAGAAATACCTACATATACAGCACCAACAACAACTATATCATGTGTTCGTAGACTTCAGTAAAGCGTTTGACCGAGTCTGATATGCAGCTCTGTGGGCAACCATGAGGGAGTTACGTTTGTGTGTCTGTGTGCGGGTTTGTCAATATTTTTTTTTGATTGATTGATTGTTGCTTTAGGTCCAGCGGACTCTTACGAGCCAAATCAGGACCGGACAACCCCCAATCCGCATAAAAGATCTGCCGAAACAACCCTAGTGGGAAAATTGAATGCCCTCCACCGGCCAGTCACTTTACAATAAAGACATCCCACGCAGGGGACGGCTGAGGCTTTACCCCAACTACTCGAACCCCCGGTTACAAAAACAAAATAGAATACAAACATCATTATAAATCATCAACAAAACACATACATATAAAATGCCTATAGTGCTAAATAATAACATCATAGGAAGCCCTAGTGACCACCCGGCAGAAAGCGTCCAACACTCCCAAGCTGATCCAACAGACCTCATACACAAACAAGGAGTCTTGTCCAGGAAGAGTTTTCAAGAAAAAAGGTAGGTTATTGATCTAGCGAAGAAGAAGATAGTATAGCAGAGTGATAGAACAGATCAGGAATGGGAAAGAGCAAATGAGGAAGACAGCGACAGTGGGAATTTAAAGCACTAAATTTCCAGAAAGTGGGGATACTTTTTATACTGAAACCCCCGGCACTCCAACGGGGGTATTGTTGCCGCAGTGAATCAGTCATGCCTACAAAGGCAAGACGGGTTTTCAACTGGGGCTTTCACTTTTCCCTTTATAGGTTAGAACAATCTACAGTGGCAAGATTGCTCATGACCCCAAGGGGTGGGTTTGTCAATAAAACGATATAGTTAATATCTGTACCTTTGTTGGTTGTTCGGTCTATAGTGCTGAAGCCTTCTAACCTGTTGCTCTCTAAAAGTGTTTCGTGTGCACATTATGTTGCCTTTTATAATCTGTACATTTAGTATAGTTGCAATACAGAATTAAAAATGGTGTGTGTGTGCGTGCGTGTGTGCGTATGCGAGTGTTCGTGTCTGACAGTCTAAATGTATAAAGTCAGGCTCGTTAGTCTGCTTGTATTAAGTTTGCGCAAATTTTAAATGACAAACTGTTGCTGTGCTAATCGCTGTACATACAGCACGCAGCACTGTAGCAGTTTGCAAAAAAAAACTTTATGCACATATTAATTAAGATTAATCATTATTTCATAATTTGCATTGTTTTGTCAATCATAATTTTCATTAATATGGTCAGAGCAAAATGTAAGGTCGTTGGGTTTATGACCTCCTTTTCTTTCTCTAGGCCAGCTTAATGAGGGCGGTGTATCTCTACATCGTTGTTTTATCTTCCCCGGTCCTAAAAAAAAATCAATGTACCCATTCACGGCTGGGTGGACTGTTTAATCTTTTTTGTGTCGTTTAGTGGTTGCCTTCCAAGAATGATTACCCATCCAAGAACTAACCATTCCCGACGGCAAACTTGTTTTTTCCAACCTAGTTCCAGTCATTCACCCAAAAAGGAAATCACCGAAGTCGAACGAAGCTCTCCGATGTGTTACGAAATGATGCTTGCATGACTACGACTAGCTGACATTAAAAATGATCGCTGTTGTTTCTAATTCTGTTCGATTTACACAGATTTAGCATTTCGCAACGGTATACTTTGTTAATATGGGCATAATTATTTTTTTTTCTTTTTTTTCCAATATTTTTGTTTATTTCAATAAATTTACATACTGATAACACACACAGAAACACACCAAGCATTTTCAAACAACAATAACAACAACAACAGAAAAAGAAAAAAAAAAGAAAATAAAATAAAATAAAATAGAATAAATAAATAAAGGTGTACACTTATAAAATCACTTTTTTATACATTAGCCACTGGTCATTAAATCTATTGCATTTCATTTTGATGTTAGCATTAATTTTTTCTATTTCATACCTGTTCTTAAGCATGTTGATAAAGGCATCCAGGGATGGTATTTCTTTTTTCATTTTACATGTATATATATATGATTTTGCAAGTAACAAAATTAAATCGAATATTGCATCTGTTTTGCAATTTTTTTCACATCCAAACAAAACCAAGTGTTCATTAAATGACAAGTTACTAGTATGTTCACAGGTGTTTAAGAGTCTTTGTAACCCTAACCAGAAACTAGAGATGTATTCGCAACTCCAAAAGATATGTTGAATATTTTCCTTTTCTCTCTTACAAAATGAGCAGAGATTGGCATTTTCAAGGCCCATGCTCTGACATACAATATTCGTGCCAAGAATCCTGTGTACAATTCGTATCTGTAGCCATTTTAACTTAACATCTTTTATTTGTGCAATTCTTTGAAAAATGAATTTCCAGTCCACATTTCGTGTAACCCTAACATCCCATTTTGTACAACAATTTGGTAAAATATTAGGTTTTGCAAGAATGTCATTACAGCAATTTTGCTCCTTTAAATACGGAACACAGTATTCGCTGGGCTTTGCAGCACTCAAATTTAACCAAAAAATTATTATTATTAATCTTAACATCAGATTCATTTAAGTACTTTTTGATGGCCTGTACACACCCACTATATGTTACAAAATCAGTGTCAATGTTATATTTAGTCTTAAAAGCTTCAACTGTTAAAAAATGTCCATCTTCTTGAAGTAGGTGTGCTATCTGATATACACCTTTTTTAATCCACTTTTTACAGCAAAAAGGTCTATTACCAATCAAAATCTTGCCATTACACATAAGTGGTTCGGAAATCAACTCTTCCTCATTTTCCACCTGAATTTGTTTACCAAAATCAAAATGCGCATTAAATACATCACACCAGAAATCATTAACATTAACAAAATTACAGACTGCAGGGCCCACTTTATCCAGGAATGATATAAAAGTATCACCAGAAGTTAAAATATGCTTCCATTTTTTATTACCAGTTAAAGAGTTTACGTATCCAGGTTAATTTTAATGCGTTCATAAACTTTCTAATGTCTGGAATTCCAATACCACCTTCACTAATGCTTTTAGTGGAAACTTTCCTGCTAATTTTATCAGGTTTCATGTTCCAAACAAATTGAAAAGCAGTTTTCTGAATTGCATCAACAATATAATCCGGTGGATTGGGCAACAGTAACCACAAATGCACAAGCTTAGATAATATTAAAGATTTTAGAACAGCGACTCTACCGATAGGTGTAATTTGTCTCTTGAGCCAGATTTTGTATAAAGACTTTATTTCCATAAACTTTTCATCAAAATTTAATTGTACACAACTTTTTAAATCATTAGAAAACCAGATTCCAAGAATTTTAAAATGTTCAGGGTTCCACTTCATTTGCAAATGAGGCATATATACTACTGATGGGCATAATTATTATCGAACATATTTAATAGTTGTGTTCCTTGATTTGCATTTTGTTAGTTCTCAGCAGTAGCTGTAGGGCCAATAATAGCATTGCCCATTTCCTGCCTAGAACCAAGTAGACACTGTTATACATAGGCTTAATCTACATTATTATATTATAAGTCAGTCTCCTCGCAGCAAAGAAGCTCACTAGCTGAATATAATTATTAGACCTGTATTGTTTGTTTTATACGTAAATAAATGTATAAACTATATCTATTCTAATTAATAATATTTAGGCCTATACTTTATAATATTCGAATCTTGAAATTTCATGAGAAGGACGAGTAGGCTAAGCGAATTTTTTTTATAACTCGAGATCAGAGTTAAATTAATAGTTAGTTATTCATTGCTTACAAGGTCCATCGGACTGCAAAGAGCCGAATCAGAACCACAAAATCAAGACAACTCGATATCAGAGTTAAATTAAAAGCTAATTAGTTATTCATTGCTTACAGAGTCCAGGGGACTGCAAAGAGCCGAATCAGGACCACAAAATCGAGACCACACCTTCGCAAGTAGTAGTAGTAGTAGTAGTAATAGTAGTAGTAGTAGTAGTAGTAGTAGTAGTAGTAGTAGTAGTAGTAGTAGTATAGTTATTTAGTTAAATCTTTAATTGATTTATTTGTTTTGTTTGTGTGTTATTATTATTATTATTATTATTATTATTATTATTATTATTATTATTATTATTATTATTATTATTATTATTATTATTATTGTTATTATTTGTTTCTTTTAATTATTATTATTATTATTATTATTATTATTATTATTATTATTGTTATTATTATTATTATTATTATTATTATTATTATTATTATTATTATTATTATTATTATTATTATTATTATTATTATTCCTACTTTTAAAAAATAAAAGAATAGTGTGCTGCTGTGCGTGCTCAATGGTGTAAATATGGTCAATGACGTTTTGTTTGTTTTTGCTGAAGTTGGGTGTAACCCGAAATATTCAGATGGTGTTACTGGTTATTTTTTCTTATAGATTTAACAACGTTTTCAGATGATTTATAGAAATTTCCGCCCGCCACGCATCATTTTTTTAATACGTGTTTCTCATTAAAATACATATCATTGAAATACATATAACAAATTTACTGTATCACTTAAAAAGAATAATATTAGTTAAATAAATAATTGTTTTGGTGCTTGCAATAAAAATGTCACTGTTTTTTGAGACCATTATAAACTTGCATTGGCTTGTTGTGCTGAAGGGACATCAACGTATCCATAGCGCTTTGAAGTTTTGTCATGGTTTTATTGTTGATATAGATGTGAAATCGTTGTATGTGTGCTTTATGTGTTATGTATTATTTTACTCTTTATTACTAATTGTGTCAGTATATTATTCATCATAAAATAATAATAATAATAATAATAATAACTGCTTCAAAATGAAAATCTCGACTTGAGCTTGAAGCTGTGCAGATCAAACTAGAATTAGGTCAAGAAGCAACAGCGGCTATTTTTATGCACGGATGTTTCACCACAGGCTCTGAAGTCTTTTCTTTTGTCTTTAGGATCTCATCTTTAATATGATGATGATAATCATTATTGTCAGGGTGGCGACGTGGTGATCGTCCTTAACGCTGATGCAATAGGACGTTTAGCTTCGTTGTTCCTTCCTTTTGTCTTTGTAAACTCCTAAATACGTACATAGTATAGTATGCAATTGAAGCCTACGAAAGACGAGACTTCCAAGCCTGTGGTTTCACGTAGTCCTGCAAGCATTCGTTCGTAAAACATCGGATAGCTTCGCTCGACTCGGAGAGCTTCGTTCGACTTCGGTAATTGCCTTTTTCGGGAAAGTGACTGGAACTAGGTTGGAAAAAACAAGTTCGCCGCTTCCCGACGTTGCTTTAACATCTCTGACAGTGTTGCTTTAGCATGAAACATTGCTTGCGTGTACCTTAATCCCTACACTACTGCGATAGAACAAAAACAAACAAGCGCAGAAAGAAAGAAAGAAAGAAAGACATAACACATAAGACATAAGACATTTTATTTCGCTTCAACTTTTACATCGAAGAAATCTCGGTGCGCATGGGGTACTCAGTTGTGTAGGCCTATATAATGTAATTTGCTTATGTTTATACAGAAGAAATGCACACAATTAAAAGCAAGCAATCGTGCATAACAAACACAATCATACATACACATATACCAGCATACAACAACCTTCCGACACTAGGGTGGTTAAATCAATTATAGATTAACACAATGTCTCATCAGAAAGAAAGAAAGAAAGAAAGAAAGAAAGAAAGAAAGAAAGAAAGAAAGAAAGAAAAAGAAAGAACAGATTAACAATAATTATCA
>CM072525.1:35506317-35528817 GCA_036898135.1 Oncomelania hupensis
AGAAGAAGAAGAAGAAGAAGAAGAAGAAGAAGAAGAAGAAGAAGAAGAAGAAGAGTTGAAACGCCCGTTAAAATATTTTATTTATATCAGGTATATTGCGTCAAACTGTCCTTTAATTTCATTCTGTCTACCTTGGGTTCTTTTTTTTTTTCAACCGTCTTTTCTTAAAATCTTCCTTCATTTCGTTATAATATCCCTCTGAGACACAGTAAGCAAAGTACTCAACGGCAGAGCAACTGAAGTATTGAATGTCAAGCCATAACACTGCAGCCCGTAACGGCGGTGGTTCAACGCAGGCTGACCGCCTGGAGTGCCGAAAAACAACAACAACAAAATTAAAGATGACCCTTCGAGCTGACACAGTGCTGCCAATGTGCTCCTAGTCCTTTGGATGAGAGTATAAACCGAGGTCTAGCTTTGTGCGCGCACGCATTCCATAGCACGGGCTTTAAAGATCCTGGCGCTCGCGTCCTAAACGGGTGAGTGACGGCTACACAAACACTCCCAGCATGCACTAGGTCTCTTCTCCCCCATTCCTGGCTCTCGCCGAGGTTTGCACTCAGGTGTCTGAGAGTCTCACAGGTTCGCCACGAAAAGGGTTCAAGGCCCTTGGGCGGCTTGAGTTAGATCCTGTATCGGCCTGTTACGTTGAAACACGAAGGATAGCATGTCTGAAACGCGCACGATAGATCTAATCGTTTCGATTTGCAAAGTATTCAATAATTGAGTTTATTTACCTTTGATTTGAGTTTGCGTTGTGGTTAGAAGAAGTTTTGTATAACGTTGATAATTTTCGTTAGTCGATATTATTGGAGAATTCTCTAGATCTGCTTATTTACTGTCGATGGAAATTTCCCGATAAATGTCGAAGTTTGAGAATGTTCCAGGAATGTGTATAGAGATGTATGACGTAAGTCAGTGATGAGGATCTTTCATTTGATTGGTGGTAGTGCGTCATTTCTACCGTGTTCTAAATTGTTCGGGAAAAGAGAGAGGCTATATAATTATGTGCCGCACTGTTTTGAGAGAGATTGTTGATAGTGAGTTGGAAAGTAAAAAGTTGAGAGTGGAAAGGCGATTGAGCGATTGTATGCAGTTGTTGATGTGTGCTGAATAAAAGTGGAAAACTTCATACGAAGACTTTGCCTTGTTGCTGCTGAGTGAGCAGGCTGCGTGGATAAACGAATCAATTACACCTATCAGGATTTCAAGCATCGGGGCTGAATCACATACTGATAGGAAAACACTAACATCGAACGGAGTGTAACACGGCCACTGCCTTGAGAAGCTCTTTAGCTTAAAAAGCGCTACATAAGAACCGTTACAGAAAATACAGGTATTTATGTCGCGTTCTGCCAGCCTTTGTAAGAGCGTGAAATCCATTAGTACTGTCATGTATCACTGAGAATATCAACACACCCTCCAGGGTTATCAATGATTATGGTATAACCTTTCACCGTTAAATGTTATCCGCCATCGATAGAGCATTCGTCAATGCACATTTTGAAGTTGGGACCTCCCCTCTTCGCATTTTAAATGTTACGCTGGCATCGATCATCCGTATATCTCAATCAAAACGGTCTTTTTCAAGCTGTCAAGTTACGGTTGCAAGCGTAATGAATGGTTGCCTTCGTTACGACTGAACTCAGTGTAAAAAATCAATTTTTTTAAAAAAGAGAAAAAAGATGAAAAGCCATTCAAATGTTTTTTTTCCAGACACACATACACACCCACACACACACAAACACACACTCATCAACCGAATATAAAGCATTTTCAAAAGTGTTAATTGTCTTGGCGGTGAGTTGTTTCGGCATAATATCCTACAGAAAGCAAAAAAAACCACAGAAACCATGGAATGAAAGGCCACTGTCTGTCTGAACTGTTAACAAGCAAAACAATCTTCCAAATCGGCTGAGCCAATTTTCAGAGACAGGGCAAAACCTGTTTTAGGAAATGGTTAAGGGCAATGATCTTGACGTGACCTTTGAAAAAGTGCAAATTGAAACGAATTAACTAATACTAATAAGGATATTTATCAGGCGCTTTTCCTAGTAAGGAACAGTTCAAAGCGAACCCTCACGCATTCACATATTATTCATTAAACATTAGTACCATACATATACTTATATGGCTCGGATCAGGCGATATCATTAAAGCGGACTGGGGGAGAGACAATAATAAACAAAGAGATTCCCCACACATGCACACACAAACAGGCACACACACAGGCATACGCACACACAGGCATACACACAAACAGACATACACACAGGCACACGCGCACCCACACATACACACAAACAGGCACACACACACACACACACAGGCATACAGGCAAACCAAGTACATGCGCACGCACGCACAAAAAAAAAGATGAGGCAATATGGAAAAAACAGTTTGAAGACAGGACAGATCAGGAGAAGACTGTGGAAGAGTTGAATTCAGCATACTTAGTAGTAGTTAAAATATAATTAGAAAAGTAAATATAATGAATGCGGGTGTAACATCGCAGCTTGACCGAGTATCGTAGCTTGACGGGACTCATTGCGCAGGCACCAGGTCAAGTCCGGCCGGCGTTTCGCGATGTTTTTAGGCGTCGTACATGGGCCGAGCTAACCCTAACCATAACCCTAACCCTTTCTCGTTAACACTGCCAGATTTGAATGAACGAAGCAGTGCTCGGGCCGACTACGATAGCATTGTGCGCATGCGTCGAATTTTGTAATGCGTTTTAAATTTCGACCAATCAGAATGCTCCCAATCGTTCCCAGTCTGCTGGCGATACCCGGCAGTTTGATGACGTCATACCGGTTCAGTTATACTTAATTTAAAGATATGTCCAAAAGTATGCTTTGATGTTCAAAAAGCTAAATTCGGATTGGCGGACTTATCGACTGACCGACAATCGGACTGCAACTGAAGGGCGGCCCATGATTCCAAGCACCTATATACCAAAGCTCCCCTACAAATTATTTCTACCGTTTTTTTTTAATTTGATACATTTTAAAGAAATCGGTTTTAGAAACAAAATGGCTCCAGTGACCTTGACCTTTGCGGTTGAGCAAAGGAAGGCAGGCCACTAACCAGCATGCAGGTAGCGATCCTATGGAGGTTGGTCAAAACCACTGAGCCAACTGCGCCCCTGCACATTAATAATAATAATAATAATAATAATAATAATAATAATAATAATAATAATAATAATAATAATAATAATGATAATGATAATAATAATAATAATGATAATAATAATAATAATAATAATAATAATAATAATAATAATAATAATAATAATAATAATAATAATAATAATATTAATTATAATAATAATAATAATAATAATAATAATAATAATAATAATAATAATAATAATAATAATAATAATAATTATAATAATAATCATCATCATCATCATCATCATCATCATCATCGTCGTCATCATCATCATCATCTTCATCATCATCATCATAATAAAAACAATAATAATAATAATAATAGTAATAATGGTGCCTTTTTGAGAATGGAGGTTAGTTGGTCATTGTTTATAGAGTCCAGCGGACTGCAAAGAGCCGAATCATGACCACTAAGAGGTTAGGGGGAAGACTATATTTATTTTTTAATTTGTTAAAGTTCGGCATTAGGGCTTGTCTGCAACTTTAGATGTTACTGGAGGTCAAAAACACCTAAAAACAAAAAACAAACCCCCCCCAAAACACCTATACAGCAATTAAAAAATATCAAAACGGTTGTGTTCTTGAATTAGTGTGAATCCAGAGATAAATAATAATAATAATTCCTATCCTATCCTATCCTGTCCTGTTCCGTAACCCGGAGGTCGTAGGGCACCACAGATGATCGTTTAACCAGCATACGCCATCTTTCTCTGTCCTCAGCAGCCCTGATGGCTTCGATCAGTGTCAAACCAGTCCATTCTCGAATGTTGTCCTCCCACCTCCTTTTCGGTCTCCCTCTTCTTCTACCTCCTTGTACTGTGCCTTGCAGAATGGTCTTTGCAAGACCTGATGATCTGGTGACGTGGCCATACCATCGGAGTTTCCGTTTCTTCACCACTGTGAGCAGGTCATTGTGTTGTCCAAAGGCTTGTGTGATGGTCTGTCGGATTTCGTCGTTGGTGATGTATTGGGTATAGGAAATGCCCAGAAGTCTTCTGTAGCACCTCATCTCAATGCTTTGTATTCTTCGTTGCAGATCTGCTGTGGGGGTCCATGCTTCGCAAGCATATAGGAAGATGGAGATGACAAGGGAGCGCAGCAGTCTTACTTTGGAATGTAGACTGATGGTCCTGTCTTTACCCCCGTTGGAGTGCCGGGGGTTTTCAGTATAAATAGTATCCCCACTTTATGGAAATTTAGTGCTTTAAATTCCCACTGTCGCTGTCTTCCTCATTTACTCTTTCCTATTCCTGCTCTGTCCTTCACTCTGCTATACTATCTTCTTCTTCGCTAGATCAATGACCTACCTTTTTTCTTGAAAACTCTTCCTGGACAAGACTCCTTGTTTGTGTATGAGGTCTGTTGGATCAGCTTGGGAGTGTTGGACGCTTTCTGCCGGGTGGTCACTAGGGCTTCCTATGATTGTACTATTTAGCACTATGGGCATTTTATATGTATGTGTTTTGTTGATGATTTATAATGATGTTTGTATTCTATTTTGTTTTTGTAACCGGGGGTTCGCGTAGTTGAGGTCAACCCTCAGCCGTCCCCCGCGTGGGATGTCTTTATTGTAAAGTGACTGGCCGGTGGAGGGCATTCAATTTTCCCACTGGGGTTGTTTCAGCAGATCTTTTATGCGAATCGGGGGTTGTCCGGTCCTGATTTGGCTCGGAAGAGTCCGCTGGACCTAAAGCAACAATAAATCAATCAATCAATCAATTCCAAATGGGCTTTAACCTTGTCAGGGCAGCAGTTGTTTGTGCGATCCTGGAGAGGGCTTCCTGTCGGGACCCATTGTCATTTCTATCCTATCCTATCCTATCCTGACTAACCCGGAGGTCGTAGGGGCACCACAGATGATCGTTTAACCATCATACTTTATCTTTCTCTGTCCTCAGCAGCCCTGATGGCTAATTTTAACTAATAATTAATTATACTACTACTACTACTACTACTACTACTACTACTACTACTACTACTACTACTACTAATAATAATAATAATAATAATAATAATAATAATAATAATAATAATAATAATAATAATAATAATAATAATAATAATAATAATAATAAATAATTCACTGCGGACTGAAACAATGGCTCCTAAATATTTGAAGCTATGCACTGTTTTGAGGGATTGGCCTTGGACTTTGATGTCCGTGTTGATGCCATTGGTGTTGTTGGTCATCATTTTGGTCTTCTCTGCACTTATTTCCATTCCATAAGCTCTGGATGTAACAAGATCTGGCAGAGTGGGGAGCCGGAGTGGCCTACACCATGGACCCAGTAGCTTGTCATCACTCTTCCCAAAAAAGGTAACCTTCAGGAGTGTGAAAATTACAGAACCATCAGCCTCATCAGCCATCCCAGCAAGGTCCTCCTGAAAATTATACTCAACAGGTTGAAACCCCAAGCTGAACAAATCATAGCTGAAGAACAAGCAGGATTCAGGGCAGGGTGAAGTACCACTGAAAAGATTTTCAACCTCAGAATAATCTGTGAGAAATACCTACAGCACCAACAACATCTATATAATGTGTTCATAGACTTCAAGAAGGCGTTTGACCGAGTCTGGCATGCAGCTCTATGGGCAACAATGAAAGTGTACAACATATACCCTAAAATTATTGAAGTCATCAAATGCCTGTATGACAAGGCTACCAGTGCAGTCCTCCATAACAGCGTCATCGGGAACTGGTTCAGAACAACAATCGGTGTGCGTCAAGGATGCCTACTCTCTCCAACACTCTTCAACATCTTCCTAGAGAGCATCATGTCAGAAGCCCTTGCAGATCACGAAGGCACAGTCAGCATAGGGGGTAGAGCAATTCCCAATCTTCGTTTTGCGGTTGACATTGATGGATTGGCTGGAGAGGAACAATAACTTGAACAGCTGGTACAGGGGCTTGACACCACCTCCAGAGCTTATGGAATGGAAATAATAATTATGTTGTGTTTTAAAGGAGGAATTGGAATAAACTCGTTTATGGTGAACTTGGAACTATTTCAGTTCTGTGATTTTAAAGTGCTCCTGCGAACGAGATCAAAATTGAGAGAGAGAGAGAGAGAGAGAGAGAGAGAGAGAGAGAGAGAGAGAGAGAGAGAGAGAAACTAAACAAACCAACTAAAACAACTTTATAAAATGTGTAAATCACGCTAAAAGGTTATTGGTTTATATAGTAATACTTTTTTGTGGGTCTGATATGCGCAAAAGTTTAATCAAAATGTGTTTGGATCATCATCAAAAGATCGTCTAGCTATATGGAAGCACTACGCATGGCTTTCTATGATGTGCTATCCTATCCCATGACTCTAAAGTCGTAGGGGCACCACAGATGATCGTTTAACCAGCGTACTCCATCTTTCTCTGTCCTCTGCAACTCTCATGGCTTCGATCAGTTTCAAGGTAGTCCATTATCGAACTCCCACCTCTCCCAACAATTTTTCTATCTCCCGCTTCTTCTGCCTCCGTGCACCGCGCCTGGCAGGAGGGTCTTTACAAGGCCTGATGTTCTGGTGACGCTGTCATACCATCGCAGTTTCAGTTGCTTCACTAATATGAGCATGTCATCCAATGTCGTCCAATGGCTTATGTGATGGTCTGTCGGACTTTGTCGTTGGTGATGTGCTGGGTGTAGGAAATGTAGACCACTCCCCGCTCTGCCAGATCTTGTTACAGGTAATGGTGAGGGCGTCAACCATTGCTTCTCCTCCTACTTGAAGCAATTCAGCGGGTATGTTGTCCACTGCGGCTGACTTCCCCTTCTTCAGCGATTGCACAGCTGCCCTGACTTTTTCTCGGAGAATTGGGAGGATTTCTTCTTCTGTGTGCTGGTGACATGCTAGAACAGATTGTCACGTGGGTTTATGGGTTTTAGGGCTCTGCACAATGGAATGATGTAAACCTCACGCTTTATCCGATGGGAACTGCTAGTTAGTCACCCTGTGGAGTACTATAATAAATTTATTTATTTAGCTCGGTCTGTGTTTAAGGCTGGGTTACAGAGATAGATAGAAAAATGGTAAAAGATTACTGTCACACTAGCTTTCACATGGCTATGAATCATATGTAGTCCAGCCACTTGATAACAGTTAAACATCACACATTTATTTCTTCTACTCTATACAAGGTTTTCTAAGTACTAATCTACCTTAAACGTTATATAGTCACTGTGAATAATTCGATCGCTGATAGTCAATGCAGCTAATAGTTCATCCTTGGGCACTGGATGTTATAGTTCATGAGAAGTGGACTACTGTGGTCCTGTAGCTCTCAGTGTTTTGTGCACACACGGTTATAGACTTAACTTTCAGTCTGGCGTGCTGTGCTGTGGTCGGTTTGTTGACAACTTGTGTTGTCTTCTTCTGGTTTTTCCCTGTGGGTAGACTGGTTGGCTTTCCTCGCGCAATGCTGGGGATACCGTTGCAGCCAACGTGTGCGTCGACGAGGTTTCGTCTGACTCTGAGGCAGTGTTGGGCGCACTACAGAACACCTGTTCGTCTGTAACACATGAGACGAAATTCTGCACAACCTTGAATGATAGGTGTGTGCAGAGCGTCTCACTGAAGGTCGTAATAGCCCTCAGTGATTAGCTCCACATCTACATATATAAGCGACGAACATTCTGCTAAGTCCGTGGTCCACTGGAATCTCCACTCTAATTTCCTATACATTCATAAATATAAAACATGGCTACTTATACACATCAAGAATTAATAATATTATACACATTCATTTGTACAGTCACTGGTCTGTAAGCATACATATAAGTTAAACAACAGTGGGTCCGTACATAATTTAAGATGGCGTCGGGCCGGTCGTCTTTTTGCCTCGTGGTCAGCTACGCCACGTGTTCGGCAAAGTTGGGCTAACAATTCAATTCTATGCATATCAAATTTCACAAACATAATTCAACAATAATATAATACATCATGATGAAACAGAAATATGTTCATTTACCTTCGCGACAATATCAGGCCAGTGGCTACTTGAGTGAATTGGAATTTACACAAGTACTGCATCCTAGTCTTTTCTGAAGAGAACTACTGCTAAGCTGTGTAGCGGGGTAGCTCTTATCTCTTCCTCGGTTTTGACACGACTGCCGGTTCTTCTCTACATTCGAAGTAGTCAAACCTGGTTGAGCCTATACTAGCTGTGATCTCATTGGCGGATAACTGACTTACCTAACGGCGTTACGATGATGTCATTGCCTTTGCTTACCGTCAGCTACCACTGTGTGTAATCGGCAGTATGCTACTGCTACGCTTGATTACTTCCATCGTCTGCTGCTTGCTAACTGTGAAATTCTAATATTACATAGACTAACCAAGCTAAATATTAAAATAAGCAGAGTAAAACTAGTCATCTCACGACACTGATGTACCTCCATTTACACTCTTTTATTCAACACACAACCGCACAGGAAAATGGGAAATCTAACCCTACCCCAACCCTTAATCGGTCCCCCAACCACAACAATTAACAATCAATTACCTCCCTTGTTTAATCCGTAACTCTTTTGACACTGGACATAAGATGCCAACACAATCAAGATATAACAATATGAAAATAAAGATGAAGTAATACAACTGATGGCTTATGTATACAATCACCAATTAATGTATTTAATTAATATCAAACTCTTTTACAACAGCCTGATTCCGTTTCCAATATAAAGCTTAACTAAATCGTCTGGAATTAGCACAACAAACCTTATGTCTATCACAGACTGCAAAAGAGTCCTATCCCATCCTATCCTATCCCATAACTCGGAGGTCGTAGGGGCACCACAGATGATCGTTTAGCCAGCATACTCCATCTTTCCCTGTCCTCAGAAACCCTGATTGTTTCGCTTAGTGTCAAACCATTCTCGAATGTTGTCCTCTCACCTCTTTTTCAGTCTCCCTCTTCTTCTAAAGAGTCACTGTTTTAAATGTTCTCTAGGTATTTAGTATGTTTTATTTGCGTGTAATGTGTGTATGTATGACTGTGAGGGTGCGTGGTCCTGAGTATGGAAACCCAAGCGGTAGCCTCCCGGTAGGAAGGGTCTTGTAGCGCCCAGGTGGCAAGGATCACGCAACGTCTTGGCTTCCCGGACGGGTTCGGAACGACGTTGAACCAACGCCCGGCACCATACAACACCAGCGTGGGCGCAACAGCAACAACCACCAGACACCCCGCCAGGTAGAAGTAGTAGCACGTAGGAACAGACGTAGGAGTACGTAAAAACAGAAGTAGGTAGTAGAACATAGATAGGTAGAACAAAGCCCAATCCGGTCAACAAAATAATGCATCTTACTAGGCTATCTCTACAATGTAAAGATAACATGGGAAATAACTCCATTAGCCGTCCGCCATCTTGACCTGTTTATTTATGCATTATAACAATTCACATTTCTTCTATAATTTATAGGGGCCTACTAACTTCTCATGACATGATTATTTATACAAATACCAATACATCATAAGTCCATTCCTGTTCAACAATCCTGATTCATTCTCTCTCTCATATTCATCACCCCTCTCTCATATTCATCATCCCTCTAGCATACTTTAGTACATCATCACCCTTCTCTCATATTCATCACCCCTCTCTCATATTATAATATATCGTCACTCTTGACCTCATTCTTGCAACAACGTCAACAAGATTATTCCATTTTACATTTTCAACAAGAAAATCGTATAACAAAATACTATATATCAAAATATCCCTTTCCCCCTCATCCTTCATCATTCAATCATGTACGCATGCTCAGAGTGTATAGCCACTAAAGAATTAGGATACTGGCACCTCTCACCTTCAGTTCTCGGCCTGTGGAATCGAGAATGCGTCTGTGGAAGTGGTCACTTTTGGCAGTAGTGATCAAAGTAGTTAAGTTGGTCCGAAGTGCTTGAAATATCTGTCTGCCCACTGTCAATCTGGCGGCTCGCGCTTGGCCTGAACAGTGTCAGCAGAAAACCAGGGAGCAGGGGAACGGTCGGGAAGAGAGCTCGTCAAGCAATTGTCTGAGTGTGGAATCAAAGTGAGATGCCAGATCAACAGAAGGTCTTTCTGACAGGCCAAGGAGAGCGTCAATGGCAAACGTTACAGGGTCAAGAGATTTTAATTTGCGACGGGGGACAAGACGTTTCTTTTCGAATTGGTGGCAAAAGATCAAGTGGAAAAAGAACGGCAGAATGGTCAGAAGAAGAGAATCAGAAAGCCCGACCTCACAAACAAGAGGATCAGACTCGCGGGAAAGTACCCAGTCAAGAATGTGGCCGAATGTTTGAGTGGGTTGTGTGACAAACTGTTTAAGACCAAGGTTGGACAGTGACAGGTAGATCTTGGTGTCAGAATAGTCAGACTGGTCATAATGAACGTTGACTTTGACCATGACCGGAGTGTGCATGTAAGAAGGATCATACATTTTAAATCGATTTTTTTTAAAATGGTCAGGAAGCTGTTTCGTTCAGCAAAGGAGTTAGCACGTGATTGTTCTTAAATAGCATACTTCCACGCTGTCAAAAAGAGGTGCTCAAGTGTTGGTCGCTACTCAAGTTCAAAAAGGAATCTTTTTTCAACATGCTCCCTTATGCCTTCGACAGGTTGTGGACCTAAAGGTTTTTTTTTCTTTTTTTTTTTTTTTAATAAATACACATGGGCGGGCACCAAAGTAGTATTATAGAGAGAAAAAAATTCGGACTGAGTTTTCATTTAAATTAGCAGAGTTTTCGCGGGAGGAGTGATCAGTGTTTTTGAATATTCGTCCTGCAGGCCAGTGTCGTCTCAGGCTGCCAAGTGTTTAGAGCAGGCAACACAAACAAACTGACAATGGGATACTGGGCCATTACAAACTGCACATTACCTCTGGAATTCACTGCCACTTCAGCTGAAACAGAAAGACAGTTGACGATGATGTGATCTTGTAAGGCGCCAAAAATCCATGTACGTAGTGTTCATGCTCTATGCGCACTAAGACGGTGATTCAGCCATATTAAAACAAGTAAGTTTTTAGTCCTTTCCTGAAGCTTGGCAGGGATGGAGCTTGCTTCAAGCCCAGGGGAAGGGAGTTCCACAGAGTGGGTGCAGCATTTTTGAAGGAGCGCATTCCAAGAGTCTTTTTGGTTGTGTTGCTTGTGCGCACACTGGGGTTTTCAAGTCTACACTGAGTCCCTGACCTGAGTTCGCGTCTGGGTTGGTAAGGGGAGACCAGTTCTGTGAGGTAGGTGGGAGCAGTGCTCGTGAAGCACTGATAGGCCAGTGCCAGGATTTTGTAGTCCAGTCTTTTTTTCAACGGGCAGCCAATGAAGAGAACGAAGTCCAGGTGAAATGTGCTCATTCCTTTTTTTGTTTTAGAACAATCCTTGCTGCAGTATTTTGAACAAGTTGTAGTCTGCAGTTGTGTTTTGGGTAGTCCCCAGAGGCAGCTGTTACAATAATCCAATCTAGAGAGGATGAGAGAAGTTGCAACTGATCTGGCTGTTCTAAGATTTAACAATGGGCGAAGTCTGCCTAGCATTCTGATGTAAAAGTAGCATGTCCTCACGATGAAACTAACATGCGTTGACAAGGTTAGTCGACTGTCAATGTACAAGCCTAGGTTTCGCACTACCTCAGATGGTGTGATCTTGGCCTCGCCAGTTTCAAAACGTTGCTCAAAACCCATCTGTTTCAACGGGCCCTCTAAACATCAATGCACACTGCAAAACTTTAAATAAGTCCATATTCTGATAGTCTACTTATTATCGGGCTGTATTGTTTTTATCATTCGCTCTTTTTGCATGCGCACTGACCATGTCACTTGACGTGGCATCAGCGCTATACAAGACTGCACCATCATCATTTCCCGATAAAAAGGGACAATATAGCGTTACCAAAATCGTCACCACCCTCATCATCATCATCATCAGCATCATCATCATCATCATCATCATCATCATCATCATCATCATCATCATCATCATCATCATCTTTGTGTCCTCGAACGAGCATAACGTAATCTTCATTTGTGTGGAAGAAATGGGTTTAAACAGAAAGATTTAAAGAAGGTGCATAAGGCCACTTTGAATACTGTCTGCCTCTATTCACACTTTTCTGCTATCCTATGCACCAACGGGAATCCCCTCAATGAAACATACTTCCCGGTTTCTTTGTCCGCGTGTTTTAGTGAGTTATTTCCAAATATTCAAGAATAATAACATGTGTCACGGTCCACCAGTATCGTACCCTCACATATTTTTTTTTGCTGCAGTTTATTATCCCTTTCTATCGCCACTGGCGCGCCTAAACCCTACCTACCTAACATTATTTGTGAATTTTTGAAAAATAATCGGAAAAACATAACGCCCAGATGCTGGCTCGAACCCACACCTGTCAGGCGCCATTGGTTTCTGGCTTGTGGACAAGGCAAGTTAGTCCCGCCTTAGCCCACATGTTGTTTGTAGATTATAGTCACACGACACTTTCGCATATAGGTGACTACTGGACCGATTTATACTGACACCAGCGGGCCAGTTGTTGGTAAAGGGGAAAATAATATGATCACACGTTGACCAATCCGGGATTCGAACCAGCGACCTTTCGGTTACTAGCAAGACGCTCTTACCAACTGAGCTACCCGGCCCCCCAGCCCACTTGGCCACAACGCTCGCCTAACATAGTCAACTACTTCGTGTTTTGTGAAGGTTGCGACGGCGAAGCTATGGAAAACTACAAGAGTCTTCAGGTCCTGTTTCACTTTCTGTCGATGATCGACGCACCTCCGAAGTCGCCACAAATACAGGCCTCTACGATTGTTTTTTGCATTCTTTCACTGAGCATGTACTTGCTCCACCGTTTTTATACTTATCCCACTCGTTTTCTGGCTCTAACAATCGTCGTTTTCGGCAATTTGCCATATTTAAAAGTCACGCATCAAGCTTTGATAAAAGCAAAACAAGGCAGACCGGAACTTGGTTTCATTCTAACCTCGTTTTAATTTATAATGGCGATACCCACGAGTTTTTATGAGAGGTGCCGGAAAGTTGTGAATTGCTGAACATTTGCTCCAGAAGCACATGCGTCCTGTCAATCATCTTACTGTACACTTTGACGATGCCAGACTAGACCCAGAGTTTCTCCTCATCATATTTAGCGTCCTGGGTTTCAACAGAGGCATGAACAGGTCAAAACGGATTCAACAAAAGCGTGATAACATTGTTCAAGGACCAGAGACCCATCAAAGAACCTGAGCAGTTGGCGAATACGCATCAGTTTGTTTCTTTTTTCTAGCATGTTTTTAAGATTATCTCCGCATTTCTTTTATTTTATTGTTTAAATCGCTTTGTAAGAAAGACAGAAACAGACAAACAGACCAACAATCAGAGAGAGAGAGGGGGAGGGAGACAGAAGAGAGGGCGAAATAGAGAGAGGGAGACAAGAGAGAGAGAGAGAGAGAGAGAGAGAGAGAGAGAGAGAGAGAGAGAGAAAGAGAGAGAGAGAGAGAGAGAAAGAGAGAGAGAGAGAGAGAGAGAGAGAGATTAGGGAAACATAGACAGACAGACCGGCACGCAGATTGACAGAGAAAGAAGTACAAATAGCCCAAAAGCAGAGAGAGAGAGAGAGAGAGAGAGAGAGAGAGAGAGAGAGAGAGAGAGAGAGAGAGAGAGAGATTAGGGAAAGAGAGACAGACATACACACAGACTGACAGAGAAAGAGATACAGATAAAGCAAAAACAGTGAGGGAAAAGAAAGAGAGAGAGAGAGAGAGAGAGAGAGAGAGAGAGAGAGAGAGAGAGAGAGAGAGAGAGAGAGAGAGAGAGAGAGAGAGAGAGAGAGAATTGAAAAAAAAAATCCCAGCTTTTTTCTTTTATCAAAGTCAGTTGACGACTTTGACAAATATCTGTCCGCTCTTTGATGCGCTTGCGACATCCCTGTGATGGAGATTTTTATCACGCGTAAAAGAGGCTGTAAGAGTCTTGTTGCACGCCACTAATGAAGCGGAATTAATGATGTGTGAACGCGATTCGACTCTCGGCAGTTCTATAGCCAAACAAAAAAAAAGGATGGGCATCGGGGTTCAGCCGGGTGGGGGAGGGATTGTAGAGAAGATGGGACGGCGGGGAGGGGGGGGGGGTAGAAATGTTAATGTCTTACCAGACGCTCATATACATAAAATAAGCATTTTCAAAAGAGTTATTTTTGCTGATCCTCACGAAGCGAGCGGAAAACGTGGAATTAAATTACATTACATTACATTACATTATTATTGCTTTAGGTCCAGCGGACTCTTCCGAGCCAAATCAGGACCGGACAACCCCCGATCCGCATAAAAGATCTGCTGAAACAACCCTAGTGGTAAACCCGAAAGCTCTCCACCAGCCAGTCACTTTACAATAAAGACATCCCACGCAAGGGACGGCTGAGGCTTCACCCCAACTTATCGAACCCCCGTTTACAAAACCAAAATAGAATACAAACATCAGTATAAATTATCAACAAAACACATACATATAAAATGCCTACATTGCTAAATAATAACATCATAGGAAGCCCTAGTGACCACCTGGAAGAAAGCGTCCAATATTCCCAAGCTGATCCAACAGACCTCATACACAAACAAAGAGTCTTGTCCCGGAAGAGTTTTTAAGAAAAAGGTTAGGAGACTGGTCTAGCAAAGAAGACGATAGTATAGCAGATTGATAGAACAGAGTAGGAATGAGAAAGAGCAAATGAGGAAGACAACGACAGTGGGAATTTAAAGCACTAAATTTCCAGAAAGTGGGGATACTATTTATACTGAAACCCCCGGCACCCCAACGGGGGTAAACGTGGAATGATCGGCCACTATTTCGACTATCTGCAAGCAAAACAAATGTATCCAAATCCGTTAACCCAATTTTGGAATGCAGCTCATACCCCAGTTTAGAAAATGATGAAACACAATGATCTTGACCTTTGAGAAAGAGCAAATACGAACGAAATAGCAGTAGTTAACGTATCCGCAAAGTAGAAATGATCAATTTCGGTTCCGTTATTCTCGGTAAAAAAAAAGGTAAAGGTAGTCCCATAGCCTTGTGGCCGTAGGGGAGCGTGATGTTGGAGATCACACTTATCTTGGGCCAGCGTAATGAGGGTGATGCCCAACTCTCTCCCTCGCTGCTTTACCTTCCCCACCCTCAAGAGAGTAGGTACTCAATCACAGTTGAGTCAGCTGGGGGCGTTGTTGTTTGTCGCTTCACACCTTAGCGGTCACCCATCCAAGTGCTAACCGCACCGGACGGTGCTTCACTTTCGACACAGTAGCGAGTGCTCCAACCACTGCACTATCCGACACCCCATGGTTATTCTCGAGATACATATAAAAAAAAGTTTTTTTAACAACAACAACAACAACAACAACAACAGCAACCGTAACATTGGGAGCGGCGGACTGATCGACAGAGCAAGCCACTGACCTAGATAATGTTCCTACGAAGATTGGTCAAAATCTGTTCATTAGTTTTTTTAGAAATGGCATCCCAAGGACCGCCATTGACCAACAGACGGACATTAGGCTCGTTCTGATTCCCAACTATTTCAAAAGTATTTCCAGATCTGGAAATACAAAACACAGAGAAGATTCCATACGGGTTTGTTTTGTGCTACGAGCTGTTCCTTGGTTTTTTCTGTTCAGGTCACTGTAGTGAGAGTTGGATTGTAAACCTTCTTCGGATGGCGTAGTGCTTTAGACACACGCTGGAATTGATTCGGTAAAAATTATGTATTTATATATTTACTTGTTTATTTATTTATTTATTTATTTATTTATTTATTTATTTATTTTTATATAGCGCTTTTCCCGCTCAAGAGCTGTTCAAGGCGCTGGCCGATACACTTGCGCAGCCTTTTGACAGCGTCGTCTGACGCCCAGACACATTTAGTACAACCAAAGAGATAAGCTCTTTGGTACAACCTTGAGCGACCCGGCATGGAGGGTGAAGGAGAAGGGGTGAGGACAAAGGGGAGGGGGGAAGGGGTAGGAAAGGAGGCAAAGTGGAGAAAGGGACCCTCTGCTTGCTGGATGTATTTGTGTAGCCGACACTCACCCGTCTAGGACGTGAGCGTCAGGATCTTCAAAGTCCGTGTGATGGAATAAGTGCGTGCATGCACAAACTAGACCTCGTTTTATGCTCTCCTCCGAAGGAGGCACCGAAGCGGTGTCCAGTCCGGTTAGTCCAATTTGGAATTTGATGGTTTAACACTATACAACCACAGTGTTTGGTGATCAGCTCTGCACGCGTTTTCTTGTATGTGGTCCTGGTTATTCGTATATAGTTTTCTGCCGTTCGTGGTGCGAGAGCACTGCTAGGATTATAAACCTCATCATTTATCTAAGTGCACACTGCGAAGCTGAGACTTGCCGAGGCTTACTTTGCTTGTGAGAGGCAACGACGAGTTTCATTTACGCTGTGTGATTTACGTACTCAGTTTAGGTTAGTTCGGTTCGGTCAGGGCAGCTTTAGTTTAGGTTTCAGTGAAGTTTCTGTCTCTTGATTTTCAGCAAGCCCAGCTGGTACACTGACGAACTGAGAACACAACCCGTAATGTATCTATGGCACATTTATTGCACAAATCAAACCACTGACTCTGTCTCTGTCTGTCTGTCTCTCTCTCTCTCTCTCTCTCTCTCTCTCTCTTTTTCGCGCTCTCTCTCTCTCTCTCTCTCTCTCTCTCTCTCTCTCTCTCTCTCTCTCTCTCTCTCTCTCTCTCTCTCACTTAATTCTCTCCAAGGTAAACAATTGCGTTGCTGATGTTTCTGATCCCCCATCACTGACGTAAATCATGTGGAATATCGTCATTCATTTCCAGTCGAATGGTTTAAAGGGTCCCAATTACAAAGCTTTATTTTCGCAGTGGATAAGTCGCCGGTTTCCTATGCCGAAGGTCGCGGGTTCGAGTTTGGTTGTTGTTGTTGTTTTTGATGTTGTTGTTGTTGTGTGTGTGTGTGTGTGTGTGTGAGGGTGTGTGTGTGTGTGTGTGTGCGTGTGTGTGCAAGCTTACAACAAATACTGTGGGCAACATTCACTGTAAATGTTAAAGAGAGTGGTGGTCCACGTGGGCCCCTTTCATAAGAACACATAATCTGTATATAAGATATACTGTCAAAAATATATAGGCTTGTATATCTATAAGGTGCGATAGATATATATGCCTCTCGCACCTGCTACGTTCAACTCCGACGCATTGCCACTACACGCAAGTACCTCACCACAGACGCTACAGCCAAACTTGTCACCTCTACCATTCCCTCTCGTCTGTCTTGACTATGGTACCTCCCGTCTTGTTGGACTTTCCGCTCCTTCCAGTGGCGTAGCTAGGGATTTGGGGGCCCGGGGGCTTGACCTCTTTGGGGGCCCCTGCATTTTGACATTCGACATCATGAAATGAGATAATGTACTTAATAAATATATAAGTCTAAACTTATATAACAACGTGAATAGCAAGATTACATGGCGGTGGCGTAATATTTAATATATAATGTAAAAAAAAAATTCGGACACTCCTTTGGGCCCCCCCCCCCCCCAAGTGAGGGTCCGGGGGGACTTTCGAATTTGGACCCCCCCCTCCCCCACCACCTTCCCTAACTACGCCACTGGCTCCTTCTATTTACAAGTATTCTATTCAACGCATCCAAAACAAGCTCTGCCCGTCTTGTTCTTAAAAAGAAAGAGAAAGACCTCACCACCCCTCTGTCAGTCAGTTGCAATAACTCCACTAGCTACCCGTCTCACAATTAGCTCTAGCTACCCGTCTTACAAGCTCGCCACTCTCCCATTCAAATGCCTTAACAAGCTTGCTCCAACCTATCTCTCTCCTATAACCTAACTCTATCAACCTTCCCTACCACATCGCTCCTCAAACGACAACCTCAAACTCAACATACTTCATACAACTGCAGGCCAAGCTCCTTTTATTTTCAAGCTCCCACCAACTGGAGCTCTTTACTTATCCCCCTCCATCAACAATAGTTTTAAAAGCATTTTAAATCTGTCTTCAAGACTTTTCTTTTCGCTAGATAATCATCAGACTACAGTGCCCCGCTACACCACCTCCCCCCCCTCACTCCCCCCCAAGCCATATCACTCGCAAGCCTAAATCAGAGCAGTTATAAATGGCCTGGTACTAATAATTATTTGGAATTTTATCGTGCATGTATTTAGTGCCGTATTTCTGTTTGTATTGGTACCTTGTCCTCTTCATGTAACTTATGTGCAAGTGTGTAATAGTGTGCTTGAATCGTTAACGCGAAAGAATCTGTATGTGTGCGCTTCGAGTTGCCTTATAAATATAATATAGTTACGTTGTGGTTGTTTTCTTAACACGCTTACTAACGTCTTTCTCTAGTTCTCTCTCTCTCTCTCTCTCTCTCTCTCTCTCTCTCTCTCTCTCTCTCTCTCTCTCTCTCTCTCTCTCTCTCTTTCTCATTCTCTCTCCCGTTCTATAACATTACATAACATCAAGATTTTATAAATATTCCTATCCTATCCTATCCTATCCTATCCTATCCTATCCTATCCTATCCTATCAAATCCTATCCTTTAACTCGGAGGTCGTAGGGGCACCACAACAGATTTTCGTTTAACCAGCGTACTCCATCTTTCCCTGTCCTCAGCAACCCTGATTGTTTCGCTCAGTGTCAAACCAGGCCATTCTCGAATGGTGTCCTCCCACCTCTTTTTCGGTCTCCCTCTTCTTCTACGTCCTTGCACGGTGCCTTGCAGGATGGTCTTTGCAAGACCTGATGATCTGGTGACATGGCCATACCATCGGATTTTCAGTTTTTTCACCACTGTGAGCAGGTCATCGTGTTGTCCAATGGCTTGTGTGATGGTCTGTCGGACTTCGTCGTTGGTGATGTGCTGGGTATAGGAAATGCCCAGAAGTCTTCTGTAGCACCTCATCTCCATGCTTTGTATTCTTCGTTGGAGACCTGCTGTGAGGGTCCATGTTTCGCAAGCATATACATGTAGGAAGATGGAGATGACAAGGGAGCGCAGCAGCCTTACCTTGGAATGTAGACTGATGGTCCTGTCTTTCCAAATTGGCTTCAACCTCGCCAGGGCAGCAGTATAAATATTAGGGTTAGGATTATATAGATACAACTGTTTGCATGTGCAGGAGTACTTTTATTTCTAGACTGTTTTTAATGGGGTTTGGGTCATTAGTCTACAAGAACTGTTCTTTCCATCTCACTTAATTTATTAAGGTTGATTTATCTCGGTTAACACTTCCCTTGATTCCACAGATAATTATTTATCTATTTTTTTTCTTCCTGTGGCTCAAAATAACATCACATTAATCCGAACCCAAACTCAAACATTTGAATTTATTACAAAAGCATTTATGTTACTGACACGAATTCCCACATAAATATGCATCAAAATTCCATCAAAATGGCGTCGCATCCTAGTGTTTCCCTGTTTAGAACAATCAAAATCTCATCAAAATGGCGGGGAAATCGTCGCCACTTCCGCTCTGTAATTTGTCGAAGCTTTGGCCAAAATTAGGCTACGCTTTTGTTAGGAGCAAATTTCTCCTGAAGTGTGTTGCTACCGTACACTCAAGATCTGTTTTCTCTGTAATTACGAAATGGATTATACGGCCGTACACCCCGATAAAGCGGCCGGCCACCCGCACCAAACGAGTGGCCGTGGCTCTGCCATTCTTGTCATCAATTATCGATTTATCGAACACGATTCATCCCTGGTTGAGAGTGTTACAGGGGCGTCGCACGGTCCAAAATATTGGGGGGCAACCCTGTCGACGGGGAGGTGCGAGGGTGGGGGGAGGGGGGGGGGGCTGACAAGCGGGACGTCATTCGGTCTACAAACACCAGAGATCTTTTTACAGACCAAAAAAGGAGCCAAAGGTCAGGTTTTGACCTTTTTGACCTAGCTGTGACCTTGGATTTTGGGAAGGATCGAGATGATCTTACTAGTAGTCCATGAACAAAATCTCAGCTAGTTCAGTCCACAAACATCGGAGATCTATTCGCGGACACATAAACAAACAAAACAAACAAACAAACAAACCAAGTGAAACCTATAATGGGGAGTGGGGGGTGGGGGTGGTGGTGTAATAATCAAAGCAGTCAAGACCACGTTATCTGTCCCCAGAAAAGCGAACGGGTCCTTTTTTTTCCCCTTTTGCGATCAAAGCACGTGCACGTGTAGGCCTATCAACAAACTAAATCTAAATTAAAAAATATCGCGCACCTCAACTATTTATTGACACTTGCACATTCACCCTTGCCTTACTCATTTTACAGACTAAAGTAAATAATTGATATCAACAAACCTGGAAAACAGACGATTCCATTGTTTTGTTAATTTTGCTCTTTGCGTGATGAAATGACACTTCTTTCAAACAGCGAAAGCCAGCTCTGCTGCCCGGTGATTGCGTTAGCGCCACGAAATATTTTGTTGTGAAACACAGGCACATGCTAATAGATTATTGTAATATTATTTCGTACGTTAGCCCTTTACACTACGGTTTAAAAAATACGGTTATTTTTTTAATTATTGATTCTTCCTGCCTTCCTCTATCGTTTGAAATCTTCTTCTTCTTCTTCTTCTTCTTCTTCTTCTTCTTCTTTCTCTCTCTCTTTCTTTTTTTTTTTGGCCAAATTATTGGGGGAGCAGGTGCCCCCCCTGCCCCCTCCGTGTGCGACGCCCCTGTGTTAAGATGGTGCTGCTGCCCAGACCACTGTTTTTGCCTGTGGGATCATTTATAATGGTCACCACAGTACAGTAGTTCACAACCATTTTGTTCAGGACTTCAACAGTGTCGTAGCGAGAAGCTGTGGCATAGAGATAATTCTTAGTCTTCGTGCTAGTTCTCCATTTTATACCTGAACTATTTCGAATCACAGGGCATTCCACAATTTGGGCGCCTATAGCGTCTCCTCGACAGCAGCGCGGTCTAGGACAACACACAGCCTTGCATAGCATAGTTAGAAAGGTGATTACAACCTCTTGTTATTGTTTGTTGTTATTGTTGTTGCTGTCGTTATTGTTATTGTTGTTATCATCATCATCATCATTATCCTCATCATCATCATCATCATCATCATCATCATCATCATCATCATCATCATTAACTTGTATACTCCGAATCCTAAAGTGAGCCTGACCTCTGATATTCAAACTTAAATTTACTCTACGTATTGTAATGTCAGAAGGGTCTAACAATCGAAAGTAAAGTTTCTCTACATATTGTAATTATAGTAGAGTCTAACAATCCTCCCTCCCTTCCCCCTCCCTCCCCCCAAAAAAAACCACAAACCCATGTACAGTACGTATTGTAATTACAGAAGAGTGTAACGATACAAAACATATTCACACTACGTGTTATACTTATATAAGAGCATAACATTATAAAATAAATTGGTGAAAGTTCTACGCTGGATGTGTAACGACATTGTGCGTGTTTTGTTAACGTTACGGCGCCATTGTAGCCTATAATTGTTCATTTATACCTGATACCACCAGTCCAGTCCACTTGATCAAGTCGCCACATAACCTTGGAGTATGTTGGTCACGCTCGGTTACAATTTATCTGTCTGCGCTAGCGCCTGCATTCTAAGGGAGAAAAGTCGTTCACTTCTAGAGCAGAGGATCTTGTGAGCGCTCGGACCCGACTTTTAGATTCACATTTTGCAAATATTATATACACACACACACACACACACACACACACCCACACACACACACACACACACCCACATACACACCCATACACATACACATACAAACCATGAATATTATACTCAGATAGTCATCTCTTAGCGTGAACGCTCCTCGGACATGACGTTTAGACTCTCAGATATTGTTCAAATAAAAGTTCTCAAATTTTAGACACACAAAAAAATGAACGAACATTAAAAAGCAATAATAATCTCTTAGCAAAAATTAGACAGTGTGTGTGTGTGTGTGTGTGTGTGTGTGTGTGAGTGTGTGTGTGTGTGTGTGTGTATGTGAGGATGTTTACACGGCGTTATTGGGACAAACTAGTGCAAGTTTACATACGTTCTTTGGACAGACCTCCTTGTTGGGACGTCCATTTAATGATCTGTGAGGGTTAGGGTTAGGTTAAGGGTTAGGGTTAGGGCTAGGGTTAGGGTTAGAACACTTTAAAGTACTTAAAAAGGGGGTCGTAGCACGACCCATTGTCCACAGAACGTATGTGGCGATAGAGGAAAGTCCAAATAACGGTGTCTGCGCAAGTATGTGGGTGTGTGTGTGTTGGTGTGTGTGTGTCTGTATGTGTGTTTCTGTGTGTGTTTTGGTTTGTGTTTTTTTTTTAATCGCAAATTTT
>CM072525.1:35531317-35533817 GCA_036898135.1 Oncomelania hupensis
AGGTATTGACCATTGACCATAGCATTGAAGTTTAACGTCTATTAACAATAAACACAATGGAAGCGCAGCAGGATGGAAGAGAAAGTTGAGGGGTGTGGCTGGGGGTGGTGGGAGTTAGTGAGGGAGGGTTGGATGTGGAGGAGGGAATATGAGAGGTGGGGGTGGGGTGAGGAGGAGATAAGTTGGGAAAGGGAAGGGTCCATGATCGTTATGATTTGGAACTACATCTCTTCATTCCACAAAGCCAACCGTTTCATCTTTCCCTTGCTGCCACTGGTTGCCTTTTTAGGAGCCGTGACAATACAAGTCTGAATGTGTTAGGCGGTGCCAGGAGACCTGCCGACATGTACTGAACATAATAAGTATGGGAGATGTCCCCATTTGCGGATTACACGCCCATCGCAAAGCTTTGATCAATAAGATAGGTAAATGAACTATGCCATTTTCATACGATCAAACTATGTAAAAGCATGGGGTGTAAAAATCACTTTAAGACAGATTGAGGGCCAACATTTCATTATTTTATCTGTTAACTTCCAGGGGTCAGTGGCTTTGTTTGTTGTGTTTTTTTTTTAATTCCGCGTTGGTGCGCATGCCGATATCATCAGAAGCAAGGAATGAATGGCTGCTAACAAAGGTAGATGAGATGAACGTTATTAGTAATATGAGCAGAAATGTCCTAATTCGGTCTCTTAAAGGTTCCCACTTTGACCACACCTTATCGACAGATCATTTTCACAGCCACAATGAGTGCTACCCCACTAAAAATATAAGTTAAGCTTAAAAAACAAAAAATAACTCTTTCGAAAGTTTTTCTTTTAATCCATAAATTCCGCAGTTTTTGTAGCTATTAATAGCAACGGCTTGCCACCAATATTGAGCTAAAAATAGCATCTACCACACCGACTCAACCAAAGCTTTTAAGTTTTGAAGTTAGTTCAGCCAGGCTAGCTATAAATAGCTTCGCAGGTGCTCTTCTTTCCTTTCCTTTCACTGAAAGGGAGGGTGTAGGCAAGCTATAAATAGCCCGCAGCCAGCAAAGTGTGGGAGAACCTAAGAGTGCTGCTCACATAGGCATTGCGCTGGTGTGCTACCAATGTCGGTAATAGACAGAGCCATAAAAAAAATTGCTTGCTAAGGATTGTCGTTTTAGGTTGATAAAATAGACCCCAGACACCAACGACGCACTCTTTAAGCCGTGTGGTTCAGTCAGAAATAGGGTCAAAGGTCACACGGCTAGGGTATTGATGTACCGTTAAAACAGGGGAAATCACTCCCTGTCAGAACCGAAATGGAAAATTAAAACTGAAACGGTTGGTTTCGAGCAATACATTTTTTTTAATCATTTATTCATGAAATAACAATGCGAATTTTATGGCAAACCCGTTTTCGCAAAAGTAAACACAACCTTCGAATTGGGGCCTTTTTAAGGGCAACAAGTCTACCCAATAACAATCATTATTATTACTAAGAACAGTGATGAGGAGAACTGGGACTATTACAGCGTCAACCCCTGCTTCCTTCGCCACCGTTCATGCTCCCAGGGATGAAAAATGTAATTACCCCATGAGGAAGATACACAATGATGCCTAGTTGGGAGAAAAGAAGATTACATTATTTTTTATCGCTCGATTTATTTGGCCTAAGCGCAGGGTCTGACACCTCCGACCACTGACAACACAAATGACAACAACTATGAATTGTAGGTGTCAGTATCAGCATGTACTGGATATGTGTGAATAGGAGGGGGTGGGGAGGAGGAGGAGCGGGGAAGACTGCGGGACAGAGAGAGAGAGAGAGAGAGAGAGAGAGAGAGAGAGAGAGAGAGAGAGAGAGAGAGATGGAGGGAAAGGGAGAGGGAGAAAGAGAGCGAGAGGCTAATGAAAGGGATGATGGTGTCGGTTTCGCTCCAATATGAAAAGACGTTGTTGAAGTACAACAATGACATTATCAGGGTGGAGATATGGTCGGATGGGGATGCGCGAGAGTGTCTAGGGTGGGGGTTGGGGTAGAGGGTAGGGTATTTGGGTGAAAGTGGGGTGTATGTTGTTTCAGCTTCACTCAAGTACATCAACGTGAGCAGTTTTCTTGAAACGGTTTCAGCAGCAAGGTCGCAATCGGAATCAGTCTTAAAGAAATAAACTGATAAACAAAACCCAAGTTGATGCAGCCTGGCGTAGTTTGGTCCAGTACGTGATTTGCTAGTAAAATATGATGCCCAAACATCTTTTATTGTCTACCTTTCATATACGCTGGGTGGAATTTTAATTTCTTAATTTCTTACTTTTTATCTCCTTCGTTAAATAATGTTTTTTTTTAAGTATTATTCTCTTTCACTCTCTAACTTTCTTCGTAACATTGATTAAGATACTTGCTTTACAAAATATCTAATGTAATTCATCATCATCATCATCATCATCATCATCATCATCATCATCACCATCATCATCATCATCATCATCGTCGTCCTTGTTGTCGTCGTCGTCCTCCTCCTCCTTCT
>CM072525.1:35538817-35551317 GCA_036898135.1 Oncomelania hupensis
ACAATGGCAGACTTGTAAAAAATGAAATTGGTTTTCTAGCGAAACCCTACGTTATTTTGCAGTGACTTACGTTACCACCGAAGGCAAGAGGAAAGTATATATCCAATCAAAACATTTCAAATATTAGCATACACTAAATCTCATCAATACTGCATCGATGATGATACCCGGTTTCCTATGCCGAAGGTCGCGGGTTCGATTCCCGCAAGGGGCGAATTTATGTGACTTAGGTACAAGACTATTGAGGTCACAGAGAGTTTTCTCCGGGTATTCCGGTTTTCTCACTCTCTTCAATTATGGTATTGAACGCCATCAATCTAAAATTTCAACTATAAAAATTGGATTTCCTCTCCGGCTTCTAATGGCGATGTCCATGCCTTTAGTCCGAGTGATAGATGTGTGTTTGCTGTGTGTTTAAGAGAGTGGGTGAAAAGATCGCCGCTCTTTGAGCCTGATTGTTGATATGGGGAAAACGCGTATATTATTATATAGCATCCAATATTATATTATTATTCTATGATGATGATGATGATGATGATGATGATGATGATGATGATGATGATGATGATGATGACGATGGTGATAATAATGCTGCTGATGATGATGACGACGAAAATGAATCGCAGAACTGCATGTGCCATAATCTAAAGCATCGAGGAGATGCAGGGTCTACATCGGTGAATGGAACATTGACCTCTTCAGTGCCTTTGACTCTTTAATCAATCTTTGATGTGGCCACCAGCATACATGCAACAGTATTGTCTTTATGATGCCGTCAAACCATCAACTTCCGCAGCGAGAGGGTCAACCGGTCGTGGGCACGTTCAGTACTAATAATCAGTCGCCCTCCAGAATTATTGCTTGATAAGCACGTTGCTGCGGAAGTTCGCGCAGTGCAGGTCCTGAGAGCAATTCCTTTTGAAAAGAAAGCCACAATGCTTTAATGATTGCGCCTGGGACATCGATACCTGCCTCTTTGCATGCACCAACGTGTCAACTTAGTAACCATAGTGTTAAGTAAGTCACTAATAAAATTCTGTTTAAACCAACAGTTGTCCCAGTTCAAAAACACGTGGTAAGTTACGGTTTTGTTCCAAGATTTTAGTTTAGACTTCTCGTTGTCTCAGTCCACGCGTCTATCAAAACTACAGCGTGGTCGAAAAGTGACTACTGCAGCTAAAATAATAATAATAATAATAATAATAATAATAATAATAATAATAATAATAATAATAATAATAATAATAATAATAATACAGGATGCTATCACGCGCTTTTTCTTCAATCGAACTCAAAGCGCGGCGATCTGATGAGATCGCTATTACAGAAGTCGGAAAAGAAATCCCAAATTTTTTCAAACATTTTTGATTGACTGCTTCGAATACCATTATTGAAGGGAGGGAGAAAACCGGAGTACCCGGAGAAAACCCTCGTGTCCACTGAGGATTTTCTCCGAGTACTCCGGTTTCTTCCCCCCTTCTTCCCCGTTGGGGGGCCGGGGGTTTCAGTATAAATAGTGACCCCACTTTCTGGAAATGTTGTAATGGGGCCGGGTAGCTCAGTTGGTAAGAGCGTCTTGCTAGTAACCGAACGGTCGCTGGTTCGAATCCCGGATTGGTCAACGTGTGATCATATTATTTTCCCCTTTACCAACAACTGGCCCGCTGGTGTCAGTATAAATCGGTCCAGTAGTCACCTATATGCGAAAGTGTCGTGTGACTATAATCTACAAACAACAACAACAACTGGAAATGTAGTGCTTTAAATTCAGACTGTCGCTGCCTTTCTCCTTTGTTCTTTCTCATTCCTACTCTGTTCTATCAATTTACTACACTATCTTCTTCTTCGCCAGTCCATTCACCTACCCTTTTTCTTGAAAACTCTTCCGGGACAAAACTCCTCATTTGTGTGTGAGATCTCTTGGATCAGCCTGGGAATATTGGACGCTTTCTGCCAGGTACATTACATTACATTACATGATTATTGCTTTAGGTCCAGCGGACTCTTCCGAGCCAAATCAGGACCGGACAACCCCTGATCCGCATCAAAGATCTGCTGAAACAACCCTAGTGGTAAAACTGAAAGCTCTCCACCAGCCAGTCACTTTACAATAAAGACATCCCAAGCAGGGGACGCTGAGGCTATACTCTAATTTATCGAACCCCCGTTTACAAAAACAAAATAGAATACAAACATCATTATAAATTATCAACAAAACACATACATATAAAATGCCTACATTGCTAAATAATAACATCATAGGAAGCCCTAGTGACCACCTGGCAGAAAGCGTCCAATATTCCCAAGCTGATCCAACAGACCTCATACACAAATAAGGAGTCTTGTTCCGGAAGTTTTCAAGAAAAAAGGTAGGGGACTGGTCTAGCGAAGAAGAAGATAGTATAGCAGATTGATAGAACAGAGCAGGACTGAGAAAGAGCAAATGAGAAAGACAGCGACAGTGGGAATTTAAAGCACTAAATTTCCAGAAAGTGGGGATAATATTTATACTGAAACCCCCGGCACCCAAACGGGGGGGTTTCTGCCAGGTGGTCACTGGGGCTTCCTATGATGTTATTATTTGGCAATATAGGCATTTTATATGTATGTGTTTTGTTGATATTTTATAATGATGTACATATTCTATTTTGTTTTTGTAAACGGGAGTTCGATAAATTAGAGCCTCGGCGTCCCCTGCGTGGGATGTCTTTATTGTAAAGTGCCTGGCTGGTGGAGTGCCTTCAGTGTTACCACTAGGGTTGTTTCGGCAGATCTTTTATGCGGATCGGGGAAGAGTTCTCTTTCATCGAAGTTGTGGTCTTGATTTTGTGGTTCTGATTCGGCTTTTTGCAGTCCGCTGGACCATTAAGCAATGAATAACTAACTAACTTCCCTCCTTCCCTTCAATTGTAGTATTGGATGCAGTAAATCTAATATTTCAACAACAACAACAACAACAACAACAACAACAACAACAACAACAAAGCGATTTCTATTCCATCTTCTGTAATAGCGCGGCGGTTTGAGTTCGACTGAAGAAAAAGCGCGTTATACCATCCTGTATTATTATTATTATTATTATTATTATTATTATTATTATTATTATTATTATTATTATCATTATCATTATCATTATTATTATTATTATTATTATTATTATTATCATTATTATTATTATTATTATTATTATTATTATTATTATTATTATTATTATTATTATTATTATTATCACACACTCAGGCGAGCAGCTCGTTCATAAAGGCCAGTCCGCCAGTGATATTTTTGATACAATATTTATTATTTGAATGGGTAGCACTCATTTAAGTCTTGTGCTTCTGTACGCCCTGATGTTTTGCCTTGCACTATTATCTGGTTTGTTGAAATGTAAGTTTAAAGCAAAGGCCAGTCGCCTGCCGCTTGTTGCTTATGGCTTATATCTTCTTATGGCTAGTCTTATGTCAGCTGAGCTCGCTAATTCCGTGTTAGGCTGCTCTTGACCCTGTGAAACAAAATTTAACGCTAGCAGTTAAATTTTACTGCTCTATTTTCGAACACTAAAAATGGCCTCTGGCCGGCGATCTTGTTTACTTGCTAAGCAGTAGAGTAATAACACTAGCAGTTACATTTTACTGCTCTATTTTCGAACACTAAAAATGGCCTCTGGCGATCTTGTTTACTTGCTAAGCAGTAGAGTAAGTACAAAGCCTTTCTCGCCTTTGGAAAAAGTAGGGGAAAAAAGGTGGAGTTTTGTCAAGGGAGAATACTATTCACTATCTGATGCTTTTTGTCTCTTTGGGCCAAAGGTCTCTCAAGCCCACTCTTAAAACTATTTCAGGCTTAACCTCTCAGAAGTTTCCCATACTCATATGTGCCCAACAGAGCAATAAACGCATATTGTTTTAGCACTAGTGCTCCTAACCTCGAGAATTCCAGAGAGAGAAAGAGAAAGAGAGAGAGAGAAGAAGAAGAAGAAGAAGAAGAAGAAGAAGAAGAAGAATACAAGAGAAAGAAAAAAGATGGCGTGCTATTCAAAAGCATTCCCAGTATTATATTACGTTTTAACTAGCTTACAAAACAATTACAGGAGAGCATATGACAACAAACTGTATTGCACAATCGCTGATGTGATACAAAAACATTTTTTCCAGCCTTTTCTGCTTAATCCCTATAGTTAGAAATCAGAAAATAAAACCAATACATTATGATCTAAATAATTTTGTTTTGAGATAACTCGAAATTGTATTGTTCTTGTTAGCAATATTCCTACAATGTTGTGCTGCGTTCTTGTTTTAATCTGGCAATGTTCTGAAATCAATACAGTTTTGCAAGATGTAAGCTCCTGCACTAGAAACAGGTATGACACGTAAAACAGAAAAACACACGAAGTTGGGCAGACATTAGAAGCATATTCATTTCCAAATGTATGAGTAATGATCCAGAGTAATTAGAGATTTTGCGTGCAAATGCAAACCACCCTGACCCTTTCAAACATTGATAGCAGTACGTGAAACGCAGTCTTCGTCGAGGCACCGACCCAAGCACCGACATGCTATGGTTCACTTCAACACGTTCCCCGATTTATACCGGAAAACTCACACAAAGAAAAAGATCTGTGGGCGAATTTCTTTGTGGCTTCACGCTGTGTCAATAGCAAACATTGAAACAACGACACCCAGCAAACGTTCTTTCCCTAGTGTGGAAGTGACGTATCGAATTGCGCTCCGCCAAATCTCCGATCCGTCATTTTCATTGACAGCGTCTTTAAAAACCCGAATCGGACCTAAAACGAAGATGGAAATATGATCCCGCCTTGCATTTGTGTCAGCGAGAAACGACGAAAGGGAGGAGAAAATAGTATTATGAAATTTGTATACTAGTATTTAACAAGCCAAGTGAGCGCTGAACTAGGAGGAAAGAGAGACTGCATAGTTAGAGGCAAAGGTAGAGAGAGTGGGTGGAAGGGGAGGGGAAAGAGAGCTAGAGAAAGAGAGGGAGGGAAAAAGTAAAAGAGATAGAGACAGAGTCGGAGAGACGAAGAAAGAGATGGACGTAGAAAGAATAGGCAAGATAATCAGAGAGAGAGAGAGAGAGAGAGAGAGAGAGAGAGAGAGAGAGAGAGAGAGAGAGAGAGAGAAAGAGAGAGATTCCGATTCAGACATTGAGACAGAGATTCCGATTCAGACATGTTATTGACAACAAGAAATGGTGACTTTTAGACTGTTCGCCAACTCTTACAATCTTACGAGGTTGACTTTTTCCTGTTTGTAGACTGTTTTTACTGAATAAAGCAATTTGCTCATGTCAAGGGGAAGGGGGAATACTATGGACTATTACAAATAAATAGATCAATCAAAACATTAAAACCTTCATCTTACGACCCTGAATAGAATAGACCCAACGTTTCCCGGCGTTTCCTAAGAGGCGACTTACAGGGGTGATGTCAGCACGGCATCACTGGGCGAATGTCTTCTACACAGAAGTCACCGGCCAAGACGAAGAAACCTCATGTTACTACAGGTTCAATGACCACGTGCTCTGGACCAAGGCGAGCCACACTGTATTCGTGGATATCGGCTGTGACCAACAGTCTGGAGAGGATTGGGCCCTGCCAGGTCTTTCTTGCCCAAGACACACTGCATGATGAGTAAAACCATTTACTCTATACCGGATCGGTCGTCGCTCGTGTTACCAAGGACCGCGTCTTCCGTTGGCCACCAACACGTATGTGATACATGTAAGTGCGCTACTGATGGACAACTTAGCAGGATCCGCACCAGAAACAACATCATCATAAGAACCTGGAATGTCAGGGCCCTAAATGCGGAGTGAAAATTAGAACTGGACCACGAGCTGGACCACTATCAATGGAACGTTTTAGGGATCAGCGAACTGCGCTGGAAAGGCATATGTAAAACAACGACCGACAAAGGCCACAAGCTTTATTTCAGCGGTAGAGATGACAGGCACGAACCCGGCGCGGCGTTGGATACTGGGTCCACAAGAACATTCTAGCCACTGTCATGGGTTTCCGCCCAGTCTCCAGTAGACTCATTACCATCCGTCTCTTTCAACATCACCATCATCCAGGCCTATGCCCCAACATCGGACTATGACGACAGCGAAGTGGAGGATTTCTATGAAAATCTACACGCTGTCCTTGACCAAGTGCCGAAGAAGGATATAGTCATAGTGCCAAGGTTAGCCAAGATGCGCACCACAACTGGGGAGACACATGTGGACCCCACTGCAACAACGAGACAAATGACAGGGGTCTGAGGCTATTGGAGTTTGCCAGATACAACAATCTGATACTGGCAAACATGCTTGCTCTCCACAAAAAATCCAAACGATGGACATGGCACAGTCCCGGCGGGGAGCATTACAACCATATCGATAACATCATGGTCAAGAAACGCTTCAGATCAAGCATCAACATTGGCAGGACACGCACTTTTCCAGGAGCAGACATAAGAAGTGACCACGATCTCGTGATGATGTCTTTCCGGCTCCACTTGAGAGAGTAAACACAGAAAAGTGCACTATAGACTGAAGTTCGAACTGGACAAACTATAAGTCCTGGAGGTGGCAGAAAAAGAAAAAGAAAACCTCACAGGGAGCAGATGCCTACCGAAAAATCAACAATGACATCCGAAAAGGTATGCGCACAACAAAGGAGAACTGAATAGAAGATCAATGCCAGGAAATAGCGAACAGTCTGAACAAGAACAACAGCAAGAAGGCCTACCAGACTGTGAAGCGGCTGACAAGTGTTAAATAGCAGAAGGTCTCCATGATCCAAAGCAAGTCTGGCATATGCCTTACAGAAGAACAAGAATTCTTGGACAGATGGACAGAGTACTGCTCTGACCTTTACAACCACACACCAAACGGAGACCCATCAGTTCTAGCATGTCCTGAGAACAGAGAAAAAGAAGTAGAGATCCTCCGAATTCTCCGAGAAGAAGTTGAGGCAGCAGTGCAATCGCTGAAGAAAGGGAGATCAGCGGGAGTGGACAACATACCCGCAGAACTGCTTCAAGCAGGAGAAGAAGCGATGATTGACGCACTTACCATTATCTGTAACAAGATCTGGCAGAGTGGGTAGTGGCCTACACCATGGACCCCGTCGCTTGTCATCACTCTTCCCAAAAAAGGTAACCTTCAGGAATGTGAAAATTACCGCACCATCATCCTCATCAGCCATCCCAGCAAGGTCATCCTGAAAATAATCCTCAACAGGTTGAAACGCCAAGCTGAACAAATCATATCTGAAGAACAATCAGGATTCAGGGCGGGGCGAAGTACCACTGAACAGATTTTCAACCTCAGAACAATCTGCGAAAAATACCTACAGCACCAACAACAACTATATCCTGTGTTCGTAGACGTCAAAAAGGCGTTTAACCGATTCTGGCATGCAGTTCTGTGGGCAACCATGAGAGTGTACAACATCAGCCCTAAAATTATTGAAGTCATCAAAAGCCTGTATGACAAGGCTACCAGGGCAGTCCTCCACCACAGCGCCATCGGAAACTGGTTCAGAACAACAATCGGTGTTCATCTGGGATGCCTGCTCTCTCCAACATCTTCATAGAGCGCATCATGCCAGATGCCCTTGAAGATCACGAAGGCATAGTCAGCGTAGGGGGAAGAGCAATCTCCAACCTTCGTTTAACGGATGACATTGGTGGATGGCTGGAGAGGAACAAGAACTTGAACAGCTGGTACAAAGGCTTGACACCATCTCATGAGCCTATGGAATGGAAATAAGCGCAGAGAAGACCAAAATGATGACCAACAACACCAATGGCATCAACACGGACATCAAAGTCCAAGGCCAATCAATCAACACAGCGCATAGCTTCAAATATTTAGGAGCCATTGTATCAGACAATGGGTCCCGACAGGATATCCTCTCCAGGATCGCACAAACAACTGCTGCCCTGGCGAGGTTGAAGCAAATTTACAAAGACAGGACCATCAGCCTACATTCCAAGGTAAGACTGCTGCGCTCCCTTGTCATCTCCATCTTCCTATAAGCTTGCGAAACATGGACCCTCACAGCAGATCTACAACGAAGAATACAAAGCATGGAGATGAGGTGCTACAGAAGACTTCTGGGCATTTCCTATACCCAGCAGATCACCAACGACGAAGTCCGACAGACCATCACACAAGCCATTGGACAACACAATGACCTGCTCACAGGGGCAAAAATACGGAAACTCCGATGGTATTCTGAGCGAAGCCATGAGGGTTGCTGAGGACAGAGAAAGATGCAGTACGCTGGTTAAACGATCATCTGTGGTGCCCCTACGACCTCCGAATTACAGGATAGGATATGATACAAGAGGGAGGGAGAGAGAAATGTGAAGGCGGGCATGGTTAAGGATGAACGGGGCCTGTGATGGGGAGGAATGGAGGGGGCTGGCGGGGAGAGTCATGGAGGGTTAAGTTTAGGGACAACAACAATACACAAAGGCCAAGAACGGCAGCGAGTATTACGCACAAGACATTGGAAAGCGATGAAACCTGACTGAAGTTCTTGGCTTGACTAACTTGTTTTGAGTCTACGAGAAGAGACACACAGCCATAGAAACAGACAAAAGACAGGCATAGCCTATATAGACAGAGATAAGGAGTTTACTGAAGTGGGCATATCGATTCGGATTCGTTGTCCTTTTTCTGCTTCATTTAGTTTTGTCTGTCACTGTTTCTCCAGTAAGGTGCTTGACATTTGGGCGGAGGTGTCGAGCATCGAAAAGATCGAAATGCGAACAATCTCTGGTAACGATCCATTTTCGCTCTCCATGTGATCAAACAGTCCGGAGATGTAATTCTGAATGTTCTTTGAACTGATATTTACTTAGGAAAAAAACCTAAATAAATACATATAGTAGTAGTAGTAGTAGTAGTAGTAGTAGTAGTAGTAGTAGTAGTAGTAGTAGAAGTAGTAGTAGTAGTAGTAATGTAACAACTGCCTATCTCTCGCACAGTCGAGTTATTGGTGAGCTTAATATTTTTTTAGATTTAACCATAATGTTCGCTCGTGTATCAATACTACTACTACTACTACTACTACTACTACTACTACTACTACTACTACCACTACTACTACTACTACTACAATTTATATACCGCACATATTTCTTGGTACCCGGAAGGTTTAAAAACGCTACCTAATTTATAATTCTTTTAACCTTTTGTTTTCTTTTTTTCTGCCTCATCCGCCAAAGGCGTTTTGAATGTACAGTACTGCTTTCGCTTTGGGTAGCACCGAAAGCAAGTCTGACGTCAAACTTTGAAACATTTTACACTATATAGGATTTTCATATACAAGTTTATAAAATCACATTATTTAGGTGAAAGTTCGCCAGTAAGCTATAAATACATTTAAGAAAAACCTTTTTGAAAAACAAACAAAACGCGCCGTGCCTATTATAACTACTACGAAGTCATTACGCATCAAACGCTACCACAGGCTGACAACAAAAGTTGCATAGAAACAGCCGAAGCAAAGCCGTTGATAGCGTTATGGCAGACAGCCACGGCCACACACTTATAACTCCAGCGTTTTCCGCGCCTGTATTTGTATTGTAAGGGCGGTTAGTGACCTAATGCTTACATGTACACCCTACGACCATCTGGTCGGACACGAAGTTTAGATTCAACTTTGGCCAAACAAAAAATAAAACAACAACAACAAAAACACATCGGGCAAAAAAGAAGTGTATGACTATATAAGCAAATAGTACACTTTATAAGTTGTTGCTGTTGTTATTGTTCTTGTTTTAACGCAATTTTTGATCTTGACCTCAGACGCACTTTAAGCTTTGTGCACACATCGTGTGTAATGTTATTTGTATGTTTCTCCCAGTTCCAAAAATAATATTATTTTTTGTTAAACCAATTGTAGACTAATACATAGTTAATTAGTTAGTTAGTTAGTTAGTCATTGTTTATAGGGTGCAGCGAACTGCAAAGAGCCGAATCAAGACCACAACTTGGTTGAAAAAGGACTCACTCCTGATCCGTATAAAAGATCTGCTGAAACAGCCTTAATGGTAATACTGAAGGCACTCCACCAACGGTCACTTTACAATAAAGGCATGCCCATGCAGTGGACGCTGAGGTTGTACTCTAAGTTATCGAACCCTGGTTTACCGAAACAAAATATAATATAAACATCATTATAAAATATTAACCACACACATACATATAAAATGCCTACATTACTCAATAATAATACCATAGAAAGCCCTAGTAACCATTTGGCAGGAAGCGCCCAATACCTCCAAGCTGACCCAACAGACCCCATACACAAATGAGGAGTTTTGGGAGAGTTTTCAAGAAAAAAAGATAGGTGACTGTTCTAGCGAAGAAGATTGTAGATTGATAGAACAGATTAGGAACGAGAAAGAACAAACGAGAGTGACAGAACCCGTGGTAATTTAGAGCACCACATTTCCACAAAGTAGGGATACTATTTATACAGAAAACTCCGTACCCCAAACGGGAGGTCTAGCCTAATACGAAACCCTAACTAGAAACAATTCCTTACACCTTAACCCTGCGTGTTGATGGCGTTTTCCGTAAATAAACTGTCGTGGGATGCGAACTGACGTGTAACGTCTACACCCACCACTGGGGATACTGCAGACAGGGATCCCATTACATTACATTACATAATTGTTGCTTTAGGTCCAGCGGACTCTTCCGAGCCAAATTAGGACCGGACAACCCCCAATCCGCATAAAAGATCTGCTGAAACAACCCTAGTGGGAAAACTGAATGCCCTCCACCAGCCAGTCACTTTACAATAAAGACATCCCACGCAGGGGACGACTGAGGCTTCACCCCAACTTATCGAACCCCCGTTTACAAAAACAAAATAGAATACAAACATCATTATAAATTATCAACAAAACACATACATATAAAATGCCTACATTGCTAAATAATAACATCATAGGAAGCCCTAGTGACCACCTGGCAGAAAGCGTCCAATATTCCCAAGCTGATCCAACAGACCTCATACACAAACAAGGAGTCTTGTCCCGGAAGAGTTTTAAAGAAAAAAGGTAGGAGACTGGTCTAGCGAAGAAGACGATAGTACAGCAGATTGATAGAACAGAGCAGGAATGAGAAAGAGCAAATGAGAAAGACAGCGACAGTGGGAATTTAAAGCACTAAATTTCCAGAAAGTGGGGATACTATTTATACTGAAACCCCCGGCATCCCAACGGGGGGACAGGGATCCCAGGGAAAGACGGGGGTTATAGGGACCTAAAACAAAACTGAACCACTGTTACACTCGATGTTTTTTGGGTTTTTTTTATCAGTAGTTGATTCAGCCCCAATGCTTGAATCCTCCTGATTAGTGTAACTCGGATTCGTTTATCTACGCAACCCGTTCACTCAGCAACAAGGCACGGAGTCGTCGTATATGTCGTTTTCCAACTTTATTCAGCGAACATCAACAACTGCATACAATCGCTTTTTTCCACTCTCAACTTTTCACTTTCAACACACATTTCCATTCTTTCCTTTGAAACAGTGCGGCACTTATATAGTCTCTCTAACTCCAGAGAAATAAAGAACGTTCGGGTAAGACATAATTATAACTAATCAAAACACATTTCGTCATCACTGTCTCACGTCATACAACCTTATTTGGGATCAAAGCTTCTTTAGTTACCACTAGAATTATCCATATGCTTCGATCGATAGTAAACAACCAAATCCAGAAAATTCTCAAATAATATCGACAAACTAAAATTACCAACGTTGTACAAAGATTCTTCTAATAACAACGCAAAATCAAATCAAAAGTAAATACACTCTATTATTGCATGCCTTGCAAAATAAAACAATCACATCTATCGTGCGCGTCACACACGAACTATCGTGCGCGTCAAACACGAACTATCGTGCGCGTTTCAACGTAACACCCACCATTGCAATCATACTGCTAAGATGGACAGTTAAAATGACCATTTTTATCTTACTCACTGTAGAGATTCGAACTTGGGTCATCGGTGTGCCAGGTGAACTCTCTACCACTGGGCTACTTGTGGTGGGTTTATGTGGTGGGAAGTCCAACTGGAGCGTTCATGTGAGAGTCAGCAACACCTATGGCAGTCCTTTTAAAATAAAACAAAACAAACAGTTCCGTGGCGTATTTTTATTCAAACTTTGTGCTGTACACTATTTTGAGAGAAAATAAATATAATATTACGCCCTCGACATAAGCTTGTTGTATTGTATTGTATTGTATTGTATTGTATTGTATTGTATTGTATTGTATTGTATTGTATTGTATTGTATTGTATTGTATTGTATTGTTTGAATGCAGTCATATTCGTCATTTTTGGTCAAATGATTTACAAACTATGAGTTCTACTGATAACGTAAGTTTTGATAGCGTTAGGTTATAGCAAAAACTTTTATTGATTCTCAAATAGCTCGGTTTTTATGATTAAGTTTTTGTTGGTGTTTTT
>CM072525.1:35553817-35596317 GCA_036898135.1 Oncomelania hupensis
TTTAACCGCAACGTTTATTTATTCACGAAGAGGAATTAATGCAATAAAACACAATATAATACAATTTTATTAATCTCGACCCGAGCAATTTCTCTCTCCCTCCCTCTCTCTCTCCCACTCTCTCTCTCTCTCTATTTCTGTTTTTTTCTATCTGTCTCTCTCTCTCTCTCTCTCGCTTTCTGTCTCTCTCACTGTTTCTCTCTTGCTCTCTGTCTCTCTCACTGTCTCTCTCTCGCTCTCTGTCTCTCTCACTGTCTCTCTCTCGCTCTCTGTCTCTCTCACTGTCTCTCTCTCGCTCTGTCTCTCTCCCTGTCTCTCTCTCGCTCTCTGTCTCTCTCACTGTCTCTCTCATTCTCTCTCTATCTCTCTCTCTTTCACTCTTTGTCTCTCTTTCTCTGTGTGTGTATGTTAATAATAATAATAATAATAATAATAATAATAATAATAATAATAATAATAATAATAATAATACAGGATGCTATACGCGCCTTTCCCCAAGTCATTCAGGCTCAAAGCGCGGCGATCTATACCAACATACACGCTCATCTGTCTCATCCACCCTCACATACACCAAACACACATCCATCACTCACTCAAACAGGTGGTGTAAAGGCAGGGAGATCGCTATTAGAAGACGGAAAGAAAATCGAATTTTTATTTTTGAAATTTTTATATGGACTGCGTCCTGTACCATTATTGAAGGGAGGGAGGAAACCGGAGTGCCCGGAGAAAACCCTCGGTGACCTCAATAGTCTCGTACCTAAGTCACATACGTTCGCCCTTCGGCTTAGGAAACCGGCGACTTATCCACTGCGCCACGAGGCCACCCCCATGTTCATGTGCATGTGTGTGCGTGTAGTCTTGTATCTGTCTTATTCTTTGTCTCTCTCATTGTGTCTGTCTGTCTGTTTCTCCCTCACACACACACACACACACACACACAACTACACACACACACGCCTACCTCATTTTGTAACAAATCCATAATTTGAGAAGAAAGGCGGGTGGGTGTGGTAGGGGTGGGGACAGAGAGAGAGAGAGGGAAAGAGAGAGAGAGAGAAAGAGAGAGAGAGAGAGAGAGAGAGAGAGAGAGAGAGAGAGAGAGAGAGAGGTTAAGAGGGATGGAGCATCTACTTAGTCTAAATTAGTCTGATTGCAAATTACCTGAAGAGTGTCAAGCCAGCTGCGGAGAAGATGCAGCAGGACAGTTTGTGACTCACAGGGTTGTGGCGTCGGTCACCGTTCAGCACGGCATAGAGCAGCGTATAGATGAGTCTCGCCACACTCTAAAATCATTTTGATATGATGATGATGATCATTGTTGTCAAGGTGGCGACGTGGTGATTTGTTCTTAACGCTAACGCAATGGGACGCTATGCTTCATTATTCCTTCCTTCCTAAAATCAGAAGTGTTCAGATTGACCAAAAAACACACACGCACACACACACACTAGATTACATGTAACAAAAAGTGTTCATGAAAGAAGTTCTTCAAATGTTCAGGTTTGTTCACTTTTGGTGTGTGTTTTTTTTCAAGGGGATTTCATAGAATACTTTGCTACAGTGTAAATTGTAATTATGTGAGAATAAGTGTATCCTATCCTATTCCTATCCTATCCTGTATCTCGAAAGTCGTTGGGTGACAAACATTCCCCAAAATTGCATGCCTTTGCAAGTAATTGCAGTGAGTTCAAGTACATTTGCACACATTTCTCATGTTGACCTTCGTTACCAGTCGCTATTTTGTACTTTATTTAAGATAAACTAAAATAAGATAAGATAAGCATTGTTATAATAAGTCGTTGGTAGAAAACTACGGGTACTCATATAACACGGAGAATTGACTATTCCTATTAGTACTTTGTGTGAAGAAATCTACCCATAAAGAAAACGTTAAGAGAGAGAGAGAGAGAGAGAGAGAGAGAGAGAGAGAGAGAGAGAAATGACAGAGAGAGATGTATACACGCGTAGGCTGTAGGCATACTATTAAACTCGGTTTCATTTTTACTTACAAAATCAAAACCATAACTTGGTTGAAAGAGGACTCACTCCTGATCCGTATAAAAGATCTGCTGAAACAACACTAGGGGTAACACCAGCCAGTCACTTTACTATAAAGGCACCCCGCTCTGGGGACGCTGAGGCTATACTCTAATTAATCGAATCCCCGTTTACAAAAACAAAATAGAATATAGACAATATTATAAAATATCAACAAAGCACATACATAAAAAATGCCTAGATTGTCACGAATGCTTGGATGTAATCTGCTGAGCTATGACATTCTTAATTAGTAGATAGAATGAATTTGTTCTAATCACATACAGTAACATGAACTTGTTATTTTAATGATCCTAACCATTGTTCTGAGATAGTCAACCTGCTCAGTTGTGCCTTTGCTGTGTGTTTTATTACTAATTTGTTTTAAGAATGTTGCTACTATGTATTATGTATTATAATATTGTTATTATTATGTAATATATATATATATATATATATATATATATATATATATATATATATATATATATATATATATATATATATATATATATATATATAATATATATATATATATATATATATATATATATATATATATATATATATATATATATATATATATAATGTATTACGTACTATGTATTATCTATTATGTAGCCTAACTGGTAGTTGACTGTCATCTATGTATAGGTGAATGTAGAATGTTCTAGTCATACCTCTACTTTAAGACAACAACTTGTGCTGTCATTATATTATTTTGTGTGTGGGAGTGTGTGCGTGTGTGTGTGTTTGTGCGCTTTTTCTGCGTGAATTTAAAATTATTAGTAATTATTGATGTGGGGTTTGGATTGTGAATGTCTGTAACGTGGGGTTTATGGGTTGTTGGGCTCTGCACAATGGAATGATGTAACCCTCACGCTTTATTCTATGGGAACTGCTAGTTAGTCACCCGGTGAATTACTTTAATACATTTATTTGTTTAGCTCGGTCTGTGTTAAGGCTGGAGTACAGAGATAGATAGAAAAATGGTAAAAGATCACTGTCACACTAGCTTTCACACGGCTATGAATCATATGTAGTCCGGCCACTTGATAACAGTTAAAATCACACATTTATTTCTTCTACTCTATACAATATCTTCGATGTACTACTCTACCTTAAAAAGTCAAGAGTCAATGCAAATAATTCGATCGCTGATAGTCTAGGCAGCTGTTATGTCTTCATAGGGCACTGGCTACTAGAGTTTATGAAGATTGGACTACTGTGGTCCGTTTTACAGTTTTCTGAAGAGTGGACTACTGTGGTCCTTTTGTTATCAGTTTTAGTGCTATATTTCCTCTGCACTTAACTGGTGAGTAGCGGGTTTGAAGCCCTTCGTTGAGGTAGCTTCTGGTACACGCTGGGTCGTCGTGTAGTTTGGTTCCTTGACACGCTGTGGTGTCTTGGAGGGTGTTTTCCAGGGTTGCTCTCTCAGTCCTGTGCTGTAGAGGCTAAACAGCCAACTCGTGTTTTCTGTGGAGTTGGGCGCACGGGATATCTCGCCTGTTCGGCTGTAACACAAGAGACAAAATTCTGCACAACTTGAATAATAGGTCTGTGCAGAGCGTCTCACTGAAAGCCAAAGTAGCCCTCAGTGATAGCTCCACATCTCTATACATAAGCGACGAACATTCTGCTACGTCCGTGGTCCACTGGAATCTCAACTCTAATTTCCTATACATACATAAATATAAATCGTGGCTAACTATACACATACAGAATTAATAATATTACAGGGATGTCGTTTGGGTCGGATCTTCGGCTTTTAGCCGAAATGTTTTATAAAAAAGCCGATAAACTGTCCATCATGTCGGCTCGCCGAGCCGAAGTTTTCACGTGTGAATCGGCTCGGTTTTGTCCATTTTTGCGATATTCCTGTGCTGTACGCTTGCAGTTTAGGCGAGGATTCGATAGGTTAAACTCAGAAACTCTGACAGTATTGTGGTCTGTCAAGGGACAGTCTAAATTTATTATTGTTTTTGTGTGTCTAAAATTTAAGAAAATAAAATTTCATTTCAAAGTTTTTTTTCTACTCTTAAAATCATGTTTTATTACAAAGATATGCATCCACAGAACACCTTTAATATATGGAGGTGGAGGGTGCACGTTGACGTAGTGAATCTAGTCAAAAAACATGTGAGACTGCTTTGGAAGAGAGAGCCGAAACTTTCAGTAAAAAGCCGAAAGTTTCACGGATGGTTCGGCCAAATCGCCGAAGAAAAAAATTCCTAGCAACATCCATGATATTATAAACATTCACTGGTACAGCCACTGGTCTGCAAACATACATATAGGTTCAACAACGGTGGTTCCGTCAGGTATACAACATGGCGGCGCAACCGGTCGTGTTTCGCCACGTGGTCACGCAACGTTGGACGAACAATTCAAATCCATGCATAGCAAATTCAACAAACACAATTTCAACAATAATATAAACATATCACGATGAAACAGAAGTATGTTCATTTACCAGTTTGACAAAGTCAAGCCCGTGGCTACTTGATTGAATTCTAAGATTCTCAAGTCCTGCTTCCTGGTCTATTCAGGAGAGATCTTACTGCTAACTGTGTAGCTGATTACTGCTCCTCGGTTCAAAAACGACTGCCGTTCTCTCTCTCTCTATTCGAATCAGCCAGACCTGGTTGATTCCATTCTAAACTGTGTTCCCATTGGCTGGTAATCGACTCGCCTAACGTAGCTACGATGATGTCATTGCCTGCCGATTCAACACACACAGTGCTGACGTCACTACACTGTTTGCGTCAAGCTCGCAGTGTGTGTACCTCAGTTATACCATAGCTACGCCTGATTACTTCCATCGTCTGCTGCAGCCTAACATTAACATTCTAAGATTACATTGACTAAACAAGGCTAAATAGTAAAGTAAGCAGGGTAAAACTAGTCCGTTCGTCACAATGTCTATATTTGATTGGAATTTAAGGTTGCTGTTGTGCCATTAGAAATGAATGTGTCTTTGCTGGTTGTGTATATAAAATGGATATATTGCATGCTTCTTGCGGACGACGAGCCAAAGACAAATTTCTGTATGTGATGAACATCAGACAATAAAGTTATATTGTATTGTATTGTATTGTATTGTATTGTATTGTATTGTATTGTATTGTATTGTATAAATTAGAGTATAGCCTCAGCGTCCACTGCGTGGGATGTCCTTATTTGTAAAGTGACCGGCTGGTGGATTGCCTTCAGTATTACCACTAGGGTTGTTTCGGCAGATCTTTTATGCGGATCAGGGGTGAGTCCTTTTTCTGCGAAGTTGATTTTGTGGTCCTGATTCGGCTCTTTGCTGGACCCTGTAAGCAATAAATAACTAACTAACTAACTAATTGTATATTTTCATAAATGTACCATACCAGTATGATAATGCGTCATCCGGGTCAGTAAAATTATAAATACTTGAGAGAGCGCTGTTACTGAGGTCAAAGAGAAATTCATCTTCATTCAATTTGGAAAAATATCTGTATTTTATTGTTTTATGTCCTGTTTTAGTATTTTAGCTCCTTTCTATTTCCAGGTTAAACAAACAGGATAATGATCACTGCAAGCAAATATTGGAACACAGGCTTCGACAACATTTAGGGCTTTAAATTCTCACTGTCGCTGTCTTTCGCCTTTGTTCTTTGTCATTCCTACTCTGTTCTATCAATTTACTATACTATCTTCTTCTTCGCTAGACCAGTCATCTACCCTTTTTCTTGAAACCTCGTCCGGGACCAAACTCCTCATTTGTGTGTCTGGTCTGTTGTATCAGCTTGGAAATATTGGACGCTTTGTGCCAAATGGTCACTAGGACTTCCTATGATATTATTATTTAGCAATGTATGCATTTCATATGTATGTGTTTTGTTGATATTTTATAATGATGTTTGTATTCTATTTTGTTTTTGTAAACGGGGGTTCGATAAATTAGAGCATAGCCTCAGCACCCCTGCGTGGGATGCCTTTATTGTACAGTGGCCGGCTGGAGGAGTGCCTTCAGTGTTACCACTGGGGTTGTTTCGGCAGATCTTTTATGCGGATCAAGTGTGAGTCCGTTTCAGCCAAGTTGTAGTCTTGATTTTGTGGTCCTGATTCGGCCCTTAGCAGTCCGTTGGACCCTGTAAGCAATGATTAACTAACTAACTTTTGATGAAATTAAACAAACTGTTCGACGCGGTTTTTCTTAAAATTAGTTGTCCTTTACTTAAATTTGACCGCAATATAATTTTCCACAAGAGTGAAGTAATATAACCTATAATTACATTATTTTCTCTGTCAAGGACGTACACCGGCGCATGTCTCTTTTATCTTCTTCTTCGTCGTCGTCTTCTTCTTCTTCTTCTTCTTCTTCTTCTTCTTCTTCTTCTTCTTCTTCTTCTTCTTCTTCTTCTTCTTCTTCTTGTCTGCTTCTTTCTTTCTTTCTTTTTGTATTTCTTTGTTTATGTTTTTGTTGTTGTTATTGTTGTTGTTCTTGCTGCTGTTGTTGTTGTTGTTGTTGTTGTTGTTGTTGTTGTTGTTGTTGTTGTTGTTGTTCTTCTTCTTCTTCTTCTTCTTCTTCTTCTCCTCCTCCTCCTCCTCCTTTTCTTGTTCTCTGGTTCTTGTTATTTTTCTTCTTCTTTATTCTTCAAGCTTCTTCTTCTACTTCTTCTTCTTCTTAATTTTTATTTATTTAATTCAACCTATCAGCGAAAAGGGCCTTGATAGCCTTTCATTGATGGAAAATGCATTAAAAAAAATACGCATGACCCACGTTGAGCGGCAGTGTCTCACAGACACTCAGCATGACCTTATATGAATAATCATGCCGTCGATCTTCCGCATCCTTAACCCTTGTCAGCAGTAGGGTGACCACAGGGAATGGTACCAACGTTCCTGTGTCCTTGACCCTATTACGTAGTCACCGGGGAGGAATACGTATTGATAACAAAACAGAGAGAAAAGGTCGGAGGCGCGCCACCGAACGTCTAAAGACTGGAATCCAGAGACTGTGCTATGTTATATAATCATCTGGCTTTATTACGCAAATCGTGGGCGGAATAGGGACAATGAATCAATGAATAGATCAAAATTGAAGTTTTAGCGGCCATACCCGCTATAGGCGATATGGAAGGCAGGGCCAAAATGATCCCAGGGAAGACTAGGGGTTAGTTAAGACCTAAATCAACACTGAACCACCAGAGCAATCATACCTTTTGTTTTTCAATTTAATTGTTGTATTTGAGCATGCCCTTGTGACATGGAATTCTGCGTCCTGCAAAACATCAACATCAACATCCACATCAACATCAGTTAGCCCTAACTGAATATTACGATGTAGAAACAACACCGTGATATGCTATACACAGTTACGCAGGGTGTGCTATTTTTATCCCCATGACGCTAGCTCTAATTAGACTCATAAACAAACGGAATGTATTGATTTATTCGAATGTGTTGATTTATTCGAACAGTCTAATTTTTTTGTGTTAGCTTATTCTATTTTTTTCTAGTGGGGCAATATTCCCTGTGAATTTGAAAGGTAGTTATGTGACGCTGTGTGGGATCCTGTACCTATCCTATCCTGTAACTCGAAAGTCGTTGGGGCACCACAGAGGATCGTTTAATCTTTCTCTGTCCTCAGCAGCCCTCCTGGCTTCACTCAGTGTCAAAGCCAATCCATTCTCGAATGTTGTCTTCCCAAATCGTTTTCTGTCTACCTCTTCTTCTGCCTTTTTGCACCGTGCCTTGCAGGATGGCCTTTGCTAGGCCTGATGCTCTTGTCCCATGGCCATACCATTGGAATTTCCGAAGCTCACAATATTGAAGAAGTGGAAACTCCGATGGTATGGCCCTTTACCGGTCCAATTCAACACGAAAAGATTAATACAGCGCTGCGCTCTTATACAGAGCGATTCCCGGCCCAAAGCATGAGATTTTTTTAAAATAAAAGCGCGCATCATTCAATCTAACATCCATTTTAGTAATTCCATGCCGCAATGATATGCCTGAAGCGCTGATGTAGCTAGAATTAGAATTCACTTAGGTAATAGTTTCAGTTATTTTTTTAAACGTCTATTTACTTATTAAAATGATTGTAGACATACTGATACAGGCACGCACACACACAACATGCACGCACACAATTTCTCTGTCTTCCTTCCTCTCTCTCTCTCTCTCTCTCTCTCTCTCTCTCTCTCTCTCTCTCTCGTACACAAATGCATTCACTAATTCTTTATATTTGTTACTAAATGCCCTTTATTCCTTCGGATGATAGTATAAACCGAGGTCTAGTCTGTGCATGCACGCATTCCATACCATGGACTTTAAAGATCCTGACGCTCATGTCCTAGACGCGCGAGTGCCGGCTACACAGATACACCAAGCACGCACTAGGCCCATTCTCCCCATCCCCGATGGCCAACGATTTTGTGCTCAGTCGTCTGGGCGTCAGACTATGCGCCCAAATGTGGCAAGTGGGCGCCTCGAGCGGCTTGAGTTTGATCCTGTTTTGACCAGCGCCTTCAACAGCTCTTGAGCTCAAAATGGCGCTATATAAAAGTGATAACACAAAATAAATAAAAATAAATAATAATTCTTGAAGTAATAATGGCTATGGTTTTCTTTTGTGTGCGTGTGTGTTTTTTATTAAAACTTATTGTGTAGCATATTATTTACTTAACAGGATCCGCCCAAGAGACAATATCGTCTTAGGAACCTGGAATGCCAGGGCCCTAACTGCGGAGGGAAAATTAGAAGAACTTGTCCACCAGCTGGACCACTATCGATGGAACATCTTAGTTATCAGCGAACTGCGCTGGAAAGGCCTAGGTGAAACAAAGACCACAATCTTTAAGTTCAGCGGCAGAGATAACAGGCACGAACACGGCGTTGGATTCATGGTCCACAAAGACATTCTAGCGACTGTCATGGGTTGCCGCCAAGTCTGCAGTACACTCATTGTCTGAGAGCAGCCCCTTTCAACATCATCATCATCATCCAGGGCTATGCTCTTACATCAGATTATGAGGTCAGCAAAATGGAGGATTTCTATGAACATCTACAGGCTGTCCTTGACCAAGTGCTGAAGAAGGACATAATCATAGTGCAAGGCGACTGGATTGCCAAGGTTGGCCAAGATGCGCACCACAATTGGGGAGACACATGTGGACCCCACTGCAACAACAAGAAAAATGACAGGGGTCTGAGGCTCTTGGAATTTGCCAGATACAATAACCTGATACTGGTAAGCACGCTTGGTCTCCACAAAAAAATCCAGACGATGGAAATGGCACAGTCCCAGCGGGGAGCATCACAACCAGATTGACTACATCATTGTCAAGACACGCTTCGGATCAAGCGTCAACATTGGCAGGACACGCACTTTTCCAGGAGCAGAAATCGGAAGTGACAACTATCTCGTGATGACGTCCTTCCAGCTCCACTTGAAGAGAGTAAACACAGCAAAGTGCACTAGACTGAAGTTCGACCTGGACAAACTGCAAGACCCGGAGGTGGCAAAAATATTCCAAGCCACAATTGGAGGGAAATTTGCACCACTGCTCATTTTGACCACCACCTTCAACTCAGCTGTGACAGATGCCGCCACGGAGATCCTTGGCAAGCATTGCCCAAAGAAGAAACCGTTGATCACACTTGAACTTTCGGACCTGTGTGATAAACGAAGAGAGATGAAAAGGGAAAAGAATACCTCACAAGGAGCTGATGTCTACCGAAAAATCAACAATGACATCCGAAAAGGCATGCGCACAGCAAAGGAGAACTGGATAGAAGAGCAATGGCAGGAAATAGAGAACAGTCTGAACAAGAACAACAGCAAGAAGGCCTACAAGACTGTGAAGCGGCTGACAAGTGTTACACAGCCCAAGGTCTCCACGATCCAAAGCATATGCCTTACAGAAGAACAAGAAGTCTTGGACAGATGGACAGAGTACTGCTCTGAACTTTACAACCACAAACCAAACGGAAACCCATCCGTTCTAGCATGTCCCCAGAAAAAAGAAGAGAAGAGGAAGAAACCCTCCCAATTCTCCGAGAAGAAGCTAAGGCAGCAGTGCAATCATTAAAGAAGGGGGAGTCAGCGGGAGTGGACAACATACCGCGGAATTGCTGCAAGCAGGAGGGGAAGCGATGACTGACGCACTCACCATTATCTGTAACCAGATCTGGCAGAGTGGAGAGTGGCCTACACCATGGACCCAGTCGCTTGTCATCACTCTTCCCAAAAAGGGTAACCTTCAGGAGTGTGAAAACTACCGCACCATTAGCCTCATCAGCCATCCCAGCAACGCCCTCCTGAAAATAATACTCAACAGGTTGAAACCCCATAAGCTGAACAAATCATAGCTGAAGAACAAGCAGGATTCAGGGCAGGGCGAAGTACCGCTGAACAGATCTTCAACCTCAGAATAACCTTCGAGAAATACCTACAGCATCAACATCATCTAAATCATGTGTTTGTAGACTTCTAGAAAGCGTTTGACCGAGTCTGGCATGCAGCTTTTGGACAACCATGAGAGTGTACAACATCAGCCCTAAAATTATTGAAGTCATCAAAAGCTTGTATGACAAGGCTACCAGTGCAATATTCCACAACAGCGCCATCGGAAACTGGTTCAGAACAACAATCGGTGTGCGCCAAGGATGCCCACTCTCTCCAACACTTTTCAACGTCTTCCTAGAGCGCATCATGTTAGATTGCCTTGCAGATCATGAAGGCACAGTCAGTATAAAGGGTAGAGCAATCTCCAATCTCCGTTTTTCGGATGCCATTGATGGATTGGCTGGAGAGGAACAAGAACTTGAACAGCTGGTACAGAGGCTTGACATCACCTCCAGAGCCTATGGAATGTAAATAAGTGCAGAGAAAACCAAACTAATGACCACCAACACCAATGCATCAACAAAGACATCAAAATCCAAGGCCAATCCCTCAACACAGTGCATAGCTTCAAATATTTAGGAAGCCCTCTCCAGGATCGCACAAGTAACTGCTGTCCTGACAAGGTTGAAACCCATTTGAAAAGACAGGACCATCCGTCTACATTCCAAGGTAAGGCTGCTGCGCTCCCTTGTCATCTCCATCTTCCTATACGCTTGCAAAATATGGACCCTCACAGCATATCTACAACGAAGAATAAAAAGCTTAGAGATGAGGTGCTACAAAAGACTTCTGGGCATTTTCTATACCCAGCACATCACCAACAACGAAGTCCGAGAGACCATCACACAAGCCACTGGACACCATGAAGACATGCTCACAGTGGTGAAGAAACAGAAACTCCGATGCTATGGCCAGGTCACCAGAGCATCAGGTTTATTAAAACCCATCCTGCAAGGCACGGTCCAAGGAGGCAGAAGAAGTGAGAGACAGAAAAAGAGGTGGGTCAACAACATTCAAGAATGGACTGGTTTGACACTGAACGAAACCATGAGGGTTGCTGAGAACAGAGAAAGATGGAGTATGCTGGTTAAACGATCTCTGTGGTGCCCTTACGACCTTCGAGTTACGGGATAGGATAGGAATAGGATAGGATATTATTAATGTCATGGGCATTACTTAGCAATTATGCATCCTTGGTTGTGTATAATGGTTACGACGCTGTACATTCAAATAATATAATTATTTATAGAAACTGGTTGCTGCTGACATTTATAATATTTTTACATATTTTGTTGTTCAGGTGATCCTACTTCAGGAAAACTATAACTGAAATTGTGACTTTCCAACATACTGATTTTTGGAAAAATATAATGGAAATAGGCACGATTTAAATGAGTGTGTCCGTAGTTTTAAAGTGGTCACCTTTGACCACGTCCCCCTCGACAGATCCGTTTAACGTTCACAGTTAATGTTGTCCCAGTAAACAAAATTGATACAACAGCAACAACAAAAACAACAACAACAGCAACAACAACACAAGAATCTCCAACTCTTTCGAAGGTATAGTTATTTGTTGTTTTAAATCAATAGCGACGGATAGCTAACGTTGTAACACTAAAACAAATCTTATCTAGTAGATTGTAGAGCGTGTTGGTGTACTGTTAAACAGGGCAAATCATTCCTTGTCAACACAGAAAATGGAGTCTTCAAACTTTAGCGGTTGCTTTGAACAATAAATGTTCACTTTATCCTTGTTTAATGTAAAAACAATGCCTCAATCAGGGTAACCCTTTTTTGACCAAAATAAACACATTGTTCGACTCGGGTTCCTTTAAATAGTTTTCCACTTTTATCTTAAATTGTGACCGTGATATAATTATCCACAACAGTGAAGTAATATAGCCTACGATTACATTAGTTTCCCTGTCAAGGACGTACACCGGCGCATGTCTGCATAATGGGATTTTTGACGTTAAATGTGGGTATGTGACCATACTTGCACATCCTTTTAGAGTTCTTGATTCTTTTGTTTTGGGCCTAGCGAGAACATTATGCTGTAATGCTAATAATATTGTACTATTACTAGTACTAATTGAAAACGTTAAGGAAATATTATTTTACGGCACAATAGTGGGGTCGTTTGTGGTATTTGTGAAGTGGCATTATAGGAGTGCTGGAGTACAGAGGAAGTACTCGTTTGTCCCAAAGCTCAGTATTCCAATAAGCACTTTATTTCCACAGTGCCTTGTTTCACGTCTTTCTGAGATTATAAAACACAAAGATGTGGAAACATATGAGTTGTGAAACAATAGATCTCAGCCGTAGAACTAAAATTAATCAATGCTATCTAATGGCCGGGCATCCTGAAATGTGCGACTGGCCTTATCCTTTTGTAAATTCTCTACATTTATATTATGATATCATTTATCGTAGTGCAAGAAGGTTGCAGCACCTAGTGTACTTTATGCGTTCCAAACGTCCTTCGATAACATCGTAATGTGGCGCAGTGCAAAAACACAAGCGCAGAACACAATCGCAGTTGTCAGTCCTCTGTTTTGGTACATCGCATTTATCGCAGTTTTCAGTGCATTTTTAAGATTTCACGGGAAGGCTAGCACAGAAGAGGTGCCTACAATTAAGCTGGCGATTGAGTTAATTGTATCAGCTTGTGTTTAATAGGTGTTCTGCTGCAGAAAATCTTCAACTTTAGACTATACAGTTGCTCTGCTAATAACGGTGTTATAGATTAAGATATATCGGGCGACATTTAAACACCAGATGTTTCCCTGTCACCTTTTTTAAACAAAATAAAACTTGTAATCAACAGATTAACTTCATCTTGAATTAATGCTTTTGGGGTTTCTTAACAGATATTACAGAAACGGATTTCCTAATGCATTACAGGCAAAATCTCGAAGAGACAGAAGGTGGAAATTTGTCTTAGCCGTTTGAGTTAGAAAGGAAAGGTCGAGTCAAATCTGGTTATAGACACTTTGATTCTATTTTGCTATATACCTAAGATTCGTCATGGGTCAGCCTGGTGTTCCCCACCCGCAGGTTTGTTCCATCAATTCTAGATCTATGTTCCCCAAGTGGCAAGTTCCCCCAAAGTCTGTCACAAACATCATTATTGTTATTGGTAGTAGTAGTAGTAGTAGTAGTAGTAGTAGTAGTAGTAGTAGTAGTAGTAGTAGTAGTAATGGAAATAGTAGTAGTAGTAATAGTAGTAGTAGTAATAGTAGTAGTAGTAGTAGTAATCCACCTAATCTAGAAAGCTCTAGGCGCTTACATTCATACAGAACAACTGTAACTATAAAACAAAACGAGGAAGACGTATGAACTATTAACAGTTAACTTCTATGCAAAACCTACTATCTCTCTAACACGCAAACATGTGTGGGAAGAGCATAAACCTAGGGGATCAAGCACATAGACCTGTGGGAACATAGATTTGGGGTAACACAGGCATTCCCCACCCCTGAATAGTCAGTGTAAAGGGAGAAATAGTCAATAATACCGCGGTCTGATGTCCACAATTCCAAATGAACAGTGACGGGCACAGTTATACATCTTGCGCTCTTTTCGACAAGAGTTCGATTTCACACGCGATCACACGTCACTTCCTGTTTTGTCATCAAATAGTCCTGCGTCAAGGGAATAGTCTACTTTTGAGGACCTGCAGTGAGTGAACAGTGGTAAAAGGGTAAAGGTAAAGGTAAAGGTAGTCTCATAGCCTGTGGCCGTAGGGGAGCGTGATGTTGGACATCACACTTATCTTGGGCCAGCGTAATGAGGGTGATGCCCATCTCTCTCCCTCACTGCTGTACCTTTCCCACCCTTAAGAGAGTAGGTACTCAGTCACAGTTGAGTCCACTGGGGGCGTTGTTATTTGTCGCTTCACGTTTTGCGGTCACCCATCCAAGTGCTAACCGCACTGGACGGTGCTTAACTTGCGACACAGTAGCGAGTGAAAGCAAACAAATTAATTCAAAAAAGAAATGTAAAGTAAAATACTGTAAAGTAATATAACAATACAATAAATAAAATAAGCAAAAACACTATAAATGAGGAAAGAAACAAAACAAATCTTAATAAATAAATAAATAAATAAATAAATAAATAAATAAATAAATCAGACTGCCATTCAGTTGTGCTATTGTAGAAGCATTTGAATTCATGTATCGTCTAGCCAAACGAACAGTAGAAAATGGAAACAGATGGAATACGTTGAGAGAGAGACAGAGTGGGTAGTCACAGAAAACGAAAACGACGGGTTTTACAAGGTAGGTGGAAGAGTTATGCACACACACAGAGAGAGAGAGAGAGAGAGAGAGAGAGAGAGAGAGAGAGAGAGAGAGAGAGAGAGAGAGAGAGAGAGAGAGAGAGGCTAAGACAGTGACAATAATAATACAGGGTGTTCAAAAGTCTTGGGCACATTTTGACATTGAATATTTCCGAAACTATTAAGGATATAAAAACGCATCTGGTAAATTCAGAAAGCTTGTAATCTCAATTTTTACATGGAATGTTCAAAGATTTCAATGTGAGCACCATTGGTCACACGACACACATCAAGCCGATAGTCAAATTCGTGCCAAACGCGTCCCAACATTTTCTGGTTGAGTGAACGCCATTAATGGGTCTGAAAAGAAATTTAAAAAACAAACAGCTTTACAAAAAACTCAATGTAATTAGCTTTAAAATGGCACAACTTGTATCTTACTACCATTCATAGTAATTGGAGATGGGGACTTCAAATGTGCCCAAGACTTTTGGAACACCCTGTATATTGTCTTCTTTTTTGGATTCGTCTTTGTGTTCATATTTTTCTATAATTACATTCATACGTAAGAAAACATGTTAGCCATTTATTACTGTGGCGGAATGGGAGGCGATTGGTTCACGCTTGGGAGAGAGATGTCTACCTTCGATTTGTTGGTTAGTCTAGCCTTGGGTGGCTTCTGCTGTGGAGAATCCTTTGGTGTGGCTTTACAATTGTACAAGCGGTTTTCTCCGGGTACTCTGGTTTTCCTCCAAACCTTCAATATTGGTACATAGTAGCAGCCAATCAATCTAAAGCGTCAAAGAGAAGAAGGCGATGATGGCTAGACTAACTTTCAATGATACTAAGAGTGGTTAGTTATTGTCACCCACTGTACATTTTATACAATATGAATATGCTGTTTCTTTAAAATACCGCAGCTTTCATAAGATGTATAGGCCTTCTGTTGTCGCTTCAAGTCGTAGGACGGTTTACTTTTGCTGTTAAGAAAGCTGGACGATGATTTGTTGGAAGTGTTGTAACAACGCTGCGGATGGGTTGGAAATCTGATCTTCCCATATTTCATACGATTTGTCAATAAATTAGTGTCTCTTCTCGTGATGTATGCTTCTCCTTTTGTCTTTCCAGTCATGATGTATATAGTTTTCTCTAAGGTAGATGGACGCTGATTGGTTGGGAAATTCACAATAGAGGTAATGATTAGTCGGCAACTGGTCATTTCAGACGTTAAACGTTGCAAGTATGGGATCAGACCGGTGTTCCCCAAGGTCTATGTTTCCCCAGGGCTATGTTCCCTCAAGACTTTGCAGATCTATGTTCACTTAGGGCTATGTTCCCCATGGCTATGTTCACTCAGGTCTGTATTTCCCCCAGGTCTGTTCCCATAAGTGTCACAAACACATATATGGGAAAACAAAGGCTTATAGGGACTATAGGCCTGGATGACCTTTGACCTGGTGGAACATGTAGACCTTAGAGAAGTTAGAGCATTAGTGAGAACATTAGACTTGGGGATAAAAAGACCTGGGGGAAGGGGGAGCGGAGAGGGGGGAGGGACAGGGACACACTCCCGCCAAGTAGTAGTTTCGTAAATGTAAAGACAAGTACATTTCGAATTGAACTAAAAGTTTGTTGATTTTTTAAAGTCAACTGGTTGGACGAGAATATTGCCCAGTGATCTAAAACCAAAGAACAAAGCATTTACTCGAAGTGCTCTGTAAAAACTGCCGATCCGTTGTTGTTGTAATCCACAAAATGTCACTTGTTTTTCAACCTTCTTTTAGTCTGTTGTGAATGTCTACGATCAAAACACATTGCGCAGTTGACACTAGCCGAGGTCTACATGTACATTCCCCTCACTTTTAGCGAGAGGTAGTCCACAGCGCTGTGTGCTGTTGAAATGGTCGGCACTCTGAACTTATAAGGTTGCTTATTTATTTATTTATTTATTTTTAAGCAAACGTATAAGTATCCATTAGTATACCTTATCATTATTTTTTATGGTTACGTTTCATTTGAGCGCACCGAGCATGCTGAGGCAGCATGGAGTCTAGCGCTTTACAATTGTACAAGCGGTTTTCTCCGGGTACTCTGGTTTTCCTCCAAACCTTCAATATTGGTACATAGTAGCAGCCAATCAATCTAAAGCGTCAAAGAGAAAACTTCAATGTCCTTTCTTTCTTATAATAGCGATCTCCCTGTCTTTACACCACATCTTTGAGTGATGGAGTATATGTTGTGTGTGCCAGTGGGTGAAACATGTGAGCGTGTATGTTGGTACAGATCACCGAGCTTTAAACCTGATTGGAGATTTGGGGAAAAGCGCGTATTATTATTATTATTAGTAGTAGTAGTAGTAGTAGTAGTAGTAGTAGTAGTAGTAGTAGTAGTAGTAGTAGTAGTAGTAGTAGTTTCCGAGCTTAAAGCTCACCTCTGGAGCTATTCACACTTTTCTGCTATCCTATGCACCAACGGGAATCCCCTCTATGAAAAATACTTCCGGTGTTTTTTTCTCCGCGTGTTTTAGTGAGTTATTTCCAAATATTCAAGAATAATAACATGTGTCACTGGCCACCTGTATCGTACCCTCACATATTTTTATTTTTTTTGCTGCAGTTTATTATCCCTTTCTATCGCCAGTGGCGCGCCTAAACCCTACCTACCTAACATTATTTGTGAATTTTTGAAAAATATTCGGAAAAACATAACGCCCAGATGCTGGCTCGAACCCACACCTGTCAGGCGCCATTGGTTTCTGGCTTGTGGACAAGGCAAGTTAGTCCCGCCTTAGCCCACTTGGCCACAACGCTAGCCTAACATAGTCAGTTACTTCGTGTTTTGTGAAGGTTGCGACGGCGAAGCTATGGAAAACTGCAAGAGTTTTCAGGTCCTGTTTTACTTTCTGTCGATGATCGACGCACCTCCGAAGTCGCCACAAATACAGGCCTCTACGATTGTTTTTTGCATTCTTTCACTGAGCATGTACTTCCTCCACCGTTTTTATACTTATCCCACTCGTTTTCTGGCTCTAACAATCGTCGTTTTCGGCAATTTGCCATATTTAAAAGTCACGCATCAAGCTTTGATAAAAGCAAAACAAGCCAAACCGGAACTTGGTTTCATATAACCTCGTTTTAATTTATAATGGCGATACCCACGAGTTTTTATGAGAGGTGCCGGAAAGTTGTGAATTGTTTTTGACTTTGTACGTGTCCGGTGTCCAGCGTACGTCCGTCCATCCGGAGATGGCATATGAGCACTTTTCTCTTAAACTAATGGACGGGTTTCTTTGAAACTTGGTTATGAAACAGAGAACCCTACCAGATGTGAAAAAAAAAATTCATATCGGGTGACGTCATCATGGTGACGTCATAATTGGTTGCGTGTTTTTTTTTTCTTTTTCTAATCCTCTTTTCTCCCAGACTACTGGAGGTATTTGTTTCAAGTGTGGTATGTACTTAGACATTATGTGTGCCTCCAAGGTATAATCAAACTTGCAACTTGCAACAAACCAAGTGTCGTAATCACCGTGAAGTCTTTTTTTTTCTTTTTTTTTCTAAAGAAAATGTGGTGACCTCATAATTTCTTTTTGATTTTTTTTTTCTAATCCCATTTTTTCCAAAACTACTAGAGGGATTTGGTTCAAGTTTGGTATATCCTTAGACTTTATCTATGCCTCCAACATAAAACCAACCTTATGCAATTCAAATGACGTAATCATGTTAACGTCACCTTTTAATTAGTATGTTTATAATTTCTTTCTTTCTTTTTTTTAAAAACTTCCTACGTAATTAGAGTGTACAGATGCCTTGAGCCTTAAACAAAACTATGGTATATTGAGTGACGTCATCGTGTGATGTCATTATGGTGACGTCATAATTTGTTATTTTCTCCTCGTATTTTCTCCCAAACTACTGGAAGGATTTGGTTCAAGTTTGGTTTATACTTAGACTTTACCTATGCCTCCAACGTTAAACCAAACCTAGGCAAATCGAGTGACGTTATCATGATGACATCGCCTTTTAATTTATTTTAAATTTATTTTATCGTTCTTTTTTTTTTAGCGCTCTTCCACCTAAAGAGCTGCTGAAGGCTAGGCCAGGTTGCATTCTTAGGCACATCGTCTAACGCCTGTATCGTCGTATTTATGTAACTGGCACTCAACGGTCTAGGACATGACCGTCAGTATCTTCAAACTCCGGGAATTAATTATATCCCCTGTATCAGCCAGCGCCTTGAGAGGCTCCTGAGCTGGTAAAGTGCTGCGTAAAAATGATAAAATAAATGTCCTATTCCTATTCTATCATGTAGCTCGGAGGTCGTAGGGGCACCACAGATGATCGTTTAACCAGCGTGCTCCGTCTTTCTCTGTCCTCAGCAACCCTGATGGCTTCTCTCAGTGTCAGACCAGTCCATTCTCGAATGTTGTCCTCCCACCTCTTTTTCGGTGTCCTTCTTCTTGTACCTCCTTGCATTGTGCCTTGCAGGATGGTCTTTGCAAGGCCTGATGATCTGGTGACGTGGCCATACCATCGGAGTTTCCGTTTATAAATACTATTGCTACTACTACGACTGCTACTACTACTACCTTCATTGAGCGTCAATTTTCTATTGATGCCATTACTATTACTGCTACTACTACTACCAATGCCTTCATTGAGCATACGTTTTTTCTTCTACTTCTATTACTGCTACTGCTGCTGCTACTACTACTGCTGCTGCTGGTACTGCTACTACTACTAATGCCTTAATTTAGCGTCAGTTTTCTTCTACTACCACTGTTGCTGCTACTATTACTGCTGCTACTGCTACTACTACTGCTGCAACTACTGCATCTGCATGCTACCAATCCTCCTACTACTACTGTTGCTACTACTACTGCTACTACTACTTACGATGTGTTTCCTCCTATCGTTGTCAGTTCAAAGACGATTACTTCTACTACTACTACTACTACTACTACTGATGCTGCTACTGATACATATGATGCGCTTTCTATTATCTTACTCAGTTCAAATATAATTTTATATGCTATGCTCTCATTAAGGAAAAGATTGTTTTGCACGGGAAAAAAATTTGCATATGGATTTCAATCTTCTAGATTTCCTCAAATTCTTTTATAATTGAATTATATGTTATTTCCCGAATTTTATTAAGTTTCAAATTAAAATTGTTCATTAGAGAGGAGAGGTCAGAGAGAGAGAGAGAGAGAGAGAGAGAGAGAGAGAGAGAGAGAGAGAGAGAGAGAGAGAGAGAGAAGGGGGAAAGAAGGGACCGATGGAAAGAGAGAGAGAGAAGTAGGAGGAGAAGAAGAAGAAGAAGAAGAAGAAGAAGAAGAAGAAGAAGAAGAAGAAGAAGATGATGATGATGATGATGATGATGATGATGATGATGATGATGATGATGATGATGATGATGATGATGAAGTGGTGGTAGAGACGCGAAGATTGTGAGCAAAGGTAGACAACCAGGTGATGCGGACGATTGGGGAGGATTGGCAGGTGGGAGCAGAAATTAAGAGAAAACAACTGTTCAAGATGTGTTAAAAGGGTTTGTTTATTTAACCATGTTTTTTTTTTCAAACGGAAATATAGCGTGTAACTTATCATTTAGTAAGCATAACGAGGTTTGGTAGGTGGATGTAAGCTTAAGTGCAGAAATTAAGATTAGACATTTTCAGCTGCACAAACAACGTTGAACTAGTTTTGTTCGGGCGAGTTCTTAATTAACTTTTTTGTTTTCAAATAGAAACTTGAGAGTGAAACTTATGTTTCAGAAATAATAATGAGGGCGATCAATTGATTGTTTTTTTTAACCTAACCTTTTGTGAAGCAAAGTAAGATAGAAGACATGTCTTCGTCCAAGACTTTACATTGGAAACATTGCTTTTGTTTGGTAGTAGAAGAGAAAGGAAGAAAGAAGGAAAAAGATAAGAGAAGGAAAGACAAAAAAAAAAATTACATACAGATAGTAAAGAAAAAGACGACCCCCCCAAAAAAAAAAACAAAGAAGCAGAAAAACAGAAGAAGAAAATTATAAAGAAAGAAAAATAAACAAGGACATAATTTTTTGTAATGGGAAAATACAATTAAAAATAATAAATAAATTAAAAACAAAATAAATAAATACATTATTTTCAATTTTGACGTGTTTTAATTGTTTCATGGCATTTCTCAATTCACACAGGCTGAAAATATTCTCTGACATTCTCGAGTCCTGATGTCTCTTCTGTATATTTGTTCTAGTCATTTGACGAAAGCAATGACAACCAGTGTTATATACATCTTTGAAAATTAGTTTTGAACAGCTAACTTCAAATGCTTTCTCTGTTCTCAAAAACATCACATCTGAATGGACACACTAGATCAAAGAAAAACGAAATGCGTGAAAACCTTGTTTTAATGTCTCAACAAAAATAATTTAATCTTTATTTTTGTTTCATCTCTGAAGTCTCACCCTATAAGGAAAGTATAGTTTTACAACAACAAACAAAACAAAAAAGGTAGAAACTGCCAAAAAGTCTCGGCCAGGCTGATCCACTTCACGTGAGAGTTCAGACGTGATCGGTCATCTGAACGCGAGATTAGAAACAAAGATGGCTGTTGGTGCATAAGCTTACTACTCTTTTTAACCGAGCTGAGACTGACGCCAGTGGCTTTTAAAAAAAAGTTATCGTTTCTGCACGAGACGTTTTAGTATATAGCTTTCCCTTCCACAGAAGTCTTATATTATTTCGAGTTCAGATAGTGTCTTTGTTCCCTTGTCAAGAAAGAACAGTTTTAGGGGAGCGAATTTACCTGCCACCCCAGCTGTTAAACTTTCTCTTCATTGGCGTTGTATCGAAATATCGTCTTAGATACGTGCCCAGCTGCGTTGGTCTCTGGAGTGTGATCTCCATTTCTTCTGGCGTACGATCTGCTGGAGCCACAAAGGGAGCGAAGCCATAACTATGTCCGTGAAGCCAGAGGCGTTTGGAAAAGGAAGAGGGAAATGGGTCGTAGGATTGTTTTGAGGCGTACAAGGCATTCTCAGGATCAGAGGGATCTGTCAAATCACTTAGAGGGACGTCGTTGGGTACGTTCTCATCCAGGGAAAAGCCATCCTTGTTCAAGGTGGTTGGGTAGTCTAGTCGCAGAACGTAAGCTGAGACTTTCGGTGGCTGATAGGAGGAGGATGAAAGAAGCGTCTCCAGTACTCGCGTTTCGTCATCTTCTATAACTTCGCCGGGATGTCGTGGATTTTTCTCGGCAGCCGCGTCCATCGTCACGTTGTCGTCGATGTTATCCACTTCATTGTCCGTTCCTTCGTCGAAATGTCCTCCTTCGCTTCGTTTGCCCGCCCACGCGTTGAACGCCGCTCGCTTCATGTCGTCATCGTCGTCGCTGGAAAATGACGCCATGTCATATTGGGCCGTCATCTCAGGATATGATGACCTTTTGCCAGCCCAAGCGCTGAAGGCGGCGCGCTTCTCCACGTTGTCAAGGCCGTAGGGGTCGAGGTCATTCAAGGTCACGGACCGCTTTCCACCCCAGGCGCTGAAAGGTGCTCGTTTGCCGCTCCACCTGAAACCGTCACGTCGACAACGGTTAAAGTCAATACGGTAGTAGATTTGAAAATACCCATACCCCACTACCATTACTACAAACTCTGCTGCCACCACAACCGATTCCAATTCAAAAATCATCATCATCATCATCATCATCATCATCATCATCATCATCATCATCATCATCATCCTCTTCGTCATCATAATTGTCATCATCGTCATTGTCATCATCGTTGTCGTCGTCTTCATCATCACCTTCAACATTATCAATGCCAACTAACAAGATTTCTCTAAAATGAAAAAAAAAAAAAAGTAAATGTATGAGCCGAACAAAAATATTGTTGTTTTCGGTTTCGCGTTTTATTGATAAAATTAATTAGTTAATTAATTTATTTATTTAATCATTCTTATATAGCGCTTTTTTTTAGCTCAAAAGCTGCTCAAGGCGCTGGCCGATACATGATCTTACTCAAGACGCCAGGACGCCCATTATTTGAAGTCTTCAGCATAATCCACAGCGCCAGAAGCTTGCTTATGAGCACAGGTATGTTTTGGCTCCTCTCGATGCGTTTTAGCGAACAAATCAGAGAATGCTGGAGAATTAAACACTTAATTAATAATTTAATTGTAAATGGGACAAATGTAGACTTTTGTTGGATTCCCTCTCATTGTGGTTTTCGATATAATGATTGGGCAGATCGAGCTGCGAGAAACGGTGCTTTACGTATAAACGCGGTCCCTTTGTCATTACCATTGACTGTCAAAGAAGTTTCTAAGTTGATAGTTCAAGAGGTGAAAAAAGGTTGTCATTTTAAACAACAGTAGGCTTATGATAAACATTGCGGAATTCCCAGATCTGTTACTTGCATGGCCTACCGAATCTATATGAATTCTGTGAGAACCAAATATTGTAAAAACGTTGTGTGTGTGTGCAAAGAAAATTTTTCTTTGAAACATGTATTATATCAATGTGACACTATGCACGATACATTGCCTAGAAATTTAGCAAAAATAGGAGAAATTAGCTTTGAAATTTGTATTCAATTGGCAAAAGTGTTCATATCTTCTTCAATTGGCCAGTTTATATGATGCAAAAGTATTAACTCTGAACGACCCAATGTGTTTTTTTATTCATGTACTGCAGTTTGTAACTATGTAAGATCAATCCCTTTTTTTTTTTTTTTTTTTTTTTTTTTTTTGTCTTATCATTTTCATGAAGAAGACAATAAAAACAAACAAACAAACGATGGAGAATGGTCTTCCATCGCTTTTAATAAAATGTATAAGCGTATGCACACTTTTTTTTTTATTACTTATGTGTTTGGCGCTCTTCTACCTTCAGCAGTCTTCCCCAAAGGCACAAGCGCCCGGATCGCAAGGCATTGGAGTCCGCAACGTACAGACTTATCTGGGAATACTTTGAACTAGTCGGGAATCTTTACTAACCAAAATGTCGGTCGGTCGTTCTGTCGGTCGGTCGGTCGTTCGTTGTACGCCTTATCTATTAAATAAAAACAAAAACAACAAAACAAAACAAAACAAACTGAACAGTAACTGACTAAGCTTTATAGGAACATAAACTAGGTCAGTGAGAAGCCTCGCGTTGATATCATAATTATTTGCTTTACCGCAAAAGTTAAGGTCGTCGATACGATACAAAGAATACATTGCAAATCAATGATATGATACAACGAAATAGCAGAAGAATAAGAGAACGAAGATGAGGAGAACGAAAATGAAGATGGGAAAATGTTCAAGAATAAGGAAAATAAGCAATTAAATAACTAAGTAAATAAATAAGCCGGGGTTCACTCACGTTTGATAGTACCAAGGCCAATTGTTTGCCGGCGCTGATCTCTTTCCGGCCCACGCACTGAATGCAGCCCGTTTTCCAGCCCAAGAGTTGAACGCAGCACGTTTCCCAGCCCAAGAGTTGAAAGAAGGCGCGCGTTTCCCAGCCCACGCGCTGAAAGCAGCTCGTTTATGAAGATTGTGCTCAGCGTCCTTGGCGGCTTCAGGGTCCTCACTCTCTGCAGAACGTCGCTGGCGACGATCCTGGTGACTACTTGCAGCCTCCTCTGCAGATCGCGTCTGTAGCCTGTGGCCAGAGTGTGACAGAGCGGCGTCCACGGACCTCTTGCCACCCCATGCGTTGAAAGCTCGGCGGATGTAGGTCTGCGGTGGCGGAGTGTCGGACCGTTTGCCCGCCCACGCCGAGAACGCTCTTCTGGAGGCAGGAGGGCTCGACCTCTTCCCTGCCCAGGCGCTGAAGGCGGCGCGTTTGTCATTATTGCTCAGGGTGTCCTCCATGCGGGAGTCCGAATTCAGTATATCATGATTGCCCTTCTTCCCAGCCCAGGCACTGAAATGGGCTCTCTTGCCGGCCCAAGAATTGAAAGCCTTTCTCTTGACGGCCTCTTCGTCACTCATGGCTTGCATTCTTTTCCCAGACCATGCACTGAAGGGAGTTCGCTTCTCCTCTAAGTACACGAAGGGATTATCCATAGCGTTTGGAACCTCTGCGCGTTTCCCTTTCCAAGGATCAAACGCTTGTCGCTTTTTACCATCCGTGCCTTCGTACTGAACTTCTAGTGCCGCGTCTCGCTTACCACCCCATGAGTTGAAGGCTTGTCTTTTCTTTTCTTCAGTGTCAAAATCAGACCTTTTTCCAGCCCAGACACTGAACGCTTTACGTTTGGCGTCGTCGCCTCTCTTGCCGCCCCACGAGTTGAACGCTTTGCGCTTTTGCCAGTTGACATCGTCAGAGATGACATAATTACTCAAGTCATCGTCGCTTCTTTTTCCTGCCCAAGAGTTAAAAGCCGCTCGCTTTCCTGCCCACGCACTGAAGGCGGCAGCTCTCTTGAAGATTTCTTTAGAATCTCCTACAGGTTGCGCTGATAGAGAACTGCCGTGTATTTCTCCGCTTTCATCTATGACACCTACCCGTTCTTCTTCGCCTTCTTCTTTTACGTTGTCATTCCCTGCTACATCGTTTTCAGGTACATTGCTTATTACATTTGCGCCTGTTGCTGAAACTGTTGGAGCAGTAAGCACAGGATCATTACCTCCTTTCCTACCACCTCCTTGATCGGCTAGCACATCTGTACTCTCTGATTGATTTTCTGCCTCCCCTAAATGCTCTTCACTTAGCAATAAGTGCTGCACATTTGGGGTATCCTCCTCGTCAGTCTGAGACGAGTCACTGTTCACGCTTCTCTTGCCCGCCCAAGCCTGAAAGGCGGCTCGCTTGTCCAGACTTTCAAGGTCATCTCCTTGGCGACCGGGATGTTCCTCTTCAACTTGACCTCTGACCACTGAAGCTTGAACGATGGAGGCTGTGAGATAGATGACAACAGCAGTGAAGAGAAGGAATACGACGCCTTGGCCTACTTTCGCCATCACTGAAGAAGACCGGAGTTCGCTCAGCAGTGTAGCACCACCAGTACCTGGGAAAGTGTGGTACGGTATTTTGCTAGTTTGGCTTTACTACTAAGAAACGTTGATCAGTAAATTGCGATATACCGTTTTCAGAATCACCTTTCTCTGTCTTCACTGATCTAAAACTGATCGCGTCTAAGTCAACAAAGTTTATTATTATTATTGCAAACTCGTACTCTGAAGTTGTGAGGAACTAATAAATGAAAACCGCTATTACATTAAAATGGACATGTTCCAACACGCCGCCTTTTGGCCTTAGAATAAAATTTCCTTTCAAAATTTTGATGGCATTTCACTTTGTTCGACGAATGAAGAAAACAATCCTCTTTTTGTTTTGTGAACTATCACACTGTTTTCAAATTTGTGCTTTTATTTAAATGTTAACAAGGAAAGTCGACGGCAGGTTGACAGTCAGTTCGTTTACAAAACAAAGTCGTCGATGTTCTTTCTCGAATGGTACAATGTTGGACTTATAGTTGTAGCGAATAGTTTGTAGAAGGGGAGCACGATTTATTAAGGGGTTATTATTGAAATAACAGTGAGAATGTTGCCAAATAAAATTATCAATATAGTATATTGCCTACGCGACGAGGTTCAAATCATAAAGTATGTTCTATTTGTATCAAGTGAACTTGATGTTTCTCGTAGGAATTTGTAGAAAACTGTTTTCTCGTCGGAGAGAGAGCCAAGACATCTAGTTGAGGTAATCAAGTCGTGTCAACATATTCTCAATATTTAGTATCTGTTGATGAGTGATGAGCGTTTGGCAAGTATTTTCATTCGCAGCACGTTTCACGTACGATGTCTCTCGTCACCGCAATAAAATCCTTGCTGACTGCAGTGTTCTGAGGTTGCTGTTATTCCAACTCAGAAAATATTCAGTATAAGAAGAACTAATGTTTAAAGAATACGAGTATTACTCAACACCAGAATGTTGTTTAAAAGACGTTCCAAAATCACGTCCTTTAAAATAATCTACTTGTACCTTGCTGACGACATCTACTTTTTGCCTTAAATTTTGACAGAGTGTTTTAAGGTTATCAGAAACTAAAGTAATGCTTAAAACTGTTATTAAATTTACACTTTTTTTCTCTCTTGACTTCGAAGTGTTCGCTTTCTTTTTTATGTTCTTTGCCAACAAATGTTATTGTGGATGGACTGTTATTTTATTTTACTGTCTGTGTTCAATTGTCTCATTGCTGCACCAAAAGGACGAAGAAGAGTTTGAATTTGCCGTGAGTTTCTTTGGGATCAAGTTTTAGGCGTGCGTTCCTTAAATCAGCTGAAACATAAGAAACAAATTAGATTAAGACTTCTTTTTTTTCTTGGGGGAGGGACGGGTGATACTCACAGACGGGAATGGGGAGTAAGAAGAGAAAGAGAGAGAGAGAGAGAGAGAGAGAGAGAGAGAGAGAGAGAGAGAGAGAGAGAGAGAGGCTATTGCTATATATTGGGTCCATGCGCTAATAAAATGTATGCTTTTACTACTACTACTACTACTACTACTACTACTACTACTACTACTACTACTACTACTACTACTACTACTACTGCTGCTGCTGCTGCTACTGTTACTACTACTACTACTACTACTAGTAATAATAATAATAATAATACTAATACTAATAATAATAATAATAATAATAATAATAATATTATTATTATTATTATTATTATTATTAATAATAATAATAATAATAATAATAATAATAATAATAATAATAATAATAATAATAATAATAATAATAATAATCTTTTATACAGCGCAATTTCCCAATAGAACGAGCGAGAACTTTTTTTGTTTTGCTTTTTTTTTTTTTTGCTGCAGTTTATTATCCCTTTCTATCGGGAAACTCTTGGCCGCCTCCCTCGGGGAAGGCGTAGTCGCAGCCAGTGGCGCTCCCAAACCCTACCTACCTAACATTATCTAACCTAACATTATTTGTGAATTTTTGAAATTTTTGCTGGGGGAGCAAACCGGAGTACCCGGAGAAAACACCCGAGACGTTGCCCGAGTCGAAAGTAAATAATATTCGGAGAAACATAACGCCCAGATGCTGGCTCGAACCCACACATGTCAGGCGCCATTGGTTTATGGCTTGTGGACAAGGCAAGTTAGTCCCGCCTTAGCCCATTTGGCCACAACGCTCGCTGAAAAAGTGTTGTTTTTTTTTAAAATAACACGGGAATATTGACTATCATCATCATCATCAACATCAACATCATCATCAACATCATCATCATCGCAATAATAACAAACACCACTGGGAATGCGAAAAGGGAAACTTGCATCTGAAATAAGAAACAACATATATATATATATATATATATATATATATATATATATATATATATATATATATATATATATATATATATATATATATATATATATATATTACTTGTATTGAAAGGGAACTCATATTTCTATATGTTACTCATTAACTGTTTTTAAGACCTCGCTTTCTAAAACCTTCATGTATTCCTCACAGGACCAATACTAGAAAAGAGTTTTTCAATTTGTAAAAACACCACAATGCAATGTGATACATTATTTACGATAAACGATGTAAAACGACGCCAACAACTTTTAGGTAACTTCCGCCACGCGCGATGCTCTAATAGCAGCGCAAAGAGTCGAATTGCAACACAATTAAGACGTACATCTTTTAGATGGTGATTCCAAAAGTCAGTGGTCGTTCAATTGCCCACAATAACCATTCCGAACTTACTTTTGATTATAATTAATTTTTTCAAACCCGTTGTATCTCATCACAGCCTCATTAGTAAGGTACTGCGTTTAATTAAAATAAGTGAACGCGAATCTGAATCCATGTATTGTCCTCAAAATAATACACAAGGACATGTTTTTCTTGTGATGAATTTGCAGACAAACGAATTTCAATGTTTATCATAGAGCATCTGTTTGCCGAGCCTTAAAAATAAACACAGAAACAATCATCATAATTGTGTGCAACGAATAATCAAAATATTTATGTAACGCATTATTAGTTTTGTTTCAAGAAGAGAGAGAAAGACAGAGACATCGCCTGGTATATGGTGTAACGGATATTATTTTTTTAAGTATTCATATTCGGGTTCTCTAAGATAAAGGCAAACGTTGCATACTCTAACTTTCAAATAACATTTACGTCTCTCTCTCTCTCTCTCTCTCTCTCTCTCACACACACACACACACACACCCACACGCACACACACACAGCCTTCATACTACATGTTGGAGTGATAAGTGTGTGGTTGTTATGTATGTGATAATGTATGAGCCTGTATGTTGGAACAAATCGCCGGAGCAGCGCTTTAGGTCTTCTTGATGGTTTAGGTGAAAGCGCCTATAGCAACCAGTATTATTTATCTCGCGCGTGCGCTCACACACATCCACCCCCCCCCCCCCACACACACACACACACACCAACGGACTTTTATATAAAAAAAAGGCACCTACGTTGGTATGACGTTTTTTTTTTTTAATTTGTCCAATTTTTGAAGCTATCCCAAACCCTAACCCTAACTTTAACCCTAACCCTAACTCTAACCCTAACTGTGACCCAAACCCTAACCCTTTTGGACTGTCTTAGTTGGAACGTTCGTGGAGACTCACGAACCTTTTTTTGAGGTTCTCAGATCTCGAACCTACGTTACTGAACATTTCGGACAAAAAGAGGTTTATGAACCTAGGTTCGGGATCCGAGAACCTCGAAAAAAGGTTCGTGAACCTCCCCAAACCTTCCAATGAAGACATGCCATTAACCTAACCCTAAGTCTAACATAGCCCTAACCTTACCGGAACATTGTTTTGACGTCAAAATAACGGGCCGTCAAAACAACGTAGGTATAGTATAAAGAGTGTGTAACAATAATGGCGTTTCTACATCGCCACACACACACATTTGTGTAGAAACAACGTTGTGATGACTGTTGTGAAACTCTACATACATTATTTTGACACACTTTCCATTTCTTTGACATTATTTTGACATTTTCAATTTTTTAAGCTATCCCTAACCCTAACCCTAACCCATAACCCAAACCCTAACCTAACCCTTAACCTAACCCTAAGCTTAAAACAGCTGTAACTCTACGGAGCACTATTTTGACGTCAAAATAACGGGGCCCTCAAAAAAAAGTCAAAATAAACAATGTAGAGTTTCAAGTGTATGTCGGAGTAACGTCGTTTCTACATGCACACACACACACACACACACACAAACACACATCCACACATAACACACACATCCACACACATCCACACACACACACACATAACACACACACGCAACACACAACAACAACAACGACAACAACAAATACACACGCACTAGATAATCCTGCTCTTTAATTACAATCATAATTACATAATAATTAAACGTGTACGATGAACCACGAAAATAACGCTTTGCATTTTCAGCAGATTTCTCGTCACATTTTATTTCCCTTTCTTATCTTCTTTTTGTTCCGAGCGCCAAGACAGGAAAAAAGAGACATTGTCGGTATGCGTGTGGCTATAAATATGTTGAGAAGTCTTTAGAAGCGCATTTGTGTATGCGTGTGTGTGTGTGCGTGTGTGTGCGTGCGTAGGCGCACGGGCGCGCTTCAAGTATGTTTAGATGTAATTAATAGCGCGTTTGTGTGTGTGTGTTCGTGTGGTTTAGTATTCGTGCATGTGTGTGGGTGGGTGCGCGTGTGTGTGTGTGTGTGTGAACTTATATGTGTGGGAGACAGAGAGAGAGGGAGAGAGAGAGAGATAGCTGAACTGATTTGATTTGAATTGAGTTGGATCGTTTAATGGGATACAGGTTTTAGGCTGAACAGCCTAAAGTCCTTCCAACATGCCCTAAACTATTAGTTAATGAACGCATAAAACAAATCGGACCACTAACAAGTGGGTATGAGACTAATTACAGAAAAGAAGAGAGAGAGAGAGAGAGAGAGAGAGAGAGAATCAGAATCAGAATCAGAATGGTTTATTGTATAGACCACCGGCCCGTTACAATGAGTGGGCCAAAATAACTAATAAATAAAATAAACAAAAAATACACAATGCAAGAAGGCATACTTATATGATACATATCATCGCAAGCACTAAATTACATTCAACCATTTTGCTTCATCATTCTTTCACGCAAGCAAAAAGCTTTATATATAAATACAGCCAGATTATTAACAACAGCTGAAACTGGACATGATACCAACAGTCGAAACTTAGCCAAACACGGATGTCTAGAGAGAGAGAGAGAGAGAGAGAGAGAGAGAGAGAGAGAGAGAGAGGCAGAAAGAGAGAGAGAGGCAGAAAGAGAGAAAGAGAGAAACAGAGACAGACTATACAGAGAGATAGAAAGAGACAGAGAGAGAAAGATAGTCAGAGAAAGACTATACAGAGAGAGAGACAGACAGACAGAGAGGCAGAGACAGACTATACAGAGAGAGAGAGAGAGAGAGAGAGAGAGAGAGAGAGAGAAAGAGAGAGTCAGCGATAGAAAGAGAGAGAGAGACAGCCCACACACGGACAAACACGCAGAGACAAACAAACGAACACAGCGGGACACAGAAAGATAATAAAGACAGAGTTACAAGAGAGAGATGGCCCATGACTGACAAGTTGAAGGTGACAGAGAAATAATGGAAGGTTAAAGTTTTTGTTGTTGTAAAAGCCCTGATGATGGAGAACGTGTATCAAACTCGTATCAGAGGTCTTGCCTGGTCCCTTTTAATCTTCGCTTGATTAAGTGAGATGAAAAGATGCCGCCGATGATATTTTGCTCACTTGTAATTTTTAACTTAATAACGGCTATTTAGGCGCGGGCATTCATATTGCTAGAAGAATTCTTCGCATGAATAATTAGTTTAAAGTATAAGAGAGGAAGGGGAGGAGGGAGGGGGAGAGAGATAGTGTGTGTGTGTGTGCGTGTGTGTGTGTGTGTGAGGAAGCGAGAGAGAGAGGGGGGTGAGGGAGGCAGAGAGAGAGACAGTGTATGTGTGTAAGACACAAAGAAAGAGAGTGAGAGTGTTACACGGTATTTATGAATAGCCGATTCAGCCCCGATGCTTGAATCTTGATAAGTGTAAGTCGAATTCGTTTATCCACGCAGCCTGTTTACTCAGCAACAAGGCAGGAGGCGTCGTGTTAACGTTTTCCAACTTTATTCAGCAAACATCAACAACCGCATACAAGATCGCTTTCCGAAAATCACTACAGAGATCATCAATAATCACACGTACAAGCAGACAATGCATTACTTAGCCTCTCTGCAATCGAGAAAAAGTTCGAACATTCCAGCATGACGCAATAACGCCCTATCAAAATAAAACTCGTCACCGGGACTATGCACTGTCTTACGTCACATATTGTTTACGAATCCATATGTTTCGACCAGCTTTTACCCGTAAGGTCTAGAAGCTTCGATCGATAATAAACAAGTAATTCCAAAAAATTCTCAACAATATCGACCAACGAAAATTATCAATATTTATACAAAGCTTCTTCTAGCAAAAGCGCAAAATCAAATCAAAGGTAACTATACGCTATTATTGCTTGCTTTTCAAAACTAAAAAATGATCGGATCAATCGTGCGGGTCGCAATCGTCGTAACACAGAGAGAGAGAGAGAGAGAGAGAGAGAGAGAGAGAGAGAGAGAGAGAGAGAGAGAGAGAGAGAGAGAGAGCAGTCAATAAATTATTCAATCATTACATTCCATTCTAATTTCAATAGACAGTTTTGAGGATGAGAATGAGCACTGAGGGCTAAGACTACATTTACAAACTGTTAGTGTTGACATATGTCGTAGTGTGAAGGGGGTGGGAAGGAAGATAGAAAGAGAGAAAGGGAGAGAAAGACAGACAGCACCCAGACAGACAGAGATAGACATAAAAAAATAAATAAAAACAAAGCAAGGGTTAATATTTAAGAACAGCATTTATTTACTAATATTACGATTAGGTTAGGTTATCCCATGTGATATACATTATTACTGAAAGCAACGGTGAAGTGGTGAAGAAAGGTAAACTCTGATGGCATTGCCACATCACCAGAGCATCAGAAAGGCAAAGACCATCCTGCAGGGCACGTTGCAAAAAGGCAGAAGATGAGGGAGACAGAAAAAGAGGTGGGAAGACAACATTCGATAATGGACTGGCTTGACACTGAGTGAAACCATGGGGACTGCTGAGGACAGATAGAGATGGAGTATGCTGGTTAAACGATCATCTGTGATGCTCCAACGACTTTTGAGTTACGGGATATGATATGATCCTATCCTATCCTATCCCGTAACTCGAAGGATATGATAAGAAAGCAATATCACATTACAACAAACAAAAATTATTAATAAATAAAGTCATTAATTTTATATATTTTAAAATTTAAAAAAAATATTTTAAATGTAATATGCTAAAAAAGAAAGAGTTACTTTAAAACTGTTCTCATTTAAATTACAATATTAACATTGATATCTGTAAATTCATATTTCAAATTTATTGTACAATTATTAAATACAGAGAAAAACATTTTGTTATACCTGGATTTGGTAATTGCTACATTTAAAAACCAATATTTTCAGAAATTGATAATGTGATACAACTTTGCACCCAAAAGAATCATATTGATTTTCAAAAATAACATCATAATACGATATTCACAACAACAAAAAAGAAACAATATCAGTTGCGTTCTTGGCCGATAAAATCATAATACGATATTCACAACAACAACAAAACGAAACAATATCAGTTGCGTTCTCGACCGATAAATTTCATTATTTCTAAATAGTTTCTATATGAGTAAGATTTTCAATTTGATAAATCTGTTACCGTAGTGCACAATACTTACAAAAATATTAATAAACCCTATTAACTTAATTTCCAGCATGTGGAACATTAAAAAAAATAAACTTTTGCAAAATAGTCTACCTATTGCAAACCTTTTTCATAAAGAACGAAAGCAGTATCCCCTTATCTATTCCCACCCCCACCCCCATCTTTTCTAAAGCACGTTACAGGAGGTGGATGAGGGGTGGGGGTAACGACCATGTTAAATTGCTATCAAATGAAAACAATTGCTTTCTTTGTAAACTGCTAAAGCAAAATAACGGTGTTTTTATGTCTAATTGTTGAAATAAATGGAGAAAGTTTTGAAAGGGAGAAAATTAAGTTGGTGATTGGTTGGTGTTGTTTACCTTCTATGGCATTTTATTTTGATCAAAAGGAATCCGATTCCATCCGATCCAATCCGGTTCGCTCCGGGTCAGGATCCATGTTTAATAGTTGTATCTACATGAAACAGTCCGCCCACGTAGCAACAACAATCCAGACTTTTAAAGCCTTAGTTTTTAATGAGCGTGGAATAGGAAGATGAATACTTGATGAAGCTTTCAACTCTGTGGGCCGTGGGTGTTGAAGGGATATGGAGAAAGCTCAACTTGTATAGTAGACAAGCTAGTACTGTATAGCCAAAATAGATTTTAAAATAATATTAGCTCTTACTTGCCAGATAATTTATGTTAAATGTTAAATTGGGTACAAACTAGTACAGTACAGCCAAACTACATAGGATAATATTCGTCATTCCCTGACAGAAAAATGATCTCAATTGCGTAAAAACCACTAGTATTGCTACTTAGCCACCCACTGAGCACTATTAACAAACATTTAAAGCCTTCCTGCAAGTTCACAAGGATCATAATTCAAATATATATATATATATATACAAATATATATATGTCCTATCCTATGCATTAACTCAGAGGTCGTAGGGGCACCACAGATGATCGTTTAACCAGCGTACTCCATCTTTCTCTGTCCTCAGCAACCCTCATGGCTTCGCTCAGTGTCGAACCAGTCCATTCTCGAATGTTGTCCTCCAACCTCTTTTTCGGTCTCCCTCTTCTTCTGCCTCCTTGCACTGTGCCTTGCAGGGTGGTCTTTGCAAGGCCTGATGATCTGGTGACGTGGCCGTACCATCAGAGTTTTCCGTTTCTTCACCACTTTGAGCATACATCGTGTTGTCCAATGGCTTGTGTGATGGTCTGTCGGACTTCGTCGTTGGTGATGTGCTGGGTACATTTATATATATATATATATATATATATATATATATATATAATATATATATATATATATATATATATAAAACTTCTCTAATTTTATTAGAACAAAAAAAGGATATTAAAAAAAGGCGCTGAACTATTCGAGAAATCTTCATTGTGAGCACTGATCACTTTCTCATGGTTTCTTTTCCTGTAATTTGTTTAAAGTTTTAAGTGTCAATGAGTACGACGGTGGAGTCCAAAGCAGACGCATTCGTGTACAGTTCTCTAAACTTTGACAACTTCAATCTTTTTTTTGTGTCTGGTGTTGATCCTTCACTTACTATTTGTACAGCGACGTAAGTACAAAATACAGTCCAGTAACTGTCCACGTGAGTGGCATGCATCTGATTTTACAGCCAGTTGACGTCTATGTCCATTACGCGGCAGTGATATTTCTGTGGTTCGAGGCGAATCAAGACTTGCGTATTTTTGCTTCTTGGGCGACGTGGGTTCGAATCCTGACTTCAGCAACCTATTTCTTGCATGCTGGATATTAGTGGTCAGCGCCTTGAGAAGCTCTCTGAGCTTATAAGTGCGCTATATAAGAATAATCCTTTTTTTACGTATCACTAAAACTACAGTCAAACTAATGAAATCGCGCGTACAAAAGCTAAGAAGAAGAAGAAGAAGAAGAAGAAGAAGAAGAAGAAGAAGAAGAATCTACTAAAAATTTATTTTAAATTGCCACTACAGTAATTCTTCTTTTCCATCAACAACAAAAGCAACAACAACAACAACAATCAAAGAAGGTATAAAAGGTTGAGAAAGTGTGAGATGAAGAAGATCGATCAGAAGAACAAAGAGGAGAATGAGGATGAAGATCACGACGATGACAAGGATTACGATGATGATGATAATGATAATAATGATGATGACGACGATGATGATGATACGATCATGACGGTAATTGTGATGCTTTCGACAGTCACACATGGCAACAACGACACCAGAGAACGACAACAACTGTACGGCTATAAAGATGAAAGGCAAACTAACTCGATGCCTTTCATTAGAACGCGTGCCTATTTTCAAGCACATGAGTGTGTGGGAGCTATGTGATGGACAGGAAATATAAAATCAGATCAAAGTCCATCCTTTAAGAGATAGTGAAATATCTTTTTTCTTGGTAACAGTACTCAATCAATCAAACTGTTCACAATCTTTCGTTCCCCTGGAAAATAAAATTAACAAGTACAAAATAATGAAAATTGTATTATATCCATTATTTTCTCTATTAAGTAGTAGTTACACCTGGCTTACGTTTTACGGCTTATGCATTGAGTTATGAGATTTTTCACTGACCGGAATTTTGACGGGTGGCCCGCTTTCTTTTAATAATTCATTAATTCATCCAATCTTTGCCACTGCCCATGGGTCTGCAATCGCCGTTCTATACTCCTTGTCACGTTCGGGCAGTAATACACGGAAATTAAACATGTATTCAACCAGTCAAGCAACAGTCCTCCAAACACGAGTCGTTATCCTGTTGTCGTCTAAAAGTATAAAATGGTCGTTATGCAGGCACACCTCTAAACTGTGATGAAAGCAACACGATCCGACATGAACGTTGAGGTTTAACGTCTACACCCACCATTGGCGATATGGCAGACCGGGATAACTATCCCAGGGAACAAGGGGTAAGGACCTAAATCAACCCTGAACCATCATAGCAATCATACTGCTAAAATGGACAGTGAAAAAATGACTACACTTTATTTAGCTCACCGCGGGATTCGAACCTGGGTCATCGGTGTGCCAGGCGAACGCTACGACGGTGGGCCAACGATCCGACCTTCACACATTTATCATGCTTGTGTGTTTTGTCTAACCTTACATGCTATTCATTAAGCTCTCTGATCACTTAGATGCGGATGAACCAAAAAGCTCGGACTATTATTGTGATTTTCCAATCATCATCATCATCATCATCATCATCATCATCATCATCATCATCATCATCATCATCATCATCACCATCATCGTCGTCGTCGTCGTCGTATCCATCCACCTCCTCCTCTTCCTCCTGTTCTTCTTTTTTATCTTCTTCATCACCGTCTTTGTCAACTTTTCTCCTTCCTTGCTGCTCCTGCTCTTGTTCGACGTCATCATCATCATCATCATCATCATCATCATCATCATCATCATCATCATCGCCGTCGTCGTCATCATCATCATCATCATCATCATCATCATCATCGTCATCATCATCATTATCGTCGTCATCATCATCATCATCATCATCATCATCATCATCATCATCATCATCATCAACAACAACAACAACAACAACAACAACAGAAACAACAGCAACAACAACAATATCAGCATCGTTAAAATAAGTATAATGTAAAAAAAAAAAAAGCAAAAAAAAAACTTTTTTTCAAGCAACTAGATACTTTTGTTATATATTTGGCTCTACATATTACACACACGCACACACACACACAACACACATAAATATTTCAGCACATAATCATACTATGAGTTGGCTTGTAAGTTTTGACGAAGCGTTTTAGCAAAATGCATGTTTAAGGTGAATCTTTTAATCTGCTGTATTTTTTACTTTAACGTTTCTACTTGTCTTCTAAATAGTCATCTTAAGGTGTGAATAGATCTTATATAAAGTTTTGCCCAATTTTGTTATCGGTCTCGGATGCACTTTATATGTTATAACAGTTCTAATGCACCGTTTCTAATCAGCTTATTTCAACATGTTAATAAACTATTATCGTATTTTTTTAAAAAAATTAACTAATCGAGTTGGAATCTTTAATTTATTTATTTTCTACTCGTTTAAAAAAAAAACGTAAATGAGATTACGTTGTTACATTGAATGAATATGTAGTGTCACGTAACTGCACTTAATGAAACATATTTGTCTGAAACTTTATTGTAATTCAAACTCTCTGATTAAACTTAACTCATTTAAGTTTTATAAATAGAATTTTATTTTGAGAGCGTTGGTCTTAATTGCATTTAATTTAAATTAAATCGGTGTTGTATCGTTTATCGTGAGCTATATGCGCTTAATAATAATTGCTTACAATATCTTAGGAGGTAAACATAATGAAAGCTTAAGATAAAACATGGACAGTAGTCTAACTATTAAGGAATCGCCCAAGTGAGTTCGTGTTTAGTATTAATTATGTAAGATGGTATTGGAAAACAGTTATAAGAAACAACGTACGAACAATGACTCAAACAATCGATCATTCACACATTTAGTTGATATTGGACAATTGCAATTTAGCGTTTAAAACACGTTGAGTAATTTAAAACTAAATTGCAATCATATTAGCCTATAAAGATCTACCAACACGATTTAGAAATCTTATCCTATCCTATCCCGTAAGTCAGAGGTCATTGGGGCACCACAGATGATCGTTTAACAGCGTACTCAATCTTTCTCTGTTCTCAGCAACACTCATGGCTTCGTTCAGTGTAAAAAAAAGTTCATTTTCGAATGTTATCGTGCCACCTCTCTTTTTGTCTCCTGCCTACATGCACAGTGCCTTGCAGGATGATCTTTCAAAGGTCTTATGCTCTGGAGACGTGGCCATACCATCGGAGTTTCCATTTCTTCACTAATTTGAGCATGTCATCGTGTTGTCCAATAGCTTGTATGATGGTCTGTCGGACTCCGTTGTTGGTGATGTGCTGGGTATAGGAAATGCCCAGAAGTCTTCTTTAGCACCTCATCGCCATGCTTTTTGTATTCTTCGTTGTAGATCTGCTGGGAGGGTCCATGTTTCGCAAGCATATAGGAAGATGGAGATGACAAGGGAGCGCAGCAGCCTTACCTTGGTATGTAGACTGATGGTCCTGTCTTTCCAAATGGGCTACAGCTTTGCTAGGGCCGCATTTGTTTGTGCGATCCTGGAGAGGACTTCCTGTCGGGACCCATTGTCTGATACAATGGCTCCTAAATATTTGAAGCTATGCACTGTGTTGAGGGATTGGCCTTGGACTTGGACTTTGATGTCCATGTTGATACCATTGGTGTTGTTGGTAATCGTTTTGTCTTCTCTGCACTTATTTCCATTCCAATCGTATTTGCCAGTATCATATTGTTGTATCTGGCAAACTCCAAGAGTCTCAGCCCCCTTCATTTGTCTCGTTGTTGCAATGAGGTCCACATGCGTCTACCCAGTTGTAGTATGCATCTTGGTCAATTAGTCGCCTTGCACTATGACTATGTCCTTCTTGGCACTTTTTCACTTGATTTAGAAATAACTTTCACAAACTCTTCTAACAGTTGAATGATACAGAACGGCGTCTACAGAATGTCTTTATACTAATATTTTATATCAATGTTCTTCAAACCTTTTTTTTAAAAGTGGGCTATCAAATAAAAAAGTGATGTATTTGGCTTGAATATACATTGAACCTCTGCGGGGTAAGAACAAAGAAAAATTGATGAACAGATGGGGAAAGAATTACGTGATCTGGGATAGTAAATGAATAAAACGAACGACAAAAAAAAGCAAAGTTGGAATATTGGTGGGACAGTTATGGCAAATGACTGTAAGAACAGAATAAATGAAAGAACAGATGGAAAAGAGTGACGCATAAAGGGACTGAATGAAAGAATAAAACACATGAAAAATGTTAAGAAAGAAAAGATGACTTTATAATCAGTATGAAATTACCTTGACTGAAAGGAAGAAATTTGAGAGATTATGAAATAAACAACGGAAAATAATAAATAAAGACAAGAGAGTTTTCTGGTGTGTTTTTTTAAATATGAAAATCGCCAAAGGTAAAGAGATAGAGAGGGGAGATAGGGAGGAGATAGAGAGGGAGAGAGAGAGAGAGAGAGAGAGAGAGAGAGAGAGAGAGAGAGAGAGAGAGAGAGAGTGAGAGAGAGAGAGAGAGAGAGAGAGAGAGAGAGAGAACGAAAGTGTGGACTAATGAAACACAGAAGGAAAATACTAGAAAGAAACTATTCTGCTAAACCATTATAAAACGTACACTAATTAAAAAAGAAAAAAAAAAGTAGAAAGAAAAGAAAGAAAGTGTGAATTGTTGAAATAAAAAAAAATAATAAAACACTTTTTCAAAAATACTTGATCAGTCATACAGAGTTTGCCAAACTGACAATACTAGCATAACAAAGTTTGTGTCTATTATCACACATGTGAATTTAGATGTTAAAATACATAAACAAATTTAAAAAATAAATAAATAAATAAATAAATAAACAAAGTTCAGTTTGAAAGTATGATTACCTCGGTTGACTACGGTCCATGTCTGTTTGTTTGAGTACTTGCAGACAGTTTCTTTAACGTGCAAGTGAGGGTGCGGAAGCGGAGGCTGAGAAGTTTGTGTGATTGAACAATGAATTCTGAATAAACACACGATCACTGTGAAAAGTCTAATACAGCAGTGAGAAAGAAAATAAAAGGAAAAAAGAAAGAAAGAAAGAAAGAAAGAAAGAAAGTAAGAAAGAACGAAGGAAAGAAAGAAAGAAAGAAAGAAAGAAGACAGAAAGAAAGAAAGGAGATTTTAAAAACAGCCAAAAAAACAAAGACTTCAAATAAAGAAGAAAAACCAGAAGTAAAGCAGGAAAGAAAGAAAAGCGATTTAAAACAAACAAAATGTAAAGAAGTAGACATTTAAAAAAAAGTCGGAAATAAATAAATATAGAAATAGGAACGTATTACAGACATAATAAATATGCTGTACGAAAGAAAGAAAGAAAGATAAGAAAGAAAGAAGAAAAGTAAGGATCAGAACGAAAAAACAAAGAATGATAGAAAGGAAAAACGAAAGGAAATGCTGAAAGAAGTCAGGAAGGAAGAAATGTATTTAGAGAAAGAAAGAGATTTAACAAACAAACAAATTTTTTAAAAAAGAATACGTCGAACAAAAGACAAAAGTAAAGAAAGAAAGAAAGAAAGAAAGAAAGAAAAAAGATAGAAAGAAACAAAGAAAGAATGAAAGAAAGAATCAAAGAAAGAAACAAAGAAAGAAAGTAGATTCAACAAACAGAACAAACAAAGAATACATCAAACAAAAGACAGAAGTAAAGGAAGAAAGAAAGAAAGAAAGAAAGTAAGTAAGAAAGAAAGAAGGAAAGAAAGAAAGAAAAAAGAATACATCAAACAAAGAACCCAAAAACAGAAATAAAGAAAGTACGACAGGAACATAGACAGGAAACAAAGACCGAAAGACCATAGAAAAAAATGGGAAAGAAAGAAACAAAGAAAATAAAAGAAAGAAGGTAGAAGAACTGTAGCATAGTATTGTTCCACTGTAATATATACAAAAAAGCCTCAAGAACACAACGCCTTGAGCATCTCTTGAGCTGCAGAAGCGCTATATAAGAATGATTATAAAAATCAAACATCAAGAATCTGAGCTTGAAAGAAACGGCTGGTAGATACTACAGTAGTGCATACTTAAAATTAAAATTATGAAATAAAAGAAATTAATTTTTCTTTTATGTTTGAATGGAGAACAACTGGTGTGTAAATGTCACCTGATATATATATATTACTTTATTACTTTCTACTATGTGAAAATTTTTTACTTGCATTTTTATTTTTATTTTCATTTTTATTTGTTTTATTTTAGTGATCAAGTACCTGTCATAATTCCTTGTAAGAGGTAATAAAGATTTGTGTTGAATTGAATTGAATATTCCAACCTTTAATATGGTTTTGGGAATAGCAAAGTTGAAGGTGTTCTGCAGTAGTACACCAACATTCAAAGTCTTTACTTTTACAGTGCCAAGTTATTATAATTTCTTTTATCGTCGCATAGCCAATAAATGCGCCAAAAGAAAACTACACCCCTCCCCCACTCCCCACCCTCCCACCCAAAAAAAATTTATGGAAAAACAAAATTAACGTAAATATTTAATATAACATAATTTTTGTTTAACATGAATTTAAATAAAATACAACAAAGAAATAACACACCTTACCGTTCTTGTCAAATCGGTTCTTTTGTACATAATTTTTCACTGCAGCGGTCTACAACACAACTATCATTATAAAACTGCTTCTTTCTGAGTCTAAGTCCCTCTCTCTCTCTCTCTCTCTATCTCTCTCTCTGTTCCCTGCCTCTGACGTTGTTCCCGTTTGCACACGTGCGACTAGAAGGCCAAAGACCAATGTACGCGCGCGTTAAATACTCTCACCTGCCTACGTCGAAAGATCCCACAGCGCTGTCGCGGATCCCCAAACCAATGGAAAAATCAGTTGCCACTGCACTACCGCGGTTCCTGGGTCATTTGGTATCGGTGATGATGGATGCTTGGCATTTGATGCGTGTACGTGTTAGCTTCATTTGACTGCGTGGATGGGTGGGTGGTTGTAGAGTGTTTGAGAGTTTCAGTCTGTTCGTGAGAGAGAGAGGTGGGGGGAGGGGAAAGAGGGAGAGAAATAGAAGAAACTGGTGTGTGTGTGTGTGTGTGCGTGCGTGGGTGTGTGTGAGGTGTGTGTGTGTGTGTTTGGGCGGGTGTTGAGGGGGAGTGGGGATTCTACCTCTCCTTGATCTTTGATCATTCCCGGTTTTCGGAGTGTACGCTTATAATGCACGCCCACGCGCGCCCTCACTACACACGCACACCCATACAAAAGGACGCACACACACACACACACACACACACATGCGTGTACGATGTACAAATGGGGTAATTTCACCAACTTCGCGGCCCTTAGGCGGCGAATTAGGTCATGTTTCTTCAAAAAAGACACTTTT
>CM072525.1:35601317-35606317 GCA_036898135.1 Oncomelania hupensis
TTGCAGAAGAATCCATTGTTTGAAGGAAGTACGGTAAATGGTGTAAATACCGTATTTATTCATGTAATTATTATATGGTGATACAGTTTATAATTATGATGCTATGTTGTATTCATTCATATACGGAGATATGGGGCTGAAATATAAATGTAATTCAGTTGTATAATTTATACTAATGATGAATGAATGTATAGTACATCTGTTATAAATTGAAAGTCAGCTGTGATTATAAACTTTGGCTCATAGCCAATTGTGATGTAGGCTACACAGTGTGTGTACGGTGTTTGAAGTGGCTATAGGTATTGTCATAAGAATTGTGAAAATAGTGACTGTATCAGTGAGGAGGCATAGGGAAGATATTCTACAAAAGGAAAGGATCTTCAAGCACTCTGCAATGTAATATGTGTCAGAGACGCATAGAGACTCTTTAAGCATAAGGGTACAAATTGACAATTGTATAAATGTTGTATACATCGGCCGGTTTGGAGTGGCAACTTTCCTGGTATGTGGCTGGTGGAGATGACCCTGTGACGTCCGTCTACAAAACCGGATGTTGTCTCCATCAACGCTGACTATCTCTCCTTCGACCAACCATCACTGGCGCAGACGTGCGGCAACGGTGGGCAAAGAAAGTCTTCAGACCAGAGCTACGGGATCACCTACAGTGTTCCCCAAGGGTAGCTATTTGTTCCTAGCATCGGCTGTGTATACCACGTCTAGTGAATGTCTGCGAGGACAGTGAGTAAAACCATAATTACTTCATATTGGGAGACCAGGAATTCTCAACGAACTTTCAGTGTTTCATTAATGACAGTGAATATTTATCAACAGGTGTAGAGGCAAGTGACGTCTCAAGAGAGAGACAATGACCTCCATATAAGCCGCTGACTGATTATTTGTGAAATCTCGTTTGTATTATGTATAAGAAATGTGCGATTTAATGTGATTATGTGTATGAATGAGAAATAGCGAAACAGAAGGGCAAAGAGAGATAACTGTGTAGTCTTTGTCCTTGTTTGTAAGCACGTGTGCGGTGGTGGATGAAAATTTAGAGTAAACAGAGACAGAACATGCATCCTTAAACTGAAAGTCAGATAGACACTCGCACACGCTCATCTCATTAGTTTATTTATATTTACGTATATAAATATTTAAGTTAACGCAATTCCGCTCGTTACATTTGGTGATTCTAGACTTTCTTTGTGTTAGCTAGCATTAAGTCATACATATTTATATTTATTGAGGGCACCGCTAGTTATTATTTATATAATATATAAACTAGTGGGCTTATCCCCCTTGAAACTCTAGTTATATTGTGTATGACTGAGATGTGTTGTTTCGTGTGACCTATATCGTGTGACTCCAGTGTAACGGCTGTGCATTTGTATAGTTTCTGGGCATTAAGGGTTTAATTCTTCTTCTGCCTTTGGGTTGCTGTTATCTCCTTCAGGTCTGTTCTTTTATTGTATTTGTTTTGTTAGTTCTTTGCTGTTGTAGGGCTCTGTCCTTTCCATGCCTGTGGTTGTGTATATGTTCTCTTTGCCCTTATTTTAAGTAGGTTATAGTGTTAGGTTTTCAGCCCCATTTAATTTAATTCATTTTATTTATTCATTGTTATTATTTGATATGTATTGATTTTGATGTTTTAATTTTCTGTATTTATGCATGGGGTTATAATTAGTTATTCTTGATAAGATTGTTTCCCTTGATGTCGTTTGTCGTTTAATGTTAGCATGCATAAGGGTAATTATATTCATGTGTGGCTGTGTAGTTTTATCCTCATTGTCATTATGATTGTTGTTGTTATTATTATTGTGATGTTTATTCCTTGTTGATTGTAATTGTACACCACAATCCGTCCTACCATTAGGTTGCCACCCACGCCAAAGTCGCCGCGGTAACCAAGCAGCGTCCGGGAAGTGTGTGGAGCTTGGCGGTAAAAACGTAATGTTATTACTAACCCTAACCCTAACCCTAACAGTTTACCGTACGGGCAGAGTGTTATAAACAAAGGCAGACATGAACGATAACTCCTAAGGTAGTGCTTTTATTACTTCCCTTGCGCGCGCGGACGGAGTATAATGCGATCCAATCCGTAATGTCACACAGGGACGAAACTGCAAATTATTTCGCAATCGCCATGAGGAAGAGAAAAAGTCTCTCGCGCGTGCCCAAAATGTTAACAAAGCAATCATAAAAACAACTGTTATTATAATTAACATACCACATCATTTCTACTCCTAAAAATAACAAATATTTTCATATAAACAAAACAAAAATAAGTAGTTTCTTGTCCCCAAAACAAAAATTATAGAGCGAGAGTAATAGCCAAGAAACATAACTCTTGCCAACTATAAAATAAGAAAGGTTGCGGTTAACTCCCATATCCATTTTGGCTGATACCAGGTCGTCTACCACATGAACATGGACATAAATAGGAAACAAAGAGAAGAAGATCTGAGCTGAACTATTCTTATATAGCGCCGTTCCAGCTCAAAGAGTTCCTCAACGCGCTAGTCGAAAAAGAGAATGCCAAGCCGTCAACGTGCTTCTACACTGGTGCATGAAACCTTCCAACAGCGAGGTCATCATGATCTGTGGTTACCGAATCACCGACAACCATTCATGCATGCCTATTCCAAACGAAGTGAAACCTGTATAAAGTTTAAAAGGGCCCTTCGATCACAAATGTTAGTCTCACAGATCAGATTTTTTAAAACTTCAAAGTGTTACTCCACTAGTTTAAAAAAAGAATAAAAAGATGAAGCTCCGGAAAAGAATAACTTCTTTCAACAAAAGTACGGCTTGAATACGATACGTTCATTCGTTTATAATGTGCATATTAATATAGCATCAAAATTGACATCAAACTTGAATCTTAGAAACAATCGCACCGCAGCCAAGCTTTGTATAGTAGACACGGTTGTTTGTTTACATAACAAGGAACAGAGGTCTCAACATTCAAAACTTAGAGGTCAGTTTTGAGCAACGAGTAGATCTACTGTACCTATAATTTCATTGTGTTCATGTGACAAATAACGCAACAAAAAAGCAAATGAAAACTCTTTGTCATTATCACACAAACACACACACACACACACACACACACCCACCCACCCACACACACACACACACACAAAACAGTTCATGCACATTGACCTAATATACTACTACTACTACTACTACTACGTACTACTATACTACTACTATTACTACTCCCTACTCCCCCTTACTCCCCCACAGTAGTGTGTCGGGTGAAGAGCGCAAGTTGGGAGAGGGAGTGTAGCGTTGGATATCATCGGAAAGGTATGAAGGAGCGGAGCCATGGAGATATTTGTAACAGAAAATATATTTTGTAAAGAATATAATATACCACCATCCTCCTCCTCCTCTTACAACGACTATTGCTACTAGATAAGCCAATGCTGTTTACTGGGCAGTGTGTGGGACAGGAAGGGGATGGAGAGAGGGATGGAGGTTGAGGTAAGGGGGATAAAGAATAAAACGCTTGGTCATTTTAGACTTGTAAATGGCCGCTTAGTTTTCCATACATTAATTTATCTCATTAACAATTTGAAGTTAATTCCTCAGGAATGCCTTCTGGTTCTAGCATGCAGTTACGAAAATTATTCTATTCACAATTAAGAAGGAGAATGCTAAGACCATATGTATAGTCTGCGCGCTATTCTCCCTAATCGGACTCAAAGCGCTGAGTGTGATCTGTAACCAACATTCGCGCTCTACCAGGGGCGTCGCACACGGGGGGGGCAGGGGGGGGCACCTGCCCCCCCCCCCCCCCCCCCAATAATTTGGCCAAAAAAAAAAGAAAGAGAGAGAGAAAGAAGAAAAGAAGAAGAAGAAGAAGAAGAAGAAGAAGAAGAAGAAGAAGAAGAAGAAGATTTCAAACGATAGAGGAAGGCAGGAAGAATCAATAATTAAAAAAATCACCATATTTTTAAACCGTAGTGTAAAGGGCTAACGTACGAAATAATATTACAATAATCTATTAGCATGTGCCTGTGTTTCACAACAAAATATTTCGTGGCGCTAACGCAATCACCGGGCAGCAGAGCTGGCTTTCGCTGTTTGAAAGAAGTGTCATTTCATCACGCAAAGAGCAAAATTAAGAAAACAATGGAATCGTCTGTTTTCCAGGTTTGTTGATATCAATTATTTGTGGAAGTGTTTGGTCATTATATGTATGCAATATGCAAAACGAGTTGTGATTTATAGAAAAGACACAATTTCAACCTAGATGATCTTGCGGCAGGTAATTAATGTTCGTGTTTCCTGGTTTTAATCATTATCACATATCGCTAATCATGTATTTGTAGTTTCTGGAAATGAATCTTGTATTTTCAGTAAAGAAGAACATAAATAATTAAATGTTTTTACTCTCAGTCTTTCAGTTGGATGAAGGTACGAGGATATATTACAGGGTGCGTCCCGCTTGTCAGCCCCCCCCCCCCCCCACCTCCCCGTCGACAGGGTTGCCCCCCCCCCCCCCCACCAATATTTTGGACCGTGCGACGCCCCTGTCTACTCACGTATTAACGCAAACTCTTACTTTTACATACACAACAACAAACACACATGAATGAATGAACTTTGAAGTTTAACGTCTACACCCACCATTGGCGATATGGCAGAGGGGGATCACCATCCCAGAAAAGAGGGGTTAAGGACCTAAATCAGCACTGAGCCACCAGAGCAATCCTACTGCTAAGATGGCCAGTGAAAATGGTACCTTTTGTCTTGCCCACCACGGGAGTTCAACCTTGGTAAACACGTAGGCCTATTCTTTGGTCAACCGTGTACTAACGAGATAGATTGAACATGAGAGACAGACAGACAGAGAGAGAGAGAGAGAGAGAGAGAGAGAGACATAGAGATAGACAGAGACAGAGACAGAGAGACCAGAGAGAGGCCAGAGGGAGAATGTATAAAGCGCATCCAACAAGAAACGTAGTCACAAAGCTCTCCCTCTCTCTCTCTCTCTC
>CM072525.1:35611317-35786317 GCA_036898135.1 Oncomelania hupensis
CAGATTTGAAAAGACCTTGAATTATATCAATTAATTAATTACTTAACAAATAAATAAATGTCAATGTTATTCATCAGATTAATTTAGGCTGTTGTTATGAGTCGTGCCTTTTACCTGGAACGATAAGTTTCATTACAGTTGATTACTAAAATGTCAACATTTGTAATTTTGTTCTAAAAGTGAGTTACAATGTTGTAGATGAAAAAATACAATCTTGAACACTCAGTGGCGATGTTTTAGTCCAGCGCTGTGTATGTATGCATTTGTCTGTCTCTCGGTCACTGTCTCTCTCTTTTTCTGTCTCTCTCTGTCTCTCTCTCTTTCTCTCTTTTTCTGTCTTTCTCTCTCTGTCTCCCTCTTTCTCTCTGTTTCTGTCTCTCTCTGTCTCTCTCTTTCTCTCTTTTTCTGTCTTTTTCTGTCTGTCTCTTTCTCTTTCAATCTGCCTCTCTTTTGGCCTGTCTCTCTGCCTCTCTTTCTCTATCTTTCTGTCTTTCTCTGTCTTTCTGTCTCTCTCTTTCTGTGTCTTTCTGTCTCTCTCTTTATGTCTTTCTGTCTCTCTCTTTCTCTGTGTCGGATAGCGCAGTGGTTGGAGCACTCGCTACTGTGTCGCAAGTTAAGCACCGTCCGGTGCGGTTAGCATTTGGGTGACCGCAAAACGTGAAGCGACAAATAACAACGCCCCCAGTTGACTCAACTGTGAGTGACTACCTACTCTCTTAAGGGTGGGGAAGGTAAAGTAGCGAGGGAGAGAGATGGGCATCACCCTCATTACGCTGGCCCAAGATAAGTGTGATCTCCAACATCACGCTCCCCTACGGCCACAAGGCTATGGGACCACCTTTACCTTTTTTTGTTTTAAACTTTCTCTGTCTCTCTGCATCTCTTTCTCTGCCTTTCTATCTCTCTTTCTCTGTCTCTCTGCATCTCTTTCTCTGTCTTTCTGTCTCTCTCTTTCACTGTCTTCCTGTCTCTCTTTCCCTGTCTTTCTGTCTCTCTTTCTCTGTCTTTCTGTCTCTCTCTTTCCCTGTCTTTCTGTCTCTCTTTCTCTGTCTTTCTGTCTCTCTTTCTGTCTTTCTGTCTCTCTCTTTCTCTGTCTTTCTGTCTCTCTCTTTCTCTCTCTTTCTGTCTCTCTCTTTCCCTGTCTTTCTGTCTCTCTTTCTCTGTCTTTCTGTCTCTCTCTTTCTGTCTTTCTCTCTCTTTCTGTCTTTCTGTCTCTCTCTTTCTGTCTTTCTCTCTCTCTTTCTCTGTCTTTCTTTCTCTCTCTTTCCCTGTCTTTCTGTCTCTCTTTCTCTGTCTTTCTGTCTCTCTCTTTCTCTGTCTTTCTGTCTCTCTTTCTCTGTCTTTCTGTCTCTCTCTTTCCCTGTCTTTCTGTCTCTCTTTCTCTGTCTTTCTGTCTCCCTTCCTCTGTCTTTCTGTCTCTCTCTTTCTCTGTCTTTCTGTCTCTCTCTTTCTCTGGCTTTCTGTCTCTCTTTCCCTGTCTTTCTGTCTCTCTCTTTCTTTGTCTTTCTCTCTCTTTCTCTGTCTTTCTGTCTCTCTCTCTCTTTCTCTGTCTTTCTTTCTCTCTCTTTCCCTGTCTTCCTGTCTCTCTTTCTGTCTTTCTGTCTCTCTTTCTCTGTCTTTCTGTCTCTCTTTCTCTGTCTTTCTTTCTCTCTCTTTCCCTGTCTTTCTGTCTCTCTCTTTCTCTGGCTTTCTGTATCTCTTTCCCTGTCTTTCTGTCTCTCTCGTTCTCTGTCTTTCTGTCTCTCTCTTTCTCTGGCTTTCTGTCTCTCTTTCCCTGTCTTTCTGTCTCTCTCTTTCTCTGTCTTTCTGTCTATCTCTTTCTTTGTCTTTCTCTCTCTTTCTCTGTCTTTCTGTCTCTCTCTCTCTTTCTCTGTCTTTCTTTCGCTCTCTTTCTCTGTCTTCCTGTCTCTCTTTCTCTGTCTTTCTGTCTCTCTTTCTGTTTTTCTTACTCTGTCTTTCTTTCTCTCTCTTTCCCTGTCTTCCTGTCTCTCTTTCTCTGTCTTTCTGTCTCTCTCTTTCTGTCTTTCTGTCTCTCTCTTTCTTTGTCTTTCTGTCTCTCTCTCTCTTTCTGTCTCTCTCTTTCTCTGTCTTTTCTCTTTCTCTGTCTTTCTGTCTCTCTTTCCCTGTCTTTCTGTCTCTCTTTCTCTGTCTTTCTGTCTATCTCTTTCTCTGTCTTTCTCTCTCTCTTTCTGTCTTTCTGTCTCTCTCTCTTTTTCTGTCTCTCTCTCTTTCTCTGTCTTTCTTTCTCTCTTTCCCTGTCTTCCTGTCTCTCTTTCTCTGTCTTTCTGTCTCTCTTTCTCTGTCTTTTTGTCTCTCTTTCTCTGCCTTTTTCTTTTTTTTATGTCTCTCTTTTTCTGTCTTTCTGTCTCTGTCTCCGTCTTTGCCTCTGTCTCTCTCTCTCTCTCTCTCTCTCTCTCTCTCTCTCTCTCTCTCTTCTCTCTTTCTCTCTCTCTCTGTCTCACTCTCTCCTCTGTCACTCTCTCTTCTCTCTGTAATTAAAAATAATGACACCCAGTCAACAATCACATTCACAAAAAAAAAATTCTAAAAATCAAACTTCTGATCTCTACAATTTCTCTGTCCAACACCATTATCAATCTTAATCAAGATAATCAACACCATTCTCACCCTACAAATTCTATTTAAAATCATGATACTTCACTGCAAGAAAAAATTGTATAAATCACACCTTAACCCATAAACAATATCAATCTGCTATTTATATACCTTCACGTTTAAATGAAATTTATCCCTCTCCAATGTTTAGCATATGACATTCAAAAGTTCTTCATTTTCCACATACATATTTCTATCTTTTTAACATGTTGTCAGTCTTTTACAATTTCTATATTTTTCTTCTATATAACTTTATGAAATTAAATTTTTTTTTAATTGATCTTTTAGATTTCTTACTCTATTACAGTAAAAATGTATATGATTTATCTCTGTTATTTTTTTTTATTTTGTCAATTACTCAATGTAAAATCTCTTAATAAATCACATTTGACGAATTGATAATTCATCAATCAATAATAATTATCACACTTCAATAGTTTCTATAGCTTCTATCTTCTTTTCACTATTATTATTTAATCCTTCTTTAGTTAAATCAGAGTTAATTCTAATTACATTTATTTTACAAAATTCAAAATAAATTGTCGCTCCTCAACTTTCACAAAAATGTATTAATTTTAACTTTTCAATTCACACCATACGTCTGCAAAGGTTTTAACCAGACATCAATCCAGGTACGCTTTTTCACACACAACCATCCAAAAGAGTCTTATCTCCTCACTCTGAACCTCAGAAATTCAGATGACGTGCCCAGTCAGTAAACTCCCCTGAATTAAAAAAGAAAATTAAAAAAAATAAAATTCTGAATTTTCTACAAGGTACTTTCATCATCATGCATTAACAATTATCATTAATACAACTCGTTCTAGGGCCTACTACAGTAAGCTTATTCCATCACGGCCTTGACACCCTGTGGTCTAAATCAACTTATCCGGTCTCCCATAGGCACGTGTGCAATATAAATTCATTCCAGGTTAGTCGTCCATCGGCATAGGAAACCAACGCTCTCTCAACAGTGTTAACAGGTCAATCCCATCCAGATATTGCTATAATTGTTGATCTTATATTAAAGTCACCAGCTGTTATATTGTTATAATTTTATTTTAAGTTAGTAGATTGTTATGATTTTACTATATTTTATTTGTATCGTCTAATGTCATGCACCTAGAGTATACAGACGTAAAATTAAAATACTGAACCAAGCTGAACTGGACTGACAGTTTAGGCCCCACACCACGGAATGAAAGTTTAGACATCACGGAATACCACGGAATGAAAATTCAGACATCGCGGAATGAAGTTCAGACACCATGGACTGAAGGGCTCCTTGCAATGCAAGGATTAAGTATAGGCACCTTCCAATGGAGCGTTAGACACATAACAGAGAGATGACAAACACAGATCTAAGAACGATTTTTTACAAAATTCAAAATAAATTGTCGCTGGATTACTTTTGGAAAAATGTTTGCCCTGGTTACGACCTTGTGAATGACGTAGTCTTAGGTGTTTTGTGGCTGCAGAAATGAGAGGTATTTGCACTGCTTATGACCTCGCGGAAAACATCAACCACAAGGTCTTGGACCAGAGTTCAAAATCTCGAAAAGAAATGCGAGATGACGTAAGGAGAAAAAAGAAGAAAAAGAAGAATGGGGGAAGAGGGTGGGGGAGAAGTAGAAGAAGAGCAACAACAACGACAACTTCAACAATGACGACAACAACTACTACTACAATAATAACAACAACAAATGTAATAAAATAATTTAGAATAACATCGTGACGCCCCTTTGGGGCTAAGAAGTGGGCAAGGCATTCTGGACTATAATTTACACATTTCTAATTGTGTTGGAAAAGCGAGTTATAATCTTAATCTGGTAGATCACAAAAAAAATTAGTTAATAAAAAAAAAAAAAAATAAAATGCTCAATGGCGATGTTAGTCTAGCATGCATTATATAATGCAAGACCTAAGTTTAGGCACCTAGCACATACATTGTAGTCACATAACAGAGTAGTCGTAAACGCGTAAACACCGATGGATAAAGTGCCGGTCGTCACAAGTGAGACTCAAAAGCAAAATAAATAATTCGTTTTAGGTTCACACGCATCTGATCACGAGTGAGAGCGAAAGCAACATCCACACACACATTACATGACATTGTTATTGGTTTAGGTCCAGCGGAATCCACACACACACGCGCGCGTGCACACTCACACACACACACACACACACACAGACACACACACAAACACAACTGTACATGCAGACATCCAAACTGCTGAGAATGAACATTGATGTTTAACGCCTACACCCACCATTGGCGATATGGTAGATGGGGATAACCATCCCAGGAAAGAGAGGGTAAGGACCTAAATCAACACTGAACCACCAGAGCAATCATACAGCAGAAACAGACAGTGAATTTGCCATATATATATAGGCTTATTATAAAATAAAATATCAATAAGGTAAACGGCTACAGTAAAATTTAGAAGGAGAAAGGAAGATTATAAACGTATACAACCACAAGAAGAAGACTCAGAATTTAGAGGAGGAGAAGAAGAGAAGTAGTCGCGAATTTCTATTTTCCACAAAATACAGCAGTTTGTGCTAGCACTACTGTTCAATAGTCGCAGGAAACAGAAAGAGCCCTCAACATCAGTGAGAGCACAGTAAAAAGCCATCTCCCAAGGTGATTAAATTAGTGTGATCCAAAATGGAATCGGACATGGTTTTATGAATTTATTCAGGCCATTTTTTTAAAGTGTTATATTTAAAACAACTGGTGTTTGCATGTCACCCAATAGATCGTGAAGCGTAAATTTGGAGATTTTGGTGTGTGAATTTATTCAGATATATATTTTATGAATAATTATGGCTTTTCAAGACCCCCAGAATGCATGCAGCATATACCGGAAACACTATGTGTGTGCGAGATCGTTCAAGAATAGTCATTCTCGGCGGCCGCTAGCCAAAAGCGCAAACGAAAAGTGCTGTCAATGCATGCTTTGGGACTAGTGAACTGGCGACATATTGAAAGCTACGTTCGTAAGTCGCTCTATAATTTATCGTTTTCTAGTTTCTGCTTGTTGTTGCTCCCCTCCCTCTCCCCCTCCCCCATTCCACCCACCCCCACCAATCTCCCCCTCCCTTCACACACACACACACACACCAACTTACCAGGATCTATTATCCGGTTTCAAGTCGCGATGGACGATTCCCTTGTTGTGAAGATAGCAGAGGGCACTGCAGATTTGGGAGGCGAACGTGGACACTTCCACCATGGCTTCGATCTGCAGGGACATAATCTCCTGCTTGCCAGGCACGAACGCGTCTTCGGCTGTGTACTTCTGCTTGATGGTGCGCGTGCAGTATTCAAGAACCATAACCCAGCGCAGATCACCACCGGGTTGTTTTTCCCTGGCCGCCCCGAAGTAACCGATGATGTTGTTATGTCGGATTTCCCTGTAGAAAATATGTTTTGGATAACATTAATTTAATGTACACTCATGCAGGGCGAAAACCTTGGCCGGGGTTCTCAGCGAAAAGTGCGGCAGTCGTAGAGAAGCGCAACCCGGGACAAAAGGGAACAGGACGTAGGTCTAATTCTTGCTGGTTGCGTTTTTTTTTGTCTCTGCACAGGCGCATTAACTAAAGACAGTGGAAGAATGTTGTGGGTATATATCTATATCTATATCTATCGGGGATACACAAAATTCTTGCCGAGGGTACGTCCATTCTTCTTGGTTAATGCGCCTGTGGTCTTTGGCACTCACTGACGGAGTTGTCTTGATTTTGTGGTCCTGATTCGACTCTTTGCAGTCCGCTGGACCCTGTAAGCAATGAATAACAAACTAACTATTAATGTAACTCTGATCTCGAGTTATTTTTTAAAAAATTCCCTTAGCCTACTCGTCCTTCTCCGGAAATTTAAAGATTCAAATATTATAAAATATAGGCCTAAATATTATTAATTAGAATAGATATAGTTTATACATTTATTTACGTATAAAACAAACAATACAGGTCTAATAATTATATTCAGCTAGTGAGCTTCTTCGCTGCGCGAAGACTGACTTATAATATATAATGTAGATTAAGCCTATGTGTAATGTATAACAGTGTCTACTTGGTTCTAGGCAGGAAATGGGGAATGCTATTATTAGCCTACTGCTGAGAACTAACAAAATGCAAATCAAGGAACGCAACTATTAAATATGGTCGATAATAACAAAGTATACCGTTGCGAAATGCTAATCTGTGTAAATCGAACAGAATTAAAAGCAACAGCGATCATTTTTAATGTCAACTAGTCGTAGTCATGCAAGCATCATTTCGTAACACATCGGAGAGCTTCGTTCGACTTCGGTGATTACCTTTTTGGGCGAATGACTGGAAACTAGGTTGGAAAAAACAAGTTTGCTTTCCGGACGGGTTGAAGAAAGGAGACGCAGTTGCTGCTGCGTCAGTCTCTGGGAGACACCTCGACAAGCCTTTGCCACAGCGTATACCTGATTTTTGTTCTGTTTATACAGCTGAGCTCAAGACAATTCATTTAGCGCTGAAACAGGTTTATCAGTCCAAAAGATTCTCATTTTTTAATCATGTCCGATTCACTGCCAGCACTTCAGTCTCTTTCCACGAGAAACGTTTCGCACCCTTTTCTGGCAGAGATCCATGATCTCAACACACAACTTGTTTCTGAGGGTAAAAAGATAGTTTTTATGTGGGTTCCTAGTCAAATTGGCATGCGTGATAATATTGCAGTGAACAAAGCGTCTAAAGAAGCTCTTCATCTTGATTCTCCTTCAGAGGTTTCCAGTTTGTTCCATACTCTGACCTGCGTTGTATGACTGGCTCTTATTGTAAACGGCTGTGACAGACCGATTGGTCTAATTAAATCAATAACAAATTAGTTCAAATTCTTCTCGCTTTGTCAGCTTCTTTGCATAACTTTGCATCTACTTGCAAAGAAGAAACTGTTTATGGCTCGCCTTCATATTGGGCATACTTATATCACCCATAGTCTCCATTTGAGATTAGAAAAACCACCGTGGTGCTTTACATGTGACAAATCCTTTTCCGTCCGCCATGTTATGTCTGAATGTGCTGATTAGGATGATGACAGAGAAAAAAATATTTTGGTTCGATACCTTTTAATGAGATTTTTAAAATTTTCAAAACCTGTTTACATTTTTACGTGGTGTTGGTTTATTTTTTTATCGCATATAGGTCCTATCATTTTGTTTGCATATTTGGTCACATTTCATCTGTAATGCTAGCTTAATGTCCATCTTTTATAATTTTTAAATGTTAGAATTCTAGTTTGATTTTGAATAATTTTGTGTAGTCATGATTCGGCTGTTAGCAGTCCGCTGGACCATATAATCATTGAATATCTAAATTAACTCACACCCCCCCCCCTTTCAAAAAAAAAAAAGCTTGCAGCTCGGCGTAGCGTTCATAGTATTCTTGTTGTTACTCATGAGGATGTCCGCCCGGGTAACTTTAGGTAACTAAAACTAAAACAAAAAGACAAGTTATCTCTCATTTCGAATAAGGCCTAATGCCTGGCTTCGAAACTCAGTTGTTACCGGTAGAATTTTCTGGCTGAAGTTGACTTTCTGGTAGAATGTCTCTCTTTAAATTAATCGCTGGTTCGCGGCTCTCCTTCACACTCCAACACCCGCCAGTCCACTTCTCCACTTCTTACCCTTGTGTCGCCGCCGTAGTACATTAAAATCCGCGGTCGTTCTGTCCAAAGAGCAAGTTGCTCCTTCGAATAAACATGCCCACTTTACCGTAGACAAGGGGTGCCTCAGCTGTTTGAACTGATTGACAGTGCGCTTGAGAGTGCAAGTTGAAGCCTTGGGAGTCTGGCTGAGTTAGATCCCGATTTTAGCCAGCACCTGGTAACAGTAGTAGTAGTAGTAGTAGTAGTAGTAGTAGTAGTAGTAGTAGTAGTAGTAGTAGTAGTAGAGTTCATAAAACAGGCCATTCCTGCCAGAATGGATGAGCGACACAAAAATGAAATTGTAGTAGTGGTAGTAGTAGTAGTAGTAGTAGTAGTAGTAGTAGTAGTAGTAGTAGTAGTAGTAGTAGTAATAGTAGTAGTAGTTGTTGTTATTGTTGTTGTAGATGTTGTTATAGTAGATGTTGTTGTTGTTGTAGCAGTTGTTGCTGATGGTGGTGATGATGCTGTTGTTGGTGATGGTGGTGGTTGGTGGTGCAGCCTTCTCACAACAGCACAGGTCATCATGCTCTGTGATCAAGGAATCAGTGACGCGACAGCTCGAGCATGAACATTGAAAGATGGACAGAAACCCATAGACATTGACCGTGGACGGCTACAGCTTCTTCAACATTGTAATTGGTATTTTTGAAGGTGGTTGTTGTTGTTCTTCTTCTTGTTCTTCTTCTGTCTGCTTTTTGTTTATGTTTTTGAAGGCGATTCAATTTGTACCGTAGTAGTTTTGACGCAGTTGAAGTTGTTGTTTTAGTTGCTGCTATTGCCTTGTTCTTCTCCTTCTTCTTTTTGGTGTTGTTTTTGTTTCTATTGTTGATCTTCTTCTTCTTCTTCTAATAATAATAATAATAATAATAATAATAATAATAATAATTACCCGTTCAATCAGCCACAAGGCACGGAGTCGTCGTATGAAGTTTTCAAACTTTATTCAGCGTTCATCAACAACTGCATACAATCGCCTTTTCACTCTCTTTTTTCACAACACAGTGTGTCAATTATATAGTTTTTCTCTCAACTCGAGATAACCTCATGACGTTCCAGAATGACGCGTTACAACCAATCAGAATTAACTTCGTCATCACTGTTTTACGTCATACAATTTTCCTTTCTGTCCAAGAATGTTCTCAAATATAGCGAAGCTTCTATCGACAGTAAACAAGCAAATCTAGAGAATTCTCCAACAATATCGACAACGAAAATCACCAACGTTACACAAAGCTTCTTCTAACAACAATGCAAACTCAAATCAAATGTAAATACACTCTATTATTGAATACTTTGCAAAGCGAAACGATTAGATCTATCGTGCGCGTTTCAGACATACTATCCTTCGCGTTTCAACCTAACATCCATACAACCCATTCTCGTGGCGTTGCCATCCTATTTAACAACAATTTTGATTTTGAAATTAAAGATGTTCATAAAGACTTAGGAGGGAATTTTGTATTGGTTCACATTAAATCAATGGATAAAGATATGTTGCTAGTAAATTTATATGGTCCGAATACTGATGAGCCTAACTTTTATGATGAATTAGAAAAACGTATTAAAGATATAAACATAGAAAATGTTGTAATTGGTGGAGACTGGAACCTTGTTATGGAATATGACTTAGATTATGACAAATACAGACAGTGTAATAATCAAAATGCACACGAACGAGTACTTGACATGACTGAGAACTTAGACCTATTAGACATATAGCGAGAACTGAATCCAGAGCGAAGACGTTTTACCTGGCGTAGGCCCACTCCTTTACAGCAAAGCAGACTAGACTTCTTCCTAGTTTCCGACTTCCTCTCCACTTACGTTATTGACGCTGATATTATTTCTGGATATAAAACTGATCATTCTATCATTACATTATCTTTTTGTTTCGGGACATCACTAAAAAGAAATTTATTTTGGAAGTTTAATTCTTCGTTATTAAAAGATAAAGACAGTGTATATTGATGAAGTAAACTCAGTCATACTTGATGTCTTGGCAGAATGCGCTGCTGCTCCATATAATAGAGAACGCCTGTCAGAAATACCAACAGGTGAAATAGAACTCGTGATCTCGGACCAGTTGTTTCTAGATGTGCTCTTAGCTTAATGAAGGTTAAACAAAAGACTATTTCATATGCTGCATTTAAAAGACGTGAATGTTTAGAATTAGAGGCAAGATTAGAACAACAAATAAATGAGATTTTAAAAAAAAAACTGGAATTTATTAACGAAGAAGAGAGAGAAGAGTTTGAAAGAAATAGGGAAGAACTGCTTAGGATAAGGGAAAAGAAAATGGAAGGGGTTTTAACTAGGTCAAAGGCCAGGTGGGTGGCAGAGGGAGAAAAAATTACGAGATATTTTTGTGGGTTAGAAAAACGCAATTACGTCAGTAAGACTATGAGAAAATTGATTAGGGACGACGGATCTGAGATCACCAAGTGTAAGGAAATCATTAGTGAAGTTAAAAACTTTTACCAAAAGCTTTACGATATATAAAAGACAAATGGAGGATTGTAACATTTCTGATTTAGCATCAAACTTACCACACCAGACCTTTATTCGGACTGTATGTGGGAAGTGGAATCTGACTCATTAGGCAGTGATCATTTGCCATTGATAATAATATGTGACAGCAGTGTTGAAATTGATATTGCAGAGGATCCAGTGCCAAAATATATTTATAGCCGCGCAAATTGGCAAGATTTTCAAAACGTTTTATTATCATATGACACAAACTTTGTTAATGATGATGATATAAATGTTACATATAATACATTTGTAAAACATATTCATAATGCAGCTTCAAAATCTATACCCAAAAAACGTGTATACAATAAAAAGGTCCGAGCTGGTAATATATGGTGGAATGATATTTGCAAAAAAGCAGTAGATGAAAAAAAGGAGGCTTATAAAACGTGGTTAAAAAATCGAACATCACAATCCTTTACAGAGATGAAAAGAGCTAAAATTAATTGCAACAAAGTAATTGCCTCAGAGAAACAAGCTTTCTGGTCAAATTACTGCAATTCTGAAATAAGTAGTTGTAAGGATTCATCAAAAGTATGGAAAAAACTCTCTGACATGCAAAATGGATATAGACTTCCCCAATGTCCTCTTAAGATAGATAGCAATAATTTTCCCACACCCCAAGAAAAATCAGAAGCATTTGTGAAACATTTTGTTACGATAAGTCATTCATCAAGTCTACCTTCTAACATTAAAGAAGAAAGAGAACGAAAAGAAAAGAGTACAAAGTATGAGCCGCCACCACCTGATAACAATATGTACTTTAATTCTAAAATTACCTTAAAAGAAGTACAAAATGTCATTTTGGAACTTAGTCGAAAAAATTCAGCGGTTGGTTTAGATGGTATTTCGTATAAAATGCTTTCACATCTGCCTGAACAATGGCTGAATGTACTACATATTATAATACAAAAGGCTTGGATGTCAGGAAATTAACCCGACTTCTGGAAGTCCTCTCTTATAATCCCTATTCTAAAATCAGGTAAGCCTCGTGGTGTAGTTTCTAGTTATAGGCCTATTGCCTTAACCTCTCACACATGTAAAGTTATGAAAAAGATAGTATTGGAAAGATTATTGCATTTTTGTAATAAGACAAGTGTAATTCCAATTAACCAAGCTGGTTTTCAAAAGGGAAGATCAACTACTGATCATCTTGTGAAACTTACAACGAATATAAAGAAACAATTTGCCAGACGAAAAGGGGTATTAGCTACCTTTTTTTGACATCAATAAAGCGTACGACAGAGTGTGGCACACTCGTTTATTGTACAAGTTAAAATGTATAGGAATTTCAGGTAACATGTACTCTTACATTAAAAGTCTTCTATCTAATAGGAAGATAAAGGTTAAAGTAGGTAATTCCTATTCATCTAGTCAAACCACAGATATAGGAATTCCTCAGGGGGCAATCATCTCACCTGTATTGTTCAATATATTAATTCATGATCTACCTAAATTGATAGGCAAAAATGTTTCTCTTGCTCAATAGGCTGATGATATAGCACTATGGATGAATGTAAATCTAAAAAGAAAAACGTCCCTATTTGACATTAAACACGTGACAAATTATTACCAACGGGAAATAAATATAATAAGTTCTTTTATGATTAAAAATGGGTTAGAACTTTCAAAAGAAAAAACTAATTTAATATTGTTTAGTAATGGACAACAGCCTAGATTGCTTCCTAAAATCGTGATTGACAACACTGAACTTAAGTATGTGAAAGTAGTAAAATTTCTTGGAGTTTATCTTACAACAAAATTGAACTGGAAAAGGCACATTGATTATCTCACTCAAAAAGCACTTAAAATTTATAATCTTCTAAAAATAATCAGTAGAAAACCTTGGGGACAGGATTCAAAAACATTAATACATCTAGCTTGTTCTCTGATGAGATCTAAGTTAACGTATGGGCAAGAGGTTTACTTTTCGGCTCCGAAATCGTATTTAAAAAACTTACAAAGCCAAGATAGCAAAGCTATAAAATTAGCTCTAGGATTATCAGTCCATACACGTACTGAAAAAGTCTATACATTAGCAGGGATAATGCCTTTACTTGATTGGAGAAAATTGGCTTGCGCAAAGTACATTGTGAGAGCAAAAGCAGTCCTGAATTATAATAAAGAAGAGATATTGTTAAGATCTGACACAGACTTCCCTAAACATGCAAAAAAAGTTTCTTCTTTTGAAACAATTGCAACATATACAAAAGATCTTATGCAAACTGTTCAAGAAGACTTCGTAGTTCTAGATCCAATTTCCTATACGTCTCCATTCCCACCGTGGGAACTTAAAACAGCCTATTTTGATATTCATTATTGTACAGAAAATAAATCTAATAATGCAGCCATACTGGCCACAAAGGCTCGAATACACCTGGAAAGCAAATATTATCAACATTTACAAATTTATACAGATGGTTCTGTGCTAGAATCATCCGATGTAGGAGCGGCATATGTTATACCAGAATTCAATGTGAAAGAATCTTTTTATTTAGGTAAGGGGATTTCGATTTTCACTGCAGAATTAGTAGCAGTTTTAATGGCGCTAAGCAAAATTGAAAGTCTGTCAACAAATATTTTACAAATTGTTGTGTGTGTAGATTCAATGACCGTACTGGAGGCTTTGCAATCAAACAAGTCTAAAGAAAGAAAAGAAATTGTTATTGAAATAAAGCATAAAATCAACAATTTAATTGTTAACGGAACAGATGTAAGTTTCTGCTGGATACCCTCACATAGTGGGTTTCTCTATAATGACTGGGCAGATAGGGGGGCAAAACATGGTGCCTCAAATTTGAACTCCAAGGTTATTGCATTGAAGAAATCCCCAATAGAAATACAACATCATATTGAACAATTTTTACTTCGACAAATTATATTTGACACACATTTTGAAGAGCAGAGTAAAGTCTCAAGAGCTATTTCCTCAATGGCAAATCGAATATGGCTCAATGCAATAAGACCGAAATATTGTAAAAATGTTTTATGTGCCTGTGACAGACCTTAGAACAGATCTTTAGAACACATGTTGTTTGCATGCTCTACTATTGCCCCTATTTTACCGCTGGAGATGAACGACAAAACTTCCTTAAAAGAACTTAATTATCCTTTGTGTATTACCTTAGCGAAAATACTCTTTGATTCACCTTTTGCAAGATTAATATAATCGTTTAATTTTAATTTTATTTTATTTTATTTATTATTATATTTTTTTAAATTTATTTTTTTTTAAATTTATTTTTTCTTTCTTTCTTTCTTTCTTTCTTTCTTTCTTTATTTATTTATTTATTTATTATTATTTTTTTTTTGTCTTATCATCTTGATGAATTAGGACAATAAAAATCAACAACAACAACATATTAAACTTAACTACACTATCTGACGTTGAAAGTGCACAGCTGGAAGGTGAAATTAGTGTAGATGAGGCATCTTTTGCATTGAAAAATATGAAAAATAATAAAAGTCCTGGAACGGATGGGTTTACCACCGAATTCTTTAAGATGTTCTGGCTACAGCTAAGATCCCTCGTTGTTAGGGCCCTTAATGATAGTTTTAACAAAGGTCACCTTTCTTCTACCCAGAAAGAAGGAATTATTATTTGTATACCTAAAGGTGATAAAGAAAAGGAACATATAAAAAACTGGAGACCAATCTCGTTGCTTAATGTCATTGTAACGAAAGGGGTTATAATTATCAAGAATTGCGTGTATGCGTGCGTGGATAAATCTGCGTGTCCTCCCGTCTCACACTTTTCTAACTCTCAAGGATAATCTTCTGTTGTCACACGCCCTTCTATTACCAGAAACATAAATCAACACAAATTTACATAAATACAGGCAAATCAATCGAGAAATATATAAACAAATATAATTCGTTTTCTGTACTCACGTGCATGTAGAAATAATCCGTGAATTATACACCCTCACAATAACACATATATAGAATCCCAGTCACCGTTCACAGAGAGAATTATACGCAAGAGTCTCACGGAGAATTATGAGTCAATGTGTCTGTGTTTATCCTCTGTCTCTGTCTATGTATTCTCTTTTGTTTTTCTCTTTCACGTATCCCTTCTCCTTATCCTTTCCTTGTTTCTTTCTCTCTCTCTTCTCAGTTCACTTCTCCGTCTTCTCTTTCCTCCGGCTGCTGCTGCTGCTGCTGTGGCTGCTGCTGCTGCCGCTGCTGTTGCGGTTGCTGCTGCGGTTGCTGTTGCTGCCACCGCATCTCGTCTTCTTCTTCGTCTTCTTCTTCGGCTTCTTCTTTCTGTTTCCTCCTTTCTTCTTCTTCTGCTACTTCTTCCTCTTCTTCTTTCGTCTTGAGGCTTCGTCTTCTTCTTGATTATCTTCTTCTTCTTCTTCTCCTTCTCTTCTTTCTTCTTCTCTTCTTCTTTCTTCTTCTCCTTCTCTTCTTTCTTCTTCTTTCTTCTTCTCCTTCTCTTCTTTCTTCTTCTCTTCTTCTTTCTTCTTCTCCTTCTCTTCTTTCTTCTTCCGCCTCGAGGCCCCCAGCCGGAAACTTCTGTAAACACACGAGTTTACCAAACTAAATTTCTTGATACAAAGACTTTCTTTTGATTACTACATATACCTCTCTCTCCTCTGTGACTGGACCAGACCAACAATATAATTCAATTCTCAACGATGTCAAATACAGTTCACACATACGCAAATTGTACAGTTAATTATACAACTGATTATTACATCTTGACACCGATTAATTTCATTCACAAAATAAATATAATGCTATACACTGCAAGTTGAGGTTTCAACTTCAAATCAAATAATAATCCACTTCAGTTCGTTAATCAAAACAAACAACGATCCACCATCTCCATCACCTCCCTATCGGCCCATCCTTCATACTAATATCAAAATTATTTATTATTAATTCTATTCCACAACAAGTAGAATATAATCATTGAAAATACTATTATGTTTATAGTACAATATTTCAATGATAAACAATAATTATATACCTGCAGACACAGCTGCCAGGAGTTCAACACAACCACTCTGTGGTACAGTCAATAAAAGAATGAATAATATATTTTTGAACATACACTGGTGAGCTGTCGTGTGACTAGCTCAACCAATCCGGAATTAGTTATCAATTTAAAAAAATATTACAATTACTATCTTCTCACAGGAAGAGACTACAATACATAAAGTCATCGGACCGAAATACTATAAAACCGGTCCGTGACAGTCGTTTACAAGATAGGCTCCACGTGTATAGCAAACCGTCTTATGGGCGTTTTGCCTTCATTAATAAACGCCCTACCCCTCTCCCCCACCATCACCATGCACCCCCCTCCCTTTATTTTTTCTCTTCCCCTTCACTTGGAAATCTTTTTTTGTCTAAAATTTTCTTTTCTTTTTATAAAAAAATTCTTTTTTTAAGTTTTTGTATTTCTATCAATGTTCTGTTGTTGTTTCCTGTCTTCCGCCAGTGATATTTTGTCACATTATTATTATTTGGGTAGTACTTATTTAAGCCTTGTGCTTTTGTGCGCCCTGATGTTTTGCCTTGTATTAATATCTGGTTTGTTTGTTGAATAAATTTATGTTAAAACATTAATAAACGAAGACCAAACAGATTTATTAGGGGTCGTTTTTGGGGGGACAATATTCGTTTAATTTTTGATATTATTAATTATCTTAATGAACATGACGTTCAAGGCCTTCTTTTATGTTTAGATTTTGAAAAAGCCTTTGACTCGATAGATTGGGGATTTATGCATAAAGTGTTACGGGCATTTGGATTTGGTGACGATATTTGTAGATGGGTGAATACTTTTTATAATGGTATTAAAACTTCAGGAAAGGCCTAGGTGAAACAACGACTGACAAAGACAAAGGCCACAAGCTCTATTTCAGCGGTAGAGATGACAGGCACGACCACGGCGTTGGATTCTTGGTCCACAAGAACATTCTAGCCACTGTCATGGGTTGCCGCCCAGTCTCCAGTAGACTCATTACCATACGTCTGAGAGCAACCCCTTTCAACATTACCATCATCCAGGCCTATGCCCCAACATCAGACTATGAAGACAGCGAAGTGGAGGATTTTTATGAAAAATATACAGGCGGTCCTTGACCAAGTGCCGAAGAAGGACATAGTCATAGTGCAAGGCGACTGGAATGCCAAGGTTGGCCAAGATGCGCACCACAACTGGGGAGACACATGCGGACCCCACTGCAACAACGAGACAAATGACAGGGGTCTGAGGCTACTGGAGTTTGCCAGATACAACAATCTGGTACTGGCAAACACGCTTGGTCTCCACAAAAAATCCAGACGATGGACATGGCACAGTCCCGGCGGGGAACATCACAACCAGATCGACTACATCATGGTCAAGAAACGCTTCAGATCAAGCATCAACATTGGCAGGACACGCACTTTTCCAGTAGCAGACATTGGAAGTGACCACGATCTCGTGATGATGTCTTTCCGGCTCCATTTGAAGAGAGTAAATACAGCAAAGTGCACTAGGCTGAAGTTCGACCTGGACAAACTGCAAGACCCGGAGGTGGCAAAAATATTTCAGGCCACAATTGGAGGGAAATTTGCACCACTGCTTATTTTGGGGGCAGGCGAAGTAGATGTCAACACCATGACCAATACCTTCAACTCAGCTGTAACAGATGCCGCCACTGAGATCCTTGGCAAGCACCGACCAAAGAAGAAGCCGTGGATCACACCTGAACTTTTGGATCTGTGTGATAAACGAAGAGAGTTGAAAAAGAACACCTCACAGGGAGCTGATGTCTACCGAAAAATCAACAATGACATCCGAAAAGGCATGCGCACAGCAAAGGAGAACTGGATAGAAGATCAATGCCAGGAAATAGAGAACAATCTGAACAAGAACAACAGCAAGAAGGCCTACCAGACTGTGAAGCGGCTGACAAGTGTTAAACAGCCCAAAGTCTCCACTATCCAAAGCAAGTCTGGCATTTGCCTTACAGAAGAACAAGAAGTCTTGGACAGATGGACAGAGTACTGCTCTGACCTTTACAACCATACACCAAATGGAGACCCATCAGTTCTAGCATGTCCCGAGAGCAGAGAAGAAGAAGAAATCCTCCCAATTCTCCGGGAAGAAGTTGAGGCAGCAGTGCAATCGCTGAAGAAAGGGAAGTCAGCCGGAGTGGACAACATACCAGCGGAACTGCTACAAGCAGGAGGAGAAGCGATGACTGATGCTCTCACCATTATCTGTAACAAGATCTGGCAGAGTGGGGAATGGCCTACACCATGGACCCAGTCGCTTGTCATCACTCTTCCCAAAAAAGGTAACCTTCAGGAGTGTGAAAATTACCACACCATCAGCCTCATCAGCCATCCCAGCAAGGTCCTCCTGAAAATAATACTCAACAGGTTGAAACCACAAGCTGAACAAATCATAGCTGAAGAACAAGCAGGATTCATGGCAGGGCGAAGTACCACTGAACAGATTTTCAACCTCAGAATAATCTGTGAGAAATACCTACAGCACCAACAACATCTATATCATGTGTTCATAGACTTCAAGAAGGCATTTGACCGAGTCTGGCATGCAGCTCTATGGGCAACCATGAAAGTGTACAACATCAGCCCTAAAATTATAGAAGTCATCAAAAGCCTGTATGACAAGGCTACCAGTGCAGTCCTCCATAACAGCGTCATCGGGAACTGGTTCAGAACAACAATCGGTGTGCGTCAAGGATGCCTACTCTCTCCAACACTCTTCAACATCTTCCTAGAGCGCATCATGTCAGATGCTCTTGCAGATCACGAAGGCACAGTCAGCATAGGGGGCAGAGCAATCTCCAATCTTCGTTTTGCGGATGATATTGATGGATTGGCTGGAGAGGAACATGAACTTGAACAGCTTGTACAGAGGCTTGACACCACCTCCAGAGCTTATGGAATGGAAATAAGTGCAGAGAAGACCAAAATGATGACCAACAACACCAATGGCATCAACACGGACATCAAAGTACAAGGCCAATCCCTCAACACAGTGCACAGCTTCAAATATTTAGGAGCCATTGTGTCAGACAATGGGTCTCGACAGGAAGTCCTCTCCAGGATCGCACAAACAACTGCTGCCCTAACAAGGTTGAAGCCCATTTGGAAAGACAGAACCATCAGTCTACATTCCAAAGTAAGACTGCTGCGCTCTCTGGTCATCTCCATCTTCCTATATGCTTGCGAAGCATGGACCCTCACAGCAGATCTCCAACGAAGAATACAAAGCATGGAGATGAGGTGCTACAGAAGACTTCTGGGCATTTCCTATACCCAACACATCACCAACGTTGAAGTCCGACAGACCATCACACAAGCCATTGGACAACACGATGACCTGCTCACAGTGGTGAAGAAACGGAAACTCCGATGGTATGGCCACGTCACCAGATCATCAGGCCTTGCAAAGACCATTCTGCAAGGCACAGTGCAAGGAGGTAGAAGAAGGGGGAGACCGAAAAAGAGGTGGGAGGACAACATTCGAGAATGGACTGGTTTGACACTGAGCGAAGCCATGAGGGCTGCTGAGGACAGAGAAAGATGGAGTATGCTGGTTAAGCGATCATCTGTGGTGCCCCTACGACCTTCGGGTTATGGGACAGGATAGGATAGGATAGAAAACTTCAGTTTCTATTAATGGTCAGATATCTCAATGGTTTGAAGTAAAGCGAAGCTGTGGACAAAGGGACCCAATCTCACCGTACATTTTTGTTTTATGTGTGGAAATTCTTGCAGTTATGATTCGCCAGAACGATAAAATTGAAGGAATTAAAATTAACAACGTAGAACATAAAATTCCACAATACGCTGATGACACTGAATTAATGTTAAATGGGAGTAAAACATGTTTTGAAGAGACTATGGCAACCATAACAAACTTTGGAAAACATTCTGGACTCTTTTTAAATGCCGGAAAAACAAATTGTATTTGGTTAGGCAACAAACGTAACTCGGAGGTTTAATATATGCAACATTTACGCATGAAGTGGAATCCTACCAAATTTAAAATATTGGGAATTTGGTTCACGAACGATTTGAAAGATTGCACTGAAATGAATATTAGAGAAAAGTACACAGAAGTGAAAGCATTATACAAAATTTGGTCGAAGAGACAAATCACTCCTTTAGGAAGAATTGCAGTTTTGAAATCTCTCATTCTGTCAAAGCTAATTCATCTGTGGTTACTGCTTCTCAACCCACCTGACAACTTTATCTCCGAAGTGCAACGGTCAGTTTTTGATTTTGTATGGAATCGCAAAAGGGACAGAATAAGTAGAAAAACTACGATTAAAAGTATTGAAAACGGCGGCATTGGAATACCAGATATTAAAAAATACATCCAAGCATTGAAGCTGTCCTGGATTAAAAAGCTGAAAAAAGGAACACCTAAATGGACAAGCATAATAATTTCTATTTGTCCTTTATTGGCTAACATCGACAAAGTAGGAGCAGATCTAACAATTGTTGTTGAAAAATGCAATGAATTTTGGATTGATGTATTTGCTGCCTACAAATCTTTTTCAAACGATGGCAGGATTAAAAATCAAGAAGAGGTATTGTCAGAAAGCTGGTTCGTCAATAGTAATATTCAGATAGGTCACAATTCTGTTTATTACGAAAATTGGGTTGACAATGATGTTTACTTTATTGGTCATTTAGTAAATGAACAGGGACGTTTTTTGTCGTACAATGAATTTTTGGAACGCTATGGGGTTTTAACTGATTTTGTTACTTATTTTGGTGTCCTAGAGGCTGCAAGAAAACATAAACGTAGCTTTGCCTTTAATTTGACTGCAAATAACTTTTATGAGACAAATAAGGCCTGGAGACTTCTCGTGTCGGTGCAGAGGGGAGCGAGCATGTATGATGTTTATACCTACAATGAAATTAGACCAAATTGCTGTAATACATGGGATGAAAAATTAGAAGTACAACTAAATTGGAACAAAATTTTTCAAACAAATGCATCCGTGATATAAAATTAAAATGGTTCCAAATTAGGATAGTGCATAGAATAATTGCAACCAATGTAGTCCTGTCAAGAATGGGTGTGGCAGCAGGTACAGCATGCTCCTTTTGTGGAACGGAGCGAGAGAGCATCCAACATTTATTTTGGGAATGTCAGCAGGGCTCGAAATTAGCGGGGGCCCGGGGCCAAAAACCCGCAAAGTTGATTTCGGGCTCGGAAAGTTGAAAAACGAAGGGCCCGCTTGGCCCGCAAAATAATTCGTCTGCTACAGCTAGCTCTACTCGGCAGTTTCGTACTTGGGCCAAGGGAAGCAACCCACACCGGTGCCCTAAATTTGGACAGAAAAAAAAACAGAGAAAAGAAGCGAAAACCCTTTAATTTTGCACTCAAAAGTTTAATATACACTTCAATATCATTTTAATATAATAAACAAAAGGCTATGGCACAACATAAGCGCAAAATGTCCATCTTTGCAAGTACAAAAGTATGGCTACATATCGTCGCCATACAGTTGCTAAAACAATCGGCGATGGTGTATTTTCCAATTTTTGGGAAGCGAAAGACGCCAGAAGAAAACGTCGACGAAAGGAAAGAACAAGAAAAAGAGAAAAAAAAGAAGTATGAAGAGGAAAAAAGATCAAGGAACTACAATGAAGGGTGGAAAAAAAGATTTCCATGGCATGGCCTTGAAGTGAACGAGGAAGAGTACTGTTAAGTTTAGTTCCCTTTCATGGTTTTGTTTTGAACTTTAGTGCATTGAGGTCAGATTTTTTGTTAGGTTACTCATTAAAAATTTAATGATGTGTATTGTGCAATACTCAGTCACAAAACTGAAAAGTATTATACAAGAGACTCACTTGATTTTTTTCTATTTTGTTTAATAGCCATTTCAGGCTCACTAGTCACTGGAATATGTTTGTCACTGAATGTGTGTGTGTGTGTTTTTTCCCCTTTTTTGTTGGTAATGTTTGAAAGTGAAAGAAAAGGCATATAAAAATGACATCACTCAGCAAAATTGGAAATTCAATTGTTTTTATTTTAGATTATCAGACAAATTGTACTTTCTACTTATTATATTGTCAATAATTCTTTTGTTTTTTGTTTGCATTATTTTTCAAGTTGGGCCCCGTAAGTTGCTTATGGGCCCTCACATTTTTCAATCAAGGGGCCCGGTGGCCCCCAAAGAAAAAAGTTAATTTCTGGTCAGTGTTCACAACGCTTTTGGCTGCAGTTTCAGAATGCTGTAAATCACAAATGTCTTAACTCTGTCAACGTAACTCTTTCAAAAAACACCATTCTATTTAACTATGATGCTAATTTCACTTCCGATTCCACATTTGACTGGATTGTGCTGCATGACATATTTTTCTTGTACAAATGCAAAATGAATAATACTGTACCCATTTTTCAGACTTTTTAGAATTATTACAAAAAATGCTATAAGGTGGAAAAATATATTGCTGGTATACTCATGAGGGCTGACACTTTTGAGTTGGAGTGGATTCCATACAAACTTCTGATTAATTAATCCAACCGTGTATTTTTGACTGTTTTTCTCATTATGATTTTTTTCTTCTTTTTGGGGCACTAATTAAAGGTCGATAAGATACCAGATGTCAAGTATCTCAGACTGAGACACGATCCGAGCCGAATGATTACCAATAGAATCTACTATTTTTTGTAAGCTGTTAGATTTGCCACGTCCCACCCCCTTTTGATGTGTGTGTGTGTGTGAGCGCGCGCGCGCGCGTGTGTATGTGTGTCTGTTCTATAAAATATATATTGGTTGAGTATAAGAAATAAATGCCGGTCTTTTGTATATTGTCCCCAAACTTCAGGTACGTAACTTCTAAACTAATGTGCCGTTTTTCCTAGCTGATTTTTCATGTGGTGTATTATGTACAATGTAAACATAAATGTGGTGTATTATGTACAGTGTAAACATAAATGTGGTGTATTATGTACAATGTAAACATCAATGTGGTGTATTATGTACAATGTAAACATAAATGTGGTGTATTATGTACAATGTAAACATCAATGTGGTGTATTATGTACAATATAAACATCAATGTGGTGCATTATGTACAATGTAAACATCAATGTGGTGTATTATGCACAATGTAAACATCAATGTGGTGTATTATGTACAATGTAAACATCAATGTGGTGCATTATGTACAATGTAAACATCAATGTGGTGTATTATGTACAATGTAAACATCAATGTGGTGCATCATGTACAATGTAAACATCAATATGGTGTATTATGTTCAATGTAAACATCAATATGGTGTATTATGTACAATGTAAACATCAATGTGGTGTATTATGTACAGTGTAAACATCAATGTGGTGTATTATGTACAGTGTAAACATCAATGTGGTGTATTATGTACAATGTAAACATCAATGTGGAGCATTATGTACAATGTAAACATCAATGTGGTGTATTATGTACAATGTAAACATCAATGTGGAGCATTATGTACAATGTAAACATCAATGTGGTGTATTATGTACAATGTAAACATCAATATGGTGTATTATGTACAATGTAAACATCAATGTGGTGCATTATGTACAGTGTAAACATCAATGTGGTGTATTAACTATTATGTACAATGTAAACATCAATGTGGTGTATTATATACAGTGTAAACATCAATATGGTGTATTATGTACAATGTAAACATCAATGTGGTGTATTATGTACAGTGTAAACATCAATGTGGTGTATTATGTACAATGTAAACATCAATGTGGTGTATTATGTACAGTGTAAACATCAATGTGGTGTATTATGTACAATGTAAACATCAATGTGGTGTATTATGTACAATGTAAACATCAATGTGGTGTATTATGTACAGTGTAAACATCAATGTGGTGTATTATGTACAATGTAAACATCAATGTGGTGTGTTATGTACAGTGTAAACATCAATGTGTGAGAAAGCAATATAACCCAGCATGCTGGGGACAGGAAAAAAATGACCGGAAAAAAAATATAGATAGATAGATAGATAGATAGATAGATAGATAGATAGATAGATAGATAGATAGATAGATAGATAGATAGATAGATAGATAGATAGATAGATAGATAGATAGATAGATAGATAGATAGATAGATAGATAGATAGATAGATAGATAGATAATACATAATAATACGGTAGCTTTATATAGCGTGGTACCCCAACAAACATGGGCACGCCACGCTTTACAATGCAATAAAAAAGCAATAGTAATAAAAACAAAACAAAATAAAATATGTAAAACAAAAACATGCCTAGTAAAAACTGCTAAACCAGAAGTATGTACATTAATTAACAGTACACACACACACACACACACAGACGCACGAGCGCCTGGCCATATTACATGTCCACAATAAAAGCATTCATTATCACATCATTTAACAAAGCAATACAACTAAAAATATTACACACCTTAAAAACAAAACATATGATTGTAAACATTTCTTAAACAGTAAAATACAATGAAAAGACATCAATCACAACATTAAAAGGGACTAGACTCAACTACAACAGATACATTTAACTAAACTAGTAGTATAAAAGAACTTGTACGAAATTGGTAAATACTCTTATATAAAATTAATAGATGACCTTCAACACGGACACAATACAAGCATTCACCGCAAGGTAATCGTTTAAAACTGGGCAGTCGACAGTATGTCAGCAGGCGGAAGAATTGTGATGTTCGTTAGTTCAATCAATAGATAGATATAATCAGGTAAACATACTACAGAGCTTTAGGTATGTATAGGTATATATCAGTTAAAAATACTACAGAGCTATGTGTATGTATAGGTATATATTAGGTAAAAATACTACAGAGCTATATGTATGTATAGGTATATATCAGTTAAAAATACTACAGAGCTATGTGTATGTATAGGTATATATCAGGTAAACATATTACAGAGCTATATGTATGTATAGGTATATATCAGGTAAACATAATACAGAGCTTATATGTATAGGTATATATCAGGTAAACATACTACAGAGCTATATGTATGTATAGGTATATATCAGGTAAACATACTACAGACCTATATATATGTCTAGGTATATATCAGGTAAACATACTACAGAGCTATATGTATGTATAGGTATATATCAGGTAAACATACTACAGAGCTATATGTATAGGTATATATCACGTAAACATACTACAGAGCTGTATGTATGTATAGGTATATATCAGGTAAACATTTATAAGCAACTTTCTTACATTTTTAAAAATAATTGTTTGTCAGTTTGTTTTGAGTTATATGATTGTATGCATGGATGGCAAGCCAAAACTAAAGGCATATTTCTCGTTTCTATCGGACAATAAAATTAAATTGCATTGCCAAAAAAAACAGCAACAAAAAAAAATTAAACAGGTTGGATGGTTGGTTGGTTGTTTTATTAACGTCTTCTTCATCAAGATGATAAAAATAAAGATTATAAAATTAAACAGAACATACGTAAATAACAAAAATCAAATCCATTTTAAAAAACATAATGGAAATAAATAACAGAAATAACAGAAAAGAAAAGGAATCGTATTTCAATACTTTCAAAAGACATATAGTGGCTCAGCATCAAGCAGGCTTTTTTTGTCTTATGAAAGACAACAGAGCTGTACCCCAGAGCCAAAACGAGCAATCAGCCGACATGAAACGGCGGTTAGTTACTTAGTTATTTATTCATTGCTTACAGGGTCCAGCGGATGGCAAAGAGCCGAATCAGGACCACAAAATCAAGACCACAACTTCGCTGAAAGAGGAATCGCCCCTGATACACATAAAAGATCTGCTGAAACAACCCCAGTGGTAACACATTGTGTTAGTTCACTGTAGTGTTTTTGTTTTATGGTGTAAACGGCAATCGTGAAAGAGTTGGGTTTCATTTAAGGTGGAGAGTGTCCAACCACATGCTATTGTTGCTATGGCAAAATCCGGAAGTAGATTTACTTCCCTTGAAAAAGGAGTGGCACCGTAGTCTGTACAAGCATGGAGTAAAAAGATCAATGATCCTCATTTGAGTGGAGTCTATTCAAATATCAGTGTGTGAGAGTAATGCAACGGAGGGTCCTATCCTATCCTATCCTATCCTATCCTATCCTATCCTATCCTATCCCGTAACACGGAGGTCGTAGGGGTACCACAGATGATCGTCGAACCAGCGCACTCCATCTTTCCCTGTCCTCAACAACCCTCATGGCCTCGCTCAGTGTTAAACCAGTCCATTCTCGAATGTTGTCCTCCCACTTCTTTTTCGGTCTCCCTCTTTTTCTACCTCCTTGCACAGTGCCATGCAGGATGACCAACGAAGGATCGCACAACACATACCAATCTCCATAAGATCTAACAAGACGGAGAAAGAGAAACTTAGAAATGTGCATTAAGGGGAAATTATCATTAACTTCTGGTGATACATTCGGGCTTCTCGCGGTCCATTGTGTTCTCCCTTCTAGATCCTTCAGAACGAACTAGAATGTCACATTCGTTGCAAACTGAACGCCAGATCTTAGCTTTAGAAGTAAGGCTGGTTATTATTAAAGTATAAAATACGAATGATGTATTACTAGAAAACACATTATATAGATTTTTTTTTCATTCATCTTAGAGTTGTGTTGGTGGGCCTATTTCCTGTAATAATAATAATAATAATAAATGTCGATTTATATAGCGCCGCATCACAGCCACAAATGGCTGTGCTCTCCGCGCTTGACACATTCATACACCATTTATACTACACAACAACAGTAGGTATATACAGTCTGAATAAATTCAGTAGTGATGAGCTTAAAATTGTTTTGTCTTATTTTGCCCAAAGTAGCATTCTCTTAGTTTATTTATTCATTGTACAATTTGAATGCGAGCATTTTTTGTGTGTAATAGACCTAGAAAGAGTTTTGAATGTTTTGTGTGTAATAGACCTAGTAAGAGTTTTGAAAGTTATCTCCCTTTGCAATGATTTGCAATACAATCTACACATATTTCCTTTCAAAGTTTTCCAAATAGTGAAATACATGAGTCAGTTTTACAAATTTATAATTTAATGCTGACCATTTCATAGTAAGTTTAGATCCTAACAGAAAGTGGTAACAAAGCAAAACGAAATAATCATATTATATTATTTATGTACTTTATTAAAGACGCTGATTGCAAGCATTTTGTGTGCGTAATAGAACTAGTAAGAGTGTTGAAAGTTACCTCCCTTGTCAATGATTTGGAAATGCAAAGTATCTACACATATTTCCTTTCAAAGTTTTCCAAATTATGAAAAACATGAATTAATAATTCAGTACTACCCATTTCCTAGTAAGTTTAGATCTTTATAGAAAGTGGTAACAAAGCAAAACGAAATAATCATTTTATATTATTTATGTACTTTCTTAAAGACGCTGATTGCAAGCATTTTGTGTGCGTAATAGAACTAATAAGAGTGTTGAAAGTTACCTCCCTTGTCAATGATTTGCAAATGCAAACTATCTACACATATTTCCTTTCAAAGTTTTCCAAATTATGAAAAACATGAATTAATAATTCAATACTACCCATTTCCTAGTAAGTTTAGATCTTTATAGAAAGTGGTAACAAAGTAAAACGAAATAATCATAATTATTAATTATGTACTTTCTTAAAGGCGCTAAATGCTATGGATGCTGCATAATCAAGAATAGATTCATACCATTATTTAATACATACTAGTGAGAAGATCCGTTGGATCTCATTTTTGATATGATGATGATGGTCATTGTTGTCAGGGTGGCGACGTGGTGATCGTCCTTAACGCTCATGCAATAGGACGTTAAGCATCGTTTTCCGTTTAATACACAATGCAATAGGACGTTAAGCATCGTTTTTCGTTCGTTCATTTAATACACAAATAAAAATTCATGGACACGATCGTGTTCATTTTCCTTTTACTCTAATATAAATTTATATATGTAAATAATTTTAATAGATTTAGGTATTGATAGTTTTAACTTGTCTACCTTTTTTAATAAAATTTTATTAATTCCCTATTTCTCCCTTTCTTTTGGGATGGGGCCCGGCCACAACACCACACGGCTCGCAATTCCGTAACTTTTTAATCACTACGCTCGGCGCTGCGCCGGCTTTTCCTCCCTTTTTCCTCGCTAGACGCCAAACCTGGTTTGGTAATTTTTATAAAAAGGGCCTCTTTGGGCCTAACGTGATTGTCCTTAACTATTAAATATTAGGACGTGAAGCTTCGCTTCTGCTGATTTAATACACTAATAATACAATAAAAAGATCCGTTGGATCTTATTTTTGATATGATGATGATGGTCATTGTTGTCAGGGTGGCGACGTGGTGATCGTCCTTAACGCTCATGCAATAGGACGTTAAGCATCGTTTTCCGTTTTTTTTATTTAATACACAACACAAAACTTAGTTATTTGCTTTAAACGAAGAGGTTTGTTTTTCATAACAAATCTTCTTTTAAAGTATGTGACAGTCTAAGCACTGTTCTTGGGCTACATTACAATACAAGATTATTGCTTTAGGTCCAGCGGACTCTTCCGAGCCAAATCAGGATCAGAGAGACGTTATCATAAAATATAAAATGTTTCAAATCTTCAAAAACAAGCCTGTTACACTTTAATACTCAAACAAACTTTCACACGACACCTCTTTAAGTCTTCTTTAAAACTGATGTATTAAAAATATGTTCTCTTTCTTCAATCAGATCACTAAATACAGTCCTGTCAATAAAATCCAAACTAAACAAAATATGTCGATATGATTTATATGCGATAAAACAAACCAACATCATGTAAAAATTGAAACAGATGTTGACCATTGCATACTTTAAAAATCTCTTTGAAAGGTATTGAACCAAAATTATGTTTCTTTTTCCTCAATCAGATCAGCACACTCAGACATGAAATGGCGAACGGAAAAGGATTGATCACATGCAAAGCACCATGGTGGTTCCTCTCCTTTTAAAAGAAAGCTGTGAGTGACATAAGATGCCCAATATGAAGGCGAGACAAAACTGTCTCTTCTTTGCGAGTGGATGCAAAGTTAGGCAAAGAAGCGGACAAATCGGGAAGAATTTGAAATAATTTGTTGTTGATATGGTTAAACCAGTCAGTCTGCCACCGTCGTTTACAATAAGATCCAGTCATACAACGTAGGTCAGAATAGGGCACAAACTGGAAAATCTCTGGAGGGAAATCGAGATGCAGAGCATCTTTAGCCGCTTTGTCCACTGCAATGTTGCCGCGGATGCCCATGTGACCAGGGACCCACATAAAAACTATCTTTTTACCCTCAGAAACAAGTTGTGTATGGAGGTCATGGATCTCTGCCAGAAAAGGGTGTGATATCTTTCTCGTGGAAAGAGCCTGGAGTGCTGACAGTGAATCGGACATGATTAAAAACGAGGTTCTTTTGGATTGATAAACTTTTTTCAGAGCGAGATGAATTGCCTTGAGCTCAGCTGTATAAACAGAACAAAAATCAGGTAAACGCTGTTGCAACGGCTGGTCTAAGTGTCTCCCGGAGACCGATGCAGCAGCAACTGAATCTCCTTTCTTTGACCCGTCTGTAAAAAGTTTTTTCATATCCTGGGTATAAGGCACACTGTTCTAAATAAAGTTGGTTATATACGGTTTCAGATGTATTGTTTTTGAGGAAAGCGGACAATTGCCAATTAATGTTTGGGGTACATAATTTCCATGGAGGAGCTTCAGTCCGAAGCTCATCATCGTTGATGGAAGCAACATCGATGCCTGCTTTTTCCAAATGAGCCTGCATTCTGATGCCAAACGGAGGTATTGTGTTAGGTTTGGCTTCAAACTTCTGAACAGAATCTGTGTTGAAAACACAGTCATAAGCGGGGTTCATGGGATCAGTTTTTAATTTTAGATAGTAATTCAGTGACAATTTTGTACGTCTCAGCTCCAGCGGGGGTTCGTTAGCTTCCACATAAAGGCTTTCACAAGGGGAGGTGCGAAACGCACCCAAAGAAATGCGTAGTGCCTGATGAGCAACTGGATCTAACATTTTAAGATAAGATTTTCTAGCAGAACCATAAACAATGCAAACATAGTCTAACTTGGATCTAATTAAAGAACGATATAACAGCAGTAAAGTTTTCTTGTCAGCTCCCCAGTCTGTACCACTGATAACCTTGAGCAAATTGCAGGGCTGTTGACATTTAGTTTTTAAATTTTTCAGATGAGGAAGGAAGGATAACCTTTGATCAAAAATAACACCCAAAAATTTGACTTGTTGGACCGCCTTTATTGGAGTTTTATTGAAAGTAATATTAGGATCTTGAATAATTCCCCGGTGCTTGGAAAAGTGAATACATTCAGTTTTTGCTTCAGAAAATTTAAAACCATTTTGTAAAACCCAGTTTTCAACTGCATTGACACATAATTGACACACGCCCTGCTTCTCCCTACATGCTCGTACATCTATATCTATATACTACAGCGACTACTATAATTTAGAATGTTTTTGTGATCACTTTAGACTAGTCATTTGTGTTTTACTATATCTTTCTGTTTATCTGTTATTGTTGGGTATGCTTGTGCGAGTGTGTGTGGTTGTGCATACATGTGTGTATTTGTGTATGTAGGTATGCGTGCGTGTGTGTAAGAGAGAGAGAAAAGAGTGAGAGAGAGAAAGAGAGAGAGATGTTAAATCTAAAACATTCTGCCATTGTCCAACACCAAATAATATTCCGATTGTTGTATCTATTACATGTCAATTGGCGAAATAAATTCCTGTTATCCTGTTAACTGTAGCTGATGTTCTGCAGATGCCAAGGTTTTACCTTTGGCTACTAGTGCAAAATCGTCAACAAACAAAGAATTGTCAATTCCCCGTTTAACGGAACGAACAATATTATTTATTTTAATATTAAACAGCAGGGGAGACAAGATGCTACCCTGAGGCACTCCCATCTCCTGTTCCCTCGTTTCTGATAAAGATCCCCCAACCTTAACCTGAAAAATTCTGTCCGTTAGAAAATTGGATATAAACAGAGGTAAAAGTCCCTTCAAACCCATTTCTTGTAAATCTGAAAGAATGCCATATTTCCATGTGGTATCATAGGCTTTTTCCAAATCAAACATGATGGCAACCACATGTTCACCCTGGACGAACGCGTTACGGATAAAAGTTTCCATTCGCACCAGGTGGTCAACAGTACTTCGACCACTTCGAAAGCCACATTGAGTGTTGGACAAGATATTATTTGTTTCCAGATACCACAGTAGACGGGAATAAACCATTTTTTTCCAGCATCTTGCATAAGCAAGACGTTAAGGCTATTGGTCTATAGTTTGTTGGATTAGTATGGTCTTTCCCAGGTTTAGGAATGGGTACAATAATGGCCTTTCTCCAAGAGGGAGGAAAGGTGCCAGTGATCCAAATCTGATTGAAGATGTCCAGCAGTTGAGACCGTGAGTACCTTGTTAAATGTCTGAAAAATTGATAATGTACATCATCCGGTCCAACTGCTGAATCTGCACTTTTGTTAATTGCATCGTCAAGCTCGACTAATGAGAACGAAATGTTGTAATCTTCAGAATTATCAGAGGTAAAATTTAACCGTTGTTTTTCTTTACCTGCTTTAATTGTTTGAAAAGAGACGGAATAATTTTCAGAAGAAGAATTTGCAGCAAAAGAAGAGGCCAAAAGATCAGCTACTAGTTTTTTTTTATCTCCGATTACGTCCCCCTGCACAGTAAGGCATGGGCTGACCTGTTTGTTACTTTTATTTTTGAGTTTGCGGACCACTTTCCAAACCTTCGACAGTTTCGCTTTCGAATTTAGCGTGGAGCAGAAACCTCTCCAGTGCTTGGGCTAACACGTAGTACAAGTAAAAACCAGATTCACAGAACTGTTTATATTTTAGTTATGTATCAAGGCTTTTATAAAAGAAATAAACAAATTTAAAAAATAGTATTCATAGAATGTTTTTACTTCTAACTTTTAGTTAGTTAGGAATCAAGTTTTTTTTTAATACAGAAATTTTTTTTTTAAACTGCAATCTAATGGGTGACAAATTTTGACATTTATACAGAGAATCAACAGAAACCACTTATTTTTAAAGATTGAATGCACCCAGGAGAACACTGGAGTACTAAGAATAAACCTTGAAAAATTCATAATCCCAATCTCAAAAATCAGAAGGTCCAAATAATTCATTGGTTGTTTCTCTTGAAGCTGAAAAAAAATTACATGATAGGTAATTCACGTAAGCCTACATGTACAGAGTATTTAAACTAGCTGAGCAACAAACTTGGTACGCACACACACATTTTTGTACAAACGACGTTGTGATGACTGTTGTGAAACTCTACATACATTATTTCGACACATTTTCCATTTTTTGACATTATTTTGACATTTTCATTTTTTTAGGCTATCCCTAACCCTAACCTAACCCTAATCCCTTAACCTAACCCTAAGCCTAAAACAGCTGTAACTCTACCGGAACACTATTCTGACGTCAAAATAACGGGGCTGTCAAAAAAAGTCAAAAGAAAGCATGTAGAGTTTCAAGTGTATGTCAGAGTAACGTCGTTTCTACATGTCCACTCACACACACACCCACACAAACACACACAAATCAACCTAGTTAGTTAGTTATTCATTGCTTACAGAGAGCGAATCAGGACCACAAAATCAAGACCACAACCATGCAGGACTCACCCCTGATCCACTTAAAAGATCTGCTGAAACAACCCCAGTGGTAACAATGAAGGCACTCCACCAGCCGGTCACTGTACAATAAAGGCATCCCACGCAGGGGACGTTGAGGCTATACTCTAATTTATCAAACCCCCGTTAACAAAACCAAAATAGAATATAAACATCATTATAAAATATCAACAAAACACATACATATAAAATGCCTACATTGCCAAATAATAACATCATAGGAAGCCCCAGTGACCACCTGATCATTCTATCATTACATTATCTTTTTGTTTTGGGACATCACTAAAAAGAAATTTATTTTGGAAGTTTAATTCTTCGTTATTAAAAGATAAAGTGTATATTGATGAAGTAAACTCAGTCATACTTGATGTCTTGGCAGAATACGCTGCTGCTCCATATAATAGAGAACCAGGGATGGATTTAACCGGAAATTACCGGTATTTTACCGGCTTGAGAATAAAAATACCGGTTGAAAAATCAGTAGCCGGTTGAGCCTACCGGTTCTTATTTTGTTTGACTGGTTTCAAAAATAAAGGAAAAGAGAAAGGAAAACAAGAGAAATGATGTGTGTGTGTGAGAGAGAGAGAGAGAGAGAGAGAGAGAGAGAGAGAGAGAGAGAGAGCCAGCCAGCCAGCCAGCCAGCCAGCCAGCCAGCCACGCTGATTATGTGTTTAGGGAGTGTAGACGAGAGGCCTGCGAAGGCGTTCAGTAGCCTTGCCATATTCTTTGAGGTAATTAATACAGAATGATATAACATTGGCGGGCGCAAGGCTATCGTGAATACGGATAGATTAAACTCGCGCACTTTTCAATTTTTTCTTCCCTCGAGCTCGTCAGTATGTATTGCGACAGTGGCAGATAGGCTAGTAATAATGAAGAAGCAAAAATATCTTTTTTCATTTTTTGCGATTGGGGAGAGGGGCGATAAAAGAAGTTTATGTGAAGACGAAAATGTTTCTAATGAAACAGAAAGTGCATTAACAGAGCCGCCATCTACTTATATAAAATAGTAACGCATTATTAAGCTTTACTATGGTTCGTACCGGTTTCCGTGACTGGCCTACCGGTTTGCGTTCGAGTGGGTTTGTTTACTGTGACGTCGTACCGGTTTGCAAATCCCAAGGACGATCACTGGAGAACGCCTGTCAGAAATACCAACAGTTGAAATAGAACTCGTGATCTCGGACCAGTTGTTTCTAGATGTGCTCTTAATGAAGGTTAGACAAAAGACTATTTCATATGCTGCGTTTAAAAGACGTGAATGTTTAGAATTAGAGGCAAGATTAGAACAACAAATAAATGAGATTTAAAAAAAAACTGGAATTTATTAAAGAGGAAGAGAGAGAAGAGTTGGAAAGAAATAGGGAAGAACTGGTTAGGATAAGGGAAAAGAAAATGGAAGGGGTTTTAACTAGGTCAAAGACCAGGTGGGTGGCAGAGGGAGAAAAAATTAAGAGATATTTTTGTGGGTTAGAAAAACGCAATTACGTCAGTAAGACTATGAGAAAATTGATTAGAGACGACGGATCTGAGATCACCGAGTGTAAAGAAATCGTTATTGAAGTTAAAAACTTTTACCAAAAGCTTTACGATAAAAGACAAATGGAGGATTGTAACATTTCTGATTTAGTATCAAACTTAACTACACTATCTGACGTTGAAAGTGCACAGCTGGAAGGTGAAATTATTGTAGATGAGGCATCTTTTGCATTGAAAAATACGAAAAATTATAAAAGTCCTGGAACGGATGGGTTTACCACCGAATTCTTTAAGATGTTCTGGCTACAGCTAAGATCCTTCGTTGTTAGGGCCTTTAATGATAGTTTTAACAAAGGTCACCTTTCTTCTACCCAGAAAGAAGGAATTATTATTTGTATACCTAAAGGTGATAAAGAAAAGGAACATATAAATAACTTGAGACCAATCTCGTTGCTTAATGTCGTTGTAACGAAAGGGGTTTTATCAAGAATTGCGTGTATGCGTGCGTGGATAAATCTGCGTGTCCTCCCGTCTCACACTTTTCTAACTCTCAAGAATACTTCTGTTGTCACACCCCCATCTATTACCAGAAACATAAATCAACACAAATTTACATAAATACAGGCAAATCAATCGAGAAATATATAAACAAATATAATTCGTTTTCTGTACTCACGTGCATGTAGAAATAATCCGTGAATTACACACCCTCACAATAACACATATATAGAATCCCAGTCACCGTTCACAGAGAGAATTATACGCAAGAGTCTCACGGAGAATTATGGGTCAATGTGTCTGTGTTTATCCTCTGTCTCTGTCTATGTATTCTCTTTTGTTTTTCTCTTTCACGTATCCCTTCTCCTTATCCTTTCCTTGTTTCTTTCTCTCTCTTCTCAGTTCACTTCTCCGTCTTCTCTTTCCTCCGGCTGCTGCTGCTGTGGCTGCTGTCGCTGCTGCTGCTGTTGCTGCTGTCACTGCTGCTGCTGTTGCTGCTGCCGCTGCTGTTGCGGTTGCTGCTGCAGTTGCTGTTGCTGCCACCGCTTCTCGTCGTCTTCTTCGGCTTCTTCTTCGGCTTCTTCTCCGGCTTCTTTTTTCTGTTTCCTCCTTTCTTCTTCTTCTGCTACTTCTTCCTCTTCTTCTTTCGTCTTGAGGCTTCGTCTTCTTCTTGATTCTCTTCTTCTTCTCCTTCTCTTCTTTCTTCTTCTCTTCTTCTTTCTTCTTCTCCTTCTCTTCTTTCTTCTTCTCTTCTTCTTTCTTCTTCTTCTTCTCTTCTTTCTTCTTCTCTTCTTCTTTCTTCTTCTCCTTCTCTTCTTTCTTCTTCTTTCTTCTTCTTTCTTCTTCTTCTTCTTCTTTCTTCTTCTCCTTCTCTTCTTTCTTCTTCTTCTCTTCTTCTTTCTTCTTCTCTTCTTTTTTCTTCTTCTCCTTCTCTTCTTTCTTCTTCTTTTCTTCTTTCTTCTTCTCCTTCTCTTCTTTCTTCTTCTCCTTCTCTTCTTTTCTTCTTTCTTCTTCTCCTTCTCTTCTTTTCTTCTTTCTTCTTCTCCTTCTCTTCTTTCTTCTTCTTTCTTCTTCTCCTTCTCTTCTTTCTTCTTCTCCTTCTCTTCTTTCTTCTTCTTTCTTCTTCTTTCTTCTCCTTCTCTTCTTTTCTTCTTTCTTCTTCTCCTTCTCTTCTTTCTTCTTCTTTCTTCTTCTCCTTCTCTTCTTTCTTCTTCTCCTTCTCTTCTTTCTTCTTCTCCTTCTCTTCTTTCTTCTTCTTTCTTCTTCTCCTTCTCTTCTTCTTTCTTCTTCTCCTTCTCTTCTTTCTTCTTCTTTCTTCTTCTCCTTCTCTTCTTTCTTCTCCTTCTCTTCTTTCTTCTTCTCTTCTTTCTTCTTCTCCTTCTCTTCTTTCTTCTTCTCCTTCTCTTCTTTCTTCTTCTCTTCTTCTTTCTTCTTCTCCTTCTCTTCTTTCTTCTTCTTTCTTCTTCTCCTTCTCTTCTTTCTTCTTCTCTTCTTCTTTCTTCTTCTCCTTCTCTTCTTTCTTCTTCTCTTCTTCTTCTCCTTCTCTTCTTTCTTCTTCTTTCTTCATCTCCTTCTCTTCTTTCTTCTTCTGCCTCGAGGCCCCCAGCCGGAAACTTCTGTAAACACACGAGTTTACCAAACTAAATTTCTTGATACAAAGACTTTCTTTTAATTACTACATATACCTCTCTCTCCTCTGTGACGGGACCAGACCAACAATATAATTCAATTCTCAACGATGTCGAATACAGTTCACACATACCCAAATTGTAAAGTTAATTATACAACTGATTATTACATCTTGACACTGATTAATTTCATTCACAAAATAAATATAATGCTATACACTGCAAGTTGAGGTTTCAACTTCAAATAAAATAATAATCCACTTCAGTTCGTTAATCAAAACATACAACGATCCACCATCTCCATCACCTCCCTATCGGCCCATCCTTCATCCTAATATCAAAATTATTTATTATTAATTCTATTCCACAACAAGTAGAATATAATCATTGAAAAATACTATTATGTTTATGATACAATATTTCAATGATAAACAATATACACCTGCAGACACAGCTGCCAGAAGTTCAACACAACCACTCTGTGGTACAGTCAATAAAAGAATGAATATATTTTTGAACGTACACTGGTGAGCTGTCATGTGACTAGCTCAACCAATCAGGAATTAGTTATCAATAAAAAAATATTATAAATACTATCTTCTCACAGGAAGAGACTACAATACATAAAGTCATCGGACCGAAATACTATAAAACCGGTCCGTGACAGTCGTTTAAAAGATAGGCTCCACGTGTATAGCAAACCGTCTTATGGGCGTTTTGCCTTCATTAATAAACGAAGACCAAACAGAATTATTAGGGGTCGTTTTTGGGGGGACAATATTCGTTTCATTTTTGAAAGTAAACATCAATAGAAACAACAACCAAAAAAAAAAGAATGTTTTATGCACATGTCTTTCAAAAAAGTTAAGAATCTTGATTTGTAGGCCTAACAAAGTTTGAGGTCCACCACTATTACACACAAACTCCACATTTCCAATTTTACTGGGCACACGTTTGTCTATTTTTTAGCTGTAAACAGGCAAGAATTTTTATAATTTTAGAGATATTTAGGGGTACGTTAGTAAAAACACCACATCTTAGGTATTGTTGATTAGTGTATAGATTTAAATGAAATAAAATGCAAAATGAACAGAAATAAATTCTCTTTTGATCATCTACCTTTTTATAGGCTTACTTCTCTTGTCATGTCTTGTTTTTTTATTACTCCATGTGTATACACAAAAAAAAAGCTTTAAAAAGTCCAAACAAGCCCCCCTCCTCTTCTTCACTTTCATGCCAGTCTGAAAGATAATATGCATGCACACTAGTACTACTGACACTAATTGTCTAATGTCAGTACCGATCTCTTCCTCCGACTCCAAGTCCATTTCTCTCACTTTAATGTTTAATAAATGGAAGCCTGTAAACTCCCCTTCATCAGTCGAAGAATCCAAACCATCCATTTTAGACACACACACAAGAAAATTTGGAGAAAAAAAATCGAAAAAACTAACGCATTTCACAACAGAATAAACCGGAAGTCAATTGCCGGAAGTCTCGCAATCTTTCAAACAACGCGAGAATATAACCACATGGTTGATACGGACGCTTTTGGACGTTTTGCCTGTTTAGAACATCGGCCGCTTTTGGCCGCTATGCCCAATAAAGGGTGGCCCCTCAGCTTCTCACACTCGGAACTCAATATTTTTTTCTCGGAAATGCAAATGCCTTCCGCGGAAATCCGCGGATTCGCGGAAAGTTCTCCACCCATATGTATAGGTATATATCACGTAAACATACTACAGAGCTATATGTATGTATAGGTATATATCAGGTAAACATTTATAAGCAACTTTCTTACATTTTTAAAAATAATTGTTTGTCAGTTTGTTTTGAGTTATATGATTGTATGCATGGATGGCAAGCCAAAACTAAAGGCATATTTCTCGTTTCTATCGGACAATAAAATTGAATTGCATTGCAAAAAAAACAGCAACAAAAAACAAAACAAAAAAAACAATAAAATTAAACAGGTTGGTTGATTGGTTGGTTGTTTTATTAACGTCTTCTTCATCAAGATGATAAAAATAAAGATTATAAAATTAAACAGAACATACGTAAATAACGAAAATCAAATCCATTTTAAAAAACATAATGGAAATAAATAACAGAAATAACAGAAAAGAAAAGGAATCGTATTTCAATACTTTCAAAAGACATATAGTGGCTCAGCATCAAGCAGGCTTTTTTTGTCTTATGAAAGACAACAGAGCTGTACCCCAGAGCCAAAACGAGCAATCAGCCGACAGGAAACGGCGGTTAGTTACTTAGTTATTTATTCATTGCTTACAGGGTCCAGCGGATGGCAAAGAGCCGAATCAGGACCACAAAATCAAGACCACAACTTCGCTGAAAGAGGAATCGCCCCTGATACACATAAAAGATCGGCTGAAACAACCCCAGTGGTAACACTGAAGGCATTCCACCAGCCAGTCACTTTGCAAAAATGACACCCCACGCAGGGGACACTGAGGCTATACTCTAATTTATCAAACCCGGCCCCGTTAACAAAAACAAAATAGAATATAAACATCATTATAAAATATCAACAAAACACATACATATAAAATGCCTACATTGCCAAATAATAACATCTTAGCCCCAGTGACCACCTAGCAGAAAGCGTCCAATATTCCCAAGCTGATCCAACAAACTCCACACACAAATGAGGAGTTTTGTCCCGGAAGAGTTTTCAAGAAAGAAAGGTAGGTGACTGGTCTAGCGAAGAAGAAGATAGTATAGTAGATTGACAGAACAGAGTAGGAATGAGAAAGAACAAAGGAGAAAGACAACGACAGTGGGAATTTAAAGCACTAAATTTCCAGAAAGTGAGGATACTATTTATACTGAAACCCCCGGCACCCGGGGTGGGAAGCCTTCAGTAGAGCAAAACAAGAGCAAAACGAACACTAACAGTTGTTATTTCCATACATTAACTGAAGTGGAACAATAGTTACATGTTATACATCAGATCATAAGAACATTGCTGTACCGTCGTGATTAGTGAAAAACTGAAGATTATTACCCGTACATATTTGCACAGGGAGTATCAACCAAACGACTGTTGTGAAAGGAATAACTAAGCGTAACGTTCTATTGCGTTAGCGTTACGGACGAATCACCACGTAGCCACCTTGACAGATTCCTAATAGTTTTGAGTTCATTTTTTCCCCCGTTGTTCTGATTTCTAGTCAAAGAAGTCCATAATTTTGAAACGCTATTCTTCGTCAGTTCTTATTTAGTTTTCAACTTCTCTATTACATTGTGTTAGTTCACTGTAGTGTTTTTGTTTTATGGTGTAAACGGCAATCGTGAAAGAGTTGGGTTTTATTTAAGGTGGAGAGTGTCCAACCACATGCTATTGTTGCTATGGTAAAATCCGGAAGTAGATTTACTTCCCTTGAAAAAGGAGTGCCACCGTAGTCTGTACAAGCATGGAGTAAAAAGATCAATGATCCTCATTTGAGTGGAGTCTATTCAAATATCAGTGTGTGAGAGTAATGCAACGGAGGGTCCTATCCTATCCTATCCTATCCCGTAACACGGAGGTCGTAGGGGTACCACAGATGATCGTCGAACCAGCGCACTCCATCTTTCCCTGTCCTCAACAACCCTCATGGCCTCGCTCAGTGTCAAACCAGTCCATTCTCGAATGTTGTCCTCCCACTTCTTTTTCGGTCTCCCTCTTTTTCTACCTCCTTGCACAGTGCCATGCAGGATGACCAACGAAGGATCGCACAACGCATACCAATCTCCATAAGATCTAACAAGACGGAGAAAGAGAAACTTAGAAATGTGCATTAAGGGGAAATTATCATTAACTTCTGGTGATACATTCGGGCTTCTCGCGGTCCATTGTGTTCTCCCTTCTAGATCCTTCAGAACGAACTAGAATGTCACATTCGTTGCAAACTGAACGCCAGATCTTAGCTTTAGAAGTAAGGCTGGTTATTATTAAAGTATAAAATACGAATGATGTATTACTAGAAAACACATTATATAGATTTTTTTTTCATTCATCTTAGAGTTGTGTTGGTGGGCCTATTTCCTGTAATAATAATAATAATAATAATAATAATAATAAATGTAGATTTATATAGCGCCGCATCACAGCCACAAGTGGCTGTGCTCTCCGCGCTTGACACATTCATACACCATTTATACTACACAACAACAGTAGGTATATACAGTCTGAATAAATTCAGTAGTGATGAGCTTAAAATTGTTTTGTCTTATTTTGCCCAAAGTAGCATTCTCTTAGTTTATTTATTCATTTATCTCATTGTACAATTTGAATGCGAGCATTTTTTGTGTGTAATAGACCTAGAAAGAGTTTTGAAAGTTATCTCCCTTTGCAATGATTTGCAATACAATCTACACATATTTCCTTTCAAAGTTTTCCAAATAGTGAAATACATGAGTCAGTTTTACAAATTTATAATTTAATGCTGACCATTTCATAGTAAGTTTAGATCCTTACAGAAAGTGGTAACAAAGCAAAACGAAATAATCATATTATATTATTCATGTACTTTCTTAAAGACGCTGATTGCAAGCATTTTGTGTGCGTAATAGAACTAGTAAGAGTTTTGAAAGTTACCTCCCTTGTCAATGATTTGCAAATGCAAACTATCTACACATATTTCCTTTCAAAGTTTTCCAAATTATGAAAAACATGAATTAATAATTCAATACTACCCATTTCCTAGTAAGTTTAGATCATTATAGAAAGTGGTAACAAAGCAAAACGAAATAATCATATTATATTATTTATGTACTTTCTTAAAGACGCTGATTGCAAGCATTTTGTGTGCGTAATAGAACTAGTAAGAGTTTTGAAAGTTACATCCCTTGTCAATGATTTGCAAATGCAAACTATCTACACATATTTCCTTTCAAAGTTTTCCAAATTATGAAAAAAATTAATTAATAATTCAATTCTACCCATTTCCTAGTATGTTTAGATCTTTATAGAAAGTGGTAACAAAGTAAAACGAAATAATCATAATTATGAATTATGTACTTTCTTAAAGACGCTAAATGCTATGGATGCTGCATAATCAAGAATAGATTCATACCATCATTTTCATTGCTTTCATTGCTTTGAGTTGCTTTACGATCTATCTCCCAGTTTACTGGATAAGCTTGAGATACTGGAATGCAGAGCTCTCCGTATTGCCCTCTCCCTTGCTCAGCCCACGCCACGTACATTGGTCTATCGGCTCTCAGGGCTCATACCCCTGAGGCTCGCTATCGCCCAGACCTGCGCTGGCTACGTAGTCAGGGCAGGCCGTGTGGACAATACTACCTCTCTGGAGTTGCAACCTCAGTTTATGTGGCCCCTTACCGCCCAGCCTCAGATTGGCCTAGGTCAATATCTTTCTCAGTTCCTGGGGGGTCCTTTCTCCCGCGGTCTTGCCGTGGAGGAAAACCCCTCTCCTCTCCCCCCGTGGGAACCCACTCCCTCCACACATATCGCTGGCGGTGGTATGCTGTCCCGCTCCAACGATCTATCTTTACTTACCACCATCTCACAGGAATTAGTCGATTCACTGTCTGACACTGTCCGCATCTACACTGACGGTTCTGTTCTACCGGACGGCGCTGCCGGCTTTGGGGTCTCCGCCCCTGGCGGTGCCTCCCTCTCCGGTGGCCTGCCTCCGGGCTCTTCTATCCTCACCTGCGAACTCGTCGCTATCAAAGAGGCCCTGAGGGGCGTTTCGGAGGGATTCTTGCCTCGTGCCCCTCAGGTCTCTATTCTTACAGACTCCAGGAGTGCCCTGCTTTGCATAGGCGGTGGCCACTGCCGTTCACGGCCTAAACTTCTTCAGTCCATAATAGAGCTCACATCCACACTTAACAGCATGGGCACCACAACACAATTCTACTGGATCCCCTCCCACGTCGGGCTTCCCGGCAACGAACGGGCCGACCGTGCTGCCGCGGCGGGTTCCTCAGGTAACTCCCTCCTGTCCTTGCGAATTCCTCCCTCCTTCTCTGAGATCAAGACCAGTACCAAAAATCTGATTCAGGACAAATGGAACGTAGAGTACTCTGATTGGTGTGCCGACAGATGGGAACGGGCCATGATCTCTGGGCGCCACCCAATCCCATTGCACTCTCCTTGTCCCCCACTGCTTAAACCGTATGTCCTCCGCCTCTGCACTGGCATAGCGCGCTGTCACTATGCTTCTCAGCGCTGTTCCTGCGGTGGCATCTTAAACTTTGAACACTGTCTCTTTCTCTGCCCGGACCTGAGCGACGATTTTCAGTCCTTCAGGGTCGCCTTTCGCTCTATTCAGTTGAGCGAAAGTATTCCAGATCTTGTGGCTTACTCTCTCTCTTCCGATATAAGCCTTCTTCTGCTCGCAGCGAGCTGCATCTACAGATCGTGGGTCTCCTCCCACCTGTAGTGTCCCATGTCTGGTCCTTCCCTGGCCCGCGGGACTTGGCCCATCTCAGTGCTATCTGACACTCACTGTGTATAGCCCTTATTGTTGTTGACTACTCAGTCCCAATATGTGGCAATTCTTACGGACTGACACCTTACCACTGGACCCGTGCCTTGGTTGATCTCCTGATCCCAGGCACCCGTCACCGTTGTTAACACTCTCACCCTATTCTCCCCAGAGCCTTCGGTGCCTGGGTTGAGCCATTAGACGCGACTTCCTTACTAGCCCATACATAGTCGACCCTCGCGGGACCTAGTATGTAGGCGCCACCCTTGACTGACTTACACCACAGAACTTCGGCCCAGTAGATCTCCCCGATCCTGCGCCCCAGTTACCGTTTCCAATGGTCACGGTTAAGACCGCCCCAGTAGATCCTCAATCCTGGGTGCTTAGCCTCCTGGCGTTACTCTTGCTTGCAGACTACCCTCTTGTGACCCGATGGGACCAGGGTATGTCTATTTTGCCGACATCGCGACTCGCGTATTATACAAATTGCACTGGCTACTCATGGTACCAGTAGTTTTAAGTTAGTTTATATTTTGGTGTGACTGCGTGTGTATGCCAGTATAAATCTGTTTTGGGGTTTATCCCGCCGTTTTTAACCATTTATTTTTGGTCCTGGAAGGATTTTTATTCTTTTTACCGACGTCTCAGCACACCTCCCCCGTACCATCATGTAGCACCTGTTAAGTTCCCTCGGGGACCCACACACTTCAACCTTCATCCGGTAGTTTCATGTACTATTGATCTGTATTGACCATACTGCTAAATCCCGATCCATTATACATCCAACTACCTATCACCCCATCCGACTTCAACTTACCTCCTCTCCCCCTGCCGCCTACCCGCCCCTTCCCTCTTCCTCTTTCGCCGAGCGATTCTTCACACCAGTACCTTGCCGCTACACCCGCATTGGACCCTTGCTCCACCTCCACCATGATCTCCTTTGCTGCCTTCACCTCACATCCACCTGGCGTTGTAGCAGCGCTACGCGCTCCCCTTTCAAACGTCCACACACATCATGATGTCTTATATCAACTGGCTGCCTTCCATCCAAGTCCCCTATACGCTGACGTGTCCGGGGACGGTAATCCATCATCGCATCGCATTTTCATTTTTGATATGATGATGATGCTCATTGTTGTCAGGGTGGCGACGTGGTGATCGTCCTTAACGCTCATGCAATAGGACGTTAAGCATCGTTTTCCGTAAATTTTATACGGGTAAATATGTATGATGAGGGCTTTTAAGCCCAATTTTATTGTCCTTAACGCTCATGCAATAGGACGTTAAGCATCGTTTTTTCGTCATTTTATACGAGGGGCCGGGTAGCTCAGTTGGTAAGAGCGTCTTGCTAGTAACCGAAAGGTCGCTGGTTCGAATCCCGGATTGGTCAACGTGTGATCATATTATTTTCCCCTTTACCAACAACTGGCCCGCTGGTGTCAGTATAAATCGGTCCAGTAGTCACCTATATGCGAAAGTGTCGTGTGACTATAATCTACAAACAACATTTTATACACACTAAACAGACTTTGCTTTTCTATAAACGAAGAGGTTTGTTTTTCATAACAAATCTTCTTTAAACGTTTGTGACAGTCGAAGCACTGTGCTTTGGCTACATTACAATACAAGATTATTGCTTTAGGTCCAGCGGACTCTTCCGAGCCAAATCAGGACCAGAGTTCGTTGTTTAAAATTTACGTCCCCCAACACCTAAGGGCATATTGGGGACGATTGGACCAGAGAGACGTTATCATAAAATATAATATGTTTCAAATTTTAAAAAACAAGCCTGTTACACTTTAATACTCAAACAAACTTTCACACGACACCTCTTTAAGTCTTCTTTAAAACTGATGTATTAAAAATATGTTCTCTTTCTTCAATCAGATCACTAAATTCAGTCCTGTCAATAAAATCCAAACTAAACAAAATATGTCGATATGATTTATATGCGATAAAACAAACCAACATCATGTAAAAATTGAAACAGATGTTGACCATTGCATACTTTAAAAATCTCTTTGAAAGGTATTGAACCAAAATTATGTTTCTTTTTCCTCAATCAGATCAGCACACTCAGACATGAAATGGCGAACGGAAAAGGATTGATCACATGCAAAGCACCATGGTGGTTCCTCTCCTTTTAAAAGAAAGCTGTGAGTGACATAAGAGGCCCAATATGAAGGCGAGACAAAACTGTCTCTTCTTTGCGAGTGGATGCAAAGTTAGGCAAAGAAGCGGACAAATCGGGAAGAATTTGAAATAATTTGTTGTTGATATGGTTAGACCAGTCAGTCTGCCACCGTTGTTTACAATAAGATCCAGTCATACAACGTAGGTCAGAATAGGGCACAAACTGGAAAATCTCTGGAGGGAAATCGAGATGCAGAGCATCTTTAGCCGCTTTGTCCACTGCAATGTTGCCGCGGATGCCCATGTGACCAGGGACCCACATAAAAACTATCTTTTTACCCTCAGAAACAAGTTGTGTATGGAAGTCATGGATCCGAAAAGGGTGTGATATCTTTCTCGTGGAAAGAGCCTGGAGTGCTGACAGTGAATCGGACATGATTAAAAACGAGGTTCTTTTGGATTGATAAACTTGTTTCAGAGCGAGATGAATTGCCTTGAGCTCAGCTGTATAAACAGAACAAAAATCATGTAAACGCTGTTGCAACGGCTGGTCTAAGTGTCTCCCGGAGACCGATGCAGCAGCAACTGAATCTCCTTTCTTTGACCCGTCTGTAAAAAGTTTTTCATATCCTGGGTATAAGGCACACTGTTCTAAATAAAGTTGGTTATATACGGTTTCAGATGTATTGTTTTTGAGGAAAGCGGACAATTGCCAATTAATGTTTGGGGTACATAATTTCCATGGAGGAGCTTCAGTCCGAAGCTCATCATCGTTGATGGAAGCAACATCGATGCATGCTTTTTCCAAATGAGCCTGCATTCTGATGCCAAACGGAGGTATTGTGTTAGGTTTGGCTTCAAACTTCTGAACAGAATCTGGGTTGAAAACACAGTCATAAGCGGGGTTCATGGGATCAGTTTTTAATTGTAGATAGTAATTCAGTGACAATTTTGTACGTCTCAGCTCCAGCGGGGGTTCGTTAGCTTCCACATAAAGGCTTTCACAAGGGGAGGTGCGAAACGCACCCAAAGAAATGCGTAGTGCCTGATGAGCAACTGGATCTAACATTTTAAGATAAGATTTTCTAGCAGAACCATAAACAATGCAAACATAGTCTAACTTGGATCTAATTAAAGAACGATATAACAGCAGTAAAGTTTTCTTGTCAGCTCCCCAGTCTGTACCACTGATAACCTTGAGCAAATTGCAGGCCTGTTGACATTTAGTTTTTAAATTTTTCAGATGAGGAAGGAAGGATAACCTTTGATCAAAAATAACACCCAAAAATTTGACTTGTTGGACCGCCTTTATTGGAGTTTTATTGAAAGTAATATTAGGATCTTGAATAATTTCCCGGTGCTTGGAAAAGTGAATACATTCAGTTTTTGCTTCAGAAAATTTAAAACCATTTTGTAAAACCCAGTCTTCAACTGCATTGACACATAATTGACACACGCCCTGCTTCTCCCTACATGCTCGTACATCTATATCTATATACTACAGCGACTACTATAATTTAGAATGTTTTTGTGATCACTTTAGACTAGTCATTTGTGTTTTACTATATCTTTCTGTTTATCTGTTATTGTTGGGTATGCTTGTGCGAGTGTGTGTGGTTGTGCATACATGTGTGTATTTGTGTATGTAGGTATGCGTGCGTGTGTGTAAGAGAGAGAGAAAAGGGTGAGAGAGAGAAAGAGAGAGAGATGTTAAATCTAAAACATTCTGCCATTGTCCAACACCAAATAATATTCCGATTGTTGTATCTATTACATGTCAATTGGCGAAATAAATTCCTGTTATCCTGTTAACTGTAGCTGATGTTCTGCAGATGCCAAGGTTTTACCTTTGGCTACTAGTGCAAAATCGTCAACAAACAAAGAATTGTCAATTCCCCGTTTAACGGAACGAACAATATTATTTATTTTAATATTAAACAGCAGGGGAGACAAGATGCTACCCTGAGGCACTCCCATCTCCTGTTCCCTCGTTTCTGATAAAGATCCCCCAACCTTAACCTGAAAAATTCTGTCCGTTAGAAAATTGGATATAAACAGAGGTAAAAGTCCCTTCAAACCCATTTCTTGTAAATCTGAAAGAATGCCATATTTCCATGTGGTATCATAGGCTTTTTCCAAATCAAACATGATGGCAACCACATGTTCACCCTGGACGAACGCGTTACGGATAAAAGTTTCCATTCGCACCAGGTGGTCAACAGTACTTCGACCACTTCGAAAGCCACATTGAGTGTTGGACAAGATATTATTTGTTTCCAGATACCACAGTAGACGGGAATAAACCATTTTTTCCAGCATCTTGCATAAGCAAGACGTTAAGGCTATTGGTCTATAGTTTGTTGGATTAGTATGGTCTTTCCCAGGTTTAGGAATGGGTACAATAATGGCCTTTCTCCAAGAGGGAGGAAAGGTGCCAGTGATCCAAATCTGATTGAAGATGTCCAGCAGTTGAGACCGTGAGTACCTTGTTAAATGTCTGAGAAATTGATAATGTACATCATCCGGTCCAACTGCTGAATCTGCACTTTTGTTAATTGCATCGTCAAGCTCGACTAATGAGAACGAAATGTTGTAATCTTCAGAATTATCAGAGGTAAAATTTAACCGTTGTTTTTCTTTACCTGCTTTAATTGTTTGAAAAGAGACGGAATAATTTTCAGAAGAAGAATTTGCAGCAAAAGAAGAGGCCAAAAGATCAGCTACTAGTTGTTTTTTTTTTATCTCCGATTACGTCCCCCTGCACAGTAAGGCATGGGCTGACCTGTTTGTTACTTTTATTTTTGAGTTTGCGGACCACTTTCCAAACCTTCAACAGTTTCGCTTTCGAATTTAGCGTGGAGCAGAAACCTCTCCAGTGCTTGGGCTAACACGTAGTACAAGTAAAAACCAGATTCACAGAACTGTTTATATTTTAGTTATGTATCAAGGCTTTTATAAAAGAAATAAACAAATTTAAAAAAATAGTATTCATAGAATGTTTTTACTTCTAACTTTTAGTTAGTTAGGAATCAAGTTTTTTTTTAATACAGAAATTTTTTTTTTAAACTGCAATCTAATGGGTGACAAATTTTGACATTTATACAGAGAATCAACAGAAACCACTTATTTTTAAAGATTGATTGCACCCAGGAGAAAACTGGAGTACTAAGAATAAACCTTGAAAAATTCATAATCCCAATCTCAAAAATCAGAAGGTCCAAATAATTCATTGGTTGTTTCCCTTGAAGCTGAAAAAAAATTACATGATAGGTAATTCACGTAAGCCTACATGTACAGAGTGTTTAAACTAGCTGAGCAACAAACTTGGTACGCACACACACATTTTTGTACAAACGACGTTGTGATGACTGTTGTGAAACTCTACATACATTATTTCGACACATTTTCCATTTTTTGACATTATTTTGACATTTTCATTTTTTTAGGCTATCCCTAACCCTAACCTAACCCTAAACCCTTAACCTAACCCTAAGCCTAAAACAGCTGTAACTCTACCGGAACACTATTCTGACGTCAAAATAACGGGGCTGTCCAAAGAAGTCAAAAGAAAGCATGTAGAGTTTCAAGTGTATGTCAGAGTAACGTCGTTTCTACATGCCCACTCACACACACACTCACACACCCACACAAACACACACAAATCAACCTAGTTAGTTAGTTATTCATTGCTTACAGAGAGCGAATCAGGACCACAAAATCAAGACCACAACCATGCAGGACTCACCCCTGATCCACTTAAAAGATCTGCTGAAACAACCCCAGTGGTAACAATGAAGGCACTCCACCAGCCGGTCACTGTACAATAAAGGCATCCCACGCAGGGGACGTTGAGGCTATACTCTAATTTATCAAACCCCCGTTAACAAAAACAAAATAGAATATAAACATCATTATAAAATATCAACAAAACACATACATATAAAATGCCTACATTGCCAAATAATAACATCATAGGAAGCCCCAGTGACCACCTGATCATTCTATCATTACATTATCTTTTTGTTTTGGGACATCACTAAAAAGAAATTTATTTTGGAAGTTTAATTCTTCGTTATTAAAAGATAAAGTGTATATTGATGAAGTAAACTCAGTCATACTTGATGTCTTGGCAGAATACGCTGCTGCTCCATATAATAGAGAACCAGGGATGGATTTAACCGGAAATTACCGGTATTTTACCGGCTTGAGAATAAAAATACCGGTTGAAAAATCAGTAGCCGGTAGAGCCTACCGGTTCTTATTTTGTTTGACTGGTTTCAAAAATAAAGAAAAAGAGAAAGGAAAACAAGAGAAATGATGAGAGAGAGAGAGAGAGAGAGAGAGAGAGAGAGAGAGAGAGAGAGAGAGAGAGAGCCAGCCAGCCAGCCAGCCAGCCACGCTGATTATGTGTTTAGGGAGTGTAGACGAGAGGCCTGCGAATGCGTTCAGTAGCCTTGCCATATTCTTTGAGGTAATTAATACAGAATGATATAACATTGGCGGGCGCAAGGCTATCGTGAATACGGATAGATTAAACTCGCGCACTTTTCAATTTTTTCTTCCCTCGAGCTCGTCAGTATGTATTGCCACAGTGGCAGATAGGCTAGTAATAATGAAGAAGCAAAAATATCTTTTTTCATTTTTTGCGATTGGGGAGAGGGGCGATAAAAGAAGTTTATGTGAAGACGAAAATGTTTCTAATGAAACAGAAAGTGCATTAACAGAGCCGCCATCTACTTATATAAAATAGTGACGCATTATTAAGCTTTACTATGGTTCGTACCGGTTTCCGTGACTGGCCTACCGGTTTGCGTTCGAGTGGGTTTGTTTACTGTGACGTCGTACCGGTTTGCAAATCCCAAGGACGATCACTGGAGAACGCCTGTCAGAAATACCAACAGTTGAAATAGAACTCGTGATCTCGGACCAGTTGTTTCTAGATGTGCTCTTAATGAAGGTTAGACAAAAGACTATTTCATATGCTGCGTTTAAAAGACGTGAATGTTTAGAATTAGAGGCAAGATTAGAACAACAAATAAATGAGATTTAAAAAAAACTGGAATTCATTAAAGAGGAAGAGAGAGAAGAGTTGGAAAGAAATAGGGAAGAACTGGTTAGGATAAGGGAAAAGAAAATGGAAGGGGTTTTAACTAGGTCAAAGACCAGGTGGGTGGCAGAGGGAGAAAAAATTAAGAGATATTTTTGTGGGTTAGAAAAACGCAATTACGTCAGTAAGACTATGAGAAAATTGATTAGAGACGACGGATCTGAGATCACCGAGTGTAAAGAAATCGTTATTGAAGTTAAAAACTTTTACCAAAAGCTTTACGATAAAAGACAAATGGAGGATTGTAACATTTCTGATTTAGTATCAAACTTAACTACACTATCTGACGTTGAAAGTGCACAGCTGGAAGGTGAAATTATTGTAGATGAGGCATCTTTTGCATTGAAAAATACGAAAAATTATAAAAGTCCTGGAACGGATGGGTTTACCACCGAATTCTTTAAGATGTTCTGGCTACAGCTAAGATCCTTCGTTGTTAGGGCCTTTAATGATAGTTTTAACAAAGGTCACCTTTCTTCTACCCAGAAAGAAGGAATTATTATTTGTATACCTAAAGGTGATAAAGAAAAGGAACATATAAATAACTGGAGACCAATCTCGTTGCTTAATGTCGTTGTAACGAAAGGGGTTTTATCAAGAATTGCGTGTATGCGTGCGTGGATAAATCTGCGTGTCCTCCCGTCTCACACTTTCTAACTCTCAAGAATACTTCTGTTGTCACACCCCCTTCTATTACCAGAAACATAAATCAACACAAATTTACATAAGTACAGGAAAATCAATCGAGAAATATATAAACAAATATAATTCGTTTTCTGTACTCACGTGCATGTAGAAATAATCCGTGAATTACACACCCTCACAATAACACATATATAGAATCCCAGTCACCGTTCACAGAGAGAATTATACGCAAGAGTCTCACGGAGAATTATGGGTCAATGTGTCTGTGTTTATCCTCTGTCTCTGTCTATGTATTCTCTTTTGTTTTTCTCTTTCACGTATCCCTTCTCCTTATCCTTTCCTTGTTTCTTTCTCTCTCTTCTCAGTTCACTTCTCCGTCTTCTCTTTCCTCCGGCTGCTGCTGCTGTGGCTGCTGTCGCTGCTGCTGCTGTTGCTGCTGTCACTGCTGCTGCTGTTGCTGCTGCCGCTGCTGTTGCGGTTGCTGCTGCAGTTGCTGTTGCTGCCACCGCTTCTCGTCGTCTTCTTCGGCTTCTTCTTCGGCTTCTTCTCCGGCTTCTTTTTTCTGTTTCCTCCTTTCTTCTTCTTTACTGGAAAAATTACAAAGCATAGATAGTCGAGCAATTAAAGCCGCCTTAGGTGTTCCTGTTCATTCAAGTACGTTAAAATCGTATAAAGAAGCTTGTTGTTTAGGTTTCTTAGAACAACTAAAACTAAATGTCTCAAAGTTTGTTATTAGAAGTTTGTCAGTGTCTAATTCAAATAGAGAAGAAATTCTAATAGACTGTAATTTGGATTACCCAAGTAAAGCAAGAGAAATTCCATACCTTCTACCTATTAGAAATTATGTTAGTGCTATTTTTGAAGTATGTCACATCAATTTAAATGGCATTAAAACGTCTCGGGGCCGGGTAGCTCAGTTGGTAAGAGCGTCTTGCTAGTAACCGAAAGGTCGCTGGTTCGAATCCCGGATTGGTCAACGTGTGATCATATTATTTTCCCCTTTACCAACAACTGGCCCGCTGGTGTCAGTATAAATCGGTCCAGTAGTCACCTATATGCGAAAGTGTCGTGTGACTATAATCTACAAACAACAGCATTAAAACGCCTCCATTATTTCCTACAATTCCTTCTTGGGAGCACTTAGGTGCAAACATTGATATTGATTTTACTTTAACAAGAAAATCTGAAAATATCAATCAGTTGGTGAGTGAAGTTAGGGAGCACTTATCTAATACATATAAAAATCACTTAAAAATATATACAGATGGATCTGTTTTAGAATCGTCTGAAGCTGGTGCTGGTATTGTTATACCTGATTTAAAATTTGAGAAATCTTTTTATATTGGTAAAAATGTCTCAATATTTACAGCAGAGTTGTTTGCCATACTAAAGGCATTGCAATATATTTCTGATTATCCTATTACGTTTTTCCAAATTTTATTATGTGTTGATTCCAAAGCTGTTCTTCATTCATTGCAAACGTGGCATTGTAAGAATCGTTCTGATTATTTATTTGAAATTAAAGCATTAATTCATATTTTGCGGACAAGAGGAACTGATGTCTATTTCTGTTGGGTTCCATCCCATTGTGGTATCTTCTGGAACGAAAAAGTAGACATTCTAGCCAAGAACGGAGCACAGAAAATTAAATGCATCTTTCAGCATCCTGAACTTGAGCTCTCTGCTCATGAAATGATATCTTTAATTGAAAATTACATGCGTTCAGCTTTAAGTTGTGGAGCTCCAGACTTTATTTGTTCAAGACACATTAGTAGGATTATTCACAAATTGAGGGTGAATTCGTGGAATACCAAGTTTTCTAAGAATATTTTGTGTGTTTGCTCGCAAAGATTATCTGTGGAACACATTGTACGACAGTGTCCTGTGTTGCTTAATACATATAAGGAAAAACAAATAGTGATTGACAACGACAAACCATTAGATTCTATATTACATCATCATGTAATAGTTGACGTTGCTACGACTATTAGTGAATCTCTGATCAACAAATTGTTATAGAATTTTATTTATTTCTTTTATTGTTTATGGACCTTTGTGTTTGTTTGTCTGTGCGAGAGAAAGTGTTTTGGTCTAATATCACTCAGCAAGTGAAGAGACGTTAAATAAAAGAATTGAATTCTTCTGCTACTTCTTCCTCTTCTTCTTTCGTCTTGAGGCTTCGTCTTCTTCTTGATTCTCTTCTTCTTCTTCTCCTTCTCTTCTTTCTTCTTCTTTCTTCTTCTTTCTTCTTCTTCTTCTTCTTTCTTCTTCTCCTTCTTTCTTCTTCTTCTTCTCTTCTTTCTTCTTCTTCTCTTCTTCTTTCTTCTTCTCTTCTTCTTTCTTCTTCTCCTTCTCTTCTTTCTTCTTCTTTTCTTCTTTCTTCTTCTCCTTCTCTTCTTTCTTCTTCTCCTTCTCTTCTTTTCTTCTTTCTTCTTCTCCTTCTCTTCTTTCTTCTTCTTTCTTCTTCTCCTTCTCTTCTTTCTTCTTCTCCTTCTCTTCTTTCTTCTTCTCCTTCTCTTCTTTCTTCTTCTTTCTTCTTCTCCTTCTCTTCTTTCTTCTTCTTTCTTCTTCTCCTTCTCTTCTTTCTTCTCCTTCTCTTCTTTCTTCTTCTCTTCTTCTTTCTTCTTCTCCTTCTCTTCTTTCTTCTTCTCCTTCTCTTCTTTCTTCTTCTTTCTTCTTCTCCTTCTCTTCTTTCTTCTTCTTCTCTTCTTTCTTCTTTTTTCTTCTTCTCCTTCTCTTCTTTCTTCTTCTCCTTCTCTTCTTTCTTCTTCTCTTCTTCTTTCTTCTTCTCCTTCTCTTCTTTCTTCTTCTTTCTTCTTCTCCTTCTCTTCTTTCTTCTTCTCTTCTTCTTTCTTCTTCTCCTTCTCTTCTTTCTTCTTCTCTTCTTCTTCTCCTTCTCTTCTTTCTTCTTCTTTCTTCATCTCCTTCTCTTCTTTCTTCTTCTGCCTCGAGGCCCCCAGCCGGAAACTTCTGTAAACACACGAGTTTACCAAACTAAATTTCTTGATACAAAGACTTTCTTTTAATTACTACATATACCTCTCTCTCCTCTGTGACGGGACCAGACCAACAATATAATTCAATTCTCAACGATGTCGAATACAGTTCACACATACCCAAATTGTAAAGTTAATTATACAACTGATTATTACATCTTGACACTGATTAATTTCATTCACAAAATAAATATAATGCTATACACTGCAAGTTGAGGTTTCAACTTCAAATAAAATAATAATCCACTTCAGTTCGTTAATCAAAACATACAACGATCCACCATCTCCATCACCTCCCTATCGGCCCATCCTTCATACTAATATCAAAATTATTTATTATTAATTCTATTCCACAACAAGTAGAATATAATCATTGAAAAATACTATTATGTTTATAATACAATATTTCAATGATAAACAATATACACCTGCAGACACAGCTGCCAGAAGTTCAACACAACCACTCTGTGGTACAGTCAATAAAAGAATGAATATATTTTTGAACGTACACTGGTGAGCTGTCATGTGACTAGCTCAACCAATCAGGAATTAGTTATCAATAAAAAAATATTATAAATACTATCTTCTCACAGGAAGAGACTACAATACATAAAGTCATCGGACCGAAATACTATAAAACCGGTCCGTGACAGTCGTTTAAAAGATAGGCTCCACGTGTATAGCAAACCGTCTTATGGGCGTTTTGCCTTCATTAATAAACGAAGACCAAACAGAATTATTAGGGGTCGTTTTTGGGGGGACAATATTCGTTTCATTTTTGAAAGTAAACATCAATAGAAACAACAACCAAAAAAAAAGAATGTTTTATGCACATGTCTTTCAAAAAAGTTAAGAATCTTGATTTGTAGGCCTAACAAAGTTTGAGGTCCACCACTGTTACACACAAACTCCACATTTCCAATTTTACTGGGCACACGTTTGTCTATTTTTTAGCTGTAAACAGGCAAGAATTTTTATAATTTTAGAGATATTTAGGGGTACGTTAGTAAAAACACCACATCTTAGGTATTGGTGACTAGTGTATAGATTTAAATGAAATAAAATGCAAAATGAACAGAAATAAATTCTCTTTTGATCATCTACCTTTTTATAGGCTTACTTCTCTTGTCATGTCTTGTTTTTTATTACTCCATGTGTATACACAAAAAAAAAGCTTTAAAAAGTCCAAACAAGCCCCCTCCTCTTCTTCACTTTCATGCCAGTCTGAAAGATCATATGCATGCACACTAGTACTACTGACACTAATTGTCTAATGTCAGTACCGATCTCTTCCTCCGACTCCAAGTCCATTTCTCTCACTTTAATGTTTAATAAATGGAAGCCTGTAAACTCCCCTTCATCAGTCGAAGAATCCAAACCATCCATTTTAGACACACACACAAGAAAATTTGGAGAAAAAAAATCGAAAAAACTAACGCATTTCACAACAGAATAAACCGGAAGTCAATTGCCGGAAGTCTCGCAATCTTTCAAACAACGCGAGAATATAACCACATGGTTGATACGGACGCTTTTGGACGTTTTGCCTGTTTAGAACATCGGCCGCTTTTGGCCGCTATGCCCAATAAAGGGTGGCCCCTCAGCTTCTCACACTCGGAACTCAATATTTTTTTTCTCGGAAATGCAAATGCCTTCCGCGGAAATCCGCGGATTCGCGGAAAGTTCTCCACCCATATGTATAGGTATATATCACGTAAACATACTACAGAGCTATATGTATGTATAGGTATATATCAGGTAAACATTTATAAGCAACTTTCTTACATTTTTAAAAATAATTGTTTGTCAGTTTGTTTTGAGTTATATGATTGTATGCATGGATGGCAAGCCAAAACTAAAGGCATATTTCTCGTTTCTATCGGACAATAAAATTGAATTGCATTGCAAAAAAAACAGCAACAAAAAACAAAACAAAAAAAAACAATAAAATTAAACAGGTTGGTTGATTGGTTGGTTGTTTTATTAACGTCTTCTTCATCAAGATGATAAAAATAAAGATTATAAAATTAAACAGAACATACGTAAATAACAAAAATCAAATCCATTTTAAAAAACATAATGGAAATAAATAACAGAAATAACAGAAAAGAAAAGGAATCGTATTTCAATACTTTCAAAAGACATATAGTGGCTCAGCATCAAGCAGGCTTTTTTTGTCTTATGAAAGACAACAGAGCTGTACCCCAGAGCCAAAACGAGCAATCAGCCGACAGGAAACGGCGGTTAGTTACTTAGTTATTTATTCATTGCTTACAGGGTCCAGCGGATGGCAAAGAGCCGAATCAGGACCACAAAATCAAGACCACAACTTCGCTGAAAGAGGAATCGCCCCTGATACACATAAAAGACCGGCTGAAACAACCCCAGTGGTAACACTGAAGGCATTCCACCAGCCAGTCACTTTGCAATAAAGACACCCCACGCAGGGGACATTGAGGCTATACTCTAATTTATCAAACCCCCGTTAACAAAAACAAAATATAATATAAACATCATTATAAAATATCAACAAAACACATACATATAAAATGCCTACATTGCCAAATAATAACATCTTATCCCCAGTGACCACCTAGCAGAAAGCGTCCAATATTCCCAAGCTGATCCAACAAACTCCACACACAAATGAGGAGTTTTGTCCCGGAAGAGTTTTCAAGAAAGAAAGGTAGGTGACTGGTCTAGCGAAGAAGAAGATAGTATAGTAGATTGACAGAACAGAGTAGGAATGAGAAAGAACAAAGGAGAAATACAACGACAGTGGGAATTTAAAGCACTAAATTTCCAGAAAGTGAGGATACTATTTATACTGAAACCCCCGGCACCCGGGGTGGGAAGCCTTCAGTAGAGCAAAACAAGAGCAAAACGAACAATAACAGTTGTTATTTCCATACATTAACTGAAGTGGAACAATAGTTACATGTTATACATCAGATCATAAGAACATTGCTGTACCGTCGTGATTAGTGAAAAACTGAAGATTATTACCCGTACATATTTGCACAGGGAGTATCAACCAAACGACTGTTGTGAAAGGAATAACTAAGCGTAACGTTCTATTGCGTTAGCGTTACGGACGAATCACCACGTAGCCACCTTGACAGATTCCTAATAGTTTTGAGTTCATTTTTTCCCCCGTTGTTCTGATTTCTAGTCAAAGAAGTCCATAATTTTGAAACGCTATTCTTCGTCAGTTCTTATTTAGTTTTCAACTTCTCTATTACATTGTGTTAGTTCACTGTAGTGTTTTTGTTTTATGGTGTAAACGGCAATCGTGAAAGAGTTGGGTTTTATTTAAGGTGGAGAGTGTCCAACCACATGCTATTGTTGCTATGGTAAAATCCGGAAGTAGATTTACTTCACTTGAAAAAGGAGTGCCACCGTAGTCTGTACAAGCATGGAGTAAAAAGATCAATTATCCTCATTTGAGTGGAGTCTATTCAAATATCAGTGTGTGAGAGTAATGCAACGGAGGGTCCTATCATATCCTATCCCGTAACACGGAGGTCGTAGGGGTACCACAGATGATCGTCGAACCAGCGCACTCCATCTTTCCCTGTCCTCAACAACCCTCATGGCCTCGCTCAGTGTCAAACCAGTCCATTCTCGAATGTTGTCCTCCCACTTCTTTTTCGGTCTCCCTCTTTTTCTACCTCCTTGCACAGTGCCATGCAGGATGACCAACGAAGGATCGCACAACACATACCAATCTCCATAAGATCTAACAAGACGGAGAAAGAGAAACTTAGAAGTGTGCATTAAGGGGAAATTATCATTAACTTCTATTTTATTTATAAGTTAGTCTCCTCTCTGAAAATCCTTATCGGGAAGAGAGGGGACTATAAACTGATACAAAACAAAATCATTAACTTCTGGTGATACATTCGGGCTTCTCGCGGTCCATTGTGTTCTCCCTTCTAGATCCTTCAGAACGAACTAGAATGTCACATTCGTTGCAAACTGAACGCCAGATCTTAGCTTTAGAAGTAAGGCTGGTTATTATTAAAGTATAAAATACGAATGATGTATTACTAGAAAACACATTATATAGATTTTTTTTTCATTCATCTTAGAGTTGTGTTGGTGGGCCTATTTCCTGTAATAATAATAATAATAATAATAATAATAATAATAATAATAATAATAATAATAAATGTAGATTTATATAGCGCCGCATCACAGCCACAAGTGGCTGTGCTCTCCGCGCTTGACACATTCATACACCATTTATACTACACAACAACAGTAGGTATATACAGTCTGAATAAATTCAGTAGTGATGAGCTTAAAATTGTTTTGTCTTATTTTGCCCAAAGTAGCATTCTCTTAGTTTATTTATTCATTTATCTCATTGTACAATTTGAATGCGAGCATTTTTAGTGTGTAATAGACCTAGAAAGAGTTTTGAATGTTTTGTGTGTAATAGACCTAGTAAGAGTTTTGAAAGTTATCTCCCTTTGCAATGATTTGCAATACAATCTACACATATTTCCTTTCAAAGTTTTCCAAATAGTGAAATACATGAGTCAGTTTTACAAATATATTTAATTTAATGCTGACCATTTCATAGTAAGTTTAGATCCTTACAGAAAGTGGTAACAAAGCAAAACGAAATAATCATATTATATTATTTATGTACTTTCTTAAAGACGCTGATTGCAAGCATTTTGTGTGCGTAATAGAACTAGTAAGAGTTTTGAAAGTTACCTCCCTTGTCAATGATTTGCAAATGCAAACTATCTACACATATTTCCTTTCAAAGTTTTCCAAATTATGAAAAACATGAATTAATAATTCAATGCTACCCATTTCCTAGTAAGTTTAGATCTTTATAGAAAGTGGTAACAAAGCAAAACGAAATAATCATATTATATTATTTATGTACTTTCTCAAAGACGCTGATTGCAAGCATTTGGTGTGCGTAATAGAACTAGTAAGAATTTTGAAAGTTACCTCCCTTGTCAATGATTTGCAAATGCAAACTATCTACACATATTTCCTTTCAAAGTTTTCCAAATTATGAAAAGCATGAATTAATAATTCAATACTACCCATTTCCTAGTAAGTTTAGATCTTTATAGAAAGTGGTAACAAAGTAAAACGAAATAATCATAATTATTAATTATGTACTTTCTTAAAGACGCTAAATGCTATGGATGCTGCATAATCCAGAATAGATTCATACCATTATTTTATACGATGATGATGGTCATTGTTGTCAGGGTGGCGACGTGGTGATCGTCCTTAACGCTCATGCAATAGGACGTTAAGCATCGTTTTCCGTACACCACTAAACAAACTTTGCTATTCTTTAAATGAAGAGGTTTGTTTTCCATAACAAATCTTCTTTTAAAGTTTGTGACAGTCTAAGCACTGTGCTTGGGCTACAATACAATACAAGATTATTGCTTTAGGTCCAGCGGACTCTTCCGAGCCAAATAGGGACCTGAGAGACGTTATCATAAAATATAATATGTTTCAAATCTTAAAAAAAACAAGCCTGTTACACTTTAATACTCAAACAAACTTTCACACGACACCTCTTTAAGTCTTCTTTAAAACTGATGTATTAAAAATATGTTCTCTTTCTTCAATCAGATCACTAAATTCAGTCCTGTCAATAAAATCCAAACTAAACAAAATATGTCGATATGATTTATATGCGATAAAACAAACCAACATCATGTAAAAATTGAAACAGATGTTGACCATTGCATACTTTAAAAATCTCTTTGAAAGGTATTGAAACAAAATTATGTTTCTTTTTCCTCAATCAGATCAGCACACTCAGACATGAAATGGCGAACGGAAAAGGATTGATCACATGCAAAGCACCATGGTGGTTCCTCTCCTTTTAAAAGAAAGCTGTGAGTGACATAAGATGCCCAATATGAAGGCGAGACAAAACTGTCTCTTCTTTGCGAGTGGATGCAAAGTTAGGCAAAGAAGCGGACAAATCGGGAAGAATTTGAAATAATTTGTTGTTGATATGGTTAGACCAGTCAGTCTGCCACCGTCGTTTACAATAAGATCCAGTCATACAACGTAGGTCAGAATAGGGCACAAACTGGAAAATCTCTGGAGGGAAATCGAGATGCAGAGCATCTTTAGCCGCTTTGTCCACTGCAATGTTGCCGCGGATGCCCATGTGACCACGGACCCACATAAAAACTATCTTTTTACCCTCAGAAACAAGTTGTGTATGGAGGTCATGGATCTCTGCCAGAAAAGGGTGTGATATCTTTCTCATGGAAAGAGCCTGGAGTGCTGACAGTGAATTGGACATGATTAAAAACGAGGTTCTTTTGGATTGATAAACTTTTTTCAGAGCGAGATGAATTGCCTTGAGCTCAGCTGTATAAACAGAACAAAAATCAGGTAAACGCTGTTGCAACGGCTGGTCTAAGTGTCTCCCGGAGACCGATGCAGCAGCAACTGAATCTCCTTTCTTTGACCCGTCTGTAAAAAGTTTTTCATATCCTGGGTATAAGGCACACTGTTCTAAATAAAGTTGGTTATATACGGTTTCAGATGTATTGTTTTTGAGGAAAGCGGACAATTGCCAATTAATGTTTGGGGTACATAATTTCCATGGAGGAGCTTCAGTCCGAAGCTCATCATCGTTGATGGAAGCAACATCGATGCATGCTTTTTCCAAATGAGCCTGCATTCTGATGCCAAACGGAGGTATTGTGTTAGGTTTGGCTTCAAACTTCTGAACAGAATCTGGGTTGAAAACACAGTCATAAGCGGGGTTCATGGGATCAGTTTTTAATTTTAGATAGTAATTCAGTTACAATTTTGTACGTCTCAGCTCCAGCGGGGGTTCGTTAGCTTCCACATAAAGGCTTTCACAAGGGGAGGTGCGAAACGCACCCAAATAAATGCGTAGTGCCTGATGAGCAACTGGTTCTAACATTTTAAGATAAGATTTTCTAGCAGAACCATAAACAATGCAAGCATAGTCTAACTTGGATCTAATTAAAGAACGATATAACAGCAGTAAAGTTTTCTTGTCAGCTCCCCAGTCTGTACCACTGATAACCTTGAGCAAATTGCAGGCCTGTTGACATTTAGTTTTAAATTTTTCAGATGAGGAAGGAAGGATAACCTTTGATCAAAAATAACACCCAAAAATTTGACTTGTTGGACCGCCTTTATTGGAGTTTTATTGAAAGTAATATTAGGATCTTGAATAATTCCCCGGTGCTTGGAAAAGTGAATACATTCAGTTTTTGCTTCAGAAAATTTAAAACCATTTTGTAAAACCCAGTCTTCAACTGCATTGACACATATATGACACACGCCCTGCTTCTCCCTACATGCTCGTACATCTATATCTATATACTACAGCGACTACTATAATTTAGAATGTTTTTGTGATCACTTTAGACTAGTCATTTGTGCTTTACTATATCTTTCTGTTTATCTGTTATTGTTGGGTATGCTTGTGCGTGTGTGTGGTTGTGCATACATGTGTGTATTTGTGTATGTAGGTATGCGTGCGTGTGTGTAAGAGAGAGAGAAAAGAGTGAGAGAGAGAAAGAGAGAGAGATGTTAAATCTAAAACATTCTGCCATTGTCCAACACCAAATAATATTCCGATTGTTGTATCTATTACATGTCAATTGGCGAAATAAATTCCTGTTATCCTGTTAACTGTAGCTGACGTTCTGCAGATGCCAAGGTTTTACCTTTGGCTACTAGTGCAAAATCGTCAACAAACAAAGAATTGTCAATTCCCCGTTTAACGGAACGAACAATATTATTTATTTTAATATTAAACAGCAGGGGAGACAAGATGCTACCCTGAGGCACTCCCATCTCCTGTTCCCTCGTATCTGATAAAGATCCCCCAACCTTAACCTGAAAAATTCTGTCCGTTAGAAAATTGGATATAAACAGAGGTAAAAGTCCCTTCAAACCCATTTCTTGTAAATCTGAAAGAATGCCATATTTCCATGTGGTATCATAGGCTTTTTCCAAATCAAACATGATGGCAACCACATGTTCACCCTGGACGAACGCGTTACGGATAAAAGTTTCCATTCGCACCAGGTGGTCAACAGTACTTCGACCACTTCGAAAGCCACATTGAGTGTTGGACAAGATATTATTTGTTTCCAGATACCACAGTAGACGGGAATAAACCAATTTTTCCAGCATCTTGCATAAGCAAGACGTTAAGGCTATTGGTCTATAGTTTGTTGGATTAGTATGGTCTTTCCCAGGTTTAGGAATGGGTACAATAATGGCCTTTCTCCAAGAGGGAGGAAAGGTGCCAGTGATCCAAATCTGATTGAAGATGTCCAGCAGTTGAGACCGTGAGTACCTTGTTAAATGTCTGAGAAATTGATAATGTACATCATCCGGTCCAACTGCTGAATCTGCACTTTTGTTAATTGCATCGTCAAGCTCGACTAATGAGAACGAAATGTTGTAATCTTCAGAATTATCAGAGGTAAAATTTAACCGTTGTTTTTCTTTACCTGCTTTAATTGTTTGAAAAGAGACGGAATAATTTTCAGAAGAAGAATTTGCAGCAAAAGAAGAGGCCAAAAGATCAGCTACTAGTTTTTTTTTTTATCTCCGATTACGTCCCCCTGCACAGTAAGGCATGGGCTGACCTGTTTGTTACTTTTATTTTTGAGTTTGCGGACCACTTTCCAAACCTTCGACAGTTTCGCTTTCGAATTTAGCGTGGAGCAGAAACCTCTCCAGTGCTTGGGCTAACACGTAGTACAAGTAAAAACCAGATTCACAGAACTGTTCATATTTTAGTTATGTATCAAGGCTTTTATAAAATAAATAAACAAATTTTTAAAAAAATAGTATTCATAGAATTTTTTACTTCTAAGTTTTAGTTAGTTAGGTATCAAGTTTTTTTTAATAAAGAAATTTTTGTTTAACCTGCAATCTAATGGGTGACAAATTTAGACATTTATACAGAGAATCAACAGAAACCACCTATTTTTAAAGATTGAATGCACCCAGGAGAACACTGGAGTACTAAGAATAAACCTTGAAAAATTCATAATCCCAATCTCAAAAATCAGAAGGTCCAAATAATTCATTGGTTGTTTCCCTTGAAGCTGAAAAAAAAAAAACTTACATGATAGGTAATTCACGTACATGTACAGAGTGTTTAAACTAGCTGAGCAACAAACTTGGTACGCACACACACATTTTTGTAGAAACGACGTTGTGATGACTGTTGTGAAACTCTACATACATTATTTTGACACACTTTCCATTTTTTGACATTATTTTGACATTTTCATTTTTTTAAAGCTATCCCTAACCCTAACCTAACCCTAAACCCTTAACCTAACCCTAAGCCTAAAACAGCTGTAACTCTACCGGAACACTACTCTGACGTCAAAATAACGGGGCCGTCAAAAAAAGTCAAAAGAAAGCATGTAGAGTTTCAAGTTTCAAGAGTAACGTCGTTTCTACATGCCCACTCACACACACACTCACACAAACACAAATCAACCTAGTTAGTTAGTTATTCATTGCTTACAGAGAGCGAATCAGGACCACAAAATCAAGACCACAACCATGCAGGACTCACCCCTGATCCACTTACACCCCAGGACTCACCCCTGATCCACTTAAAAGATCTGCTGAAACAACCCCAGTGGTAACACTGAAGGCACTCCACCAGCCGGTCACTGTACAATAAAGGCATCCCACGCAGGGGACGTTGAGGCTATAGCTCTAATTTATCAAACCCCCGTTAACAAAAACAAAATAGAATATAAACATCATTATAAAATATCAACAAAACATATACATATAAAATGCCTACATTGCCAAATAATAACATCATAGGAAGCCCCAGTGACCACCTGGCAGAAAGCGTCCAATATTCCCAAGCTGATCCAACAGACCCCATACAGAAAGTGGTAACAAAGCAAAACGAAATAATCATAATTATTATTTATGTACTTTCTTAAAGATGCTGATTGCAAGCATTTTTGCGTGTGTAATAGAACTTGTAAGAGTTTTGAAAGTTTGAATTATTATTTATGTACTTTCTTAAAGATGCTGATTGCAAGCATTTTTGAGTGTGTAATAGAACTAGTAAGAGTTTTGAAAGTTATCTCCCTTCGCATTGATTTGCAAATACAAACTACACATATTTCCTTCCAAAATTGTCCAAAAAGTAAAAAACGTAAATCAGTTTTAAAAATTAATAAGTCAATAATGACAATTTCCTAGTAAGTTTAGGTCCTTACAGAAAGTGGTAACAAAGTAAAACGAAATAATCACAGTTATTATTTATGTATTTTATTAAAGACGCTAAATGATGCTGCACGACTAAGAATAGAATCATATTCAAATCTTATTTTTTTATATACTATATACAACCTGACACAGTTGTGTCAATTTAAAAACTTTGTGACAGGCTTTAGCATGGTGCATAGCCTAAATCTTCATCGAAGTATAAACATCTTGATAGAAACTAACATTTAGTTAGGTATCAAGTTTTTTTTAAAAGCAATACATTAAAAAATATATATATATCTAATGGTGAACAGGTTGATATTTAGACAGAGCCCGTTAATTTTTAAAGATTGCTTGCACCCAGGACAAAACTGGAGTACTAAGAATAAACCTTGGAAAATTCATAATCTCATTCTCAAGTATCACAAGGTTCAAATAATTCATTGGTTGTTTCCCTGGAAGCTGGAAAAAAAACTAACATGATAAGTAACATTCACGTACATGTAGAGAGTGTTTACATGTAAACTAGCTGAGCAACGAACTTGGTACAAACACACACACACACGCATGCATACACACACAAATCAAACTCTACAGCTCCGTAATTTAAGCTAGTTAGTTATTCATTGCTTACAGAGAGCCGAATCAGGACCACAAAATCAAGAGCACAACGTGGCTGAAAGAGGACTCACCCCTGATCCACATAAAAGATCTGCTGAAAACATTACATTACATGGGTATTGCTTTAGGTCCAGCGGACTCTTCCGAGCCAAATCAGGACCAGAGAAACGTTATCCTAAAAGTTCAAGTCTTAAAAAACAAGCCTGTTACTCTTAAATATTCAAACAAACTTTCACACGCAGAAAAAATCTTCTTTAAATCTGATGTATTAAAAGTACGTTCTATTTCTTTTATCAAATCAGTAAAATCAGTCTTTTCAATAAAATCCAACCGACAACACAAAACAAGGCGAAATGATTTATATGTGATAAAACAAACCAACATCATGTAAAAATTGAAACAGGTGTTGACCATTGCATACTTTAAAAATCTCTTTGAAAGGTATTAAACCAAAATCTCTTTCTCTTTCATCAACCAGATCAGCACATTCAGACATCAAATGGCGAACGGAAAAGGTTTTATCACATGCAAAACACCATGCGTTGCGTGCGTAGATTACCGTCCCCGGACACAGAAGCGTATAGGGGACTCAAAACACCATGGTGGTTCTTCTCCTTTAAAAAGGAAACTGTGGGTGACATAAATATGAAGGCGAGACAAAACTGTTTCTTCTTTGCGAGTGGATGCAAAGTTAGGCAAAGAAGCTGACAAATCGGGAAGAATTTGAAACAATTTGTTATTGATATGGTTAGACCAGTAAGTCTGATTACAATAAGATCCAGCCATACAACGCAGGTCAGAGTAAGGAACAAACTGGAAAATCTCTGAAGGTAAATTGAGATGCAGAGCTTCTTTAGCCGCTTTGTCCACTGCAATATTGCCGCGGATGCCCATGTGACCAAGTACCCACATAAAAACTATCTTTTTACCCTCAGAAACAAGTTGTTTATGGAGGTCATGGATCTCTGCTAGAAAAGGGTGTGACATCTTTCTCGTGGAAAGAGCCTGAAGTGCTGACAGTGAATCCGACATGAATAAAAACGAGGTTCTTTTGGATTGATAAACTTGTTTCAGAGCTAGATGAATTGCCTTGAGCTCAGCTGTATAAACAGAACAAAAATCAGGTAGACGCTGTTGCAAAGGCTGGTCTAGGTGTCTCCCAGAGACCGACGCAGCAGCAACTGAGTCTCATTTCCTTGACCCGTCTGTAAAAAGGTTTTAATATCCTGGGTATAAAGCACACTGTTCTAAATAAAGTTGGTTTAAGACGGTTTCAGATGTATTGTTTTTGAGGAAAGCGGACAATCGGTGCTGAATCAACTACTGATAAAAAAACCAACAACGAATGTAACACCATGCTTTGTATTCTTCGTTGTTCTGTTCAAGTTCTTGTTCCTCTCCAGCCAATCCATCAATGTCATCCGCAAAACGAAGGTTGGAGATTGCTCTTCCCCCTATGCTGACTGTGCTTTCGTGATCTGCAAGGGCATCTGACATGATGCGCTCTAGGAAGATGTTGAAGAGTGTTGGAGATAGTAGGCATCCCTGACGCACACCGATTGTTGTTCTGAACCAGTTTCAGATGGCGCTATTGTGGAGGATTCCACTACTAGCCTTGTCATATAGGCTTTTGATGACTTCAATAATTTTAGGACTGATGTTGTACACTCTCATGGTTTCCCACAGAGCTGCATGCCAGACTCGGTCAAACGCCTTTTTGAAGTCTACAAACATATGATAAAGATGTTGTTGATGCTGTAGGTATTTCTCGCAGATTATTCTGAGGTTGAAAATCTGTTCAGTGGTACTTCGCCCTGCCCTGAATCCTGCTTGTCCTTCATGTATCATTTGTTCAGCATGGAGTTTCAACCTGTTGAGTATTATTTTCAGGAGGACCTTAATTGCTGGGATGGCTGATGAGGCTGATGGTGCGGTAATTTTCACACTCCTGAAGGTTACCTTTTTTGGGAAGAGTGATGACTAGCGACTGGGTCCATGGTGTAGGTCACTCCCCACTCTGTCAGATCTTGTTACAGATAATGGTGAGTGCGTCAATCATCGCTTCTCCTCCTGCTTGTAGCAGTTCCGCGGGTATGTTGTCCACTCCCGCTGACTTCCCTTTCTTTAGCGCTTGCACTGCTGCCTCAACTTCTTCCTGGAGAATTGGGAGGATTTCTTCTTCTTCTCTGTTCTCGGGACATGCTAGAACTGATGGGTCTCCATTTGGTGTATGGTTGTAAAGGTCAGAGCAGTACTCTGTCCATCTGTCCAAGACTTCTTGTTCTTCTGTAAGGCATATGCCAGACTTGCTTTGGATCGTGGAGACTTTGGGCTGTTTGACACTTGTCAGCCGCTTCACTGTCTGGTAGGCCTTCTTGCTGTTGTTCTTGTTCAGACTGTTCTCTATTTCCTGGCATTGATCTTCTATCCAGTTCTCCTTTGCTGTGCGCATGCCTTTTCGGATGTCGTTGTTGATTTTTCGGTAGACATCAGCTCCCTGTGAGGTGTTCTTTTTCTTTTTCATATCTCTTCGTTTATCACACAGATCCAAAAGTTCAGGTGTGATCCACGGCTTCTTGTTTGGTCGGTGTTTGCCAAGGATCTCAGTGGCGGCATCTGTCACAGCTGAGTTGAAGGTGGTGGTCATGGTGTTGACATCTACTTCACCAGCTCCCAAAATGAGCAGTGGTGCAAATTTCCCTCCAATTGTGGCCTGAAATAGTTCTGCCACCTCCGGGTCTTGCAGTTTGTCCAGGTCAAACTTCAGTCTAGTGCACTTTGCTGTATTTACTCTCTTCAAGTGGAGCCGGAAAGACATCATCACGAGATCGTGGTCACTTCCGATGTCTGCTCCTGGAAAAGTGCGTGTCCTGCCAATGTTGATGCTTGATCTGAAGCGTTTCTTGACCATAATGTAGTCTATTTGGTTGTGATGCTCCCCGCCAGGACTGTGCCATGTCCATCGTCTGGAGTTTTTGTGGAGACCAAGCGTGTTTGCCAGTACCAGATTGTTGTATCTGGCAAACTCCAAGAGTCTCAAACCCCTGTCATTTGTCTCGTTGTTGCAGTGGGGTCCACATGTGTCTCCCCAGTTGTGGTGCGCATCTTGGCCAACCTTTTGTCCCCTATAATATTATGTGCAAGGTGTCCGGGAACTCTAATCTAGCAAACGAAACAAATTTGTAAGTTATCTCCCCTTGCAATGATTTACAATACAATCTACACATATTTCCTTCTAAAGTTGTCTAAACAGTGAAAAACATGAGTCAGTTTTAAAAATTAATAAGTCAACGCTGACCATTTGCTAGTAAGTTTAAATCCTTACAAAAAGTGGTAACAAAGTAAAACGAAATAATTATAATTATTATTTATGTACTTTCTTAAAGACGCTATATGATGCAAATTAAATAATCTCGTCCCCTATACGCTTAAAGTGTGCGGGGACGTTTGATCGATTGATTGATTGTTGCTTTAGGTCCAGCGGACTCTTCCGAGCCAAATCAGGACCGGACAACCCCCGATCCGCATAAAAGATCTGCTGAAACAACCCTAGTGGGAAAATTGAATGCCCTCCACCAGCCAGTCACTTTACAATAAAGACATCCCACGCAGGGGACGGCTGAGGCTTTACCCCAACTACTCGAACCCCCGGTTACAAAAACAAAATAGAATACAAACATCATTATAAATTATCAACAAAACATATACATATAACATGCCTATATTGCTAAATAATAACATCATAGGAAGCCCTAGTGACCACCCGGCAGAAAGCGTCCAACACTCCCAAGCTGATCCAACAGACCTCATACACAAACAAGGAGTCTTGTCCAGGAAGAGTTTTCAAGAAAAAAGGTAGGTCATTGATCTAGCGAAGAAGAAGATAGTATAGCAGAGTGGTAGGACAGAGCAGGGATGGGAAAGAGTAAATGAGGAAGACAGCGACAGTGGGAATTTAAAGCACTAAATTTCCAGAAAGTGGGGATACTATTTATACTGAAACCCCCGGCACCCCAACGGGGGTACTAAATTTTACTCAAAAAAATAAATAAATAAATAAATAATCGTACCCTATACGCTTATTGTGTCCGGGGACGTTAATATTACTCAAAAAAAAATTTAAAAAAATTACATAAGTTGTCCCCTATACGCAATGTGTCCGGGGATGTTAATTTATCCAAGCAAAGCAAAGCAAATTAAATAACAATCTTCATACTTTGAGACACTTTAATTTACTTTAAAAAAAAATTGTGACCGGCTAAGCACTGTGCATGGCCTAATACTGTATCGAAGTATAAACACATTCATATAAACTAACTACTAGTTAGGTATTAAAGTTGTTTAAAATAAATATTTTTTTATATAAAAAAATAGCAATGTAATGGTTAACCAGTTTTGACATTTATACAGAGAATCAACAGAAACCATTAATTTTTAAGATTGAATGCACCCAGGAGAACACTGGAGTACTAAGAATAAACCTTGAAAAATTCATAATCTCATTCTCAAATATGAGAAGGTTCAAATAATTCATTGGTTGTTTCCCTTGAAGCTGGAAAAAAACTAACATGATAAGTAACACATGCAGAGAGTGTTTAAACTAGCTGAGCAACGAAATTGGTACACACACACACAAACACTCACATACACACACACAAATCAACCCCTACAGCTCCGTAATTTAAGTTAGTTATTCATTGCTTACAGAGAGCTGAATCAGGACCACAAAATCAAGACCACAACTTGGCTGAAAGCGGACTCACCCCTGACCCACATAAAAGATCTGCTGAAACAACCCCAGTGGTAACACTGAAGGCACTCCACCAGCTGGTCACTGTACAATAAAGGCATCCCACGCAAGGGACGTTGAGGCTATACTCTAAATTATCAAACCTTTTACATTACATTAAATTACATTATTATTGCTTTAGGTCCAGCGGACTCTTCCGAGCCAAATCAGGACCGAACAACCCCTGATCCGCATAAAAGATCTGCTGAAACAACCCTAGTGGTAAAACTGAAAGCTCTCCACCAGCCAGTCACTTTACAATAAAGACATCCCACGCAGGGTACGCTGAGGCTGTAATCTAATTTATCGAACCCCCGTTTACAAAAACAAAATAGAATACAAACATCATTATAAAATATCAACAAAACACATACATATAAAATGCCTACATTGCTAAATAATAACATAATAGAAAGCCATAGTGACCACCTGGCAGAAAGCGTCCAATATTCCCAAGCTGATCCAACAGACCTCATACACAAATAAGGAGTCTTGTCCCGAAAGAGTTTTCAAGAAAAAAGGTAGGTGACTGGTCTAGCGAAGAAGAAGATAGTATAGCAGATTGATAGAACAGAGCAGAAATGAGACAGAGCAAATGAGAAAGACAGCGACAGTGGGAATTTAAAGCACTAAATTTCCAGGAAGTGGGGATACTATTTATACTGAAACCCCCGGTACCCCAACGGGGGTAATTATCGAACAGCCGTTTACAAAAACAAAAAAGAATACAAACATCATTATAAAATATCAACGAAACACATACATATAAAATACCTACATTGCTAAATAATAATATCATAGGAAGCCCTAGTGACCATTTGGCAGAAATCGTCCAATATTCCCAAGCTGATACAGCAGACCTTACACACAAATGAGGAGTTTTGTCCCAGAAGAGTTTTCAAGGGAAAAGGTAGGTGACTGGTCTAGTGAAGAAGATAGTATAGCAGACTGATAGAACAGAGTAGTATTGAGAAAGAACACATGAGAAAGACAGTGACAGTGGGAATTTAAAGCAAATTTAAATCTGAAAAAAAGTGGGCATATTATTTATACCCCTAGAACACCCACAAGGGGGTCATAATTTCATATTTGATCATTTATTCAAAATACTGATTCATCTAGTATCTTGTACACATTATTTAAAAACAAATGTACTTGTACACCTATTTTGTGCATCACCTAAACAAAAGTCAATAAATAAATATTAATATACAAGTAAATAAAACTGACTGAATTCACAACTGTAAGTACATTTAACAATCATGTATTTTATATACAAGTAAAGGTATAGGAATACATAAATATAAGAAACAAAATTTAAATCTAAAAAATAACAACACAAAATTAATCTTGATTAACTGTCATGTTTTGGAAGTTGGTGTTTTCCTTTCCAAATTTTGTTATTACCTTTGATTGTACATGTTTTGTATTTCACTTAATTTTAAAACAATACTTCATATTACATGCAAACCATATAGGAAAACAAGATGACATCACATTATTATGTATGCACAAACATGCAGGCATACATACTAACAAATACACATCCAAATATCAAGGGTGCTGTCAGCTTGCTCGCCGAGTTGTTAGTTAATCCCTCGCCCAAGTCAGTAGTATCCTCCAAAAAATAGTGACAATCCCATTGTTAACCAACATTCACACAAAACGAAACAAATAAATTTATCTGCACATGATGAGAGACAGAACATTAACGATTCAAGGGGAAACTTGACAAAAGAACTGTCAGGTATGAACAAGGAAACTAGAAGGCAAGGCGCTCACAAAAATACAAAAATAAAAATTGCTAAGGTCGGGCTAGTTACAACTGCAAATTTCATATAAATATGTATTTGCATTTGGCAAGAAAGTGAGTTTGTTGTAATCACTCCCACCCACCCACCCATAAAGATGTATCAACAGTGCATGTACAACCAAACCACACATACACATATTCATAAGCACTCCTTCAGGTCAAAATACATGCATCAAAGATCGGGCTTTGACAGCGAGGAGCAACAATAAGCCTTGATAAGTCTCTTCAATGCCATTGATGTTTGTTTCATCAATACATACGACTTATCCTACAAAATGCTGACCTTCTCTCTGCTTCTCGCATTCCCGTTTGAAAAGATTGATCACCGAGGCTTCTCGCCCAATGGGTTGACTGGTGTATTTTGACCTTGATGTCCAACGTGGATTTCTCTCAATCAATTGTCATTATCATCAAAATTCTCTACATCATCACCATTCTCATCAACATCACCCACCATCAACATCGCCATCATTCTCGTCAACATCACAACAAGTGGCATCATCACAAACAAAATCCTCAATAAAAAGTTCTTTTTTTTTTAAACAAACTGAAATAAAGTCGCTATTGATTATACAAATTTAAATTACGCACATGCAAACACACACACACACACACACACACACACACACACACACACACACACACACACACACAACACAACACAACAAATGTTACAACAAATACTGAAGTTCCCTCCCTTTCTCACTCATGCATGTAGGGACTCCACATAAATACAGTTAAGTCACTATACTATAAACAATAAAGTTCAAAACAAAACAAAGCTATAAATCATAATAATAATAATAATAATAAAAATAATAATAATTACAACAGCAAACAACTTTTGCTGCTGCTGGTCATGAGGTCACACCAATCTCATCTTTGATATGATGATGATGATCATTATTGTCAGGGTGGCGACGTGGTGATCGTCCTTAACGCTGATGCAATAGGACGTTAAGCTTCGTTGTTCCTCCTCCTCAGTTACTTAAAGGGCCTTATTATTAATGATGCTTGTTTATGTGTGTGTGTGTGTGTGTGTGTGTGGGTGTATGTGTGTGTGTGTGCGGGTGTGTGTGTGTGTGTATGCGCGCATGTTTACACGGCGTTATTTGGACAAACTAGTGCACATCTACATACGTTCTTTGGACAGACTTCCTTGTTGGGACGTCCATTTAATGATCTGTTAGGGTTAGGGTTAGGGCTAGGGTTAGGGAAAGGGTTAGAACACTTAAAAGTACTTAAAAAGGGGGTCGTAGCACGACCCATTGTCCACACAACGTATGTGGCGTTTGAGGAAAGTCCAAATAACGGTGTCTGTGCAAGTATGTGTGTGTGTGTGTGTGTGCGTGTGTGAGTGAGATATAAGTCAACTTGGGAACTTGTATTGTCTCATTAACAAATGACATTATGGGTAATCATTGTTCAAAACCGACCCCTAAGCTTTGAAGTATAGGCATTTTCTTCCTTCAATACACAGAAGCAACTGGTCCATTAACTATACACACTTTCACAGTGGTAGAACAAAAACTGGTGCTATTAATAGGTACACAAACCAAATGGATTTATAGAATAAGCAACATAAGGTTAAGCAGTTTACTGATTACTTGATTGTAGGCAAGGGTATGGAAGCAAAATATATTATTCTAAATCTCAATCCTTGTGCAGATAATTACAAACAATAAAACCAAATAAATAAATATGCAAATGTATAAAAAAAATAATTGTATAGTAAAATTTGATTAATAAGGTACAATTAAACAAAATACAAATGTTATCAAATTAAATACAACATAATAAACAATAAAATTAAACCGAACTTACGTAAATAACATAAAATTCAAATCCATTTGAAAAACATAATGGAAATAAATAACAGAAATAACATTAAAAAAAGGAATCATATTTCAATGCTGTCAAAAGACATATAGTGGCTTAGCGTCAAGCATTTTTTTTTTTGACTTATGAAAGAAAACAGAGCGGTAACCCAGAGCCAAAACGAGCAATCAGCCGATATGAAACAGCGGTTAGTTAGTAATTAATTGCTTACAGGGTCCAGCGGACTGCAAAGAGCCGAATCAGGACCACAAAATCAAGACCACAACTTTGCTGAAAGAGGAATCGCCGCTGATCCGCATAAAAGATCTGCCGAAACAATCCTAGTGGTAACACTGAAGGCATTCCACCAGCTGGTCACTTTACAATAAAGACATCCCACTCAGGGGACGGTGAGGCTATACTCTAATTTATCGAACCACCGTTAACAAAAACAAAATAGAATACAAACATCATTATAAAATATCAACAAAACACATACGTATAAAATGCCTACATTGCTAAATAATAACATTATAGGAAGCCCTAGTGACCACCTGGCAGAAAGCTTCCAATATTCCCAAGCTGCTCCAACAGACCTCAAACACAAATAAGGAATTTTGTCCCAGAAGAGCTTTCAAGAAAAAAGGTAGGTGACTGTTCTAGCGAAGAAGAAGATAGTATAGCAGATTGATAGAACAGAGCATGAATGAGAAAGAACAAATGAGAAAGTCAGTGACAGTGGGAATTTAAAGCACTTAATTTCCAGAAAGTGGGGATACTATTTATACTGAAACCCCTGGCACCCCAACGGGGGAAGCACTAAAATTATTGAAGTCATCACAAGCCTGTATGGCAAGGCTACCAGTCAGGGCTTCCAATGGTCTGAGATAAAAAAGGAGGAAAATGACCGAGTGACGAGGTCACGAGCGCACGACCCCAAACACTGTCACAACACTGTCTGCTATAAAAGAAACAATTTTATTAGTGAGAGTGAAGTAGAAGAAAGAAAATAAGTGATTTACAAAAGGTTTGATGTAAGGTCTCACATGAATAGAGAATAATTAAAGCAAATATGGAATTTACCACATTTTAACGATCTTAATTGCTTCATATCTTAAAAGCAAAAACTGAAGAAAAAAAATGGAATGTTCAGCAAAAAGTGACTTACCAAAATCTGCAATTAGAAGATATTTTTCTTGTGCAGCTGACTTAGTAAAACCACAATGAATTCAGAATACAATACAGAATACAATCCTCACTAGCAAGTCACTCATGGTCTACTCTGTTAGTGTTACATAGAATGTTCATAATATTAAACTACTCCTACTAGTTCTGCTTTTACAAAAAATTATGGTCAAATGCATACACAGTTATGGTGATGAAAAATGGTTTTGCACCTTTTAGGCCATCAGTAGTAGGAAAGGCATTTGGCAGTGAAACAAGTCTAAATTTTCGCTTTTTAAAAATGTTTTTTCTAGTCGGCAGGAAAAGATAAGGTTGCAAACACAAATGTATGTACACAGATCCATGCTCATCGCACAACATAAATTGATTTCGTTCGAGCACAAGACCCAAAACGCGTGTCCGACACGTGGAATCTTTCGGATATGTTGACTAAATTTTTCTTCTTCTACCTCCACCTCCATCCAGTCCCATCTCCACTTGTTTTTGCAAGAAACATCGTCAAACTTTTGGCCGCGTTGAACAAAAATTCGACCCGCCATTTTTGCCTATTCGCAAACAGAACGATGATCCGTTTCCAGTCTTCGAAACCAGCCAATTACAGATCAACCAAACTGAGACTGTGTTACGGATATTTTGGAGCCCCTATGAAATTTTTACCTCGGCAGTTTTCTACGGCGGAACTTTAAAATTTTTCGGCTGAATTTTTTTTTTAAATGGCGGAAATTCGCCGAACGGCGGAAGATTGGAAGCCCTGACCAGTGCAGTCCTCCACAACAGCGCCATCGGAAAATGGTTCAGAACAATCGGTGTGCGTCAAGGATGCCTACTCTCTCCAACACTCTTCAACATCTTCCTAGAACGCATCATGTCAGATGCCCTTTCAGATCACGAAGGCACAGTCAGCATACGAGGTAGAGCAATCTCCCACCTTCATTTTGCTGATGACATTGATGGATTGGCTGGAGAGGAACAAGAACTTAAACAGCTGGTACAGAGGTTTGACACCACCTCAAGAGCCTATGGAATGGAAATAAGTGCAGAGAAGACCAAATTAATGACCAACAACACCAATGGCATCAACATGGACATCAAAGTCCAAGGCCAGTCCATCAATGCAGTGCATAGCTTCAAATATTTAGGAGCCATTGTATCAGACAATGGGTCCAGACAGGAAGTCCTCTCCAGGATCGCACAAACAACTGCTGCCCTGGCAAGGTAGAAGCCCATTTGAAAAGACAAGACCATCAGTCTACATTCCAAGGTAAGGCTGCTGTGCTCCCTTGTCATCTCCATCTTCCTATACGCTTGCGAAACATGGACCCTCACAGCAGATCTCCAACGAAGAATACAAAGCATGGAGATGAGGTGCTACAGAAAACTTTTGGGCATTTCCTATACCCAGCACATCACCAATGACGAAGTCCGAAAGACCATCAAACAAGCCATTGGACAACTTGATGACCTGCTCACAGTGAAGAAACGGAAACTCCGATGGTATGGCCATGTCACCAGATCATCAGGCCTTGCAAAGACCATCCTGCAAGGCACAGTGCAACGAGGTAGAAGAAGAGGGAGACCGAAAAAGAGGTGGGAGAACAACATTCGAGAATGGACTGGCTTGACATTGAGCGAAGCCATCAGGATTGCTGAGGACAGAGAAAGATGGAGTACGCTGGTTAAACGATCATCTGTGGTCTCCCAGCAACCTCAGAGTTACGGGATAGGATAGGATAGGATAGGATAGGATAGAATAGGACCCCCTGCCATCGGTTCTGAACAAAAGACATGGTGCAAATCTTTTTCTTTAAATAATCGATACTCGGGATCAGTTCTGTCGATCAATGCTGATATATTTATACAGACAGGAGAAGACTTTGTTGTGTGTGTGTACACACAGCCGGTGTGTACACACACACAACAACGTCTCCTCCTGTCTGTACACACACACACACACACACAACACACAACAACAAAGTCTCCTCCTGTCTGTACACACACACACACACACACACACACACACACACACAAATATATATATTTATATTTATATATACATATATGGCATGCCATGATGTAGAAAGAGACAAAAATTAATAATCCTGCACCCACAATGACAATGTTGGAACACTTTCAGTCTGGACAGGCCATCATGGCTGCGGTAGCTTGGTGTACCAACAGCCCCATCCATCATCTAGCCCTGTTGTTGTGCACGCTTGTCCTCACTTCGCCTGCCACGTGTCCAGCCTATGGTAAAACAGAACGTATGGTGTCCCTCTCAATGCCCCCTCTTTCTCTTGCAACCGGTCGTGGAACTCGTTCTGCGATAAAATTCTGATGGTCTCGTCGTCACATTCCAGCCAGTGGTAATCTTCAGATGACGATGACAATGATGATGTGGCAGTCTCTCTCAATAACCTTGAGGTGGAGCGTGAGGGCGATGTGATGGGTTCCTTTACCCCGCTCTTACTTTCAGCTCTCTTGCGTTGTGAGCTGCAGTCTTCTTCCAAAGCAGAGTAGCCCCCTTGTCGGAGACCAGTGACAAATGTGTGAGAACTGGAACAATCTCCTTTATCAGACACTGCTCTGACCCTGGTCTTGGATAGCGTGACACTATCATCATCATCATCATCATCATCATCATCTTCCACCTCCATACAGTCTGACATTCTCCTTTCCCTCAGCACAGCCTCTTCCTCTACAGATGGGGCAGAATGGTCAGCAACGAGGCTGGGCCGCAGAGGAGCAGACCTGGTCAGCATTTCCGGGTTGTTGGGGGGCACCTTCTCTGGCGAGTCGAGGTAAGCAGTGAGGATGTCGTTGGACAGCACGTTGGGTCGAACCTTGATGTAGGACAGGTAATGGCCTGAAGAGATGGTGGACCCAGCATGAGTGATGATGGCAAACAGCGTGTACCTGCAAAACAATAAAAGTCCATATATATCAGCATTAAACCTTGATACCTGCAAGGCTTTGGGGTGTACCTGGGAAAAGTTCAGTCCCTCAGCATAAAACCTGTTATAACTGAAAGACCTGGGAGGTATTTTTCATAAAAATGCTAAAAATACAACATGAACTAGAAGGGCAAAGCCCATATGACTCACAATACTCACATACCTATTATAAAACGCGCAATATTTAACAGCAAAAGGAGTGCCCAGAAAAAACAAAATGAAACAGTGGCTTAAAAAGGCAAAGTAATACCGGCTTTATTGGATCCTTCTATGCTCTTGACCTTGAGATGACCTTGACCTGTGGCTCCAAATACGCTCATGTACTATCAAATAAACTACAAAAAAAAGTTGTATTATGCCAAAAAAAAATACACTGACTTTGGAATGACCTTGACCTTCAGTGACCTCTCATGCATGTCTGATCAAATAACTCAATGTTGTTGCACACTATGTCCTGGGTTAACCCTTTCACTGCTAGCTTGTTTTGTATGCTGTGTGCTAGAAAACAATTAGCATTTCTGTCGCTACGGCTCTGGTTGTTGCTATAGCTCATGCTATTCAAAATAAACCAATAAAAGTATGTATAGAAAGGAAATTGAATACAAATTTAATTTTATTTCTGCTATAGATAGAGGAGTAAATAATAAAATGAAGATTTGTGTGTCTGTAAGAAAGTGTAAAATTCAGATTTTGCACAAACTTTTATTTTTCAATATTGTTCCTGACTAGCAAAATAAAATACATTATCCCAATCAGGCATGTATAGCTGATTTACAAACTCGACAAAGTTACAATGTTTTAACACTCCAAGGATAACTTCACTGGACATCAAACAAAACAAAACAAAAAGAAACGAAAGACACCGACTGTACTACTAATTCTACCAAAGGTATCTCTTGGTCATTGATTGAATCGCTGCCACCATCACTAGACCTAGATGTAGAGTTGTGATGATATCCTGGAGAACATACGATAATCTTACAAGGGGAATAAGATCTGTAGATAGATGAGGCATTTAGCTATCTCTATCAGTCGTTCTTTACCAAGATTTCTAAGCGATATGAGAGACTAGATCACGGTACTTGGTCACATAACAATTTATATTTGTTCTTGGATTTTAAAGTCTCATTGGCTCACTTTAAGAAATGATTTTTGCTAGTCAAATGACTAGTTTAATTGGTCTCCAGAGAAAAAGAGCTAGTGGACACACAACAATACAAATAGAATAACACCAGTCGTAAAAATGTGATTTCAACTTTTTTATCTTCAACACAAATTCTAATATGACTTTAATTAAATGTAAATTAATAACTATACTGTCCAATGTGCTGGAAAATTTCTTTAGCAGTTCTTCTTCATCATGTGCTAAGTATTTCTATGTTTTTAATGGTCTAATATTGTTCCGAGTATTTTTGACATCAGTTATAGTTGAGAGGGGCTTAGCTCTCAGTTTCTGTGAGTGCTTGAGTATGGTAGTCACTCTGATGGAGTCTGGTCACTCTCAAGATGATCGGGCGAGTCTGGTAGCTATGGGGCTGTACGTGGTGAGGTAGATTCTAGTTGATCTCCTTCTTTCCCACAGAAGCAAGCGCCAGGCGTTGACTCCACAAACCGTCCCAGAGCTAAGCTGGAAAAACCAGAACTCTGGCAAACAATATTCTATTCAGATATATTGGTATGAGGTGCCCTCTTCAAGGAGTCTATAGCATCAGACACCTGCCGAGTTTCCCATGAGTACACTACAATATCTGAATCTTAAAGCTAAGATATATTGAGCAATATGCACAACATGTCAGAAACAATAATCGGTTTCTGTAAATACATATAACACGAACATACTAATACATAGCAATCAATATAATATATAAAAATACAAGTACTAGAAAACTACTAGTGTTAACTTACTTTGATGCAAAATAAAACGAACAGATCTATCGCTCGCGTCACACACATGAACTTTCGTGCGCGTTTCAACGTAACAAAGAGACGCAGGGTAGATCTAAGAGTGATATGATTCGCGTGGCTACTTAGCGATCCAGTGACACCGGTCAGATGTCCAAGTAGGCTAAATTACATTCTTCCTAGCGAGTTCTGCTTGAATGTATCGGGAGTGAACGTCTCAAGGATGTTAATTTAATAACTTCCAACATTCCTTTAGAGAGCTGGTAAATTAACATCAAGATTTGTTCAATACTATCTGTCAACATTTCTGATATTACAAGAGTCAGAATTGACATCATGACATGGGTATCATGATAACAGAGAAGACAATGTGCATTTCTCTCATCGGTTTTGCTATGTGTAGCAGCATTTCTTAACTTTGCTTGATTCAGTTTGTGTGTTTAGTTAGCTAGGTAATCAATCTCTACTTTGTAAATTTTTGGTGATTCTGAATAAGTAAGTTTTTTTGCTTTTTTAAATTTATTATGTTGAACGAGACAGTGTTGGTTGAGATTCTCCTCTTAGTTTTATAGTATTTTGAAGGTGTCAGTTCCCTTTGCATTTTTCTTTAACCTGTTTAAAAGGTTCTATAATTCTGTGAGGCTTAACACATCCGTGACGGGCCGTGACTGGAGTCGTGGCAGCGTAGCATCGCTCACTGACGGGTCGCATCTCGAGTCGTTTTAATGATACAAGGTAGAAGACTCGTGTTTGCTTCCCCGTATTGAGCTTGCCAGAAATTGAGTTGTTTCCCTTGATAAAAAAAAAAAATTATCACCACATCCGGTCGTGTTTAATCAGCAGATTTTGCGGCAAATTTAGATGAAAAAGATATATCGACTTCAAGTGATATGTTACGTTGAAACGCGAATGGTGCGTATGAAATGCGCACGATGTTATGTGTGAAGCGCGTGCAATGGTAGGCTTGTGTGTGACGCGCGCGATAGATCTGTTCGTTTTATTTTGCAACGCATGCAGTGATAGAGTGTATTTATCTTTGATTTGATTTTGCGTTGTTATTAGTAGAGGCTTTGTGTAACGTTAGTGTTTTTAGTTGGTCGATATTGTTTGAGAATTTTCGGGAATTAGTTGTTTATTATCGATCGAAGCGTGTGGATTTTTCTGTTGGTTACCATGGAAGCTTCCATTCCAAATGGGGTTGTATGACGTGAGTCACGTGATGATGAAATTAATTTTGATTGGTTGTGGTGTTTTATGTAGGATTATTCTCGTTTGTTCCCGTGTATGTAGAGACTATATAAGCGCCGCAATGTTTAAAAATGTTGAGAGTTGTTGATAGTGAGTTGGAAAGTGAAATTTGAGAGTGGAAAGGCGATTGAGCGATTGTATGCAGTTGTTGATGTGTGCTGAATAAAAGTGGAAAACTTCATACGTCGACTTTGTGACTTGTATGCTGCTTGAGCGGGCTGCGTGGATAAACGAATCTGAGTTACACCCTATCAGGAATTCAGCATTGGGGCTGAATCAGATACTGATAGAAAACACCAACATCAAACCGAGTGTAACATGATAATTCTCTGGATGTTGGAACTTGACGATCCTGCTGATAGAGATTCTGGCAAGTCTTTTTCACCTCATGACAGTGAAAATAGCAGTGACAGTGATGAAGAAAGCAGTGCTGAAACACTGCCAGTATCAGAGCCTGTGGTGGTAGCAAGTACCAGTCAGCAAATTCAATGTGGCAGGGGTGTTAGACGATCATCTCAGACTTGAGCAAGTGCAAGGGGGCATGGCATTCGTTATTAAATAAATATTAAACAAATCGCACAACAAACTTATAAATAGTAAGGCTGAACTGGGCATCCTTTTTATCATTTAGTACATAAAATTTGATGATGATTGGACTTCAATCAAGTTGGCTAGACAAATGTGTTTACAGTCCTGGTTTTCTGGAAGTGTGTTGGAGGCAAGAAGATAAGGCAGATAGGGATCATTCCTATTAGTATCAAATCTTTTAAGTGTAAACATGTCGTTTGTTAAGTATTGTTGGACTGAAACATATGGAACATTTTTATTTTCTTAAATCTTGGACTCCACTTTCTAACGATACATGCTCTGCACACTCTGCTTGGATGGTGTTAAATGAGTGTGGCCTACGCCGCCTGGAATGCAAGTAGTAGCCAGGTAGAAAGGGGAATTGAGGGGCATGGGAGTGGGTGGAGGGGGCTGTATTGGTCAGGCAGTCTATTTTTATCTCCATCCTTAACCACAGCGTTTGAGATGGGGTCCTCTAAATACAACAAGTTTGGACTTTATATCTCTCATAGTTTAGGGTCAAGGTCACTTCAAAGTACCTATAACCTAGAACAAAAAAAGTGAAATTTTGTGGAAAAATTGTCAGATAGCACGATTTTTAACTAACATTCGTTGACCCTGTGACCTTGACCTTGACGTGAAGTCATTCATTTATGAGGTCTCATGGGTCTATACAACCTTACCAAGTTTGAAGTTTGGTTGTGAAAGTATAAATAGGTTCTGAGATATTAATCCATTTGCAAGTTTTGCACAGACTGATGGTGGACGGCGGACAAACAGATGAACACTTTTTTTTTAAAACAATTTCATTTCTGAACTATTCAGGCCTAATCTCCCACACATTTTGTTCAAAATCTGGATTTTTTTTTTATGTGGGGTGGGTGAGGGAGGGGGAGGGAGGTAAGAAACAGACTCACTTTGCTATACATGTGAGTCAAAAATACACACAACAAAAAGTTAAGATGTATTTGTAGCATTTAAACTTTTTAAAAGAGCGAAGCTGTGTCTAAATAAATTGCAACATGATGCTCAAATCATACTATGCTGAGGTCTAGGAGACAAAACAAAAAAGTATCTCTAGGGAGAGCATGAGGGAAGCTATGCCATTGTTGTACAATTAAATTCACTTCTATCCATTACTCTCTGTTTGCAATGCTGTTATGAAAAAAATTCTCTCTCTCTCTCTCTCTCTCTCTCTCTCTCTCTCTCTCTCTCTCTCTCTCTCTCTCTCTCTCTCTCTCTCTCTCTCTCTCTCTCTCTTTCTCTCTCTCTCTAAGGGAAATAATTATATGAATAACTGTAACATTAGCGACTACAGATTGGAAGACCAGTAGTATCATCCAAACAAAACAATCATTAATTAAAAACAAAGAATAACTACTGGCAACAAAGTGATGGGAAACAAAAATACTAATGAATGAAGCTAAAAACCAAGACAAACTTGTGATCTCGTCGAGCACACGGTTTGGGACACTTGTAGCGAAGGCAGGAAAGAAGCAGCGGCACGGCCACGTGGTCGTTGATTTTGGAAAGGTAGCCAAACATTCTGAAACACAGCAAACGCATAAAAGATCATTGTACACAAACAAATCGATAAATGAATTCACAGGTGTTTTGCAGAACCTGCGGGTGTTGGCAAACAATGACATGCTGTGGCCGAAGATTCAGACCCACAAAACATTTTCTTTCTCAAAAGACTCAAAGGATCTTCAAGTATGATCCCTAACCTCACTCTCACTCCATCAAGCACAAACTTCCATAATCCTCCACACACTCACCCAGTAGCGCTGAATCTCTTGAGGTGTACAGTGAGAATGTTGGGCAGAGAGTCGTAGTGAAGCGATCGTTCGGCCTCCACGTAGCGGAAACATCGTTCACAATTATACTTGTTCTCATCCCTCAAGTACTCCACATCCGTGAAAGCATGCATTAGCTGAAACAGGCACGACTCTTTCTCCTCATCTGTCAACACACGAACCACACAATCCCGTACCAGTCATTAAACAACAGAAAAAAATCTATGCCATTAAAATAAACACTAAAAATTTAAAATAAGAAACTAAGATAACGAAGAATGGTTTTAATTTCCACAATGGTTGTTCATAGCTCATATAACATTTTGGGTTGATTTGGAATATTCTTCACCGATGCACGAGAAATACATGTTGCTTTCTCAGAGAAAGAGCAGCAGCCGCAAAGCAGTGATACCCAGGACACTGGGGAAGAGAACCTTGTGTTGCTGTAGCTGTAACCTTGCTAAGACATTTATATCAGGATCTTTAAAAGTCTGTGCATGGAATGTATGTGTGCACAGACTCTCATCTTAAACTTCTGTATAAAGTAAAATATAAGATATTTAATATCTAGACATGTAACAAAGGTTAAAAAAAAAAGGAAGACTTTCTACAGCAGCACATATGTTCAGAAGATTCCACTCTCTTACTAAGGTTCTAGCAGAAGTGTGCAAAATGGGTTTAAAAGAGTCTCAAGTTTTTCGAAACAATCCTGAGCTGAGTGCAGTTTTTGTTCTGTGAGAAAACCGGTAAACACCTACCAGCCATAAATAAAAAATTAAAATAATGAAACACATAATAAAAGAGTTCATCATTCAACATAAATCTTTGCAAATGAATTAAATAGCATTTTGTTTAATCTCAAATACATTTTTTTTTAAAACAACCCATTACCGCTTTCAGAATCACTGTCGCTCTTCCCCTCCCCTCTGAGTGGCACGCTGACGTCCTGAAAGTTCTCTTTCCTCTCCGTGCAGTTCTCACACTCCAAACACTTCGTCTTCATCATCATGGCTCCCTGAAACAATATTAGTATGAAAATCCAAGTCTGCTTGGTGGTACCAGTGAAGTTTTCAAAAGTTTACCTACAGTTTAAGTATGTGGGTTTTCTTGTTTATTTTTTAAACAAACAACAAAATATTATATACAACTAAACTCTGGAGTTCTACTTCTTTGTACTATACATCACTAATAGCAATGCTGCATGCCAAAATGCATCATCAAACTATGAATCAAGGGAAACAATTCATCTCTAAGAAACTAACCAAGTATTTTGAGCCCCTGCTTCAGATAGTCATCAATCATGATGTTGATGGGATTTTTGTGTGTGTTGTTTTTTTATTCCCCTCCTAGTCATTATTTACTGGGTTTGGCCCTACAATTCTTAGCATTGTTGAAAAAAAGGAAAGAAAAAAAACTTCGTTGAGTAAAATATTACCAGGATAAAACAATATGACCAAGTCAATTAAGCCTGTCAGATCATACCTGAAAGAGTTTCTCAATGATGTTAAAACGCTGAGCTCGGCGTCTGGCCAGGCAGGTAGCGGCAAAGCGAGCGCTGACTGATTTGTCTGGACTGCTGCATACCATATCGCATTTCTCCACCTCAAAACACAACACCAACAATATTCCTCAACATTTTACTGCCCAAAACTGTCATTTTTATTGCAAAATATTTTGCATATAACCATCCTTTTGACCAGACATACGGAATTCCCTTTGTAAAATATTTATTTTCAAAACTTTCAGCTAAATAATCTTCATTTAGAAACTGTTTCTAAATAATACATTATTTTACACAATCTGCTAAATATAATGCATTATATAGATAAATAATTCCTTATTTAGCAACAATGGCTTATTTACCTATATCATGATTTATTTACGTAAAAAATGTTTTGCTTAGGTAAATAACAAGTTATTAACAGAAAAAAATATATTATTTAGAGAAATCTTAAATTGTAAACAAATGATTATTTAGAAAATATGCTACAAAATGAAGATTATTTATCTGGAAGTGGTTAAAAAAAATTCCATACAGACATACATTTTAATCAGACCCATACATGAAGACCCTGCCTGCAGCAAACATCACTAAATCTGCTATATCTTGAAACAAAAGCGAACAAACAAACAAAAACTATAGCTCCTATCACATAATATCAGAGGAATTAAAACTCTAAAAAAAAAAACATTTCACCAGTGGTATGAAAACCTGCTCTTTATTTTAAAATACAGCAGTTCATCTAAACATGCAACCTTGACACTAGCCGAGTGTCAGCTATTTATCAATTATAGGCTGTGTGTAGGCGTGTCTTTACGGCGTCTGACACAAAAGATTGGGATCAGCATCGTTTTTAGGCTGTTTGCTTGATTGCCTCTATAAACTATAACGCTATGTACAGTAGCATTCAATTCAATCAATTTAAAGTGTGTTCACAAATTATGTAATTTTGCCTATTTAAAAAAATGTTTGTTTTATAAAGTAACATTCCAATGTCCAACAAGAACTCTTGTGCAGACCATGGATGTGGCTGTACTTCACACCTTGACACAGACGGATTTGAGAGGGACAGACTTGAAGGAAGCGTTGGCACCCAGAGTACTGTCATCCTCATCACTGTCTCCATCGTACGCTCTTTTCCCATCCTCCTTGCTGTCAGCGAATGCCATCTTCCTGCATGCTGGGGACAAACCTGCTTTTGCACAAACAAGGCCAATATTTCTGTATTGCTGACAGAACTCACTGCCTGGAGAAGTAAACAAAATACTTCTCATACTCATAGCCTGCACTCAACATCTATAAATATAGTAGTAGACAGTAGAAGTAGTCAAGCCCCCCCAAAATCCCATCAAATGAACACGGGGTCAATTTTACCTTCTGAGTTTAGCAATGAGATCAAAAGAATTCTGACATCAGAACGTTATGAGATAAATGAATCAGCTGACACAATCTGCTGATTCTGCAGCAAAAGACTACAAACTGTAAATTAGAACAAAATTTCCCTTTATAATGCTATATTATTATTATAGGATAGGATAAGATTATTATTGTAATTATATTATGCACTCGTAATCATCCCCTTTATAACATTATTGTCACAATTATAGTATGCACTTCTGATCATGATGATGATGATGTCCTCTTATAAGGCGCTGCATCATCCATACTAGCAGAATGGGGAAAATTGAGCTGAGACTCGGGTGGGAACGGAATATTGGAGTTGGGGGATTTGGTGCACAGCAGGGAGGGAGAAAGGAGGGAGGGTAGCAGTGGAGAACATGATCATCTCCTTCATAACAATCTCTTATTATTATCATCATTATAGTATGAATTCCTATCATTTCCTTTATAACGTCAAACTACTATTATTATTATAATAATAATTTATTATGAATTCCTAAGTGTTTATACAAATCAATGCCTTCCACACCCAACCACCAAGCAGAGGACTGACAGACCTTTCAAGGTCTTCATAGCAGTAGAGATGGAGACAGTGGGACTGTCCATGTTGCACAGGTAGTCACACTTGTGTAGCTTGATCATGAGTTGAGAGGGCTGAGGCGTCAGGAACTTTACACCTGGAAATTCGATTATCTCAACGCTGAGGATCCACATGAGTTATCAGCTGTTTTAAAAGCAGCAGCAGCAGAAAACAGCATCACCATCACCATTACAATCAGACATCACCCTCACCTTCATCATCTTCATCATAAAATTAATTCAATATGAAAAAGCAAAAGTGGAATTGTGAAAGGCCTTAGAAATGCAGCGAAAATGTATGTATTTACATGCATTGTTTTACTTATTATTATTACTATTATTATTATTATTATTATTATTATTGTTATTACTATTATTATTATTATTATTATTACTTAGTGTTGTATACATGTAATTATTTCATCATTATTGCTAATAGGGAAACATAAGAAGATCAAGAGACACAGACAGAGAAGAGACAAAGAGAGGATTTCTCACCCTTCACTCGGGCACGAGTTGCTGGAGAGAGGGTGCTCAGGTCCACTGGAGATGCCGTTGGTACAGAAATTGAGGATGGAGAGGCCTTCACTCTGCAGGCCGGAGATTGGCACAGGTCTTTAGCCAGCCCTGATTCCTCAACAATGGTCTCCGTCTTAACGAAGCTACTGGTGGGGGACAGAACCTGCACTGTTTTGTTCTCTACACCTTTACCCGACTTTGGCTTTTTGATTTGGTCAGGACAGTCGTGCTTTTCGATTTTCACCATTACACAGTTGTTATTGGAGAAAAGGTCACAACCAAGGTCAGCGTCCACTTGGTTCAGGAGGTCACTAGGGGATGACCCTCCGGGTGTGTTGTCAAAATTTTCATCGCCAAACAGCTCCCCCTCAAAGTTCTGAGCTGCCAGGATAGAGTTGCTACCTTCCCACATTTGAGAAGTGCTGGGGGACTTTTTCAACATATTCGCAGCGGCGCGAACATCCTCACTAGTTGTGAGAGCGATTTCATCGTTGTCATAGCCAACAGAATGCCACATGGAACTAGACGTCCTGTGGACAGCGTGGGTGGGGAATTCGTCCGGTCGCGCAGGCGAGGTCGGCAAGGTCACAACCCCATCCAGTTTCTGCGGCGATGCAGCACTGGCAGCGGATTTCACAGTACCTGATTTCCTGGGCGAGCGCCGGGGTTCAGGCGAGGAGGGGTCTGTAAACAGGCTTGGTGAGGCGGATGTTCTGGACGGTGCTGTGGGATTGGGAGGCGAGTCTGGGTTTAGAGCAGTCCTTGGCTGGCCTCTGACTGCGGGCTTGGACTGCTGTGAAGTAGGGCTAGGGTGTTGGGGCGAAGGTAAGGTCTGCGAGGTGCCATCCTGGTCGCTGACCACTACCCTCCCTCTCATACCTAAACGTCGACAATGCCGCATGCTCCTGTTACCGCCAAACATTGACCAAATGGTCGGCTGCGATTTGTCGGCCGCCCCCTGTCCGCCTCCTTCACCTTCGTCAACTTGTGAACATTTATTTGTACTCTCCGCATTGCTGTCTCCGTCCTCTACCACTGCTGCAGAGCCTGTGGAAACCTGATCTTGATGATCGTCTTCCTTGCTTTCAGACGTCGCTGCTTTCATTCTGCCCTTCCCCGTCAGCTCTTTCCAGATTTGGGCTTGCCGTAACGCATGCACACCACCTCCTTTCTCAGCTTTCCCGTAGGTCTTCTGAACACCTCCTGCTCCGTGACGTCCGTTCACAGCTGGCTGGCGTGATGATCGCCGTGTGTTTCTTCGCTGAGCTGTCTCACTGTTATTATCCATGTGTGCTCCAGGGGCTTGCTCACTGTCAGCCTGATTTCTCCCTTCTGTGGCGCTCCCTGACAATGTCACACCGCTTCCTAACAAAGCTGGACCAACGTTGGTCTCCAGATTGTCCACCTCGTCAAAATGGGTCTTTCTCTTTCTCAGTCTTCTAGTATTCTTTCCACTATCTCCTTCTCCTCCAATCTTCCCGCCTTCCACATTCTGTTCTTCTGTGGCTGACTTCTGCTGTTTCCTCTTTCCTCCCCTCGATACTCTTCGTTCAGATGTGCTGAAACTTTTCTCTGTGTTGCCGTTCCCTGCTGAATCTTGCAGGTTTGGCCCATTGTGAAGAATACCCTCATTTGGCTCTCTTGCATCATCTGACTCTCTCTGACAAAATGAGTCACCTGACCTTTTCTTAGCAGTACCATCAGCTTCCCAAACCTGGTGGGCATTTTCAGTTGACGTGGGGGGCTGGCTTGTGGTAGAGTCTTCATTAAATTTCAGCATCTTGATGGGTGGACGACCTTTGATGAGTCTATTCTTCCCTGCCTGAAGGAAAGTGGACATGATAGAACCGGAAGTCTGTAACAAAATAAAGTATTATAATAGTAAGTAATTATAGTAAGTAATTTATGCATTTAATTTTGTCAGGATTGCTTTTGTTAAGACCAGGATAAAAATTAATATTAAGCTCAAACACTGGCAGTGCTGCTGAAATGGCTTAACAATATAGTCCTTATGATTACACTAAACAACAAAAAATTAGAAGGGCAAAGCCCATATGACTCACATGCCCTTTATGGAACATGAAAATAAGTGCCCCCCCCCCCTCCCCCCCAAAAAAGCAATATATACAGACTTTGCTCTTTTTATGCTCTTGACCTTGAGATGACCTTGACATCCTGTTCCAAATACACTCCTCGCAATCTCGGGCCCTACTGTTTAGAATGGAAATAAAAATAGACTGCTTTACCCTTCCACCCCCTCACCAACCTCTCCCATGACCCTCAGTCCCCCTTTCTTTCTCAGGGCCATGGAATTCCTAGCTGGCTGCGTAAGCCAAGACAGCTACCTCTTTCAACACGAACTATCACAGCACAGAGTGCGCTAGCGCTAGCGTGCAGTACACATCCAGAGCAGGCTTAGGCATGTGTTTACACACCTTGTGAGCGCAGGAGACCGGCCCTAGCAGAGTGTTTAGTGTTAGAAAGTGGAGTAAAGAAACAACATTAAAATAAAAAGTTCTATATGAATCAGTCCGACAATACGGCACGTTTACACTTGAAAGATTTGATACTATTATGAATTAAGCTTTACAGAATTCTAGAACCTTCTAATCAGGTAAAAGAAAAAAAGGAAGGGAACCCACACACGCCAAATAATATAAAACAAAGAGGAGAGTCTCAAGCAAACACTGTCTCACTCCACATAATAAATAATATTTTTTTAAAACGTATTCATTCAGAATCACCACAAAATCACAACATATAGATTGATTATCTAGCTAACAAAACACACAAACTGAATCAAGCGAAGTTTTAAAATGCTGCTACACAAAGCAAAAAATGATGAGAGGAATGCACATTGTCTTCTCTGTTATCACCATGCCAGCTAGCATGCTGGCCCAAACGGCCTCGGCATCTTGCCCTTTGAGGTCAAGGTAGGCTATTTTTAGGAATCAGCCTGCTAAACTGTCTCAGATTTAGTGCATTCTTTATTGTGTGACTCATATACTATCAAATAAACTACAGCAAAAGTTGTATTATGCCAAAAAACCTGTGACCTTGTGATGACCTTGATCTTCAGTGACCTTGAATGACCTTGCCCTTCATGTGACCTCTCATGCATGTCTGATCAAATAACCCCACGTTGCTGCATACTAGGGGTTAAAAGCCATTCCACTGTACAATGACCTATTTTTTTTACCTGTTTTTGTAAGACCTAAAATGACCTTGACCTTCAAGATCAACACAAAAAAGAACAAACATGAAAGATCAGCCTATCATCTCTAAATACAACAAGTTTGGACTTTATATCTCTCATAGTTTAGGGTCAATGTCACTTCAAAATACCTATACTAACTCTTAGCATCCTATAACGCGCATGCCAAAATATCCTGATGTGCTCCAAACCGCCATGAAATACAACCTTGATCTTCTTTCTAACTTTAAACTTTCAGTACACAACAACCGGCTGTCTTTGTCAATGTTTGCTGATAGGCACGATCTTCAGCCAATCATTTTTAAAAATGTCTTTTCCATCAATTTTTTTAAATAATTTTTTTCGCACGTTTTGCTATTGTAATGGCGGACTGACAGTGATAGTGATGATAAACAAAATACTGAGATAGCAAGCTCAGGACTTAGATGTTTATAAACAGAGTGATACTTAGGTGTTTATTTCTCTGTGTGTGGTGTGTATACTAGCGATCAGAGTGACTTTGATAGTGAAATATCAATCCATTTTTCGACTGTGATGGTAGATTTTGACGCTGGGCGTACTGACTATTTGGGACTCAAATAATGAAGATTTCGCTAGTTTTATAGGTCTTACAAAGCCCCCAGACCGAGATGTAAAATCTGTGGAATATTTTCTGCAACTTTCATCAAACAAACTATTAGAAAAATCAGTCGTGAAGCAATGAGGTAGGCAGTAGTAAATGGTGACAGGTGTTGTGATTTTTTACCTGTGGATTATTGAGTGTATGCATTGATTGGATCCAATGAAATAAGTGTTGTGAATGCTTATTGAACTAGTCTTGCCTTGTATTATTTTTTTCAGAACATTACCATCATCATAATCACTGTATTTCTGACTTTATTAACAATATTACTAATTTACCTGTGATTATTGATTAAAAATCAATATTGACAGGCACACAATATGCAGAAACTTAATAATATGTGTTGCAGCATGAGAAAACCAGGCTAAAGTGTCAAAATATGAAAAATTACTTATTTATTTATTAACAAAGTACTAAAAATAATCTTCAAAATGCAAAAAAACAAATTGTTTTATCTTTATTGGTTGATGTTTTATGATTTTTTTTAATATTTTATTTTCTCGGGGGCTAATTTCCAGAAATTGCCTTCAAAGTTTTAAATTGTAAAATGATCATTACTTCACAACCAGAATTTTCCCATGCATGTATTTGGTATCAAAACAATCAGGAAGATGGCAGCAATATGGCAGTGAGTTAAGATAAGATGAGAAAATTCACATTATACACCATCCACACAATACTGAACATAAACAAATTAAAACAGTACGCACAATTTTATTCTGTACCCATCCATAATGCATAGTGTTTTTAAACATATTAGAAATAAAACAAGTGTTTAGCAAGTCTATAATAACTCAAACACATAATAATATATCAAGAACATGGCCTGAATCAATCATTTTTCTAAAATAAACCCTATCATAATGCCCCCCCCCCCCCCCCCCCTCCCCCTCCTAAATCCCTCGTCCGTCAAGTAATCTTTTGTTTAATTGCAAGCAGCTATATCAGCTCAGTTCAAATAGTCAAACAAAGATTACAAACCTAAAACAAAAGTTTCATTAGGTAGTTTTCAGTCCTAATAATCAAGCTTTAATAATTCCCCGATTCTCCACTCCCTTCCGCACGTCGAATAAATCTGTCGCGTCTCAGGTGTAAATCAAAATAACATGTAATTTTGCTCTATAAAGTTTAAATAAACACAAATATCAAAGCAAATACTGATTACTAGTAATTTGGTAAATAGTCCTCATGTTCATTTCCTACAACAGACAAACCAACAATAATAAATACTGAGAACATAGTCAACTTGTCATGCTAGTAATATTGAATGCAGGCCAGACTACTTACCTTTTCAACCCTCCCCACCCCACCCCCACCCAACAAAATATACTACTGAAATATTTTCCACACTCCTACTGTAATTCTTTCACTGATATCGCCTTTTCAACCTTTACCTAAATCTATGCAAGTAGAATGACGGATTATTAAAGACACGCCTATAGCGAAGAGGCCTACGAAACATGAATCATTGAATGAAAACAAACGGTATCGTTTAATAACGGGATCAAGCTTCTGCTCGTCAGAATCATAATCCTCATCACAGTTCCCACCGGCACCATCATAAAAATAGTCCGAAAACAGGTCTTGGAGCTCTTCAGAAGCAAAACCGGGTCGATTCAAGGCCCTAGCTACTCTAGCAGACGACACATCTACTGACGCTGGAGACGAAGCCATCACTTCCGGTTTCCAAAAAGAATCGGTCACTTACTTTGACAAATTGTTTCTAACAAATGCAACATAAATATTGCAAGAAAACACTTGAAATAGATGTAAGATGAGTTTATCTACATTAAAAAAAATTCACTTTGAACTAAAAATCGTCGAAAATCTATAGGAAACACTTCCGTTTTTCACGACCCGGCAAGAGACGCATTCGAACACAACTTGTGTCACAAGCAAGCTTCAGAACAAGGAATTTCATGAAAAATTCATAGGCCACAAACTTTTATGTACCAAAAAGTAGTACCAATAGGGACTTTTCACTCCCCAGACGTTATATATCAATCCACATTGGGGATTTCCCTTCATAGTCGGACAAGAAAAGTTGGGGTATCGGAGGTCAATTAGTGCCATTGTTTTAGCAAGGTGTGATCAACACCCTTATCAAAATCAACAAAATAAACAATGTTTTAGTAATTTTTGAACAAAATCCATTTGGGATATTAAAGAAAAGTCTTAAATAAAGACAAAGAGGCAACAATCTTAAAATTGATGGGGTAGCCTATTTTTAGTGTTCTACGGCTGTAGCAGCGAATCAATCCTGGCGTCTTTAGCCGGGTTTTGTCATGCGGCGACACATATATTCACTGCATAGTACATTCAACAAACAAAACTTCCCCAAACGTTCAAGCTGATCAATGCAAAAACAATATAGATTTTATTATTTTCAGACAGCAACCTATTTTTTGGCACTTTGCTCAAATTCTTTACAGGACTGAGGTCTTTAAGTAGCAAGAGCACTTCAGGATGCTAAAAGCTAACTGACTTTGGACAGCTCCAGTAACCTTGAACCTGGAGTGAAGTTGACACAAATTTTGTAGTATGCGTGTCTCATTGATATATATCATGCATTAATTAATCACAAGCCTCAATATTAATAACCTAGAAAAAAAAATTGAAATTTTGTGAAAAATTGTCATTTTTTAGCTAACATTTGTTGACCCCTGTGACCTTGAAGTGAAGTCATTAATTCACTAATCAATTATCAGGTCTCATGTTCATACACTATCTTACCAAGTTTGGTTGTGATAGTTAACCTTTAGAACCCGAAAGACCGATATATCGGTCTAGCCCTTAAACAGCTGTGCCCTGATAGACCGATAAACCGGTCTCGTAACCTTACCTTAGTCTTGCGGTCCGTACAAAGCTTACTGTTCTTTCTAGTACTTGCTGTTTGGAATAGGGTTATTGGGAATAAGGTAAAGCAAAATGTCTGCGCTCTAGTGCGAGCACAGTGCGTGTTTTAGTGACGTTTTTTTCTCAATTTTGCGTCATGAAACGAAGCTCGAAGGTCTACAAATCAAGGAAGCATCGCTAAGCGACTGTACACAACTCAGGAAGTAATCGATCAATTGTGGGATGATAATGAAGATGAAGAGATGACATTTGAAGTACTTTGGGTTGTCTAACACTTTGGTTGATGGTTGGTTTGTTTTGGTTGTTTTACTAAAAGCATGCTAAAAATGCCAATTTTCTCCAGGGAGCCCGGGGAATGGGCTCAGAATTGGTGGGGCATCCAGGGTTCAAAGGGTTAAAATAGATCGTGAGATATTAATCCACTTGCAAGTTTTGCACAGACAGGACAAACAGATGGACATTTTTTTCAAAATGTCATTTTTGGACAATGTAGGACTCATCTTGCACAGTTTGCAAAAATTTTGAAATTTTTTGTTTGGTGGGAGGCAGGGAGGAGGATGGGGAGGGGAGCGAATACATATACTTACAAAAAAACAAAAATAACATAGATAGTACATTATGCAAAAGATGGGGGAGGGGGTGTACTAAATTTCCTCCCTTTAATACCATCGTTTCCCTTGAAATAATTTCGAGAGAAATTTTGACCACAGGCGAATATATATAGTATTTTTTTGAAAATGCTTACACAACATACAGCAAGAAATTCAACAACACTATGAAAATTACCAATCTATGTGATTTTTTTTTTTTAAAGATTATTTTTTATTTTCAAAACCTAATTTTCTAATCTCCCTTCTCTAGAATCAAGGGAGACAATTTAAAGCCTGATCTTACATATTGTACACTAATTTGTAACGTTGTATCAGGACAGTATACCTGAAAATACATCATTTAACATACATGAATAATTAAATTAATTATTTAATTAATCGAGGGTTAATTAGAGGAATAGTTAAATAAAAAATAATTTTAAAAATCACCTGTTTTGCTGCCACTGGTTCTTGCTTAACGGGTGTTTTAAGGAGAGCAGGGTCGAGGGCCAGGATGCTGGCGTAATCATCGTGCAGCTCTTTTTCTGCATCTTCCAAATAGCAGAGCAGACAGCGCAGCAACTCTTGAGCATCATGCTGCATGTTTCCTTCAAACATGGGGTTGAACTCCCTGCAGTTACAAAATGGATGGGTCATTTACATTTTTAACAAAATAAAAACACATAAAAAAAACAAACAAAAAAACAGCCTAGTCACATTAAAAATAATAATAATAATAATAATAATAATAATAATAATAATAATAATAATAATAATAATAATAATAATAATAATAATAAAACTAGTGAACAGTACTTCTACTTAGTCTAAAAAGAAATGTTTTTTCACATAAAGTGTGAAAGGGGAACAACTTGTTTTTACAAGTCACCCGATAGATCCCAAGTTTTAATAAGGTTTATGGTAGAGTAGCTAGTGTAAAGTTCTTCTGCTAGAGCACACCAGCATTTACCACAAATAACTTTCACAGTGCCCCTCTCTTACTACTGTGCCTTCTTTTTTCAGCTGAAAACAAAAGAAAAAGAAAATTAGTATGCCTGAAAAAAGAACATTCCAGTACACCTGCCTGGTAGCAATTTTCTGTTAAAACTCCAGTGATATCTACCTAAGTGTAAACTTTGATTATCTCTTGAATTTATGGTAATGCAATCCTTGCTTTCTCATTCAAAAGTAAATTTCTTTTCAATTCTGCCGCGCGCTAAAGTGTCCTGGGTACCTTATAACATCAAGGACTTTGTCAGGCTTGACAGCCATACTGGTGACATCAGCACTGGCGATCTGACTGAAGCGTTCTTCTCGTTTCTCCATGCGTTTGTACATCTGCACACAGATAATAATAATAATAATAATAATAATAATAATAATAATAATAATAATAATAATAATAATAATACAAGAATTTTTAACAAGCATGCATCTCACAAGAAATGATTTTGACCAGTGATTTGAGGAGCGGATTTAAGAGAATAATCAAGAGGTGTGCATAGATTTCACAACATAACTAGGATGCTGCAAGCACTCACCTCATCATCAAATACAAGTAAAAATGTGTCCTCACAAACTAAGACTTGCAGTTTAATGGTCAAAAATGATAGACATTCTTTTCTCACTGTTACCACAGCTGACAATACCTTTGCCACAGTGTGCTGAATTATGCGCTGTCCCTCAGTGTGTGCAAATTTCAGTTTCATTTTGGTTGCAAGGCTTGTGAATATTCTGCCAGACTACTGGTTTTGGGCTGGGTCTAGTCATGCGGGTTAGTTACAAATTCTGGCTTTCATCACCCTTGAACGTTGGCGGGCATCCAAAAATGTAACTTCCAACTGTAACATTGAACTAGCAGAAACTGTTTTCCAGAAACTATTTTCCAAAAATAAATAAGTATAGTTTTATTTAATTTAACAGGGTTTTTTGGGAGATCCCCCTGTACATAAGATATGCTACATTTACTGGTCCTGCATAAGCTGGTTCAAACAATTCCAAGAGCGGAAATGCAAAGACGATGATGCTAAAACATCGCAAACAAGACCAAAAAATTGTTTTTTTGCAGAAGGTTCGCAAACCTTGAATAAATTTTTCACCAAGTCCCACGCCATGGAAGGTTCAGTATTCACCTGAAACAAAATTAAAGTTTATTTTATCATTAATTAATTAGTTTCATAATGAAAACGACCATTATTTATTGCTTTGTCTTAACCTGTTCATTGCCTAAAAGACATCTGTAAAAATACTGCACTCTTTCTCTTAAGACACATCAAACATAATGGTGCATATTTCAAATCACTGGCATGCTATATGACAATCAAAAGATCCCTCTATAGTATATGGCAAAAAGGCATAAGATTATATCATTGTTCTTGTACAGCACTTTTCCAGCTAAAGAGCAGCTCAAGGCACTGAATGATACTGGATCTAACTCAAGCCACATGATGCGGCCACAAGATGTTTGTACCACCTTGACATTGATAAATAAAAATAAACGGAAAAAAGAACACCAACTTCTTCCGATTCTTTGACCACATTGTTGGCTTTGACTTTTTCCAAGTACGTGATGTGGCGATACAACTGCTCCAGGCCCTCCAGAAAACAGGGTGTGTACCTCAACACCTCCAGCACACTGTTAAGAAAACAGGTGTTGCCTAAAGGAGAACAAAAAGACATTTATTTTTTTAAAACTAGAAGGGCAATGACCATATGGCTCCCATGCTCCTAATGGAACTTCCAATATTTAACATGACAATGAACGGGCAGGAAAAACAAAATAAAATGGTGGCATTAAAAGGCAGAGTAATATCAACTTTGATCTTTTTATGCTTTTGACTTTGAGATGACATTGACCTCCGGCTCCAAATACACTCATGTGCTATGAAATAAAATACAGCAAAAGTTGTCTTATGCCCAAAAAAATCACGGTGACTTTGGGATGACCTTGACCTTCACAAGACATTGACCCTCACGTGATCTCCCATGCATGTCTGATCAAATAATTATTATTGCATACTATGGGTTAAATAAACAGCCATTCCACTGTACGATGACCTATTTTTTAAATGTTTTTGCCAGGCCTTAAATGACCTTGACTTTCAAGATCAACGCAAAAACAAAAAATATATGAAAGATCTATTTGTCATCTCTAAAAACAACAAGTTTGGACTTTATATCTCTAATAGTTTAAGGTCAAGGTCACTTCAAAGTACCTATACAAATCAACTTTGGACAGCTCCAGTGACCTTGACCTTGGAGTGATGTTGACCAAATCTGCATAGTTGTTTGTCTCACTGATATTATCATGCATCAAAGAATCATAAGTTCAATATTCCTATCCTATCCTATCCTGGAACTCGAAAGTCGTTGGAGCACCACAGATATCTTTATTTGTACTCAGCAACCCTCATGGCTTCACTCAGTGTCAAGCAAGTCCATTCTTGAATGTTGTCTTCCCACCACTTTTTCGGTCTCCCTCTTCATCTGCCTCCCTGCAACGTCCTTTGCAGTATGGTCTTTGCAAGGCCTGACGCTCTGGTGACGTGGCCATACCATCGCAGTTTGTGTTTCTTCACCACTGTAGGCATATCATCGTGTTGTCCAATGGCTTGTGTGATGGACTGTCAGACTTCATCTTTGGTGATGTGCTGGGTCTAAAAAAAACTCAGAAGTCTTCTGTAGCACCTTTATCTCCATGCTTTATATTCTTCGTTGTAGGTCTGCTGTGAAAATCCATGCTAAAGTCTATACCTCGCACAGAGCCAATTCTTCTGTTTTACATCGAACTACACTGCTACACGTGTGTTTGTGTGTACTAATAGCCATGGACTGAGCGACCTTTGACCTTGACCTCAACTTCTGCATACTGTTTTTGCGGTGGCTCAAGGGTGTGGTTTTGTCTGTCGTGCTTGCGTGCGAAATGTGTGGTGTGTGTGTGTGTACATGTGTGTGTGCGCGAAAGCCTTTTGGTTTTGGCCTATTATAGATGTGCGTTTTAGGGAAAAGCTCGTTTAATTTCTTAAACGGTGTATAGTAACATAGTCACTTGAACTGTATATTTCTGTAGCCCACTGCCTGTCTTCTCATGCTACACACGTGTGTGTGTGTGTTTCTGCTTGTGTGTGTGTGTGCTTGCATGTTATCTCGATTCTGAGACATATGCCTTGTGTTTTATCTTGGCAATAAAATTATTTATATTTATTATAGTGGCTGCATGGATGCAAAGAGGAGGACAGAGACAGACTGAGACGGGTGGTCAGGCAGGCGGAGAGGGTGGTGGGGTCGCAACTGCCCAGTATCGAGGAGCTGGAGTGCAGCTGCACTGTTAGAAAGGCTCGCAAGATAGCGGAAGACGAGCTGCACCCACTGCATGGCGAGTTCCAGATGCTCCCCTCTGGCCGCAGGTACAGGGTTGCCAAGTGCAGGACCAACCGTTTCCAGCAGATGTTTGTCCCCTCTGCAATCACGCTACTCCACGAGCAGTTAAAATAAATCTCCATAGCATTTGGGCAGGGTATAGGGGGTGGGGGTGGGTGGGAGTGGGGTAAGACAAACTGTAACTTGTCTGAATAAGAGCTACCTTCATCAGTCTCTTTCTATTTACTGTATGCCGTATGAATGTGTGCGAAAATTATCGATTGTGTGCGAATAATGTATACTCACTAGTCATGTAACGTATTATTGGTGATGATATCAATTGCGCATTAGGCCTATGTATTTACTAGTCATATTGTGTACTAGTCATGATAATTTAAATGGAATCTTTGTCCATCAAGTGCTGTATGAATGTGTGCGAAAATGTATTGATTGTTTGTGCATGATGTATACATTGACTATTAATGTAATGTGAACTGTGAGGCGTTGTATGTTGGTTTAATCAATTGACGTATAGACTGAGATGTGGGTGCTTGACGCGATTAGGTGACATGATATATATTGACAGTGTTTGCGGTTCTATTTTGTGATCTGATTGCCTGATGTGTGATGTCTGATTGTTTACTTTCGATAGCCTATTTTGCGTAAATGTGAGAAAGCGATGTGTCTGCTTGCACTGTGCTGTAATGTATTGTATTGCGTATGAACTTATAACCTATATTCTGATGTATTCCCATATGCGCAAAACAAATTCTTCACATGAAGTCAATAAATCTTGAATCTTGAATCTTATTTGACTTTGACTTTGTATAGGAAGACGGAGATGACAAGGGAGGGCTGCAGCCCCACCTTGGAGTGTAGACTGATGGTCCTGTCTTTCCAAATAGGCGTCAACCTTGTTACAGCAGCAGTTGTTTGTGAAATCCTGGAAAGGGCTTCCTGTTGGGACCCATTGTCTGATACAATGGCTCCTAAATATTTGAAGCCATGCACCATGCTGAGGGATTAGCCTTGGATTTGATGTCTGTGTTGATGCCATTGGTGTTGTTGGTCATCATTTTGGTCTTCTCTGCACTTATTTCCATTCCAAAAGCTCTGGAGGTGGTGGTAAGCCTCTGTACCAGCTGTTCAAGTTCTTGTTCCTCTCCAGCCAGTCCATTAATGTCATCCATAAAACGGAGGTTGGAGATTGCTCTACCCCCAATGCTGACCGTGCCTTCATGATCTGCAAGGGCATCTGAGATGATGCGCTCCAAGAAGATGTTGAAGGGTGTTGGAGAGAGTAGGCATCCTTAACACACCCCGATTGTTGTTCTGAATCAGTTCCCGATGGCGCTGTTGTAAAGGACTGCACTGGTAGCCTTGTCATACAGGCTTTTGATGACTTCAAGAATGTTAGGGCTGATGTTTTACACTTTCATGGTTGCCCACAGAGCTGCATGCCAGACTTGGTCAAATGGTTTCTTGAAGTCTACAAGCACATGATATAGATGTTGTTGGTGCTGTAGGTATTTCTCGCAGATTTCTGAGGTTGAAAATCTGCTCAGTGATACTTCGCCCTGCCCTGAATCCTTCTTGTTCTTCAGCTATGGTTTGTTCAGCCTAGGGTTTCAACCTGTTGAGTATTATTATCAGGAGAACTTTGCTGGGATGTCTGATGAGGCTGATCGTACAGTAGTTTTCACACTCCTGAAGGTTACAATTTTTGGGAAGAGTGATGACAAGCGACTGGGTCCATGGTGTAGGCCACTCCCTACTCTGCCAGATCTTGTTATAGATAATGTTGAGGGTGTCAATCATCGCTCCTACTGCTTGAAGCAATTCTGCGTGTATGTTGTCCACTCCCGATGACTTCCCCTTCTTCAGCGATTGGGTGAAGAGGGTGGATGGGCATGATTGTGGTAGTTCTGGCAAGTTATTTTTAGCTCCAGCTGAGCAGACCTGGGAAGAAATACAGTGACATGCCTGCAAAGCTGATTTATGAGCAAAACATCGACACAGACTCTTATGATACATAAAAGGGATGCAACACCACATACCCATATTTTAAAAAAAATACAACAAAGAAGATGCAGTTTTGCCCTCTCCCCACCTCCCCTTCCTGTCTATCTCATTTGAACTCAAATATATAAGGAAATATAAAATATTCAAAAGTACAAATTTGGTTTTATTCTATCTCCAAACAGCATATTACTTTTACTAGTTTTGGAAAATTAAAATACCTTTTAGAAATGACAATGTATAAGTTTCACCCAGTTATTTTTTACACAGTTCACACTAGAATTTTTTTCTAAATTTTTACACTAATAATATTAACAATATTAGCAACATGTTATTGTTGTGAATGTTAAAGTTGGAATGTTAATAATGTGGCTTTTTTTTTTAACAACCGCATTATGATTGTTATGCTTATGTTTTTGTATCCTCCACACCCCAAAAGGGGAGAGTAATGGGATTAAATCTTGAATCTTGAGATTGTGATGGGATGTGGACGTGGGCCACATTGCCAGGTATGGCCAGAAACAGTCTGCGGGCCAGTCAAAATCCCGTCATGGGCCGGATCCGGCCTGCGGGCCGTATGTTGCCCGTCCCTGCTCTAGAGGAAACTGACAGAGCTGAATAGGCAGTGACAGTGTTTGTTCAGTGGCAGGCAGTTGGGAGCGCTGTTAGAAGATTGTCTTTGAGAATGCCTTGTGAGTTCGTGTGATGTGACATCCATCACTTGTGCTAGAAATCAGTTGGACTAGAAGTACTGCAAGGATTGGTAGTGTGTAGTACCTTAGTACTGTGTCAATCTCCAGCAAGTAGTACCTTAGTACTGTGTCAATCTCCAGCACCGTGGCGGGGCAACTCGGCAGTGATTCCTGCACTCCATAAGCTGTATTGGGCTTATCTTATCATATTCTTCTTCACTCTACCTAATTCACCTCTCTGCTCTTCATTGTAACGTGGTTTCTACATGATCGCCTGTCTTCGTCCTAGTCTTCGTCTACACTCTTTCTTCGTGACGACTAACCTGCATGGGTCTCTTCTTCTGACCACATGCGACACCGGATGTGGGAAGTTCCGGGCAAGTGGTCTACCTTACTACGTGGAAGCGGAACGAACTTCATCTCCCACACCAGGTTCTATCGTTCCCATCAACTATCTAATCCCTTTCCTTCTCTCTCCTCCTTGTGACTTTGACTTTCTCTATTCTCAAGTTGATGTTATTGTGGTTCTTTGTTTTCATTCTATCAATTTTATTGAGTTTAGCGTGTGCCAGTGAATGTTAGTTGGTTTAGTTGTATAAATAAAGTATGATTGGAATTGTGATCATAAATCTTTGTCATTTGTTGCATGTAGTATGTATTTGTACGTCCTTTCTTTTCTCATATCAGCAACTGAAGGACGTCTGGCCGATCAGGAGTGCTTGTGCGAGTGTTTGGTTATATGTGAGTGACTGCGCGTATACTTGTGTCTGATCGGTTCACAACATATAGTATATGTAGGCAGCCTCTCTCACCCAAATTTTCTAACGATGCAACGGGAGGAACACCTGGGCCGTCACAAGGGAGGTCACTCTCAGTAAGATCCAACACAGGGGGAGAGCAGTCTGTGACTTCTTGCTGAGACCTGCACAGAGATGAACACGATGAATGTTCTGCACCTTATGAAAAAACTAATCCACTAAATAATTAATCAATTTAAAAAATAATTTATTAAAAAAACACACTCAAAAACACTGCCTTAATGATACAAAAAAAAAATCATCATATTCTAGTCTACACACTAGTGGTTACATAGATCGCACTAGATCTATGCTTTATTTGTTTGTTATGTCTCTGGTGCATGCCTGCCGCTGATCTAAAGCATTCTTTGTGTCATGTATACTAATAACTGTATGTTCTTGCATGGTTCCGTTCATACCTTTCTAAACGAACTCAGTCTGTCCTTGTTAACAATACTCAGTCTATTCCTTCTCCTTTGAAGTATGGTGTGCCACAGGGTTCCGTGCTTGGGCCTGTACTTTTCACTATGTACACCCAACCGTTAAGCTCTATCATCAAGACTTTTGACCACCTTTACCACTTCTTTGCCGATGACACTCAACTACAAAACTCTGCTATTCCGGCCGATATCCCGGAACTTGCTTCCGACCTGTCGCGTTGCATTAACTCGGTTGCTGACTGGATGAGCACAAACAAACTGCAGATGAATAATGATAAAACCGAGGTGATCGCCATTGGCACAAGTAGTAAACTTCAGCAGCTATCAACACACTCCCTAAGCTTGATGAACAACAATATAGAATTTTCGAAATCAGTTCGAAATCTTGGCGTTCATATTGATGAATGTCTTTCCTTGGACACTCACATCAACAACATGTGCAAAACCTTGAAATTCCACCTTCGTAGAATTGGCAAAAATCAGACAATATCTTTCAATGGAATCATCAAACAAACTTGCTGTGGCCTTCATTCTCTCTCGTCTTGACTTCTGCAATTCCCTCTTAGCTGATCTTCCTGAAAACAAGCTCCTCAGACTTCAACGCATCCAAAACAACGCTGCCCGTCTTGTCCTTCGTCAGTCTCGACGTTCCAGTGCCTCTTCTGCCCTGACAACTTTACACTGGCTCCCTGTTAAAGCTCAAATTGATTACAAGATTGCCTCTCTCTGCTATCAGTGCCTCCACTCTGAAACATTCCCTTCCTATCTCTCCGAACTCCTCAGCCCCTATAGGCCAACACGCACTCTCCGATCACAAGATGCATCCCTCCTTACAGTTCCTAGATACTCCCTTAATAGTTTTGGTAAAAGGTCCTTTTCCCGGTATGCCCCAGCTCTATGGAACTCCCTGCCGTCCGACCTTCGTCTTGCCCAGTCCCATTCATCGTTCAAGAAATCACTGAAGACACACCTGTTTTTAAAACATCTGTGAATAAATGTGTATGCATGAGTTTTGGAGTGAGGCGAGGGAGGAGGGGGATGAGGGGAGAGGGAGAGAGAAAGTGAGAGAGAGAGAGAGAGAGAGAGAGAGAATTTCAACAATTTTTCTGCATGGGTCGTTCTGTCGGTCGAGGTATAGGCTATGAAAATTATTTTCTTACGCTGGAGTCTTTCATTTTAAATTTTGGCCATTTTCATTATTTTAATTTTTGTTTTTAAATGTAATACGTAATATTTTATAAGACGGTTAAATCCGTAATTTCATTCTTTGTGTGTGTATGTGTGTGTGTTTGTGCAATGCAATGTTATGTGCAATACGTTTTAGTACGATGTCATTTTGTTTTATCACATACTTTTTAATATACTGTGTATGGTTTGGTTTTGTGATTCGCATGTATTTGTAACCACTGTACCCTTTTTGCCCTAACTTTTTAAAAATTGCTGTCCTGTGTTTTACCTTAGTGTTAAAGTTTAAATCTTGTACATGTACATCTTTATTTTAGTATATATATTTTACCCTTCGTTTAAACTTGATATTTTAAGATTATAATGTTAACCTGCGAGTGTGAGAGTGTGTGCATGCGTGTGAGCGCTTTGAGCAGACAGTTGTTTGGAATCGAGCTTTATAAAATAAATTATTATTATTATTATTATTATTATTATTATGTCACTTGGCGAATAAATCTTGAATTGAATTGAATCATCATCATCATCATCATCATCATCATCATCATCATCATCATCATCGTCATCATCATCGTCAATGTCATCATCGTCAATGTCATCATCAACAATATCATCATCATCATCGTCAACATCATCTCCATAAAACAAGAATAATAAAGATAGCCTGTAAATGTTGAACCACTCACCCATCTGTATCTTCAGGTCCATGAGCATGCACAACAGCACTCTGGCTTTCTGATTCCAATGTAGGTGGCTGGCTGTCATCAGGTGGAGGAGGGTCTGTGCCCAACTTTCTGGCAGTTGACTTCAGTGACAGTCTGGACCGCTTCCTTGGTGGATTATTCTCATCTGCCACCACCATGATGGCTGATGGATGTTAGATTCCTGCAAACATTGAAGTTTGAACAGAGTTTAAATGGTTTTGTTGGATTACTACAAAATAATCATTCAGAAACAGTATTCATAAATGAATAACTTTATTACAACTAAATTATTATTCACAGGTCATTGCTCAATGATGAACAGTCCCGTCAGCATTCGATCTCTCCTCTCAATCCCCCCCTCCCCCTCTTAATCCCTTTTCCCAATAACCAAACCCTCCTTGTTAATTAATCAAAATTCGTCTACACAGCCAAAGCCCTCATTAATTCATCAAAATTTGCCTACACAGTCAAACAGGGATGGATTTAACCCGAAATTACCAGTATTTTACCGGTTTGAGAATAAAAATACCGGTTGAAAAATCAGGATCCGGTAGAGCCTACCGGTTTTTATTTTGTTTGATTGGTTTCAAAAATAAAGGAAAAGAGAAAAAAAAAAACAAGACAAATTAAGAGAGAAGTCGAAGTCGAAACCTTTAATAGAATAATAGCATTAGGTCCTATGGACCTGTCTTACAGCTAGTCCTTAATAAAAGTGTAAAAGAAACAAAAATAAAAATAAAAATTCAGAACAAACCAAATAATTAACATAAAATTGATTGCAAACTAACACAAACCTTAACAATGGTAAGAATTAAAAAAAATTACTAAGAAAATTAATGTACAGAAATACACATACTCCCTCCCCCACCTCCCTCCAATACCCCTTTCCTACTCCCACTCTCCCCACCCCCTCCACCACAACCACACACATACACAAGCTATTTCACACATGAACAAATTAAACTGTCGCAAGATAGGAAAGAACAAAATGTATACAATCATCAAAAATATTAGGAGCAAGGGAAAATAGAAATTTGTGGAGTCTAATTTTAAACAATGATAATGATTTACTTTCCTTGATCTCTTGTGGGAGAGAATTCCACATACTTGGACCAGAACATGACAGAGATGTTTTAAATATGTCTAAGCGTGGCTGTGGCAAGGTTAAATTATATCTGAAAATTGAATAACGAGATGAAGGTTTGCTAAAAAGTACTTTTAAATTATCAGGAGCTCTATTGTTTAGTATTTTGTACATTAAAACGGCTTTATTGTAATTAAGGTGTTTGTTAAGGGGAAGCATACCAGCTAGTTTTAATTTTGAATCAGTTTTGATGAAGTGTTGGAGATAAGTAATTTTGCAGCTCTGCGGTGAATAGAATTAATTTTTTTAAACGAGTCATCACTGCAGCCGTCCCATATTGTTGATGCATAATCAATGTGAGGTTTGATAAAAGCATTATAAAAAAGCTTTTTAGCATCTGCAGTTATGATAGATTGAAGAGAGAGAGAGAGAGAGAGAGAGAGAGAGAGAGAGAGAGAGAGAGAGAGAGAGAGAGAGAGACAGAGAGAGAGAGAGAGAGAGACAGAGAGAGAGACAGAGCCAGCCAGCCAGCCAGCCACGCTGATTATGTGTTTAGGGAGTGTAGACGAGAGGCCTGCGAATGTGTTCAGTAGCCTTGCCATATTCTTTGAGGTAATTAATACAGAATGATATAACATTGGCGGTGCAAGGCTATCATGAATACGGATAAATTAATCTCGCACACTTTTTGATTTTTTTTCTTCCCTCGTGCTCGTGACGTCAGTATGTATTGCGAGAGTGGCAGATAGGCTAGTAATAATGAAGAAGCAAAAATCTCTTTTTTCACTTTTATTTTTGGCAAACATCGTTTCAGTTATAGTTAGTAGGCTTTATGGTGAGCAATAAATTAATCACTGCATTCGTCAGCAGATTTTCGGTGGCAAAAATAGTGATGCATTATTAAGCTTTGCTATGGGTCATACCTGTTTCCGTGACTGGCCTACCGGTTTGCGTTCGAGTGGGTTTGTTTACTGTGACGTCGTACCGGTTTTGCAAATCCCTAGGACGATACCTGTCAAAGTATACGTGTCAATACATAAAGTTTTTCTATTTCAGTATTTAATCAACCTTACCTCTCACAAAATAAATAAAAATACAAAAAAAAATGTATCCCTTAACACATACAAAGTCTCCTCATTATCCTATTAAGCGTATTCAAATGTCAGCAGTCTTCTACAAGAACCTTTTCGTACTCATTCCCGTTTAAGAGAGGGAGAGAGAAGAATATGGCAGTTAGATGGGCAAGAGGTTTGGACAAGGGAGGAGGGAGAAAAAATTCAGCTCAGATGATAAGAACATTGAGGACCCAGTCAGGCTGGGAAGAGCAAATCACAAATGCAGGGACCAGACCCAGACTGCTGGGAATCAAGGTCAGCTCCTACGAGCATAGTTATTTAGTTAGTTAGTTAATCATTGATAAAAGGGTCCAGCGGACTGCAAAGCGCCGAATCAGGACCACAAAATCAAGACCACAACTTCGCTGAAAGAGGACTCACCCCTGATCCACATAAAAAGATCTGCAGAAACAACCCTAGTGGTAACACTGAGGGCACTCCACCAGCCGGTCACTTTATAAAAAAAAATCCCACGCAGGGGAAGCTGAGGTTATACTCTAATTTCTCGAACCCCTGTTTACAAAAACAAAATAGAAATAGAATACAAACATCATTACAAAATATCAGCAAAACACATACATATAAAATGCATACATAGCCAAACAATAACATCATAGGAAGCCCCAGTGACCACCTGGCAGAAAGCGTCCAATATTCCCAAGCTGATCCAACAGACCTCACACACAAATGAGAAGTTTTGTCCCGGAAGAGCTTTAAAGAAAAAAGGTAGGTGGCTGGTCTAGCGAAGAAGAAGATAGTATAGTAGATTGATAAAACAGAGTAGGAATGAGAAAGAACAAAGGAGAAAGACAGCGACAGTGGAAATTTAAAGCACTAAATTTCCAGAAAGTGGGGATACTATTTATACTGAAACCCCCGGCACCCCCGCGGAGGTCTTACGCTCATAAGATGGACATTTTGAAGAATGCTGGTAAAACTTAATAAAGGAATCCAAGTACAGAAAAATAAAGTGTACATAAACTCGGACTAAACCCCAACAAAAAGGATTACTAAGGAACTGCACAAAGAATTGAAGAGAAGAACAGACAATGGAGAAAGAGACATCGGCATCAAGGGAAGGAAAATTGTCAGCGTCAAATGTTCCACCCGACCTTGCCAGGCGGACAAGCATGACGATTGACAAGCCCATAAACACACCGACTTTATACATATTTTTAGCCCTGGATCTCAAAACACTCCATTTTTCTCTTCTGGGTGTGGGGAACCTTCCTTGCCCTGCCCTATCAATGTAAGAAAAGAAGCCCAAACCTTTATAAACTAATGGGGAATTTAATCCAAGCATTGTAGCCATAACAGAATTTTAAGCAAAGAACCAGAAGGATTTTAATAATGTGGAATATATATGATCCCCGGGTTTGATTTTTTGGTAAATAATAATCCAAAGAGAGCAGTTGCTTTGTTTGTTTGGAGAGCAAGTCAGAGATCAAATCTAGAGTAGGTGCAAGCCCCCTCATTAATGAAGAGGGTGTTACAGTTGTAACAGACAAAGAAAAGGCACCTGGTTTTAAATAAATTCTTCTCTGGTGTTTTTACCAGAGAAAATGTCTGTAATCTGCCATCCCTTGAACCAGCCTCTAAAATACAGATAAATAAAGTAAACTTTACCCTGGAAGCAAAAGAAAAATTTTAAAAACCTCAATCCAGACAAAGCCCAAGGCCTATACACCATTCGTAATAAAGTTATAAAGGAACTGTCAGGGGAACTTTCATTTCCCCTATTTATTTTATTTGAGAACTCTATTATTATTAAAAATGGAACTATACCAACTGAATGGAAGACCACAATAGTCACACCTATTTTAAAAAAAAAAAAAAAAAAGGTACAAGAACAGACCCTGGAAATTACAGACCAGTAAGTTTGACATGTATTATTTGTAAAATTCTAGAATCTTTTGTTAGCCATACTATTGTAGGATATGACTGACAAACAATCTTTATGCACCTTGTCAACATGGATAAATTCTAAAGGATTGGTCACGCATGACCCAGCTTTTAGAAGTTATGGAAGTCTTTACCTCTGAGAGACAGAAACAACAACATAGATGTCTTGTATCTTGATTTTAAAAAGCAACTGACTCCGTATCACATGAGACACTTCTTCTAAGATTACAGTTATATGGAATTGGTGAAGATGAGAAGTGACCTAATTCAGGCTTACAGTTACACAATTTTTAATAACACCAATGACAGTATATACGCAAAGCATGTTTTTTCAAAACCCCGCTAACAAGTGTAACCCAAAACAGTTCCGACAAGATACAAAAACAACACTACCATAACAATATTAGAACATGTGTTTAGTCACAGAGTGACCAATAACTGGAATAAACAAACACCTAACAGTAAACAAGCAACCAATATTAACTCGTTTAATAATCTTATCAATAAACATGAAATTTACAAAGTATAATGTTTGACTTTGATGGTTACAAATAGGCAAATATCTTAGGTGGTTTACAACTTCACCTAAACAAGTACTAAAAACTCATAAAGATGGGGCATATAAAACTGAAAGGAGATCTAAGCAATGATAGCATCGATCCTAATCTGAATCTGAAATTACATAATGTATGTGTTGAGACCATCTCAAGACATGTTTACTTGTCAATATGTTCACTATGATTACAAATACCAGAACGATAATTTACAAATATTGATTGTTGTGTTACTGTAGTGTTAGTGTTTATTTTGCAATTAGATTACACTAAACCTGGGGACACCATTAAGTTCCCTTGACCTAGTTCAAGCAGTCTAAGCTAACATCACAACAATCTCTGTAATATAATCACCAGGAGGTACAAGCATTCCGCCAACTTGTGTCAGAACTAACAAGAGTTATTATGAATCAGAATACTGTCCATACCTATGAATTATTTATTTTCTTATTATGAATCACAGTCTGTTAATTTATTACCATGGCAACAAAATGTGTTGCAGCATAATGTGTAAGAGGTTATTCACTTATAGCATACGTCTCATAAATCAATTATAAATAAAATATATAAAAGGGGGAAAATCTAGGCCCAGCCCAAATAGATTTCGGAAAATCGGTCGTTGTACGGCCCGTAGTGGATTTTGAAACCATGATCCATCCCGCCAGCATGGTATGAGGACAGAAATTACCACCCAGCCAACTTCTCCTGCACTCACCGATCTGTCAAAAAGCTGACCTGATCTGCTCGTCCGTCGTTCCGTGCTACTGTCAAGAAAGCAGACGATGGGTTGAAGCTGTTTACCAGGGAAAATGGAAAATAAAAAATTGCTTGTTTTCGTCGATCTCCAACTTCTTCTCTGCATGTGGATGTTGCGCATGTGCCGGACAACTCTACTTGACCTTCTTTTAGTTTCGTATAAAAATTATTATTTTAGGGTTACTTTCCTGAGGATCTTTATTAGGATCTGGATCTGGATGTTGTGCCAGAAAAATGAACCTCTTCTATAATTCACTCAATTTTTAACGTAAATCATCTAAAGAGGCGCCAAATATAAGGATAGTAATTCAGCTACAAATCAAAACAATCAAAACATAATTTCAATCATGCATAAGTAAGAACCAAGTACTCCTTGGTAAGAACGTAACTTCCCACCCCGAGGTAGCTTGTGTCATCCCATGGACAGACAGCTTGCACCAATGCTCAATAAAGAAGGAAAATTTTGCAGAATATGGAGGTAATGAAAAAACAGCTCATTGCATAAAAATGCATATATTAAAACACATCAATTACGGCTTTAGTGGCTATTTGTGTACATTCTAATAACATATTTGACGAATGCAATTAAGGCAAATATTGGGAAACTTAAATGCACCTTTCCAGTGTCACCAATTGTTGTTGGTGCTGTAGGTATTTTTTCGCAGATTATTCTGAGGTTGAAAATCTGTTCAGTGGTACTTCGCCCTGCCCTGAATGCTGCTTGTTCTTCAGTTATTATTGTTCAGCTTGGGGTTTCAACCTGTTGAGTATTATTTTTAGGAGGACCTTGCTGGAATGGCTGATGAGGCTGATGGTGCGGTAATTTTCACACTCCTGAAGGTTACCTTTTTGGGGAAAAGTGATGACAAGCGACTGGGTCCATGGTGTAGGCCACTCCCCACTCTGCCAGATCTTGTTACAGATAATGGAGAGTGCGTCAATCATCGCTTCTCCTCCTGCTTGAAGCAGTTCCTCGGATATGTTGTCCGCTCCCGCTGACTTCCCCTTCTTCAGCATTTGCACTGCTGCCTCAACTTCTTCTCGGAGAATTGGGAGGATTTCTTCTTCTTCTCTGTTCTCAGGACATGCTTATAGAACTGATGGGTCTCTGTTTGGTGTGTGGTTGTAAAGGTCAGAGCAGTACTCTGTCCATCTGTCCAAGACTTCTTGTTCTTCTGTAAGGCATATGCCAGACTTGCTTTGGATCGTGGAGACATTGGGCTGTTTAACACTAATCAGCCGCTTCACAGTCTGGTAGGCCGTCTTGCTGTTGTTCTTCTTCAGACTGTTCTCTATTTCCTGGCATTGATCTTCTATCCAGTTCTCCTTTGCTGTGCGCATACCTTTTTGGATGTCATTGTTGATTTTTCGGTAGGCATCAGCTCCCTGGGAAGGTGTTCTTTTTCTTTTTCCATCTCTCTTCGTTTATCACACAGGTCCAAAAGTTCAAATGTGATCCACAGCTTCTTCTTTGGCCGGTGCTTTCCAAGGATTTCCGCGGCGGCATCCGTCACAGCTGAGTTGAAGGTGGTGGTCATGGTGTTGACATCTTCACCATCTCCCAAATTGAGCTGTGGTGTAAATTTCCCTCCAATTGTGGCCTGAAATATTTCTGCCACCTCCGGGTCTTGCAGTTTGTCCCGGTCGAACTTCAGTCTAGTGCACTTTGCTGTGTTTACTCTCTTCTAGTGAAGCCGGAAAGACATCATCACGAGATCTTGCATGGTCACTTCCGATGTCTGCTCCTGGAAAAGTGCGTGTCCTGCCAATGTTGATGCTTAATCTGAAGCGTTTCTTGACCATGATGTAGTTGATCTGGATGTGATGCTCCCCGCCGGGATTGTGCCACGTCCATCGTCTGGATTTTTTGTGGAGACCAAGCTTGTTTGCCAGTATCAGATTGTTGTATCTGGTAATCTCCAAGATTATCAGATTCCTGTCATTTGTCTCGTTGTTGCAGTGGGGTCCACGTTTGTCTCCCTAGTGGTGGTGCGCATCTTGGCCAACCTTGCCATTCCAGTCGCCTTGCACTATGACTATGTCCTTCTTTGGCACTTGGTCAAGGACAGCCTGTAGATTTTCATAGAAATCCTCCACTTCGCTGTCGTCATAGTCTGATGTTGGGGCATAGGCCTGGATGATAATGATGTTGAAAAGGGCTGCTCTCAGACGGATGGTACTGAGTCTACTGGAGACTGGGCGGCAACCCATGTTATAAAAACAAAAATACATTAATACAACAGTACAACACGTTGAATAACCTTGACCAAGAGCTGGCTAAATATCCTGATTCTGTTGACATTCAAAATGAAAGAGAAAGGGTAAAACTAGCCATCGAACTTGTAGAGCAAAATAAAGCACGAGCAGCACAGATTAGAGCAAGAGCCAAATGGGTTGAAAGTGGGGAGAAAAACACTAAGTATTTTTTAAATCTGGAAAAATCCAGAGCAAACGGGAAAATTATGGATTGTCTAAAAAATGACCATGATGTAATAGTGACTAGTCAAAAAGATATTATGAAATTGCAACATAACTATTTCGCCAACATGTATAAAAAGAACGTTAACAGTGAAAACATAAGTGAGAAAATAGATAACTTCTTGAATACTACTGCTCTACCGCATTTATCACAAGAACAAAAAGATAGCTGTGAGGGAAAACTTACTGCAAATGAAATACTAAGGGCACTCAAGCAAATGAAAAATGGATCAGCTCCAGGCAACGATGGTCTAACTATCGAATTCTTAAAAAATTTTTGGACACGTATTCAGCCCCTGGTTATTGCATCTTTTAATGCAGCATTTGATAACAGCTCGCTCTCACTTTCCCAACGTCGTGCAGTGATTACACTCATAAATAAAGGTAAAGATCTACCCAGAAATGAACTTAAAAATTGGAGACCTATTTCCTTGACAAACTCAGATTATAAATTATTGGCTAAATGTCTTGCGTTGCGCCTAAACTTTGTAATTGATCATATTATTAGCAAGGATCAAGTTGGGTACATTAAGGGGAGAAATGTTGCTACACTTCTTAGACTTATTGATGACGTCACTGAACAACTTAATGAACAGGATAAACGTGGTTTATTGGTTACGGTTGATTATAGTCAAGCCTTTGATAGCATTTCTAAAGAATTTATGCTAAATGCTTTTGAGAAATTTGGTTTTGGTCCAGACTTCATGTGTTGGATGAGGGTATTAATGTGTAACACACAAAGTTGCATCCAGTATTGTGGATGGTTATCAGAATACCTCCAGACTGATTCCGGGATTCGACAAGGTTGCCCTTTTTCACCCCTGGCCTTCATAATTGCAATTGAAATTTTAGCCATTAAAATTAGAGCGGATAGAAATATTAAAGGAATAAAAAATTGGAGAGCTAATGATTTATACTTTGAGGAAATTGCTAAAATTATTCTGTACGCTGATGATATTACTTTATTCCTGACAGATCAGCAAGATATGAAATATGCTTTAGATAACATCCAGCAGTTTTCTTCATTTTCTGGATTGCATATAAATAAGAATAAATATGAGGCTATGTGGTTAGGATGTAGAAAACATTGTACTGATACATATTTTGATTTTATCTGGAAAAATAAAAAAAAATTCTTGGTGTATATTTTTGTAATAATAAATGTGCATCAGTTGTTCTAGAAAATTGGACAGAACGAATTGCCAATGTTAAAAGATGGATTTCCTCTTGGGAAAAGAGGAATTTGAGCATTCTTGGAAAAATTGGTATAATTAAAACATTTCTTTTGTCACAGTTTATTTATGTAATGCAAGCGCTTTTAGCTCCCGATAATGTTCTGATAGAGCTGAACACACTCCTGTTTCGGTTTGTTTGGCGGAAAAAGGACTGTAACCGTAAAGCTTTTGAAAAAGTTAAGAGAAGTGTTTTATGTGATACTATTGAACACGGTGGTTTGAATATGATCGATGCTAGACAAATGCAGTTGTTGTTCCTTTTGCAGTGGGTGATGCGTTTGTGCCGATCTCAGCCACATGACAGATGGTCTTTGACACCAAACCTGCTATTTTCTCATTTTGGACCTAACTATACATGCTTTTATTCAAATATCAAGAGTAATAAATTTAGAGGCTTAGAAAAAGTAAAATCTCTTTTTTGGCGGTGTGTGTTAAAGACGTGGTTAGATAACAATAGGCACGCTGCTGATAGTGTCTCAACAATACTATGGAACAATAATAACATCCAATATGCAGGAAATGTTCTGTATTTTGAAGAATGGATTAATAGTGGTTGTGTATCTGTGATTGATGTTGTTGATGCCAATAGTTTTCTCCCTTTTGAGCACATATGTTTGAGACTTGGAAACTCTCCCAGTAGGATCATTGAATATACAGCGGTTCGGGCTGCTGTAACCAGTTTTTTTTTTAAAAAGGTTTCCCAATTATAATGATTATGCAGGCACTCGCTTTTCCCCCGCCTTTGGCGGTAAAATATTGACCAAAGCGAAAGACTTTAGGAAAGAGCTTGTTGCAGAAAAAAAGAACTTGTTCTTGTGCAGTTGCCTTTTGGAAAGGAAAATTTGACATTAATATTAATAACTATTGGTCAGTTGCTGTTAATGCTACAAAAGAGGTTAGACTCCGGGTCCTTCATTATAAAATTTTACAAAATATTTACCCTACTAATATTATGTTGTCTAAAATGAAAGTCAGGGACAATAACAAGTGCTCTTATTGTAATGATACTGTAGATTTTATTGAACATTTTTTCTTTTATTGTCCAGTCATAAGGCAATTCTGGCTAGAAATTGAAAATTACATTGTATTTCATTATAAGGTTAATATAAAACTTAGTGTTTCAGATGCACTGTTTGGGATTTTGAATGGGGATAATATAAACAAAAATGTACTTGAAAAAATTAATCATATAATTCTAACAGCAAAAATGTGTATTAGTATATTCAAAAAGACTCAGTCTTTTTTCTTACCTAAGGTTATTTTTGAAAAACAAATGTTGGCAAGAATTTTGTAACATGGTTTAATCATTTAAAAAAAATGATGATGATGATGATGATGATGATGATGATGATGATGATGATGATGATGATGATGATGATGATGATGATGATGATGATGATGATGATGATGACGTGGAGGAGGAGCAGGAGAAGGACGACGACAACAACATTGATTGCTTACTACGACTAGTATTACTGATGACCATGATGCTGGTGGTATGATAATGATAAAGACGACAATTATGTTAACCATAGAATAATGTTGAAATAGGAACAGACATACAAACGGCCAAATAGATTACAGTAAAAATAACAATTGAGCTATTGCTTTTGTACATCAATATAACACATTGATACACCTGTTAGAAACGAGAGCTATACTTACGGTCGTTGTCTGTATAGTACGCAAAATAGCCCAACATTATACAAACATATATTGCGTAATACCCAAATAAAATGGCTGTATGGAAATGTGATCACACGGGAATGAATAAAGTTGTATTGCAGTGTATTGTATTGTATTGTATTGCAGTGTATTGTATTGTATTGCAGAGTATTGTATCGCATTGTATTGTATTGCAGTGTATTGTATTGCATTGTATTGTATTGCAGTGTATTGCATTGTATTGTATTGCCGTGTATTGTATTGTATTGCATTGTATTGTAGTGTATTATATTGCAGTGTATTGTATTGCATTGCAGTGTATTGCATCGCAGTGTATTGCATTGCATTGCAGTGTATTGCATTGTATTGTATTGCATTGTATTGTATTGCAGTGTATTGTATTGCATTGTATTGTATTGCAGTGTATTGTATTGTATTGTAGTGTATTATATTGCAGTGTATTGTATTGCATTGCATTGCAGTGTATTGTATTGCATTGCAGTGTATTGTATTGCAGTGTATTGCAGTATATTGCAGTATATTGTATTGCAGTGTATTGTATTGTATTGCAGTGTATTGTATTGTATTGCAGTGTATTGTATTGCATTGTATTGCAGTGTATTGTATTATATTGCAGTGTATTGTATTGTATTGCAGTGTTTTGCAGTGTACTGTATTGCATTGCAGTGTATTGTATTGCATTGTATTGCATTGCAGTGTATTGTATTGTATTGCATTGTATTGCATTGTGTTGCAGTGTATTGTATTGCATTGCAGTGTACTGTATTGTATTGCATTGTATTGCATTGTATTGTATTGCATTGCAGTGTATTGTATTGCTTTGCAATGCATTGTATTGCATTGCATTGTATTGCAGTGCATTGTATTGCATTGTATTGTATTGCATTGTATTGCATTGTATTGTATTATATTGCATTGTATTGTATTGCATTTTATTGCAGTGTATTGCAGTGTATTGTATTGCAGTGTATTGTATTGCATTGTATTGTATTGCTTTGTATTGTATTGCATTATATTGCAGTGTATTGTATTGCATTGTATTGTAAAAAAAAAATCACTACTCTTGAGGATTTGTATAGCGCACATATTTTGCCGTACTTGGCGACTCAAGGCGCTGGCCGATACAGGATCTAACTCGAGGCGCCCGAGGCGCCAACTTGCAGCCTTTGGGCGCATCGTAACAACGCTCCAGACAACTGAGCACAATCCTGGGCAGCCAGGCATGGGGGGGGGGGGGAGGGGGAGAAGAACCTCGGTGCATTCTGGGGGTGTTCTTGTCACCGGCGCTCAGCCGTCTAGGACATGAGCGTCAGGATCTTTAAAGTCCGTTATCATGGAATGTAAGCGACACAGACTAGACCTCGGTTTATACTCTCATCCGAAGGTATATTATACAATTCTGTACTGTACTGTATTATACTATACTATACTATACTATACTATACTAAACTATACTATACTATACTATACTATACTATACTATACTATACTATACTATACTATACTATACAGCAAAGGTGGCAAGCAACATGGATAAATTTAATTTAATTTATTTTAATTTTAACAAATTTATTATCACCGATGTGAAATTCGGGCACTTTCATTTTTGAAAGTACAGCAGCCCCAAGTGAAGCGCTTTACCCAAGTACATGCTTGGAGTGTTCTTGTCACCGGCACTCACCCGTCTAGGACATGAGCGTCAGGATCTTTAAAGTCCGTTATGATGGAATGCATGCGACACAGACTAGACCTCGGTTTATACTCTCATCCGAAGGAGTAGGAAACGGGAGTAAAGTGTCTTTCCCAAAGACACAACAACATAATGCCCCCGACCTGGGATCGAACTCGGGACCTTCAGATCCGCAAGCCAATTAACGCTCTAACCACTCGGCCACCGCGCCTATAAACCACCGTGTCTATAAACCAAAAATTGTGCAACAACACATTTAGATCAGAAAGTCTCCTCTCTGAAAATCCTTACCGGGAAGAGAGGGGACTATAAACTGATTAAATAAAATAACACATTTAAAAAATATAACTAAGCGCTGTTGTTTTTTTTCTTGGTGGGAGGAGGGTGGGATGGGAGGTGGGGATGTGCGGGTGGGGTATTGGGGAAGGACGGGGTGGGGGGTAAGGGGGGGTGGAATATTCTACCCCATGGCACAATTAAGGAGACCCGACCTACCATATACATCTAAGTTGCGTTTTTTCCCCTTCTAATAAAGCTCAGTTCCTTCCTTCAAATTTGTGCAGTTGATCAATAATGTAGCTGCTTCAAAATGTGTGTGTAGTTGTAATCTTACGGTGGCTAGGTAGAAACGCCTTTATTCTGACATATTCTGAACCTCTACGTAAACTTTCTTTTGACGGACCCCGGGCGGCCGTCAAAACAGTGTTCCGTTAGGGTTAGGGCTGTGTTAGGCTAAGGGTTAGAGTTAGGGTTTGGGTAAGGGATTTGGTTAGGGTTAGCTTCAAAAAATGGAAAATGTCAAAATAATGTTAAAGAAATGGAAAGTGTGTCAAAATAATCTCTGTTCTTTTTTCACAATATGTGTGTGTGTTTGTGTGGGTGGGTGGGTGGGTGGGTGTGTGTGTGGGGGGGGGGGTGTACGTGTGTGTGTGTGTGTGTGTGTGGGTGTGTGTGTGTGTGTGTGTGTGTGTGTGTGTGTGTTTTAAAATAGTAACAATAAAATAGCAGTGTCAGGCCACATAGCTATTACAAGATCATCACTCAACAAAAAAATAATGTCGTCAGTACTGATGTGAAAATGTCCGATACAACGAATCTGTGATAGGCCTATTGGTATGATTTTCGTGTGCCTATAGTATCTGTGACCTTGTGGAAGGACACTTTCCGGTTTTTAGCCAGGAGTGCACTCCCTTGTCTATTTCTTGCCCGGAATCTCCCTTGGAAGAATCGGACACCTCTGAGATTAAAGGACCGTTCTGATAGTGATAGTGAAGAAATACATCAAATATGAGTAGGAAGCGGGTCTGTATCGTCGGCTCAGGGAACTGGTAAGTTTATGAACGCTTTGTAGAATCTCTCAAGGTGATCGCATATTTCACTGTTTCAGTTAGATTAGAATTATTATGTCGTCTGCGTATACGGTATGACTCTCAATTACACTTTTACAGTAACATTTAACAATGTTATTTTAGTGTTACCAACGTTTTCACATAGTGACAATGATTGAGTGGAAACTTTTTTCTTTTTCTTGAACTCAATGGCTTAGTCTTTGACTAGTCACTTTATTTGATTAATAATTAATTAGTGAAAACTTTTTCATTTTCTCGAACTCGTTGCCTCAGTCTTTGACTAGTCACTTTATTTGATCAATAATGAAGACTTTTATTTATTTAAGGTAGTGCACTTTTGTAGTACTTACTGCAGAATGCATTGGCCATTGTAATTATCCTATAAAAATATTTAACTCCACATCCTAGCATTCCTTGCAGCTGTACATAGAGAATAGCATAAAATGTATCATTATTAACATTAATTAATTTAAGGAATTTCCTCAGTGTTCCCGATTACGCACAGTAGTGCGTCAATTACGCACAAAATATGAGAAAGGACGCAGGAAAATTTGCATATGTGCGTCCTGTGGACGCACACATTTTTTTGGTATCGCTGATGCAGGGCTCGAAATTAGCGGGGGCCCGGGGCCAAAAACCCGCAAAGTTTATTTCGGGCTCGGAAAGTTGAAAAACGAAGGGCCCGCTTGGCCCGCAAAATAATTCGTCTGCTACAGCTAGCTCTACTCGGCAGTTTCGTATTTGGGCCAAGGGAAGCAACCCACACCGGTGCCCTAAATTTGTACAGAAAAAAAAAAAACAGAGAAAAGAAGCGAAAACCCTTTAATTTTGCACTCAAAAATATGCACTTCACTATCTTTTTAATATAATAAACAAAAGGCTATGGCACAACATAAGCGCAAAATGTCCATCTTTGCAAGTACGAAAGTATGGCTACATATCGTCGCCTTACAGTTGCTAAAACAATCGGCGATTGCGTTTTTCAAATTTTTGGGAAGCGAAAGACGCCAGAAGAAAACGTCGGCGAAAGGAAAGAACAAGAAAAAGAGAGAAAAAAGAAGTATGAAGAGAAAAAAAAGATCAAGGAACTACAATGAAGGGTGGAAAAAAAGATTTCCATGGCATGGCCTTGAAGTGAACGAGGAAGAGTACTGTTAAGTTTAGTTCCCTTTCATGGTTTTGTTTTGAACTTTTGTGCATTGAGGTCAGATGTTTTGTTAGGTTACTCATATTAAAAATTTAATGATGTGTATTGTGCAATACTCAGTCACAAAACTGAAAAGTATTATACAAGAGACTCACTTGATATTTTTCTATTTTGTTTAATGGCCATTTCAGGCTCACTAGTCACTGGAATATGTGTGTCACTGAATGTGTGTGTGTGTTTTTTTTCCCTTTTTTTGTTGGTAATGTTTGAAAGTGAAAGAAAAGGCAAATAAAAATGACATCACTCAGCACAATTGGAAATTCCATTGTTTTTATTTTAGATTATCAGACAAATTGTACTTTCTACTTATATTGTCAATAATTCTTTTGTTTTTTTTTGTTTGCATTATTTTTCAAGTTGGGCCCCGAAAGTTGCTTGTGGGCCCTCAAATTTTTCAATCAAGGGGCCCGGTGGCCCTCAAAGAAAAAAGTTAATTTCTAGCCCTGCTGATGTCATAAATACGACCAACGAGTGGCGAACTAATTCACCGCATAATCAGAATCAGAACCCAACTGAGACTGCCATTGCAGACGATTAAGATTGTGTGGGAGTTGTCGTCCTTAAAAATCGCATGCGCGCGCATTGTAAACTTCCTCCAAGCAATACATTCACTGAACAAAAGAAATCTTCGTTAATCCATTATTTGATTCTTTCATACACGATCATGTCACTTCTGACTTGGTTGACTGGGCCCAAAACCCGTTCATCCACCGATTTGGGGACTCTCAAAATTTGCACAAGGACTCTTAAAATTTTATACCTGGGAGTCCCAAGGACTCTCATTTTTTGTGTGTGGAGGGAACACTGTTCCTTTCTGTACTCACCACTACAAAATTTTTTTTTAAAAGATTTTTGCTAATCTGTGCGAGATGAGTCCTAAATAGTCCAAAAATGACATTAATTTTTTTTTAAAATGTGTACGTCCATTTGTCCGCCATTTGACCTCTTGCCGTGCAAAACTTGCTAGTGATTTAATATATTATATCTGAGAACCTATTTCAACTATCACAACCAAGCCCAATAAAATGGTTTATGTATATCAATGAGACATCATAAATGATCAGTGAGTGAATGACCACTTCAAGGTCAAGATCACAAGGCCAACAAATGTTAGTAAAAAAAATGACAATTTTTAATATTGAACCTACGATTTTTTGATGCATGATAGATCTCAATGAGACACACATCCTGTGCACATTTAGTCAACCCCACTCCAAGGTTGAGGTCACTGGAGCTGTCCAACTTCAGTAGATTATTGGATAATACATGAGTGTATTTGGAACCAGCCTCCAGAGTGGTCTGCGAGATGTGCCTACGGCACCATCAACATCTATATCATGTGTTTGTAGACTTCAAGAAAGCGTTTGACCGAGTCCGGCATGCAACTCTGCGGGCAACCATGAGAGTGTACAACATCAGCCCTAAAATTATTGAAGTCATCAAAAGCCAGTGTATGACAAGGCTACAAGTGCAGTCCTCCACAACAGCGCCGTCGGGAACTGGTTCAGAACAACAATCGGTGTGTGTCAAGGAAAACTCTCTCCAACACTCTTCAACATTTTCTTGGAACTCATCATGTCAAATGCCCTTGCAGATCATGAAAGCACAATCAACATAGGGAGTAGGACAATCTCCAACCTTCGTTTTGCGGATGATATTGATGGATTGGCTGGAGAAGAACAAGAACTTGGGCAGCTGGTACAAAGGTTTGACACCACCTCCAGAACCTTTGGGGTGGAAATGGGTGCAGAGAGGACCAGAATGATACCCAACAGCACTAATGGCATCAGCATGGACATCGAGGTCCAAGGCCGGTGCCTCGACTCGGTGCATGGCTTCAGATATTTGGGAGCCATTGTGTCAGACAGTGGGTCCCGACGGGAAGTCTTTTCCAGGATTGCACAAACAACTGCTGCCCTTATAAGGTTGAAGCTCATTTGGAAAGACAAGAACATCAGTCTACACTCCAAGATTGGGCTGCTGCGCTCCCTTGTCATCTCCATCTTCCTATATGCTTGCAAAACATGGACCCTCACAGCAGACCTGCAGCGAAGGGTACAAGGCATGGACTGATGGAGGTGGGGTGCTATGCAGGACTTCTGGGCACTTCCTATACTCAGCACATCACCATTGACGAAGTCCAACAGACGATCACTCAGGCCAGCGGACAGCACGATGACCTGCTCACAGTGGTGAAGAGAAGGAGACTCCGATTGTGTGGCCACGTCGCCAGAGCATCGGGCCTTGGCGAGACCATCTTGTGAGGCACGTTGTATGGAGGCAGAAGAAGAGAGAGACAGAAAAGGGAGGTGGGGGGAACGGCATTCGAGAATGGACTGGCTTGACACTGGGCCCTGAGGGTTGCTGGGGACAGAGAATGATGGAGTATGCAGAGGTGCCAACCAGTACGGATTGACCGTATTTAATTCTGGCGAAGTGAATTAAATACGGAAATACGGTAGCTTTTATAAGAATATGGAGAAGTTGCCGATCGTTTATCTTTGCCAGCGGTGCTTCTGTATTGGTTTCTGGTCTCAGAATAGTACTCATGCAGTAATTACACCATAAATTCTAGCTCAGCCTCTGTCCAAATTATTTGGATTAGAGTATAGGCCGAGGTCTAATTTGTGCACACACTGACACACACATTCCATCACACAGACTTTGAAAAATTTCCTGATTGTCATGTGCTAGACGGGTGAGTGCCACCTACGGCTACGCAAATACACCCAGAAAGCACTAGGTCCTTTCTCTACTGTCCCCGGTCACCGAGGATTGTGCTCCATTGCTGGGCGTCGGATGATGTCCCTAAGACAGTATGTAGGGCTCTGCTGGATCCTGAATCTGCCAGTGCCTTCAGCAGCTCTTGAGCTGGAAAGTCACCTTCTATAAAAATAAAAAAATAAAAATAAAAATATATAATCATGTATTCATTATGTCCCTGTTTGGATTGGATTAATTTGGATTTTTGGAGTTATATTAATCAATCTGACATGGGGGTGAAATGAGTCCATGTATTACTAGTAGTATTAGTATACATATTTATATTATTTTTTGTTGATCACTGATCTGTTACAGGGGCTCAGCTATAGCCAAGATCATTGGCAACAACTGCAAAGCCAGCGCTGAGTTTGAGAAGGAGGTGCGCATGTGGATGTATGAGGAGACTATCGACGGCAGAAAACTGACAGAAATCGTCAACACAGAACACGAAAATGTCAAGTATCTGCCTGGTGTCAAGCTCCCGACTAATGTGGTAATGTGCTGTTGTCACTGTTGTTGGTGTTGTTGTGGATGTAGTTGTTGTTGTTGTGGTTGTTTTCGGTGTTTTTGTTGGTTTGAGTGTTTTGATTTGGAATTCTGGGTCACTTTAACCCAGGCGTTATCTGAAGTGTTTAGAACTCTATCACAGCACATTCACGACAGAAATTGGTAAATAAAATCAGCAGTTGTTATCTATATAGTAACCTAGATAGTAGATGTCAAGAATTCCACCGCCTCATTTCCTCTCCTCCTTCTTCCTTCCCCCCCCCCCACTCCCCTTACCTTTCCAAACCCCCTCCTCCCTCCTTCATTGTTGAAAAACAAGCATATAATTATTTATTTTATGAAAAATGATCAGACGTGTCATACCAGTTGCCATTTTTGTAATTAATAATCAGTGTAACATTTCCAGTCTGAACTAATTCTATACTGGGGTTGCTTCCTTTATATCATTCAATACTGGCTGATTTGCATGAGTTATACTAAAACGATATTTAAGAAAAAAATAAACGTAGTAAAATATAGGTCCATAAAGAAATTAGAATGGACTAACCAGTAGCCAAGTTTGATAGAATTATCTTTGCTATTGACCTTTTTTTTTTTTTAAACCAACAACCCCTTATTCCCCATTCCCAAATTTGCACACCTTATTCCAAGAAAAAGCTACAAGCACTCTAAGGGAGGCAATAATTCATTAATACTTTCCCTGATTGTTGTGAAAAACAGTGTTATCTCCCTCTAATTGTAGCACGTACCTACAGAGCTGGAATTACACATTACCTTCATCACTTTCTTCTTCACCAGTTTGCCTACTCGTATCACTTTCAGCGTTCCTTTCCATGTTAGAAACCCACCATGCCAGACGAATGTTGCAAGTATACTCTAAAATGAATATATGAGGTTTTTTTCCATCTCTTATAATTATAATATCTTATATCAAATTTTATTTTAAAACCTTGGTGTTTTTTATGATTTCTATTTGTATTATTCTTTATTCAATATTATTATTATTATTATTATTATTATTATTATTATTATTATTGAGCTCTGTGGGTTCGGGCAAATAGAATAGACCCAACGTTTCCCGGCGTGTCGTAAGAGGCGACTAACAGGGGTGATGTTAGCACGGCATCACTGGGCGAAAGTCTTCTACACAGAAGTCACCGGCCAGGGCGGAGGAACCTCACGTTACTACAGGTTCAACGACCACGTGCTCAGGGCCAAGGCGAGCCACACTGTATTCGTGGATTTCGGCTGTGGCCAACAGCCTGGAGAGGATTGGGCCCTGCCAGGTCTTTTTTGCCCAAGACACACTACATGATGACACAATCCACTAATTCCATACCGGATCGGTCGTCGCCCGGGCCGTCACCCGGCACAAGGACCGCGCCTTCCGTTGGCCACCAGGACGGAGGTGTTAAGTATGCTACTGATGGACAATATAGCAAGATCCGCACGAGAAACAACATCGTCATAGGAACCTGGAACGTCAGGACCCTAACTGCGGAAGGAAAATTAGAAGAACTGGCCCACGAGCTGGACCACTATCGATGGAACGTTCTAGGTATCAGCGAACTGCGCTGGAAAGGCCTAGGTGAAACAACGACTGACAAAGGCCACAAGCTCTATTTCAGCGGTAGAGATGACAGGCACGAACACGGCGTTGGATTCTTGGTCCACAAGAACATTCTAGCCACTGTCATGGGTTGCCGCCCAGTCTCCAGTAGACTCATTACCATCCGTCTGAGAGCAACCCCTTTCAACATTACCATCATCCAGGCCTATGCCCCAACATCAGACTATGAAGACAGCGAAGTGGAGGATTTTTATGAAAATATACAGGCGGTCCTTGACCAAGTGCCGAAGAAGGACATAGTCATAGTGCAAGGCGACTGGAATGCCAAGGTTGGCCAAGATGCGCACCGCAACTGGGGAGACACATGCGGACCCCACTGCAACAACGAGACAAATGACAGGGGTCTGAGGCTATTGGAGTTTGCCAGATACAACAATCTGGTACTGGCAAACACGCTTGGTCTCCACAAAAAATCCAGACGATGGACATGGCACAGTCCCGGCGGGGAACATCACAACCAGATCGACTACATCATGGTCAAGAAACGCTTCAGATCAAGCATCAACATTGGCAGGACACGCACTTTTCCAGGAGCAGACATTGGAAGTGACCACGATCTCGTGATGATGTCTTTCCGGCTCCATTTGAAGAGAGTAAATACAGCAAAGTGCACTAGGCTGAAGTTCGACCTGGACAAACTGCAAGACCCGGAGGTGGCAAAAATATTTCAGGCCACAATTGGAGGGAAATTTGCACCACTGCTTATTTTGGGGGCAGGCGAAGTAGATGTCAACACCATGACCAATACCTTCAACTCAGCTGTAACAGATGCCGCCACTGAGATCCTTGGCAAGCACCGACCAAAGAAGAAGCCGTGGATCACACCTGAACTTTTGGATCTGTGTGATAAACGAAGAGAGTTAAAAAAGAAAAAGAACACCTCACAGGGAGCTGATGTCTACCGAAAAATCAACAATGACATCCGAAAAGGCATGCGCACAGCAAAGGAGAACTGGATAGAAGATCAATGCCAGGAAATAGAGAACAATCTGAACAAGAACAACAGCAAGAAGGCCTACCAGACTGTGAAGCGGCTGACAAGTGTTAAACAGCCCAAAGTCTCCACTATCCAAAGCAAGTCTGGCATTTGCCTTACAGAAGAACAAGAAGTCTTGGACAGATGGACAGAGTACTGCTCTGACCTTTACAACCATACACCAAATGGAGACCCATCAGTTCTAGCATGTCCCGAGAGCAGAGAAGAAGAAGAAATCCTCCCAATTCTCCGGGAAGAAGTTGAGGCAGCAGTGCAATCGCTGAAGAAAGGGAAGTCAGCGGGAGTGGACAACATACCAGCGGAACTGCTACAAGCAGGAGGAGAAGCGATGACTGATGCTCTCACCACTATCTGTAACAAGATCTGGCAGAGTGGGGAATGGCCTACACCATGGACCCAGTCGCTTGTCATCACTCTTCCTAAAAAAGGTAACCTTCAGGAGTGTGAAAATTACCGCACCATCAGCCTCATCAGCCATCCCAGCAAGGTCCTCCTGAAAATAATACTCAACAGGTTGAAACCACAAGCTGAACAAATCATAGCTGAAGAACAAGCAGGATTCAGGGCAGGGCGAAGTACCACTGAACAGATTTTCAACCTCAGAATAATCTGTGAGAAATACCTACAGCACCAACAACATCTATATCATGTGTTCATAGACTTCAAGAAGGCATTTGACCGAGTCTGGCATGCAGCTCTATGGGCAACCATGAAAGTGTACAACATCAGCCCTAAAATCATAGAAGTCATCAAAAGCCTGTATGACAAGGCTACCAGTGCAGTCCTCCATAACAGCGTCATCGGGAACTGGTTCAGAACAACAATCGGTGTGCGTCAAGGATGCCTACTCTCTCCAACACTCTTCAACATCTTCCTAGAGCGCATCATGTCAGATGCTCTTGCAGATCACGAAGGCACAGTCAGCATAGGGGGCAGAGCAATCTCCAATCTTCGTTTTGCGGATGATATTGATGGATTGGCTGGAGAGGAACAAGAACTTGAACAGCTTGTACAGAGGCTTGACACCACCTCCAGAGCTTATGGAATGGAAATAAGTGCAGAGAAGACCAAAATGATGACCAACAACACCAATGGCATCAACACGGACATCAAAGTACAAGGCCAATCCCTCAACACAGTGCACAGCTTCAAATATTTAGGAGCCATTGTGTCAGACAATGGGTCTCGACAGGAAGTCCTCTCCAGGATCGCACAAACAACTGCTGCCCTGACAAGGTTGAAGCCCATTTGGAAAGACAGAACCATCAGTCTACATTCCAAAGTAAGACTGCTGCGATCTCTGGTCATCTCCATCTTCCTATATGCTTGCGAAGCATGGACCCTCACAGCAGATCTCCAACGAAGAATACAAAGCATGGAGATGAGGTGCTACAGAAGACTTCTGTGCATTTCCTATACCCAACACATCACCAACGTTGAAGTCCGACAGACCATCACACAAGCCATTGGACAACACGATGACCTGCTCACAGTGGTGAAGAAACGGAAACTCCGATGGTATGGCCACGTCACCAGATCATCAGGCCTTGCAAAGACCATTCTGCAAGGCACAGTGCAAGGAGGTAGAAGAAGGGGGAGACCGAAAAAGAGGTGGGAGGACAACATTCGAGAATGGACTGGTTTGACACTGAGCGAAGCCATGAGGGCTGCTGAGGACAGAGAAAGATGGAGTATGCTGGTTAAGCGATCATCTGTGGTGCCCCTACGACCTTCGGGTTATGGGACAGGATAGGATAGGATAGGATATTATTATTATTATTAATATTATTATTATTATTACCAAGGATCAGGATGGGGTGGTACGTGTAGGTAAAAGGGGGCTACGGGTAGGTTTAAAGGGGCATGGGTAGGCATAACGGGGATACGGGTATATATAAGGGGGTATGGTGAGGCATCATAGGGGGGGGGGGGATGGGGAGATATCAGGGAGGGGGGGGTATGGGGAGGTATCAAGGGGGATATGGGGAGGTATCATCTTCCAAATGAAACTCGCAGACAACAGTTGTCTCTCTGTCTACATTTTAAACAGCAATCTGTGTACCCTGGTTTGCCAGGGTACAAAACCACTAGTTTAGAAATATACGCGTATGTGTAAGTTAGTGTGAAAGCATTGTGCACTGGCTCTACACAAAAGCATAGCAAAGTATAGAAACGGTTAAATCACTGGAATTTAGTTCTGATGAATGCATCAACAAAGGAAAAGCACAGCAGTCATGGTTCAATGCCTCCTATGACCTCAACCTTTCCAACATGTAACTACTGCTAATCCTACCCTCCAGGCACAAAAGTAACCACTCTAAGCGGTCTAAGAAACTTGGTTCAGGCCAGCAAATTCTGGAACCTTGGCCTTCTACCAAGTGAGCTATTCGCTAATCTGTCAAACCATTGTTTTTGTGTTGTTGTTGTAATTGGTGTTGTTGAATGTTCTGAGAGAGTTGGTTCAAACCACCAACCTCTAGTGCGAGAGTTTGGAGCTGTGATAATCTGTCACACCATTGGCACTGTTTTTGTGTTGTTGTAGTTTTGTTTTTTAAAAATGTTGTTGTTGTTGTTGTTTTGATGTGTAGACATTATTTTTATTTTGTAAATGGCATGCTTATATTATTATTATTTTCTTTGTTTGGAGGATTAGTGGCAAGTGCATGTGGGTCAGGAGTGAGGGGAAAAGTATAGAGGTTGGTACTGATGGCTACGCTGGTAGTCAGGACAATATGATAAGATATGTGTACTTCATTGACTTCAAGTTGCCACCTCAGAAATTGGAAGATTGTTGTAAGATGTTGATTTGCAGGTGGCCATCCCAGATCTGACGGAAGCATGCAAGGATGCAGACATCTTGGTGTTTGTGCTGCCCCATCAGTTTGTGGAGAAGACGTGCGCCATCATGAAACCTCACGTCAAGAAGAACGCCATTAGCATCTCTCTCATCAAGGTCTGTGGAACTGGCCCCTACTTATTTGAACTGTTGTTTGTACCCCATGGCTTTTATCATCGTCACAGTCATACAAGGGTGCTGGGTCACAGAATAGGAGTAAAAATCTTACTCGCTCGACTGGCTACCTTATTTTTTGTTGCTGTCCAATCACTATGTTCATTCTATGTCCATTGATCTTTTCAAGTTTCACTGAAATGCAAACTATGTTCTGTTGTGTTTTTGTTTGTTTTGTGTGTGTGTGTGTAAAAGTTGTTTACAGACTATACTGAGGAATGTTGTCAGTTAGCCTCTAGCTAAGCTTATGAGTGGAAATGTAATGACTTTCAGTTTCACTCTCAGCAGTCCTGGTCATTGTCATCTAATGAAGTGATTATTGGGAATGCTTTTGGTCATTGCACTGCATTTTTCATATAAAGTACGCTCCTTACCTGCCATAGCATTTATGGGTTGGTCCATAGGAATGGAATGTCGCACAAGACGGTAAACCAGGCAATCAAAAGTCTGTGTTGTGATGATATATTTTCTTTCTTCTTCTTCTTCTTCTTCTTCTTAATAATGATGATGATGATGATGATGATGATGATGATGATGATGATGATGATGATGATGTGATGATGATGAAAATGGATAGCAATTGAAATGGTGAATGTGGTAATTTTGTTGATTGAGGCTGTTTGCTAAATTGCATCCGCTAAACGTTGCAGGGTTTTGCCATCACAGAGAGCGGGTTCCGACTGATTTCGGACATCATCTCAGAGAGCTTGGGTGGCATCGAGTGTGCGGTCATGATGGGCGCCAATCTTGCTGGCGAGGTTGCCAATGAAGAGTTCTGTGAATCCACCATCGGTAAATAAAACTGATTGACATACCAATGCAGGTTCTTAGGTTGTTTGCTTTTTGTGTTACAACAAGGATGGCTTGACAGCCTGGTGGTTAGAACACATAATGAAGGGAGGACGGAAACCGGAGTACACTGAGAAAACCCTCTGTGAAACATTCAGGGTTGCACGAAGCATACAGTTAGAGGTGTATTATGTACTGAAACTCAAACTCCCATAAGGAAAATCAGCTGAAAGAGTGTTCACACTATCCTATCCTATCCCGTAATTCAAATGTCATTGTGGCATCACAGATGATCGTTTAACCAGAGTACTCCATTTTTCTCTGTCCTCAGCAACCCTCATGGCTTTGCTCAGTGTCAAGCCAGTCCATTCTCGAATGTTGTCCTCCCACCTCTTTTTCTGTCTCCTTCTTCTGTCTCCTTGCACCGTGCCTTGCAGGATGGTCTTTGCAAGGCCTGATGCTCTGGTGATGTGGCCATACCAGGATAGTACATCACTAGTGATTTGTAGCTGAGTTAGTAAAACAAAATAACTCCTTAGAAATACGATGCTGTCCATGTTATTGAAGTACTGAATATACATTAACATGCTAGCATGCATGCAGTGAGATGTCTCTTACTTTGCACTGTTTAAAAATGTACAACTCCTGATGACTGAGAGTAACGTGCAGGTTGTGTAAACGATAAGACGGGCCAGATGTTGAAAAACCTGTTTGAGACGCCATACTACCGCTGTACTGTGGTGGAGGACAATGTCACCGTGGAATGCTGCGGTGCACTCAAGGTATCCTTGTTCTTAAAAACACGTTCTTCACTACTACTACTAGCCAAGTGTTTCCCTTGCCCAGCATGTTTGAATTGGATGATTGAATGAGTTAATGTTTGTTTGCAGGATGGTTGAAAATCATTGTCAATGAAGATGATGACGATGGATGATGAGTGATGATGATGATGATGATGATGATGATGATGATGATGATGATGATGATGATGATGATGATGATGATGATGATGAAAAGTAGGGCGTCACCCTAGGCAGAGCAAAGTCCTCAAAAAAATTTCTTTGAATGTCATTTAAAATTTGAGGGGTTGGGTGAGTGGGGGTGGGGTGGGCTGTGGGGGAAGGAGGAGGCAGGGAGGGGAGGCACATTAGAAATTGTGAAATGTAGTTGGTAACAGAAGTATTTTACTAGTAATTCTATAGTTTATTAATTGAAATTCAGACATTTGCTGAAGCTCAGCTTGACCTATGTCAAGATCATTTTTTTTATTGTAGTTTCATGTTTGTTTTTGCGCTAAAAAGTTGATAAGTCTTTACATAATACATATTTCTCAATAGATGTGATTGCGTTCAGCAAAACTACTGTGCATCGCAGCAAAAAAAAAAAAAATGTGTGAAAATATTACGCATTGGTACCAAAAGTGTTGCATCAGATTTAATTTATGTGGGTCATTCCACACTTAGATGCATACAAATTTTTACCATTGTTTTTTGTGCAGAACGTTGTGGGTATTGGCGCTGGTATAGTGGACGGCCTGAACTTTGGCGACAACACAAAAGCTGCTGTGATTCGTCTGGGTCTGATGGAGATGATCAAATTTGTGGAAGTCTTCTTCACAGGTTGGTGGCTGAAATTTTTAACAGATTTATCATAAATGTGCAGCATATTTGAGTGTGTGGGTGGGTGGGAGAGATCATATTTACATGATTATTTATCAATAGCCGATTCAGCCCGGATACTTGAATCTTGATAAGTATAACTCGTATTCATTTATCCACGCAGCCTATTCACTCAGCAACAAGGCAGGAGTCATAGTATAAAGTTTTTCAACTTTATTCAGCAAACATCAACAATTGCATACAAGAATCGCTTTCCGAAAAGCACTACAACAATCATCATCAAAAATCATCCTAAATCACTCCTTATAAGCAGACAGTGCATTACTTATATAGCCTCTCTGCAATCTAGAAAAAGTTTGAACATTATTAATAATAAAAATAATTTTATTTATAAAGCAATAGTCTGCTCAATGCGAATCAAACACAGTGACATGCACAGTACAATAGATAGAATACGATCAATAAATAAAATTAAAAACAAAATTCATTACAATTTAAAGTAAGAAATTGGAAGTAAACCTCACGCACACAATAGTCGCATTAAAACGATGTACTAATTGCTTAATAAGACTGACAATATAATAAAAGTATTTTTTTTTAAAAAGGATGGGAAATTTAAAAAACAGAAAATGTTATTACAATGCAATCACATCTTTTAAACTCTGGATAGTAAATAAGTAAATATCAAATTCCAAGTAAAAAATAAGAGTCAGTCACATAAGATATGAAGAATTATTATTAAAAGATCATGACCATGATGTCATAGGTATTATATCGCACCCATAAAAACACACCTAGGCATTGTCAGACACAGATGCAGGTACACACAGACACACGTAAGCTGTTGTGATGTTTAAATTCCTCAGCACCCACTTACGGATCAAGCATGCAGATGCATTCCAGCATGACCCAATAACACCCAATAAAAATAAAAGTCATCACCAGAACTATGCACTGTCTTACGTCATAGAACATATTTTGGGCTAAAAGAATCACTTAGCTATCACCACACCGTTTTGGAAGCTTCAGTCTATAATAAACAAGTAATTCCAGAACATTTTCAACAAAATCAACTGATGAAAATTATCAACATTATACAAAGCTTCCTCTAGCAACAACGCAAAATCAAATCAAAAGTAAATAAACTCTGTTATTGCATACTTAGCAAAATAAACTGATCGGATCTATCATGCGCGTCTCAATCGTAACAGTTAGGTAGGTGAGTATGCCTTGTGATAGACAATAATAATAATAATAACAATAATAATAATAATAATAATAATAAAGGGTCTATGTACTATGTGCTTATTTCTTATTCTTCAATCAAACTCAAAGTGCGTCAATCTGTAGCAAGCATGTTGTGAACATGTTACTCTTAATCTGCAATTTTGGTGTTTATTTCATGAATTATGCAAAATTCTTCTTATTTCAGGAAATAATCAAGCACAGAGATTAAGTATAACATTTACAAACTAGTACATACACACTGTAGAATTCTATTTCATCAATTCAGCCAGAATGGGTGTGTAAGAGTCTGTTAAAACTTTAAGGCTAATGCCTGTTTGATTGCCAGCAAAAATGTTTCTGGTTACAGATGGGAACTCCAAGATGGAGACGTTTTTTGAGAGCTGCGGCATCGCTGACTTGGTGGCCACGTGTCACGGCGGTCGAAACCGAATGCTTGGTGAAGCGGTCGTCAAGTCTACCAAGGTGAGATAAAAACGTAGAATTGTTAATTTTTAAAAAAAAAAAGGAAAATGAAAGGGTAATTGATGTAACATTATAACTCTTAGGTTTGGGCAAGCTTGTCTGTGTATGGTGTGCATTTATTTTTGTATGTGCAGTGTTGTTTGAATGTGTGTGTATGTGTGTGTGAAATAATGCTTTGGATGGGAAATAATCCTGTGAAAGTTTCAAACCTAATGTCGAAAATTGGTAATTTTACACTAGTGTAGCTAGCCCCACAGTGCGTAATAACTAGCTAAGTCAGCCATTTGAGAGGTGTGGGAAAGTTAGTTCACTTTAAAATGTTGAAAAGTAAACTGTGTGTGAGACGATTGTGTATATGTTGTATGTAGCGGATGGATATTTTAGTGTGGGTGCCCGTTTATACTATCTGTGTGCGTGCAAAAATATATCTGACTTCTATAGCAGAATATGCGTGCGTGTACGTTCTCTGTTTACTGACACTCCCACAAACGTACGGACTCTTCCCAACACAGACAAACACCAACACCAGATATCCGTTCCACGTTCTCAAAATTTATATAAATAATCAACAATTTCATATCACACTTTCGCTCCAATTCTTTCATGCAGTTAATCTAACACAGTTGTTTCATAGAAACGTGACGCCGTCGAGCCTGAACACTCGGGACGGATAATTCGAGACCGGCAATTTCTTGTTCTGGCCAACACAACAAATATGTAAAGTTTCACTGTACCTTATTATCTCCGTGGATCAATAAAAATTCAACATTCCATCTCAGTGGACAACAGCTCACTACCTTTCAATACAAAAATATACTTATCCGCCATTTTACAATCATGTAAACACTATAAATACCTGTAATTTTTACAGCACAAAATAACGATCCACTTCCAGAGAGAAAGTCCGTAGCACCTATACACCTTGATAGGCTTTCACGCTTTCTACCTCCTTTAGTTAATTTCTTTTCTTTTCTTTTCTTTTTTTAACTTTTTTCTTTCCTGGCCTACACACACACTCGACCTTATAGCTCGACACCAACAGTTCGACTGACTAATTTCCCCTCTAATTCAAACTATCTCTTCGTTAATTGGCTCAAGGCTTTTAGCCAATCAAAAATCATTAATTAATTTTAATTTAAAAAATACCGGAAAAAACCCGTTCTTTACATTGTATATGTGAGAGGGTGCAACTATATATATTATATGAAATTGCTTTCATGTATTATAACCTTGGATCTTTTTTTAATAAAAACTGGACATGATAACTGTTCACTTTAATTTATATATTATGACAAACTAGAACTCACCCATCTCTTTTATCTTGGGCATTTCCATTTTGTGATTTTTGACTCGCATATACAACAATCTGATACTGGCAAACACGCTTGATCTCCACAAAAAATCCAGACGATGGACATGGCACAGTCCCAGCGGGGAGCATCACAACCAGATTGACAACATCATGGTCAAGACATGCTTCAGATCAAGCATCAACATTGGCAGGACACGCACTTTTCCAGGAGCAGACATCGGAAGTGACTATGATCTCGGGCTCGTGATGATGTCCTTCCGGCTCCACTTGAAGAGAGTAACTGCACCAGACTGTGGTTCGATCTGGACAAACTGCAAGATCCGGAGGTGGCAGAAATATTCCAAGCCACAAGTGGAGGGAAATTTGCACTACTGCTCGTTCTGGGAGCTGGTGAAGTAGATGTCAACACCATGACCACCACTTTCAACTCAGCTGTGACAGATGCTGCCACTGAGATCCTTGGCAAACACCGCTAAAATAAGAAACCCTGGATCACATCTGAACTTTTTGACTTGTGTGATAAACGAAGAGAGATGAAAAAGAAAAAGAACACCTCGCAGGGAGCTGATGCCTACCGAAAAATCAAAAATGACATCCGAAAGGGCATGAGCACAGCAAAGGAGAACTTGATAGAAGATTAATGCCAGGAAATAGAGAACAGTATAAAAAAGAACAGCAAGAAGGCCTACCAGGCCTACGATCCATACCTTACAGAAGAACAAGAAGTCTTGGATAGATGGACAGAATATTGCTCTGACCTTTACAACCACACATCAATCGGAGACCCTTAGTTCTAGCATGTCCCCAGAACAGAGAAGAAGAAGGAATCCTCTCAATTCTCCGAGAAGTAGTTGAGGCAGCAGTGCAATTGCGGAAGAAGGGCAAAGTGGGAGTGGACAACAACATACCTGCGGAATTGCTTCAAACAGGAGGAGAATCGATGATTGACACCCTCACCATTATCTGTAACAAGATCTGGCAGTGTGGGGAGTGGCTTACCCCATGGATCCAGTCGCTTGTCATTACTCTTCCCAAAAAGGGTAACCTTCCGGAGTGTGAATATTACCGCACCATCAGCCTTATCAGCCATCCCAGCAAGGTCCTCCTGAAAATAATACTCAAAGGTTGAAATCCCAAGCTGAACAAATCATAGCTGAAGAACAGGCAGGATTCATGGCAGGACGAAGTACCGCTGAACAGATTTTTAACCTCAGAATAATCTGCGAGAAATACCTACAGCACCAACATCACCTATATCATGTGTTTGTAGACTTCAAGAAAGCATTTGACTGAATCTGGCATGCAGCTCTGTAGGCAACCATGAGAGCATACAACATCAGCCCTAAAATTATTGAAGTCATCAAAAGCTTGTATGACAAGGCTACCAGTGCTGTCCTCCACAACAGCGCCATCGGGAACTGGTTCAGAACAACAATCGGTGTGCATCAAGGACGCCTACTCTCTCCAACACTCTTCAACATCTTCCTAGAGCGCGTCATTTCAGATGCATTTGCAGATCATGAAGACACAGTCAGGATAGGGGGTAGAGCAAATTTCAACCTCCGTTTTGCGAATGACATTGATGGATTGGCTGGAGAGGAACAAGAACTTGAACAGCTAGTACAGAGGCTTGTCACCACCTCTAGAGCCTATGGATTGAAAATAAGTGCAGAGAAAACCAAAATGATGATCAACAACACCAATGGCATCAACATGGACATCAAAGTCCAAGGCCAATCCCTCAACACAATGCATAGCTTCAAATGTTTAGGAGCCATTGTATCAGACAATGGGTTTCTACAGGAAGTCCTCTCCAGGATCGCACAAACAACTGCTGCCCTGACAAGGTTGAAGCCCATTTGGAAAGACAGGACCATCAGTCTACATTCCAAGGTAAGGCTGCTGCGCTCCCTTGTCATCTCCATCTTCCTATACACTTGCGAAACATGGATCCTCACCGCAGATCTACAATAAAGAATACAAAGCATGGAGATGAGGTGCTACAGAAGACTTCTGGGCATTTACTATACTCAGCACATCACCAATGACGAAGTCCGACAGACCATCACACAAGCCATTGGACAACATGATGACATGCTCACAGTGGTGAAGAAATGGAAACTTCTAAGCATCAAAGCATCAGGCCTTGCAAAGACCATCCTGCAAGGCACAGTGCAGTGAGGCAGAAGAAGAGGAGACAGAAAAAGAGGTGGGAGGACAACATTCGAGAATGGACTGGCTTGACACTGAGTGAAGCCACTAGGGTTGCTGAGGACAGAGAAAGATAGAGTAAGTTGGTTAAACGATCATCTGTGGTGCGCCAACGACTTTTGAGTTATGAGATAGGATAGGATTCACATGCATTAAAAAAATAAAACATTTTTTTTAAAAATCCACATTATTGCAGATCTGTGCGAGATGAGTCCTAAATAGTTTTAAAATTATATAGAAAACATTTCCGTCCATCCACCCATCTGTTGACGGTCTGCGGTCTATCTGTGCAAAACTTTAAAGTGGCTAAGTACTCAGAGCCTATTTCAACTATCACAATCAAACTTGTAAAGATGGTATATACCCATGAGACCTCGAAAATGATCAGTGAATGAATGACTTCACTTCAAAGTCCTGATTCAGCTCTTTTTAGTTCGCGGGACCCTTTAAGAATTGATTATCTATCGATCTATTTCAAAGTCAAGGTCACAAGGTTATCAAATGTTAGTCAAAAATTAATAATTTTTCACAAAATTTAACTTTTTTCCTAGGTTATTAATATTGAACTTATGATTCTTTGATGCTTGATAGATATTAATGAGACACACATACTTTGCAAATTTGGTCAACCTCACTTGAAGGTCAAGGTCACTGGAGCTGCCCAAAGTCGGTTTGTATAGGTACTTTGAAGTGACCTTGACCCTAAACTATGAGAGATATAAAGTCCAAACTTGTTGTATTTAGAGATGATAAGTTGATCTTTCATGCTTATTCCGTTTTTGCCTTGATCTTGAAGGTCAAGGTCATTTAGGCCTTGCAAAAACATACACAAAATAGATCATCGTACAGTTGATTTTTGTTTATTTAACCTATAGTATGCAACAAAATTGGGGTTTTTGATCAGACATGAATGATAGATCACGTGAGGGTCAAGGCCATCTCAAGGTCAAGGTCAGTGAAGGTCAAGATCATCCCAAGTCACAGTTTTTTGGCATAATACAACTTTTGCTGTACTTTATTTGATAGTACATGAGTGTATTTGGAGCCGGAGCTCAGAGGTCAGTGTCGAGATATCTCAAGGTCAAAAGCATAGAGAGATCAAAGGCGGTATTACTTTGCATTTTAATGCCAACATTTCATTTTGTTTTTTTCTGTGCACTCATTTTCATGTTAAATATTATGAGTTCCCTAAGGAGCATGTGAGTCATATGGGCTTTACCCTTCTAGTTGTTGCATTGATTGAAAGACTTGGTGTGTGGTGTATACAGTATATATTTGTGATGAAAAAAGGCCTATTATACGAATACGAATACGAATACGAATCTTTATTGTCCATAGTTAAAATACAATAACATGGAAATTTGTCTTTAGTAGCACAAAGACTAAGACAGAAAGATTAAAAACTAAAAGAAATATTAACAGTTTTTGTTATATAAAACATTAATTAAGACAATCAGATCATACGCATGACAAATAGCTGACTTCATTGCACAACTCACATCATATTACATTACATAAAACATTAATTAAGACAATCATACGCATGACAAATAGCTGACTTCATTGCACAACTCACATCATATTACATTACATCATCACAGTACACAGAAGACAAATGTAGCCATTGTAGGTAACTGGGGGTATTACAGTTTGCTTAAATTTAAGATGCGGATTGCACTTGGTACATAAGAGTGGCCATACAAGTTTCTTTTCCAGGCCGGGGTTCTAAGACAGCAATATCTTTGCAGGATATAAAAGATGAAGAGGTAAATAAATCCAATGTTACAAGTTACAGAACCACCCATCATTTACTGTACTGCCTGATGTTGTATGCAGCAGACCCAATTATATAGGCAAAAACAAAAGGTGAAGGAAAAGCCAACGACCATTGATATTTTGTACAGAATTTTTTCTTGTGAATTTGTAACAGCAGAAATATTGACGACAAACATGTGGAAAATTAGCTTAGCGAAACAGAGATACCATCGAACGAAACTGGACGTTAATACAACAGTTAGCCAACAAGCAGCCCACACATGGCAAATTAACTTCCTTGAAACAGTCACACCGCCAATAGCTACCGATACCATCAACAGGCTTGGCGACCAAGAATTCTAAATAGCATACTTTAGTCAAAAACTAACCATAGCGTTGTCTTCGCCATGAGACACTAAGTAGCTCACTCCAGCCAAAAGTTACCAAGATGATGTCACCCGTATTGGGCAGGCACCGCTTATCGTTATGGCATCTGTTCTTCACTCTATCCCTGATACACCACTTGAAAAGTAATTATGCGTGTCCAGTGACAAGAGAGAAGGGGAGGAACTATTCAAATTAGAACCATATTCCTGTAGATGCGGGATTAACGAAAACTAGAGCTAAAAACGATTGGTCAGAAGACTATTGGGAACTTTTGCATACCTTTGGGGACCAAATCTCAGCTAGTCAGTCGCAAAAGAACTGTTAAGCTGTGAGGGTCGACCAAAGGAACAAACTGCAGTGTTCGTCTATCTCCATCTCATCAAGAGGGTGCTAGAGACGTAAAAGACGATTTCACGAGTCCCAGAGTCTACAAGTAAGATAACACTAATAGTTTTGATATGTGTATGTTTATTGTATATTGATTGCCATGTATAAATAATAGGTTCTTGATATAGTTACAGAAACAGATTATTGTTTCTGAGACAGTATGCATGTGGATTGATGTATTTTAGCCTTAAGATTCGAATTGAATTGTGCATATGGGAACCCTGCAGGTGTCTGATGCTATGGACACTTTGCAGAGGAGACCGCACACTTATAGCTAACGAGAATACTGTAGCCAGAGCTCCGACTTTTCCAGGTCGGACCTGGGATCACGTTTGTGGAGACGAACGCCTGACCGTCGCTCCCGTGGAACCAAGGAGAACTACCACGATTCTACCTGACCACGTCCAAACCCCACAGCTTCCAGAGCGACCCGACTTACCTTAGCTAAGTGACCCACAACAACTGAGTCATACCCTCGAGAAACTAGAACCTTTGAAACTTACGAACCGTGAAAATCGTAACCGCAGGTAGCAAATGACGAAAGAAACCTGTTAAAACATTTTCCCAGCACTTGGAACTATATTACTTATTAATTTACCGATTAATGCAGAAATGTTAAAGTTTGTGTTGAATATATAAAAAGTGAAATTACATACATACGACTGGTGTCATTCTATTTGTATTGTTGTGTAGTTATTAGTTTTCTTCTCTTGAGACATAATAATCTAGTCTTTTGATTAGTCCTCACCGGTTCTCAAGTTGAGCCAAATGATACTAAAATTCCCGAGAACAAATATAAATTTTATGTGACCAAAGTACCGTGATCTGTCTCTCACACCACTTTAGGACTTCTGGTAAAAGAACGATCGATAGTGGTAGCGCATCGCCCATCTATCAATAAGTCTTACCCCCTAGTAAGATAAACGTATCTTTCCCAGAATATCATCACATATGGGGGCTCGTCCGGGATAATAAATTTTTGTATCTATATCTTGAGTAACCTAAGATAATAACGAATAGAAAACATTACCTCACTTAGGATTCGTAACAGTGGTCTAGTACAAAATCCGAGAGTTGACTCAGTTACATTGGGAAAAACATTTTCTTGATTTTTGAATTGCATGAATTGAATTGATTGTTGTATGCACATGTATGTATTGATTGATGTAAGATAATTGTGTCTTATGCATTGATTGAAAATTGTTGTGGATTGCTGGTAACATCTCACATAGGGATATTGAGTGTACTTGTGTTAATCTAGATTGACTAGTAGTATTTAGGTTATCTTGCTTTTGGACTCTGGAAATCTAGAAATCTATCATGGCCGATTTCATCAAAGTACGCCGAGAATTGAGAGAAGAGGGGATAGCACTAGGTCTAGCAGGGCAAGATTTAATCACGTATGTAACCTCAGAATGGGATAAATTGGAAAAATCCAGAACAGAAGAACGAATCCATGCCGAAAAAGCTAGAGCTGAAGAACGAATCCATGCCGAAAAAGCTAGAGCTGAAGAACGAATCTGTGCAGAAAAAGCTAGAGCTGAAGAAAGAATCTGTGCCGAGAAGGCGGCAGAAAAAGCCCGTGCTGAGGAAAGAGACCATGCAGAAAAGTTAAAAAACATGGAATTAGAGATGGCAGAACGTCTAAAAAAGATGGACATTGAAGCCAGGGAAAAAGAAAGGGACCAGTTGATAGCAGCTCGGGCAACTGACCCGAATATTAGCCTACTGTCAAACTCATCTGACAACCCTCCCCAACCTCCGTCCATCACTCCAGGCATGAATTTTTTTCTAAGTCCATTTGACGAGAAAGTTGATAGGATAGATGCATATCTTGATCGGTTTGAGCGCTTAGCACAGGAATTCGAACTTGACTATAACAAATGGAACATAAAATTAGCTCAAGGATTGAGAGGTACAGCCTATGACGTGTATGCGAAATTGCCCACAGGACAAAGTAACGATTACGCAGCTCTCAAGAAAGCACTCTTGATTTGGTTCGAGTTGACCGCCGAAACCTACCGTAAGAAATTGCGCAACTCGCGGAAAGAGAAAGGTGAAAGCCACAGTCAGTTTGTAGACAGATTGGAAACCTACTTGCGTAAATGGTTAGCCTTATCCAACCTAGAAGAAACATTCGCCGATCTAGCAGAACTAATCCTTAGCGAACAGTTACGCGATGCAATGACGCCAGAAACTAGGATGTTCACCGCGGAACAAGGTGCCGAGAACTTAGCTGATCTAATCAAACTAGCGGACCGTTACACCACCGCGCATGAAAACGAAGCTAAACGCAAGGTAACAGATAAACCCAGCAGAGATGGAAACAACCAGAAACTCCACCCACAACAAGCACAGCAGTCTAATCAGAATCAGCAGAATTCGGATAACAAGAAAACCCAAAACTCGGTAAAACCGCCCGGTCAAGGTCAAAACCCCCGGAAATATTGTTCTAACTGCAAAAGAACTAACCATAACACCGTTGATTGCCGTAGAACAGCGAATCAAACGCACACAGTGGCTGTAAGTCAAACAAGTACCGTTGAACTGGAGACTTCAGATAAGTCCCGACCCCCAGTCAGTGAAACAGTTGAAGTGAACGGAAAAACCGCGTCATGTCTATACGACACCGGGTTATCGTACGATGCAATCGTCAGTCGAACTCTTGTAGCGGCTGATGACATCACCGACGAGACCGTCACTTTGCAAGGCCCTGATCGATCCATACCCGCCTCCACCTTACCAATCGCGATAGTCCATGTAGACTCCCGATATGTGTCAGGAAAAGTAAAAGCGGCAGTAATGGATGCACCTTTGTATGACATCATACTAGGGTGCAAATATGTGTATTTAGGGACTCCGATTGCGCCTCAAGTGGTTGCATCAGTCCAAACTAGAGCACAGACCAGACAGGACGCTGCAGATAATCTCCCTGCTAATCCGGCACCCGCCGAGATGAGGGCAGATCAACTAGCTGACCCCACACTAGCTAAATGCTACAAAAAACTCCCTCAGGCGCATAACCCACCTAAGAAAGGAGAGTTCTTTGAGAAAAACGGACTACTGTACAGACAAACAGACCACGACCACTCTCAATTAGTTGTCCCTGCCAAACATAGACCACAGGTACTAGAGGTAGGACACGCCATTGCATTTAGCGGGCACATGGGCGTGAGTGCAACAACTCAGAGAATTACCGCTCACTATCATTGGCCGGGAATAACAGGAGACATTACGCGCTTTGTCCGCTCCTGTCCCCAGTGCCAGAAGGTAGACCAACCAGAGATAGGAGTCCCAGTAACGCTAGGCGAAACGCCCGTAACCGGTACCCCATCCCCCAGAGTAGCAGTAGAGATCGTAGGCCCACTGCCGCTCACAGAAAAGCGCAAACACCTAGACCGCGATGACGCAACATCCACAGATCATTTAATGGCTTTGTCAATAGCAGAAGAAGTCGAAGCAACAGAGGACTTAGCTATCGAGTATCCGCTGAAAAGTAGCGAGACCTACAGAGACGTAGCTATCAACCCAAAACTATCGACAGACAGACAAAGACAGATAATGGAGATAGTTGCACAACACCAAGTAGTGTTGACGGACATACCTGGACAGACACCGTTAGTTGAAGTGACAATGACCTTGACTGACACTACCCCTGTCCGAGTAAAACCGTACCCTATCCCTCTTGCCAAACAAACCGCTGTCAAGCAGGAGATAGAAACCCTATTAGAGGCTGGAATAATTTCCCCCTCAACCTCCCCATACAGCGCTGGAATAGTCCTCTTACGCAAACCGAGCGGAGAGCATCGCTTATGCATAGACTACCGCAGACTAAATGCCGTGACGGAATTCCAAGCTGAACCGCTACCAGACACAGCACAACTGTTCGCGAAATTGCATAACGCAAAATACTTCTCGCGAATAGACCTAAGCAAAGGGTACTATCAGATACCGGTGCCAGAGCACCTAAGACCGTATCTAGCCTTCAGTACAGCTGATGGCCACTATGAGTTCAATGTCTTACCGTTTGGACTGAACAACGCACCAAGCATTTTCTCACGAATGATGAAACAACTTCTCGCGCCCATTCAAGAAGAAGAGCTCCATCACTTTATGGATGATATCTTAATCGCGACCCACACCTGGGATGACCATTTAAGACTTCTCTCTACCGTTCTTCAGCGACTTAGGGAAACCGGACTCACAGCCCGACCGACAAAGTGCCTGCTAGGATACGAAGAGATAGAATTTCTCGGTCACACACTCAGACACGGCAGTCTTCTTCCGGAAGACAAGAACATCGCGAAAATGAACAAGGCACCGCGCCCGATAAACAAAAAGGATGTGCAATCGTTTCTAGGCCTATGTGGCTACTACCAGAAATTCGTTGCCAACTTCAATTCCATCGCCGCGCCATTGTCTGATCTAACCAAGAAGAAAGCGCCCGAGAAAGTAGAATGGAATGCCGAGTGCGAAGATGCGTTCCAAACCCTGAAAGCTAGACTCACCTCACAACCCATCCTGAAGTTGCCCGATGCAACCCAACCATTCGTGCTACGCACAGATGCGAGCAATCAAGGTTTAGGAGCAACCCTACTACAATCTGACCCCAATGACCCCACACTTCTCCTGCCAGTCGCGTATGCCAGCCGGAAATTAAACAAAGCTGAACACAATTACGCAACAGTAGAAAAAGAATGTTTGGCATTGGTCTGGGCCATCCAGAAATTCCAGATGTATTTGTATGGCGCTCATTTCAAGGTGCAGTGCGATCACCAACCCTTAACCTTCCTTGCGTCATCGCAGAAACTCAACGCCAGACTCATGCGTTGGTCACTCTTGCTACAGCCCTACTCATTTCATGTAGAATACATACCCGGGAAGAGTAACCATGGAGCTGACTACCTCAGCAGATACCCCGTGCCCACTGTAGACAAACCTAACCTTGCTTCCAACCCCTCACAGTTGCGGGTGGATGCACCCAGCTTTGTACCCCAGTGACCTCTTCCCCAGTACTCTATGTAAATAATGCATGTACATATTTGCGCCACCATTTCAGTACCAATTCTTACCCACGTGTAAGAATAGTTTTTTTGGGGGGCCTATGTAACAGCAGAAATATTGACGACAAACATGTGGAAAATTAGCTTAGCGAAACAGAGATACCATCGAACGAAACTGGACGTTAATACAACAGTTAGCCAACAAGCAGCCCACACATGGCAAATTAACTTCCTTGAAACAGTCACACCGCCAATAGCTACCGATACCATCAACAGGCTTGGCGACCAAGAATTCTAAATAGCATACTTTAGTCAAAAACTAACCATAGCGTTGTCTTCGCCATGAGACACTAAGTAGCTCACTCCAGCCAAAAGTTACCAAGATGATGTCACCCGTATTGGGCAGGCACCGCTTATCGTTATGGCATCTGTTCTTCACTCTATCCCTGATACACCACTTGAAAAGTAATTATGCGTGTCCAGTGACAAGAGAGAAGGGGAGGAACTATTCAAATTAGAACCATATTCCTGTAGATGCGGGATTAACGAAAACTAGAGCTAAAAACGATTGGTCAGAAGACTATTGGGAACTTTTGCATACCTTTGGGGACCAAATCTCAGCTAGTCAGTCGCAAAAGAACTGTTAAGCTGTGAGGGTCGACCAAAGGAACAAACTGCAGTGTTCGTCTATCTCCATCTCATCAAGAGGGTGCTAGAGACGTAAAAGACGATTTCACGAGTCCCAGAGTCTACAAGTAAGATAACACTAATAGTTTTGATATGTGTATGTTTATTGTATATTGATTGCCATGTATAAATAATAGGTTCTTGATATAGTTACAGAAACAGATTATTGTTTCTGAGACAGTATGCATGTGGATTGATGTATTTTAGCCTTAAGATTCGAATTGAATTGTGCATATGGGAACCCTGCAGGTGTCTGATGCTATGGACACTTTGCAGAGGAGACCGCACACTTATAGCTAACGAGAATACTGTAGCCAGAGCTCCGACTTTTCCAGGTCGGACCTGGGATCACGTTTGTGGAGACGAACGCCTGACCGTCGCTCCCGTGGAACCAAGGAGAACTACCACGATTCTACCTGACCACGTCCAAACCCCACAGCTTCCAGAGCGACCCGACTTACCTTAGCTAAGTGACCCACAACAACTGAGTCATACCCTCGAGAAACTAGAACCTTTGAAACTTACGAACCGTGAAAATCGTAACCGCAGGTAGCAAATGACGAAAGAAACCTGTTAAAACATTTTCCCAGCACTTGGAACTATATTACTTATTAATTTACCGATTAATGCAGAAATGTTAAAGTTTGTGTTGAATATATAAAAAGTGAAATTACATACATACGACTGGTGTCATTCTATTTGTATTGTTGTGTAGTTATTAGTTTTCTTCTCTTGAGACATAATAATCTAGTCTTTTGATTAGTCCTCACCGGTTCTCAAGTTGAGCCAAATGATACTAAAATTCCCGAGAACAAATATAAATTTTATGTGACCAAAGTACCGTGATCTGTCTCTCACACCACTTTAGGACTTCTGGTAAAAGAACGATCGATAGTGGTAGCGCATCGCCCATCTATCAATAAGTCTTACCCCCTAGTAAGATAAACGTATCTTTCCCAGAATATCATCACAGAATTATGCTATCAAAATTTCTCATACTGGTATTGTATTGTATTTTGTACACAGGGTGGAGAATTCTCCGCGAATCCGCGGATTTCCGCGAAAGGCATTTGCATTTCCGAGAAAAAAATATTGAGTTCCGAGTGTGAGAAGCTGAGGGGCTACACTTTACTGGGCATAGCGGCCAAAAGCGGCCTAAGGTCTAAACAGGCAAAACGTCCAAAAGCGTCCGTATCAACCATGTGGTTATATTCTCGCGTTGTTTGAAAGATTGCGTGACTTCCGGCAATTGACTTCCGTTTTTTTCTGTTGTGAAAACATTCGACTGCATTTCCACAAGTTTTATCTGTGATGCATTCGTTTTTTCGATTTTATTTTCAAATTTTATTGTGTGTGTGTCTAAAATGGATGGTTTGGATTCTTCAACTGATGAAGGGGAGTTTACAGGCTTCCATTTATCAGACATTAAAGTGAGAGAAATGGACTTGGAGTTGGAGGAAGAAATCGGTACTGACATTAGACAATTAGTGTCAGAAGTGTGCATGCATACGATCTTTCAGACTGGCATGAAAGTGAAGAAGAGAAGGGGGCTTGTTTGGACTTTTTAAAACTTTTTTTTTTGTATACACATGGAGTAATAAAAAACAAGACATGACAAGAGAAGTAGAAAAAGGTAGATAATCAAAAGAGAATTTATTTCTGTTCATTTTGCATTTTATTTCATTTAAATCTATACACTAGTCACTAAACCTAAGATGTGGTGTTTTTACTAACGTACCCCTAAATATCTCTAAAATTATAAAAATTCTTGCCTGTTTACAGCTAAAAAATAGACAACCGTGTGCCCAGTAAAATTGGAAATGTGGAGTTTGTGTGTAACAGTGGTGGACCTCAAACTTTGTTAGGCCTACAAATCAAGATTCTTAACTTTTTTGAAAGACATGTGCATAAAACATTCTTTTCTTTGTTGTTGTTTCTATTCATGTTTACTTTGTGCTTTTTGCTTTCAGGAGAGGCCCTAAATTACTTTCAAAATTGCATACATTCATTTTCTTCCAGGGGGCGAATACCGGGGCTTGGCCCCTGGGCCCCGGCCGGATTTCAGAGATTTCTTGATTCAGTTGTTCTCCACCCTGTGTACACAATGATTTATGAAAATATTATGATATCAAGGACTGCTGCAAGAACGTGATGCATGTGTGCGTGGAATTGTATGAAATTATGTTTGTACTGTCGGTATGTTGATTTGTGATTCATTTGAACTGTTCAGATCATTGTAGGCCACTCACGCTCCCATGCACTGAAATACAAATATGTATTACATTTCATAAACAAATCTAACATATTTAATCATGTGTTTAATAATATCTTCTTAGGGCATGGGTGTGACTTAAGTATTATTACAGTTACTGTCCTTTAGTTTCGTATGCTCAAGTAACATTGTATGTGATTATTTTGAGACATACTCAGAAGAAAAGCACACTTACAGCATTGTTGTATGTGCTATTTCACAGCTTTTTTTTTAAATAACAGGAACTAAATTCACTGGGCTTTGAGTGTCTGTGAAAACGGAGGTGATTTATAAAACTAAAACCTTGTTACATTTGTTTTGCTGTTTGCTAATATGTAGTGGAGTTTTACACAGAATGCAAACACGTTTTGAATGTTTACCTTGTTGTAAATAGAACAATCGAAGCATCTAGAAAGTAAAATACGTTGCCAACCAGGCATTGCCACAGAACAGCACATTTGTCTGGCAGGCTTTTCTGAAATATCAGGCAAAGCAAAAGCAACTGCAGTTCAGATCAAATGCAGTATTGTTACGCTATTATGATGGTTAAGTTCTTTTGTGTCATAAAAAAATTGAGACGTCAAAACTGTTACATTTAGGTATGGAGCATTCTGTAATAGCGTTTAATGCATGTGAAGTTTGGGCCAGATTTGCGAAGTTTGAGCTGAAATTGGTGAGGTTTGAGTCGGAATTATGAAGTTTTTAGCTGGGCTGGCAAAGTTTCTGCTGGGATAATGCTTTTTTTTTTTTTTTAGCTGGACTTTTGAAGATTTGAGTCAGAATTGTGATGTATTTTAATTGGAATTGTGAAGTTTTGAGTCAGAATGATGAAGGTTGAGCTGGAATTGATGAGGTTTGAACCGGAATTGTATACTTTGAGCTGGAATTGTTCACTTTGAGCTGGAATTGTAAACATTGGGCCAAGATTGGTGAAGTTTGAGACAGAAATGGACAGTGTAGAACTCTATTGTTATATATAGGCACAACTTGAGCAACTTGAGCATTGGCTTTTTCCTGTGTTTGCATTTTATTATGCTTTTTTATTGACCATGCTTTCTTTTCAGCCAGACCACAATGAGCATTTAAAAGTAAGGCGCTTGGTGGAGTTGTACTAGTGTTACACTCAGTTTGATGTTGGTGTTTTCTATCAGTATCTGATTCAGCCCCGATGCTTGAATTCCTGATAGGGTGTAACTCAGATTCGTTTATTCACACAGCCCGTCCAAACAGCATACAAGTCACAAAGTCGACGTATGAAGTTTTCCACTTTTATTCAGCACACATCAACAACTGCATACAATTCTCAATTCAACTCAATAACTTTCACAGCAACTTTCCAAATCACTATCAACAACTTTTCTCAACACCGACTCGGCTCACGATTAAATAACCTCTCTCTTTTCTGGAACAATATGGTACATGGTAGAAATGACGTACTGCCACCAATCGAACTAAAGATCGTCATCACTGGCTTACGTCATTACACATTTTCTCTACTTCCGGGAACATTCACGACCTTCGGTATCCATCCGGAAATTTCTATCAAGAGTAAACACGCATATCCAGAAGATTCTCAACTAATATCGACTAACGCAAATTATCAACGTTATACAAAGCCTCTCCTAACAACAATGCAAACTCAAATCAAAGGTAAATAAACTCTATTATTGAATACTTTGCAAAACGAAACGATTAGATCTATCGTATACGTTTTCGACGTACTACCATTCGCGTTTCAACGTAACATAACCCCCCACTCAAGAAGAAATTTACCTAATTTCTTTCAACAACGTTGAAACGTAATGCACAAACAAAGTTCAGAATTAAAACTTATTTCAGCCTGTCTGAACACTATCAACGTTCTCAGTTCATTCACACAGAGTCAATGGTTTTCATCTTCAAATCTGTCTGGATATTGTCAATATTCACAGTTCATTCACACAGAGTCAAAGTTTCTCATCTGCAAGTCTTTCTGGATACTGTCAATGTTCACAGATCATTTACCCAGTCAACGTTTTTCATTTTCAAGTCTGTCATTACCAATATTCTTAGTTCATCCACACAGTCAATGTTCTTTCATTCGCAAGGAAACGACGCCCTCGTCAGTTGCGGTCGTCATCGGCCCAGGGTCAAAGACAGTGATCTCGTGGGCTTTCCTGGAGTCAGTGCATCCTCCGTTGTCTTCCTCTCCCGTCGGATGTCCGACGCAGTCGACGTTGTCAGCTCCCAGAATGCATTCGCTGGGTCTCACGGTCAGGTTGGCTTCTGCGGGACGGTGGAATAGCTCCCTCAAGGTCTGCAGATGCTCCTTCCAGGTCTGGGTGTGGACTTCATGTTCGACCAAAGTCGTAGAGCCTGGGACATCATTGAAGTTAGGGGGAAACTCGCCCATAAGGTCCTCGAGCTCCAACGTTTGACCTTCCGTCAAGCTCGGTCCTAGCTTAACATCATCGATGCCTTCTTTGCTGTGGAAGTCTCCCAGTTCCAACAGTTCTTCGCTGTCAAAGCTGTCGTCGGTCACAGCTGCTGTTGCTGCATGTACAGTCTCTGGCGGCCTCTCCACGTACAGCTTAAGGAGGTTGGCGTGGTATATTTTGGAATGCTGGCCGACCTTCACCTTATAGTCGTTGATCCCCACCACGGTCTCCACTTCGTACGGGCCTTTCCACTGCATCAGCAGCTTATTATGATCGGTAGGTAGCAGCACCAGCACTTTGTTGCCAGGTTTGAACTTCCTGTTCACAGCCCTACGATCGTAGTAGTGCTTTCCACAGTCCTGGGACTTCTTCAGGTTTTCTCTGGCTGTCTCGAGAGTCTGCTCCAGCTTCTCCCGTAGCTCAAACACGTACTGGTAGCTGTTCTTCACCTCTGGGGTGTCTACTTCTTCCGTCCACAGTTCTTTCAGGATGTGCATCGGCCCTCGGATGGTTCTTCCGTACAGCAGCTCGAACGGAGAAAAGCCGGTGGACTCCTGCGGTACTTCTCTGTAGGCGAAAAGTAAGGCGTTGATGTAGCGATGCCATTGTCTGGGCTGCTCGCTGCACAGTTTCTTCAGGGTGGACTTCAGCGTAGCATTGAACTTCTCGACAAGCCCGTTGCACATCGGATGGTAGGGTGTCGTAGTCAAATGCCGGATGCTCAGCAGTCTGTTGACCTCCTTCATGCAGTCAGAGACGAACTGCGTCCCGAGGTCTGTCAGGATCTCTTCAGGCACTCCAAGTCTACTGAACATGTCCACTAGCGCCTCTGCAACAGTTTCAGTGTCAATCTTCTTCAGAGGCACTGCTTCTGGGTACCGAGTCGCATAGTCTACTAAAGTCAGTACCCATCGATGACCTTCTTCACTCGGAGGTCTTATTTCGCCGATTAAGTCTAAGGCCACCCTCTTGAAAGGTCGGTCGATCAGAGGCATCCTCTGCATAGGCACTTTCGGGACCCTTCCTCGAGGTATGGTCTTCTGGCAAATGTCACATGATCGGCAGAAACGGCTGACGTCCGCATGAAGTCCTGGCCAGTAGAACACCGCCTGGATTCTGTCTGACGTCTTTCTGATGCCTAGGTGACCTCCCATGATAGAGTCATGAGCTACTTCCATCACTTGGCGCCTTAGAGGTAACGGTACCAAGACTTGACGTAGTGGTTTCCCTCCGTTGACCCTCGGGTGCTGGAAGATTCGGTACAGGATCTTGGCCTTCACCTCAAAATAGACCGTGCCACTGCGTTTGGTCACGTGATCTTGGCGGTTCCTGTACTTGTTTAAAGTGCTATCAGCTTCCTGGAGCTGGATCAGCTTATCTCTGTCCACGATGGCAGCTTTGGAGTTGTCGGCGACCTTCAGTGGCGTAGACGTCTTGTCTCTCTTGGCCTGGGCCCTGGTAGTAACAGCACCGACGATCTCTGGTCGGCAGGGCTGAGCCGGAGTAACCACATTATCCCGTAGCAGCTCTGTAAGGTCTCCATCGGGAAACGGCAGTGGATCCTCCTCCACAACTTCGACGCGTTGGGTTGAGGCAGGACTCCACTCTGGATCGGGGTCGTCGGGTCGTCTCGCGCCGTCGATATTCCCGATCATCAAATCATACAGCGGCTTCTTCAGGCAAACCGCTTCGACTTCGCCTATGTAGAAAGGGGTGTTGACATGAATCTTCGCAACTGGCGCTCTCACACATTTGCTGTCGGCCATAAGTGTCCATTTTGAATCGCCAGTGAACTGTTCTTTAGCGATTAGGTCTTCTCTGACGATGACCCCACTGCAGCCAGAGTCTCTTAGAACAGTCACTTCATGATTTCCGACGCGTCCCTTGGAAACAGGCATGTTCTGGACGGTCACAGCTGCGCTGGCGACGACGGGGATGGATTTTCCGTTGGCAAGGAGAAGTTGGCCATCAGTCATGCACTCTTGCACGTCCGCAGGGGTAGCTGTGCGCTTGGTCTCACTCGGAAGAATGACGCTCCCGCCGCACACTTGATGGTCAGATCTACTGTTTTGCCGTTGATTGGAGAACCGCCTCTGCCGGTTGCCCGCCGCTGCATTGTCCGTACTGCTCCGCTGTCCGCTATTTCTGCTTTGAGGGCAGCTGGCAGCTCTGTGGTCTGTAGCGTTGCAGATAAAACAGCCTCTTGAGTGCCCTTCCCTGGGAGGAGGCGTGGAGTCCGTCTGTCTCTGGCTCGTCTGGCTCCCTTGGACCTGGTTCCCATGGTTTGCAGTCTTCTGAAAATGTTTCGTCGCGCTGGGTAGCCCCAGGGTTTTCCCATGAGCGATGAGATATCTTTCAGCAGCCTCAGTCACATCTTTAAGCGTCTGCAGCTTTTGTTCTTCTAAGTGGGTCGCTAGGTCCTTGTGACAGGCATTGAGAAATTGTTCCTTCACGATCAGGTCATGGAGACTGTCGTAAGACTTCGTTTCGCCTGATAACTCCACCCACTTGTGTAGATATGACGACAGGCGCTCCACAAACTGCTTTGGCGTCTCGCCTGACTTAGGCCGGCATTCACGGAAGCGTTTACGGTAGCCCTTCTCTGTAAAGTTATAGCACTGCAATAGGGCCTCTTTCAAGACGTCGTAGTCTTTAGCGTCATCGTCCGACAATCTGGTGTAGACGTCGAGTGCTTCTCCCGTCAGAAGTGCACTTAGTCGAATCGCCCAGTCTTGAGGTTGCCAGTTAGAGCTTTTGGCAAACCTTTCAAATCTCGCCAAATAACTGTCGATCTGGTCCTTCCCGTCGACGAACGCTGGCAATTTTGGAGCTTTGTTGTCACTGATAATTTGTGGCGCATTCTGCTGGTGCTGGATGCGCGTCATTTCTAGCTGGAACTCAAGACGCTTCAGCTCGAATTCTCTGTCTTTTTCTTGCCGCCGCTCTTCTAATTCTCTTTCTTCACGTCGTCGCTCATCTTCTCTTTCTTCACGCTGACGTTGTTCTTCTCTTTCTTGTATTCTCTCCTGAGACTTGACGTACTCCGTCAGCTGTTTGCCTTTTAGATTCAGTTGCATCCCTTTCTGCCAGAAGTCAGCCATCTTGATGCTTCTGGAAAGTTCTTTTCTAGAAGGTTCTTTTCTGGAAAGTTCTTGACTGGAGAGTTCTTTTTTTTTCTGGAAAGTTCTTGTCTGTGCTGTACCTTTCTAGACTGTTCTAGAACAGCACGCTTTCTGCAGTAGCGCTGATGCTTGTCACTAGTCGCCTTCGTTGACGCAGGCCCCGCTGTCCTCGTCGTATGCGACGCTGCACCACGCTGGTGTTGATGTACACGCTCCTGTGCTGAAGTAGACGCGACGTCCGTTCGCCGCTCTCTGTAACACTGGCGATGTAGCTCCGAGACTGTCCTTCGACGTAGTCCTGCGGCAGCTACGTAGTCCTGACCTGTTGTTCGCTCACGAAGCAACTCTTCAGCGACTACACGCCCTTGCAGTCAACCCGAACCTATCGGTGATGTAGTCCCAGTATGTTGGCCCCTCTCGACGCAACTCGTTGGCGGCTACCCTCGATGACTGCCTCTCGTAACGTTGACTCGCTTGTTGTAGCAGTTGAACCCTTGGCTATGGCGTGAATCGCGGCTTGACCCCCAAAATGTTACACTCAGTTTGATGTTGGTGTTTTCTATCAGTATCTGATTCAGCCCCGATGCTTGAATTCCTGATAGGGTGTAACTCAGATTCGTTTATTCACACAGCCCGTCCAAACAGCATACAAGTCACAAAGTCGACGTATGAAGTTTTCCACTTTTATTCAGCACACATCAACAACTGCATACAATTCTCAATTCAACTCAATAACTTTCACAGCAACTTTCCAAATCACTATCAACAACTTTTCTCAACACCGACTCGGCTCACGATTAAATAACCTCTCTCTTTTCTGGAACAATATGGTACATGGTAGAAATGACGTACTGCCACCAATCGAACTAAAGATCGTCATCACTGGCTTACGTCATTACACATTTTCTCTACTTCCGGGAACATTCACGACCTTCGGTATCCATCCGGAAATTTCTATCAAGAGTAAACACGCATATCCAGAAGATTCTCAACTAATATCGACTAACGCAAATTATCAACGTTATACAAAGCCTCTCCTAACAACAATGCAAACTCAAATCAAAGGTAAATAAACTCTATTATTGAATACTTTGCAAAACGAAACGATTAGATCTATCGTATACGTTTTCGACGTACTACCATTCGCGTTTCAACGTAACAACTAGGTTGTGTGTCCAATACACCACGATCTATAAACTGGGATTGGATTAGATTAGACTTGCAAGCATCTTCTAACCAGCCAATATCCTACGCTACTCACTTAAACATGGGTGCATGTGTCTATGCCGTAAGATGCAACTCCAGCTGTCTAATATGCGTTCAGGCAGGCTACAATGCTGGAAGAAAATAACAGGCAGAGTATAGAAATAGACAATTGATAGTAGTATATTCTACAGAGAAAATAACATTCTGGCAGACTGTTGAGACCCCCACATGCACTCATGCTTGTAGCATGTTCATGCATTGATTTCTTTTTCCTATCCTATCCTATCCTATCCTATCCCATAACTCGGAGGTCGTAGGGGCACCACAGATGATAGTTTAAACAGCGTACTTCATCTTTCTCTGTCTTCAGCAACCCTCATGGCTTCGCTCAGTGTCAAAACAGTCCATTCTCGAATGTTGTCCTCCCACCTCTTTTTCGGTCTCACTCTTCTTCTACCTCCTTGCACTGTGCCTTGCAGGATTGTCTTTGGAAGACCTGATGATCTGGTGACATGGCCATACCATCGGAGTTTCAGTTTCTGCATGATTTCTTTTAAAATTTTTTTTGTTTTGTTTGTTGTAGATATTCAAGTGATAGTAAGCTATAATTGAGTGGCCGATATGAATAAATGTATGTGTGTGTGTGTGTTAATACTGAATACTAATAACAGTAACACCCACCAATAGTAAAGAAGAAGAAGTAACAACAACAGCAACAAATGATAATAATAAATGTATAATACATGAATAATTATAATAAAAAATATTGTATGTATTAACGAATGAATGAAAATAAATAACCCTTATCCTCATCATCATAATAATTAAACGTGTGTGTTTTTCAGGGCATGGGCAAATTCCTTGATGAAGAAAAGTTTATCCCTTTGTTAAAATTGCTGTACATATATGTTCAGTGTAATGAAATTTGTTACAACTGATAGTGATACAGTACACAACAATATAGTTTTCTAGTGGTAGTTTAGAATCTTCCCACCCCTCCCCTGCACCTCCTCTTCACACCCACTCCCCCTTTCTTTACAATTGAAGATGCATTTATTGTAATCATGGTGGGGAATAGCACAACCTAAATACATTTTCTTATTATATTTATTTCTTTATTTACCATTTTTAGGTATGTTTTGTTTGAATATTGTTTTATACAATTATAGTGTGCTTGAGCTGGGCTGGTGTGTTGAGTGTTTCATACGCATTTTATTTTTAACATCAGGGTATTCACTGTGTTACACTGTTGTTGTTTTTATCAATTGTTGATTCAGCCCCAATGCTTCAATCTTGATAAGTGTAACTCAGATTCGTTTATCCACGCAACCTGTTCACTCAGCAACAAGGCAGGAGTCGTCGTATGAAGTTTTCCAACTTTATTCAGCATACATCAACAACTGCATACCAGATTGCTCAATTGCTTTTTCCACTCTACACAATACACCACTAATATAGTCCACCTATAATCGAGAGAATGTTCGAACCTTCCAGCGTGACGCAATTACAGCCAATCAGAATAAAACTTGTCACCGGAACTATGCACCGTCTTACGTCATATCACTTTATTTAGGTTAGAAGAATCTCTTAGCTATTACTAGATTTATATACATGCTTCGATTGATAGTAAGCAAGTAATTCTAGAAAATTCTCCAATAATATCGACCAACAAAAATTATCAACATTATACAAAGCTTCTTCTAACAACAACCCAAAATCAAATTAAAGATAAATACACTCTTTTATTGCATGCTTTGCAAAACAAAACGATTGGATATATTGTAACACACTGATGAAGAATGAACAATGTTGTCTGCATTATTCGCCACACAAAATGAGTTTAATAGTTTAGTTTGGGAGCAATGAAAAGTTGTGTGTGTGTGTGCACGCTTTCTGTAATGGTCCATCAGCTTCCTTCTTCTTCTTCTTCTTCTTCTTCTTCTTCTTCTTCTTCTTCTTCTCCTTGTTTTTATTATTATTATTATTATTATTATTATTATTATTATTATCATTCCTCCTCCTCATCTTCTTGTTTATTGCTTCTGATGCTGCTTTGATTTTTTTCCCCTGCTAGTGCCATCTCCTATTAATTTTAATTAATTGTTTTCACTTTTTAACACCAGTACTGTAAGGCCTGCTTGAATGAAATCTTTAACGTCTGTTTATTTTTAATTAGTGTCATAAATGAAATTTTACTTGAATCTGTTTTTTCCCCAAGTCTTAGCTTATATATTTTACTGTTAATATTCCATTTTAGTCATGCTTTAACTTGGTGGTCGCCTTTGTTTTTAACATCACTGTACATATTTTATTGGTCGCAATAATTTATTTCTTTAAAGTTTGATAGTTGGAGTGTCTGAGAATGTTTAAGTGACTGAATGTTGATGTTATATCTGATGCTTTATTCCGTCACTATGATTTAGTCCTTGTCATGTTGATGTTATGTTGCTCACTTGTCAAATTTCCTTGTTTAAAAGTGGGGGACGATAAATCCTCTAGTATTTTGTATTGTAATTTACCCAAACTTTGATGATTTTGATTGAATTAGTTTTCTACCTTTGTGTGAGTGTATGCGCGCCTGTGTGTGTATGTATGTGTGTGTGTGTATACACATATCTATTCTTATCCTTTAATTATGAAATGATTGGGAGGGCATTTTGAGGTAAAGCCAGAGATTTTACATAGAGACCAACATAAAGTTTGTTATCTCCCTTTGATTAGGGCCCTGTGTTGTCTCCCTTCGATCATCTCTTACACAATGCCAGTGTTTTTATAAATATAAAAATACAATGAATTATTTCGCGTGTTTCTAATCGCCTCCCGCCCCCGGCCTTATCAACCTTCCCCCATTTATTTGTTTTTTTTTTTTAAATTTTTGTGGTTGTGTGTGATTTAATAATCATGAAATATATAACTAAATGTGTGATTGTATTTTGCAGACGATCAGAGAGTTGGAGAAGGAGATTCTGAAGGGACAGAGCTTCCAGGGTCCGTTGGTAGCTAAGGAGATCTACATCATGCTGGAGAAAAAGAAGATGCTTGATAGGTAAGAAATTCAATTCACCTTTAATTTAGCCCTTTGCCTGCTTGTAAGATGGGTTACCCGTTCTGTTGATTTGTGACCACGGGTAATCCCATATCAGGGAATCTCTGAGTTTCAAAGAATTCTTATTGGTCATTTGTTATTTGCATATCTTAGAAATTTCAGTGTCCGGAACAAAACAGATCACTAAAATATTGGTTTTTACATACTTTCCATTAAAGGCATATCTTGAACAGTTTGTAAAAATGGTGTGCCCAAAATTCCTTGGCAAATGCAAACGCCCTGCAGCAGAAGCTAAAGACCCAGGCAGGTAAGGAGGTAAATTTTGTGTATAAAGTGCAAAAATCAAGACAAAAATCTTGGAGAGGAGATGGGCACCATCCTCGTATAAGTTGCCTCGAGGGAAGGGAGGTCTCAACTCGGGCAACGTCTCGGGGGTTTTCTCGGGTTACTCCGGTTTGCTCCCTCAGCAAAAATTTCAAAAAAATCACAAATAATGTTAGGTAGGTAGGGTTTGGGCGCCACTGGCTGCGTCTACGCCTTCCCCGGCCGGGGGAGGCGACCCAGAGTTTACCGATAAAAAGGGATAATAAACTGCAGCAAATGTCGTTCTTTCCTCTGGGTGAATAGTTACGAAAGTCTTTCCATTTCTGCTTGTGTCTATGTGGCTAGTTAAACATGAATGGGTTAAGACCGAACTATTTAGAAGCGGTGATAAGTGTGCACTTAAAATTGCAAGTTTTCCTTCTTTTTCTTTCTTCTTTTTTTATATTTTTTATATGCATATATACATGCCAAGATAAGTGCCAGCTAATAAAAGAAATTTGGAAAAATGTTTGTCAGTGCTTGAAGTGTTTAGAGAAAATACCTGTTTGTTTGTCTGTTAAACATTTGTGTGTCATGTTATGTAATAATTATTGAAATAAATCTTTGTCATGTGTGTTGCCAGATTCCCCCTTTTTGTGGCTGTGCATAGGATTTGCCTGCGAGAGCTCCCTGCCACAGAATTCATCAACTGTTTGAGAAATCATCCAGAACACATGCAGTGAATAACATAAACATCTATTCTATTTAATTATTAAATTATCAATCAATGAATTCTTTTTTTTAATATACTCATTAGATTTTAGTTATTGGAATATCAATATTTTTTTGTGTGTAATTGTTTATGAATTACTTTTTAAAATTGTAATGTAATGTATTTGTTATTGATGTACAAGATTATTGAGTTTTATGCTGGCATCGATACAGTAACCTTACTAGATCAGCAATGATTGTTTCTCATCAAATAAACCAAACATGTCACAGGACTCAATGTAATTTGTTTTGGTAAGCTTTTTATACTTCAAATTTTTTTTAACATTTATTTTAGTTATTTTTTTTGGCTGATATTGCTTGGGAATGAAGACTTCACCAAGTTTTGAATGTCATATTATTTATTTCCAGTAGTGTGATTTACATTAAGAACAGGGGCAAGCCTTCTTTTTTTCCTTTTTTTAATTTTTTTTTTAAAATTATTAAGTTGATGTTTAATGTTATTCTGAACTCATTAGTGTCATTACAAAACATTTTAAATCTCCGCAGATGTAAAAAAAAAAGTATCTTTGTGCTTTTGTTTGCTTGTTTATTTATTGAACGTCTATTTATTGAAGTGTTTTTCTTTTTTTAGACTTAACAGTTATTGTGTAATTCTTGATCATAATTATTTTTATTATTTTATTGTCATACCAATTTCTCTTGAGGTTATTCGAATATGTGTGTGCAAAAGCTGAGGAACAATAATCCCGGCATGCCTTAGTTTGTTGTTATTGTTGTTTCGATGAAAATATGTTTTTTTAAGCTGTTTAGATATCACTGATTCTTGTTTAATTATCTACAACTTACAAATTGTGATTTTTGTTTTCTTCAGTATTTAAAAAAAATTTTTGTGTAGGAGGGGGAGGAATGCAAAATTGTCTACAGTTTGTACAGAATGTACTTTTTGTTTATTTGTTTCATTTGTGTTTTATCGTTTTCTATCTCATTTAGCCGTGGGTTGAAAACAGATATCCAATATTCTCTTTGTATTTGTGTTTGGAAATGTTTTGTGACTGTCGTGAGGACTGCTTTTGGTATTATATTTTGTTAGGTTGGTTTGTGTGTGTTTCCTTTTTTACAATTTTTAATTGAAGAGGCTTTGTGGTGTGATTCCTACAACAATAAATAAAGTAACTGTTACTGTATAAAACATTTGATTGCTTCTTTCATAATGTGTGATATACCCTAGCTATTCCTGGGCATTTTAACAGGATGATCGTTAATACTGAACCAAGCATGAATTTTGTACGTTTCCTCATGTTTTGGGATTGTTTGTGATAAAACAGAGTGAATGACAAATTAGGCCATTGTGCTTATTGTAAATGAATTGTTTGCTTAATGGGTTGTTGTTGTTGTTTTTTTTTTCCAATTAATTTAGTTATATATTTATTTTATTTTTTGCCAAGGTAATTCAAATGTGCAACAAAACCCAAGTTTGTTGAGGGGCTTGACTTCTATATTTGCTTTTTAAGCACGCCTTTTGTTTTGTCCTCTTGTCCCTTAACTCCAGAATCCAACATTGTGTTTTGTTTTGTTTTCTTTCAACTGATGCCCTTTAGTTTTGGAGCTGTTGTTGTTAATACACACTATCACACTCCTCATGAAGATCTGAACTGTGACAATTATTTTTTAGTGTATTGGTGCCGCCATTTATTAATTTTTTTTTTTTTTAAATATTGAAGTACAAAATTAACTCAATTGTTGTTAAAAGGGTGTTATTTTGAGATAGAACTGGTTGTAAAATAAAGAACGTATTGCCCACAGCTGCATGAAAAGTTGATATTGTGATGTAACAGTAGTTGAGCATACTGTTTATAATATTATAGGCTGATGAAATGAAAGTTGTTCTGTAGCCAAAAAAAACGCACGCTTTCTGGCTGTGGTTGTTATTTAATGTGTAGAGAACTTGGACATTTGATTCATTGGGTTTGTCTAATTTGTATAAATCTTATGTTTTTTGATTGACAAGTACAAAGTTTTAGTGAAAAAGCCTATTCCTGAAACGCTAGAGAATACTTTCTTTTTTTTTTCTTTTTTTTTTTTAAATCAAGAATCTTGACTACCACAAATGCTTTTTCAAACATTTTACTTCTCCTATTTTTTATTTGTTGTAAGGTCCTGTTGTCAACGTTTACTCTTCTTATTTGCTGTGTTCTTTTGCCTCTGTGATCCATATTCAATATTAAAATAAATAACTAATAAACAAAAATGGCTTGTAACTGTTCCGACCTGACATTTTGATTCAGAGGATGTGAAATTTTAAAGATTGCTGTTTTCAACATTTAAATGAAATAAAAAACTTCCAGTGTTTGACAGCCAGTACATATTTGGTACATGTGTTTTTGGATTTTAGTATGGTTTTGTTTGTGTGCGAGTGCCTGTATGTGAATGTTTTGACTTTAGAAGAAATATTAAGGTGATGAATTATGAATCCATTCTTCCCTGTGAACACAAAACATGGTGTTTTGGTGAGTTGTTTTGTTTTATAATAATATTCCTTTATATTTTTTTGTGTGACTAACCCTAAAACCTAGTTTGGATTTTGTTAGATATAAATAAATTCTTGATAAGATCTGTCTGCAATTATTGAAGAAAAAAAGTTTATTTTAATTTTAAATGACTAGAACCCACAATTTTATTTATGGCTTTGTTGGATATAAATAAATATTTACAGTTAAAATCTTGTCTGGAATCGCATATATATATATATATATATATATATATATATATATATATATATATATATATATATATATATATATATATATATATATATATATATATATATATATATATATATACACCAATAGAAATGGCTGTTCCAAACAAAATTAAAATAAAGCACAAAGTTACAAGGCAAATTGATTTATGGATTTTTCGTTTTGGCTTGTAAGTCCTCAAAGTTAAACATTTTAAACAAGTAGTACAATTACAATGTACATTGTCAAAGGGTAAAACATATGTATATTTTTAATTATTGTGAATGTGATTGACTTTTGTATGCAAATTACACATGGCTTCCAAGTTGAGTATGTGCCTCACACTGCATAACTGAGATTGGCTGCGGTTTATGTTTGCCTGTCCACTAGTAGAGGTGATCATACATCTCGGCTAGTCTCAGCTATGGAGTGTGTTGTTGTGTCTGTCCACCACTGCTTCTGTATCAATAGCTGAATACTAAAAAAGAGGAAGAAGCGGAAATACCATGGATTACTGCAGTGGATATAGGCTGTAAGGGGATTAAGGGGTCCTGCATATTTTAGATGGACTTTGAATTGCAATTGTTCGTGTCTTGTCATTTAAATTTTTTTCATTAGTTTACAATCAAGGCCATTTGCTCTCTTATAAGCTGTCTAGCTTTTTTTGTTTTGTTTATTGACAAATGCAAAGAAATACAGGTGATGTGTGTGGGTGTGTGTGTGTGTGTGTGTTTGGGCATGGAGTTATGGGGTGCTAAACTTGACTTTTTATGAACAAATTCCCGTGTGGGGGTGCCAGGGGTTTCAGTCTAAATAGTATCCCCACTTTCTGGAAATTTAGTGCTTTAAATTCCTACTGTCGCTGTCTTTCTCCTTTGTTCTTTCTCATTCCTACTCTGTTCTATCAATCTACTATACTATATCTTCTTCGCTAGACCAGTCACTTACCTTTTTCCTTGAAAGCTCTTCTGGGACAAAACTCCTCATTTGTGTGTGAGGTCTGTTGGATCAGCTTGGAAATATGGGACACTTTCTGCCAAATGGTCACTGGGGCTTCCTATGATGTTATTAATTGGCAATGTAGGCATTTTATATGTATGTGTTTTGTTGATATTTTATTATGATGTTTGTATTCCATTTTGTTTTTGTAAACGGGGGTTCGATAAATTAGAGTATAGCATCTGCGTCCTCTGCGTGGGATGTCTTTATTGTAAAGTGACCGGCTGGTGGATTGCCTTCAGTGTTACCACTGGGGTTGTTTCGACATATCTTTTATGAGGATCAGGGATGAGTCCTCTTTCAGCGAATTGTGGTCTTGAATATGTGGTCCTGACTCTGCTCTTTGCAGTCCGCTGGACCCTGTAAGCAATGAATAACTATCTAAATTTTATGCACACAATGGGTCTTTTAGCTAGCGCCCCACTTTTTTTTAGCGTCTCACTTTTTTCTAAGTACATGGGAGTGCTCTTGTAGTGCATAGGGTTGTTACATGGGAGTGCTCTATCCGGGACAGGCTGTTTTCTAGACAAATTTGAAGTAAAAGGGTTAGAGTTAGGAGTCAAAACAACTTTTTTGACAAGCTGTGTTTTAAAAATCTATTTTTTACATCTGTAGATGAATTTTGCGCTCTTTCCTTAAAAGACAAAAAAAGACGCTTTCTGATGATTACATTTCATCCAAAACCCCAATTTACCATAAATGCAGACGTGTGTGTGTGCGTGGTTTGATTTGAGATTATTATTGGATGTCATTTTATTTTTCCTAATTTTTTTTGGGGGGGCTACAAACTGTTAGTTGGGGAGGAAAGGGGAGGGGGTAGAGGAGGGGGGAATTATTGGATATTTGAAAATCATTTAGTTGGATTTTTCATTGTTTGTGATTATTTAAAAATTAAATATTATTTGAGATTTTAAAAAATGTGTTTTTTAATGAATGGAGAACTATGTTTACATTTAAATAGACCTAGTAAGGTTTTGCCTGTTGTGCTACACTCAACCCTACTCCCTCCCTCTCTCTCTCTCTCTCTCTCTCTCTCTCTCTCTCTCTATCTCTCTCTCCATTTCTCTCTCTCTCTATCTCTCTCTCTCTCTCTCGTCTTTTAAGATCTCTCAAGCCCTCACACCCTCTTTGAATCTGAATGTAAAACCATATGCACAACCTTCGAAAAAGCTGGCAGTTATTGAGATTTTTGTTTTCTTGATTTTGTTGCTAAAATGTGCAGGTGTTTGCTTCTTCTGTAATTTAATGGAATCAATTTATATTAAAATTCACAGTTATACACGTTTTTGTGTTATATTCTGTCTGTACAAAATGAGGTGTTCATACTAAAATGATGCAGAGAGAAAATACATGTGTTTGATTGAAAGATTTACTTGTATTTATTTTTTTATTTATAATTGTCACATTGAGATTTTTGTATTGTGACATTGGGTAAATTTACAAAATACTTTTTAAAGTCTTTCTTTTCTTTTTATTTTTTTAAATACTCGTTTTTATTTTAGGGCAATTTTTTTAATAAAATGTTTTTTTTTTTTTTTGCATGCTTGTTTTTTTTTTTCAGTGCAATTTGTATATGTGTGCAAAAATAATTCTTACTGTATTATTATTTTCAGTTTTTGAAATTTGTTCTGCAGATTTCATTTCATTCATTTCATTAAGTAGATTAAAGTCCCCGGACACAGTGCGTATAGGGGACAAACTGAAGGCATTGAAGGCATTTTATATATGTGTTTTGTTAATATGTTATAACGATGTTTAAATTCTTTTTTTCTTTTTTTGTTGTAAACAGTGGTTTAGTTCCCGCGTCACTTGCATGGGATGCCTTTAATAAAGTTTATTGTAAAGTGACTGGCTGGTAAAGTGCCTTCAGTGTTACCATTATAGGGTTGTTTCAGCAGAGCTTTTATACGGATCAAGGGCGAGTCCTCTTTCAACCAGGTTGTGGTCCTGAATCGGGCGTTGCAGTCCGCTGGACCCTATAAACAATGACTAACTAACTAATTAACTTTCATCCCTAAAACTTTTATATGTGCCTATGTATAATGTAAGGTTTGCTAAAAAAAAAATGGGTAACCGGGGGTTCGCGTAGTTGAGGTCAACCCTCAGCCGTCCCCCGCGTGGAATGTCTTTATTGTAAAGTGACTGGCCGGTGGAGGGCATTCAATTTTCCCACTGGGGTTGTTTCAGCAGATCTTTTATGCGGATAGGGGGTTGTCCGGTCCTGATTTGGCTCGGAAGAGTCCGCTGGACCTAAAGCAACAATAAATCAATCAATCAATTAAAAAAAAATGGGTTGTCAATAAAATTGCATGTATATTCATTTCAAGTTTGATTTTTATGGTTTAAGTTTTTTAACCCTGTGTTTTACTTTTGTATATACAATGTATTGGCTGTATTTTTATTGGTAGTAGTAGTAGTAGTAGTAATATTATTTATCACCATCAGCATCATCATTATGAATCAAATTGTATTTTGGAGTGCCAAAGGGTTTCTGTATAAATAATATCCCCACTTTCTGGAAATTTAGTGCTTTAAATTCCAACGGTCACTGTATTTCTCCTTCGTTCTTTTTCATTCCTATTGTGTTCTATCAATCTACTATTCTATCTTCTTCGCTAGACCAGTCACCTACCCTTTTCCTTTAAAAAAAACTTCTGGGACAAAACTCCTCATTTGTGTGTGAGGTCTGTTGGATCAGCTTGGGAATATTGGACGCTTTCTGCCAAATGGTCACTGGGGCTTCCTGTGGTATTATTATTTGACAACGTAGGCATTTTATATGTATGTGTTTTGTTGATATTTTATAATGGTGTTTTTATTCTATTTTGTTTTTGTAAACGGGGGTTCGATAAATTAGAGTATAGCCTCAGAATCCCCTGCGTGGGATGCTTTTATTGGAAAGTGACCGGCTAGTGGCGTGCCTTTAGAGTTACCACTAGGGTTGTTTCGGCAGATCTTTTATGCGGATCAAGGGTAAGTCCTCATTTAGCGAAGTTGTGGTCTTGATTGTGTGGTCCTGATTCGGCTCTTTGCAGTCCGCTGGACCCTGTAAGCAATGAATAACTAACTATTTAGTTTTCTTGTGAAAACTTGTTTACCTCATGTATTTTGTACAAACTGTGTGTGTGTTTTCCACTAATTGTTTGCCATTTATTTGTTTTCCCCTGTCAAAATTATAATCCAGGTTTGGATTGCTCGTGCCGAACTATCGCGTCATGGGCAGAACCTGTGCTGGAAAGAATGCCGATTTTACGTACGTAATAATAGCAGCCATTGACTGAAAATGCATTCAGACACTCTAAAGTTACTGATGTCAGGTAACTTAACAGGCACGAAATCAGCAGTATTGCGTATCTGTAATCGGCAGAACGTTCTTAATTGCCGAATACGAGGAATGGGCAAAAAGGAAGCTGATGTTCCGCATTAAAGCAGCCTTTTGTCGAAGATGTGTAGGCCTACAGCAAGACGGACGCTCAAAAGTAGCTGATATCGGCAGCCGGTTTTACACAATTGCGCATGGTGTTATTTCGGTTGAATAAAACCCTGTTTTGTATAGTTTGTTTTTTGAGTTTTCTGTTGCTATCTTCTTAACCTTCGCCATTGACTGTTGTCCGTCCAGGACCCAGATACATTAAAAATCAATGATTTTTCATAAACTAATGAACAGAAATCAATGTTCTTCGAGATAATTATGTGTCAGTCTTTTAGATATATACCAGTATACAAAAGGGCTTTAATCTAATAGAAAGGTGTTAGATTGATCCAGCATCTGGGCGTTATTTTTCTTCGAATATTATTTACTTTCGACTCGGGCAATGTCTTGGGGGTTTTCTCCGGGTATTCCGGTTTGCTCCCCCAGCAAAATTTCAAAAACACAATATTAGGTAGGTTGGATTTGGGCGCGCCACAGGCTGCGAGTGTGCCTTCCTCATGGGAGGATGCCTGCAGTTTCCCGATAAAAAAGAACAATAAAGTGTCTAAAATCATAATCAAAATTAAAAAATATATTTAATTAATTAATTTGATTATTTGATTATAACACTCCCGATAATATGGGTCGTGGGTAACCCATACGTATTAAAGAGCGTCCTATGTGACTGTTCCTTTATCGATGACACAAGACCCATGTTGCTAAAAGAAGCAGAAAGCTGCTTATTCTACTCCCGATGATAGGGGGTCTTCCAAGACCCACACTTTTCATAGAGAACTATAGGCACAAAGAGGGGACAACTGAAGTTTGCAGACTGACCTCTACTGACCTTAGCTACTTTATCGAGGCACAGTCCAAAACTACATTGACTCATAGCTGATCTTAGCTAAGAGAGCTCCACTGCTGCTTTGTGTGTGTGTGTGTGTGTGCTTTGTGTGTGTGTGTGCGTGCATGTGTGAGAGAGAGAGATAAATTTGGTTACAGCTTTTCATCTACTAGAGAAGCTCTCAGTGTTGTTGATTTTTTGTTCTATTTCTAGGCTGGAGATGCCGTCCATGCTGGGCCCCCTCCTCTTTCACCACGGCAATTCCCGGAAGGGGATACACAGAGCTCTGTGGGTGGACCTCAAGATAGGCTTTCTACTGTCTTTCCTCTATATATATGCACCTCTCTCATAAACGTGTTCTTTGTAACATGTTACTGTCAGTTACACACATGCACACAATATTCACCTTTTTTTTTTCATCTGTCACGAATTCCAAATCCATTCATAAATCACTAAACGTTCATGCAAGTTTGAACACACGTAATAAAAACAGTGAATAATGTTTCACACTTGCATGAACTGTCGGTGAGTTTGTATGTTAGGTTACTGGGAATAGTATGACAGATGAAAATGCGGTGAATGTTTTGTGTGTGCTGATGACTGACAACAACATGTTAAGAACACGTTTATGAGACGAATGGTTAAAGAGGAGGAAAGACGGTAGAAAACCTACCATATAGTCCCCTCCACAGAGACCAGTACACCTACTTCCGAGCATTGCCTTGGTGAAAGAGGAGTTGGGCAAGCATGCACGGCATCTCCAGCCTAGAAGTAGCACAAAGAGTCAACGATACTGTCATTTCTTGATAGAGATAATTAAAGTTGTCTTTCCGCATCTTCAGTTTCTCTAGTAGGTTAAAAGCTATAACCAACATTCTCTCTCTCTCTCTCTCTCTCTCTCTCTCTCTCTCTCTCTCTCTCTCTCTCTCTCTCTCTCTCTCTCTCTCTCTCTCTCTCTCTCTCTGTTTGTCGGTCTCCCTCTCTCTGTCGTTTCTGACCCTCCCATCTCCCCCCTCCCTCTCTGTCTTTCTCTATCACACACACACACACACACACACACACCATCCATACACCAGAAGTGCCCGTATTTGGGTATACTTCTTCCTCCGCATTCAGCATGCCTCGAAGATTGTTTGTGTACATGTCTGTGTCTGTTTTGCACGTGTCAGTGCAACTTCGGTTTCACTTTGTCGCAGACTCATCTCTTAAGATTAATTTTGTCAAATTGAGAGCAAATTCAGTTCAGTGGTAGATCTAGTCCAACTAGCAATGTAGGTCTAGGTTTTCGTTTTGGTTAACAAATGATATCGTTTCACATAGGCCACAACCAAGCACGGGGCTACTTATCCCACACTTTTGAAGTTCTCTAGCATGCAAAGTGTTGAAGCACATCATGGTTTCCTCAACATAGTTGCCCACAACAACACGGGTTTCGAAGACAGCCCTACTGCAAGACGCAGCTCCTCTAACTAGTGGATGGCCTGGTCAACAAAATGGAAGAAGCCCTATAAACCTACATGCTAGCAATTGACCTAGCCAAGGCGTTCGACCGAGTCAACCATAGCCTGCTCCTCCCAAAACTGCGATTTTACGGGATCCAGGGTAATGTCCTCCGATGGATAGAGCTTCGGTCAGAGAGGAAACAGTTGTGATTGAAGGCGTCCAGGCAGGCTACACTGAAGATCGGAGTCCCCCAAGGCACAGTACTAGGTCCTTGCCTCTTCATGGCTATCAATGACCTCCAGGACACCCTCTCATCACTGTCCAAACTGTTCGCTGACAACACTGCTGTCTACAGAACCATCGCTTGCCAGAAAGACCAATCCCAGGTACAACACCACCTCCACCGCGTGGCGGAATGGGAGGCAAGCTGGGACATGCAGTTCCACCCAGCTGAACTCTCACACGCTTGATACGATGGCATCAACAAAGTACATGGGAGTCACACCCAAGAGGAAGATCGGTTAGCTTTGACCAAGATGTTGATGCCATCGCTGCCAAAGCCAGCAAAACTCTCGGATTCATGCGGCGAAACCGGAAGATGTCTTCCACCGAACTGTACGATAAAGGCGTACATGGTCTTTGTTCGGTCCATCCTGGAATACGCCAGATCAGTATGGGACCCTCACACTCAAAGGAACATTGAGAAGATCGAGGCAATTCAGCAACGGGCGGCGCGCTTCATTTTGAACCGCTACTGCAACATCTCTAGTGTGAGCGTCATGATTGACTGTCTGCTAAGTTCAGCTCTTAGGTCCCGACGAAAAAAAGCCAGACTGTGTGCATGCTGAGGAAAATCAGAAATGGGCAAGTCCAGGTACAACACGGCAAGCCGCAGATGTCATGACCAGCAGTTTCGACTGATCCAGTGCAGGACAGACTACAGGAAGTTTTCCTTCCCCCGCTCCATCAGGGACTAGAACGCTGTTACTCAAGCCTTAGCTTGCTGTGTACACACACACACACACACCCACACACACACACACACACGCACACACACCCACACACACCCTCACAAACACACACACCAAGGAAAACACGGCAACCCCCTAGTAACACCATACAGCAGCAAATGATTCAACATTTTGATTGTGCCTGCTCAACCCAAGAAGAAAAGAAGAAGTGAGTCACAAACTCACCTTGAGCTGCCATATTTGTCGGAAACTACTTTATATATGACACTCTCTTCCTGTTGTTTTATCTTTTATCATCATCTCTATTTTATTTATCTTTGTTCTATTTTTTTATATTTTAGCAATAAAAACGCATTTTTTTTTAATAATAATAATAATAATAATAATAATAAACAAAATATAATTTTAATCTCTAAAAATTATCATTTCCTCAACATAGTTAATTCAAAAAGCTACTAGACGCAGCTCCTCTAGCAATGAAGGCTGGTCGCATCAGGTAGCAGCAATCTTCCAATCACGTTTTGGAAGCCCAACATGTTGAAGGATTTTGAGAGGCAATGAAAAACGCATTGGTGGGAGCAACAATTTTTTTTTAATTTGTTTTTACAAATAATATGACAGTCCAGGACACCTCCAAACAGGCAACTAAATGCAGAACCAATCGGGTCAGGAGACCTCCCAGGACACACCAAACCCTCGCCAGTCATGCCAGAATGAGGCCAGTCAGATGACTCTCCACTCAGACAATGGGCAAAACAGCTCCTCGCTTGACAAACAACACTGCCCTAAGAAGAAATTGCGAAAGACAGGACCATCAAACATCCAAAAAGACTGCTGCCTCCCTTGTCACTCCATCTTCCATATGGCTTTTCGGTCCATCCCACAGAAGCCACTCAGTATACCATCAGAGGAAGCATTGAGGTGCTACACAGAAGACTCTGGTGTCACTCCACTCAAACGCGAAGCATGGATCACAGCAGCACAAAAAAAGCCACAGTGAGGTGCTAAGAAGATGGGCAACACCAAACACACATCACCAAGCACCGACAGCAGTGCAGGACAGACCAGGACAACACAGTGCTAACAGGTGAAGAAACACTTCGGTGTACACGTCACCAGACACACACTTGCAAAGACACTGCAACACACACACACACACACACACAGACCACACAAAAGAACACAACATTCGAGAATGGACTGGTTTGACACTGAGCGAAGCCATCAGGGCTGCTGAGGACAGATAAGTATGCTGGTTAAACGATCATCTGTGGTGCCCCTACGACCTTCGGGTTACGGGACAGGATAGGATAGGATTTATAAAGCGCCTACCCTAAGGATCTAAGCGCTATACACGCACACTTTCTTACGCAAACACATATACACACTATACATATACTATAATTATAAGACAAGTTACTCTTTCACGCGTACATACTACTGCTGTGTAAATCAATATGACAAAAACATACTAAATTACTACTTAACCCCCCACTCCTCCAAACCCCTTTTACAACTACAGATACTGCTGAAAGACTTTTGAGAAAAGATACGTTTTAAGGTGGGATTTGAACGATTCGCAGGAGGTAGAATGTCTAACATGAAAGGGGAGAGAATTCCATAGGTGAGGGCCGTGGATCCGCATCGTCGGTTATCCAAAGTAAAATGCGGCGTCGGGCGAAGGTTAATTGTGTCCTGTATGTGGAGTCGTCATTGTATTGTTTGTTTGTGTGTGTGTTTGTGTGTGTGTGTGTGTGTGTGTGTCTGGGTGTGTTTAACTTCTTGTCACCCCCCATGGGGGTACCGGGGGTTTCTGTAGGCCTATAAATAGTATCCCCACTTTCTGGAAATTTAGTGCTTTAAATTCCCACTGTCGCTGTCTTTCTCATTTGTTCTTTCTCATTCCTACTCTGTTCTATCAATCTACTATACTTTCTTCTTCGCTAGACCAGTTATCTACCCTTTTTCTTGAAAACTCTTCCGGGATAAAAGTCCTCGTTTGTCTGTGAGGTCTGTTGCGTCAGCTTGGGAATATGGGATGCTTTCTGCCAAATGGTCACTAGGGCTTCTTATGATATTATAATTTAGCAATGTAGGAATTTTATATGTATGTGTTTTGTTCATATTTTATAATGATGTTTGTATTCTATTTTGTTTTTGTAAACGAGGGTTCGATAAATTAAATATATCTTCAGCGTCCCCTGCGTGGGATGCCTTTATTGTAAAGTGACCGGCTGGTGGAGTGCCTTCAGTGTTACCACTAGGGTTGTTTCAGCAGATCTTTTATGCGGATCAGGGGTGTATCCTCTTTCAGCCAAGTTGTAGTCTTGATTGTGTGGTCCTGATTCGGCTCTTTGCAATCTGCTGGACCCTGTAAGCCATGAATAACTAACAAATACCATTATTATTATTATTATTATTATTATTATTATTATTATTATTATTATTATTATTATTATTATTATTATTATTATTATTATTATTATACACAGCACGCATTCGGTCCCTTTTTTCCATCCCCGGTCGCCCAAGATTATGCTCAGTCGTCTGGGCGTCAGACTATGTGCCCAAAGGTTGCAAGTGGGCGGTTCGAGTAAGATCCTGTTTCTACCAGCGCCTTGAACAGATCTTGAGGTGGAAAAGCGCTATATAAGATTGCTATTGATTGATTAATATGGCATACGCCGACAAATGCAAGCCAATGGCAACAGAGAAGGGGATGGATCTTTCCTATAGTATTCCCCCCTTCATTCCATTCTCCAGGAGGATAGCTCCTAATAAAGATTATATCTAAGGAGTCGTCAATAAACTTCCACCCCCATATCTTCAAGGGAGACGCCTAATACTTGGTTATGTTCAACACACACTTTTCTTGACCACGATGTAATCAATCTGGTTGTGATGCTTCCCGCTGGGACTGTGCCAGGTCCATCGTCGTGATTTTTTATGGGGACCAAGCGTGTTGCCTGTATCAGATTGTTGTATCTGGCAAACTCCAAGAGTCTTAGACCTCTGTGATTTGTCTTGTTGTTGCAGTAGGGTACACATGTGTCTCGCTAGTTGTGGTACGCTTCTTGGCCAACCTTGGCATTCCAGTCGCCTTGCACCATGACTGTGTTCTTCCTCGGCACATGGTCAAGGACAACCTGCAGGTGTTCATAGAAATCCTCGACTCCGTTGTCGTCATGGTCTGATGTTGGGACGTAGGCCTGGATGATAATAATAAATTAGATTTAAAATAAAACTATTAAAATCAAAGTTGGTTCTTAGGTCATTGTTTTAAACTTTCCCAGACACAACGGCAATATTGGTCCGAGATTGGGCCAATTTTGGCTTGATGATTGGTCCAATCTTGGTAGCTTATTTTTGTCTAGGAAGTGGGAAATGCATGTAGTTTTACCCAATGTAGAATGCCATGATTGATCTTTGCAGAATGATGATGATGATGTTCATTTATAACGCGCGTGTCTCCATCCATTGTCGAATGCTTATCCATGCAGCATTGGTCCAACTGGCCTGTCCAGGATGGATCCAATGTAGCATATTGATGGCCATACCGTGGCTATGGTGGATCCAATTTAGCATATTTACACTATATAGTATTATCATAACAGATTAATTTACGTTATTGAGTGGATTCTAAGGGACTACTATAGCAGATGACCAATTCCGCACATATTAGAATTGTTTTTAATGTTTGAGTATATTATGAAAAGTCATCTAGCTCTTTGCGTGAATTGTTGACATTTTATTAGTTTTAGCTGCTGGACTGCTGAATCAATCCACAACACCTAATACAAATTTACTACAAAATAACTTTCGGTAAAAGGAAGAAGTTGCCGGTGACATTTTCCAAAATATTTGCGAACGTGGCGTGTGTGTAATGTGTGTGTTTGTGAGTGTGTGTGTGGGTGTGTGTGTGGGAGTGGATGTGTGTACTAATTACTTCCTGTGTCAGTTAACTAGAACACTCACAACACATTTTGTTTAACACCTGCTGCTCCTTCAGTACACCATATTGCTAGACCCCGTTGGACCATGCAAATAATAATGCAGGGGTTAAAGAAAGAAAAAAAGTGTTGGACCCTAAAAATAGGGACCAAATTGAGGGAAGTGGGTTCACCAAAGTCTGGACATTCTTTACTTTGCAATTTGTATCAACAGCACATCTTTGCTTACTTCCATGGCCGAAGCGAGGAAGCAGAAACTACCTGCGAGGAAATGGGAAAACGAAAGTGCAAGCGTGCTTCGGAAAACAGGAAGTTGGTGTATTTCAACGTTAGAGAAGCTCGAAAAAGAGCGACAATTCGTGCGAACAAACTAAGCGATCGCAGACGACACATTTTACTCTTTTCCTCGGACTGTATCGATGTGTCAAACAAAAAGGGAAGAGAAACGGTTGACGGACGGAAAACAATAGGACGAGGAAACTGGGGAACGATTCAGCGAGGCGGTTTGTATACTTAGCGACAGGAAGAAGCTGAGATTGTTCTCTAAATGGGAACAAGCGACATGTGAATGTTTTCTCGTTGCGGCGGTGTTGATCTGCATTCTATGCACTCACTGTAGGGTCAAACAAGGAAAGAATGCACATCTTGCAAGGTGCATGGAAACAACAGGTTCATTTTTAAAGCAAAAGTGACGGTGTGGAATGCTGGTCGTGGTGATGCTGGTGGTGGTGGAGATACTAGGAATTATAGTGATAATGATGATGGTTGAAGCGCGATTCCGATTCAGATATTTTTATTGCCAAGTAACATTACATAGGAATGCAAATATGTAATAAATATATCACAGTCAACGCAATCATATGGCAACACTAGTCTTGTTAAGATAAAACAGTAAAACAAGCATAGGAACTGATGAAAAATGCAAAATCATACACCACGCCGACACAACAATACCAAAACAAAATTGACACTGATACACATACCACAAACACAGATTCATCTACACCCTTCATACATAACACACACCCTTCATACATAACACACACCTTCCACTCCACTCCCACACTCTCACCCATGACAGCCACACAGTGACTGTGATTATGGGGTGGTGGTGGTGATGGTGGCAGCAGTGGGTGATAGAGGTAGAGGTGGTGGTGGTGACGACGACGACGACGATGATGATGATGATGGTTATGATGCTAGTATAAACCGAGGTCTAATCTGTGAACACACCGATTCTGTAGCACGGATTTTTAATTAATAATGATCCTGACGCTCATGCCCTAGATGAGTGAGTGCCAGTTGGTTTTAAACAGCAAGTATTGTTATTAAGCACAACCAGAATACAAGATAAAGTGTAACATAAAAAGCACATAAAAAGCATAACGTTTAAAATAAGTGCTATCCTAGCAAGAAATAATATCCTATAAACTATAGTGGAGAACACCAAATTTTCGTTTGAAGTACATTTCATGCGCCATTTTATTGGCCGACATTATTGTTCGTGAAATAGTCTCCCTCTGACTACATCTTCTAGAAAATGTCAATAACAGGGGTATTTGTAAACAAACTCTGGAGAAAAAGCTGTGTTCGTGATTAACGACGTTCTAATACCGATGCCTTTCCCTTAAGCTTAGGTCTGACGACGAACGTTTTAATTGCAATCGTAGGGAAAATCACGACTTCAGTCACTGATTTCGTGAGACTATCGCCGAATCATCTCAATCAAATCAGTTCGCAGCGTGATTTTGCGATGATTTTCCGCGTTTAGAACATGACCTAATTTTGACGAACTGATTGCGAGTCATTCAGCATGGAAACCAATGAAACGCGCTCCTTTGTTCACGTGGTCTTGAGAAATAATAATTCTAAGACCGGCCCGATAGGTACGTTGAGTGTGAAAGACACCTGTGAAGTAATAGAGATGGTACTATCACTTGAATGTTTATAGGATGTCGTCTTTTTCTCTGAACTTGACAAATGATATGCTACCGTGTAATGCAAACATTCTTCGTCGCTGCTTTCCATACATTTTGACTTTCGGCGCAGCAAGGGTAACAACTCTTGTGATTTTGTTTATGCGCAGTGACTGTGCGCATATTTACTAAAATCAAACGTTTTAGTGTGACTACTGACGACTCAAAGCGTCAATCTTCCCATTCAAATCATGACTCAAAACATTCACCGTCATTGTGATTGCAATCAAAGCGTTCGTCGTCAGGTAAGATAAAAGGTAAAGGTGGTCCCATAGCCTTGTGGCCGTATGGGGAGCGTGAAGTTGGAGATCACACTTATCTTGGGCCAGCGTAATGAGGGTGATGCCCATCTCTCTCCATCGCTGCTTTACCTTCCCCACCCTTAAGAGAGTAGGTACTCAGTCACAGTTGAGTCAACTGGGGGCGTTGTTATTTGTCGATTCACGTTTTGCGGTCACCCATCCAAGTGCTAACCGCACTGAACGGTGCTTAACTTGCGACACAGTAGCGAGTGCTCTAACCACTACGCTATCCGACACGTCAGACCTAGGCTTTACTTCAACAACGTCTCTTGTGGACGATACAGGATGCAACCAAACAAAACCCTGCGTGCAAATGCAAGGAGGAAGCAGATTTAAAAGTAAGGAAATAAAAAGAACAAATGAAATGGAATAATGCAATACGTTTAAGTGCCAAGTACATAAATACAGCCAGCAAGCATTACACCATTGGTCCGGCCCTTCGATCTAGTTCTCTAGCCCTGGTGACTGCTGCCCTGGCGAGGTTGAAGCCAATTTGGACAGACAGGACCATCAGCCTACATTCCAAGGTAAGACTGCTGCGCTCCATTGTCATCTCCATCTTCCTATACGCTTGCTAAACATGGACCCCCACAGCAGATCTACAACGAGGAATACAAAGCATGGAGATGAGGTGCTACAGAAGACTTCTGGACATTTCCTATACCCAGCACATCACCAACGACGAAATCCGACAGATCATCACACAAACCATTGGACAACACGATGACCTGCTCACAGTGGTGAAAAAACGGAAACTCCGATGGTATGGCCACGTCACCAGATCATCAGGTCTTGCAAAGATCATCCTGCAACGCACAGTGCAAGGAGATAGAAGAAGAGGGAGAACGAAAAAGAGGTGGGAGGACAACATTGGAGAATGGACTGGTTTGACACTGAGCGAAGCAATCAGGGTTGCTGAGGACACGGAATACGCTGGTTAAACGATTATCTGTGGTGCCCCTACGACCTCCGAGTTACGGGATAGGATAGGATCCCCGGTTGCTCAGACTTGAGCACAGAGGTTTTAGATGAGGCGCTAAAGCTGCTGTTTGGTACCTCGAACGAATTGAGTTAGATCATCAGCCAGCGCCTTGAGCAGCTCTTGAACTTGAAAAGGGCTATATAAGGCTCATTATTATTAAAACATAATAATATTGATAATAAGTGTTCACAAGTCCTGCAGGTGGTCCTGATTCGACTGTTTGCAGTCCGCTGGACCCTATAACAATGACTAACTATACTTCTATACTTGCAGGTGGTCCTGATTCGGCTCTTTGCAGTCCGCTGGATCCTATAAACAATAATTAACTGTACTTCTATACATGTACTTGCAGGTGGTCCTGATTCGACTCTTTGCAGTCCGCTGGACCCTATAAACAATGATTAACTATACTTCTATACTTGCAGGTGGTCCTGATTCGGCTCTTTGCAGTCCGCTGGACCCTATAAACAATGATTAACTATACTTCTATACTTGCAGGTGGTCCTGATTCGGCTCTTTGCAGTCCGCTGGACCCTATAAACAATGTCTAACTAACCAACTCTACTTGCAG
>CM072525.1:35788817-35795034 GCA_036898135.1 Oncomelania hupensis
TGTCGCTTCACGCCTTAGCGGTCACCCATCCAAGTGCTAACCGCACCGGACGGTGCTTCACTTTCGACACAGTAGCGAGTGCTCCAACCACTGCACTATCCGACACCCTGCTCGTTCTGATTCCCGACTATATCAAAGTATTTTCAAATAAGTCTGGAAATACAAAGTCACATGAGCACCGAAAAACACACAATGATCGTTTGTTCCTTTAATTAATATAGACTATTTAAGTTTAAGAAAAAACAACAACACAACACAACAAAATCTAGATCTACCAATTTGTTAAATGAAAAAGATCATCTAGGCTGCAGATTGCGAAGGTCGAGAATACAAATTCTGACGAGTGACCTTCATCAAAATGGACCTTGACTAAAAAGTACCACTAGGCGGGACTATTATGAGAATTATCAATCTAACCTTGAAGTCATTTGCCGAGGCTACCACCACAGAATGTGATGAGCGAAAAGGAGAACAGGCTAACGCTGGAATGTAAAATTATGGATTGTCCCTCTCTCCTCCTCTTGCACATTACATGCAAAATCTTCATTGATTCCAGCGCTATACCGCTCGATCTCACGTGCTTCTTAAATGCTGTTCCAGTAAAACTATAGCTTACCTGCCCCATTCCCCATCTAAAACGTATTTCACTTAATAAGCATTATTACATAATCATATATTTTTAAAACCTTATTATAAAGTGTGGGATCTATTGAGTGACATTTAAGTAAACATTAGTTGTTCTACTTTCACGCTTGAGCAAAAATATATAATTCAGAGTCAGGTTTAGGCACACTAAGCTCTGGTCAAACTTAATAGCTTATTATTATTGGCAGCAAATGAGTTAAGGTGGCCTGAAGGTGGCTATTACCGTAGCGTCAAACTAAAAGAAGATACGTTCCCTCCACCTAATATAAGCTTTAATGGATTAGAACAGAGTCTTAGCATTGCGCTCATCCTCTGCACAGTTATGCTCATTTCCTTTGTGTGCATTTTGCATTTGCCCTCTAAATGGCCTTGCCAGCTGCCAGCATACCAAAGGCGGACGCATTAGTGAACTATGTTCTGTATGGATAAATAAAAATGGATGCTAATCGTCCTGAAAGGGTAATGGCCTATTAGAAGTATCCTTATTGCAGGCCGACGGTTTTCATACTGTCCATTACTATAAACGAACAAGCTGTGTTCTACTGAAGGGTGTGATGGTCAAGGGTGCGGAGGGTGATGGAATTTTTTTTTTTTTTTTTTTTATAGTACGAAACTTAGAAATGAGATTATATGCTCCTTGCATTTACACCACATGTTTGAATGATAGATGTGTTTGTTGTTTGTGTAAGAGTGAGTGAAAACATGTGCGCACTTTGGGCATGATTGTTGATATAGCATCCAGAATTATTATTATTATTATTATTATTATTATTATTATTATTATTATTATTATTATTATTATTATTATTATTATTATTATTATTATTATTATTATTATTATTATTATTATTATTATTATTATTATTATTATTATTATTATTATTATTATTATTATTATGCTAGAACGTCTTGAGCAGCTCTTGAGCTGGAATGGCGCTATATAAGAACGAAAACAAAAAATAAATGTGATTATATGCCATCGTCTTTCCCTAACACAACCAAACAAAAATCTTACAAGTTATTTAAAAATACAATTTAAGCTAAATAATACAGTGGGTTGCGACATAGCCATACAATACTTTCACACACGCACACACCCCTCCACACAAAAAACCAAGCAAAAATAAATCCTAAGAATTAGAATAAACATGTCAACTCGATGTACAAGGAATAGCGGGAAATAATCAAGTGAACATTATTCAAATTTAATAGTTTCAACAAAACAAAACAACACACACACACAAAAAAAAAGATTACATAGAATTAGATAGATAGATAGATAGATAGATAGATAGATAGATAGATAGATAGATAGATAGATAGATAGATAGATAGATAGATAGATAGATAGATAGATAGATAGATAGATAGATAGATAGATAGATAGATAGATAGATAGATAGATAGATATATATGATAGATAGATAGATGATAGATAGATAGATAGATAGATAGATATGCAAACTTGCACTAATTTGTCCCAATAACGCCGTGTAAACATCCTCACACACACACCTACACACACACACACACACACACACACACACACACACTCCTCCACACAAAAAACAAAAAAAATAAATCCTAAGAATTAGAATAAACATGTCAACTCGATGTAGAAGGAATAGCGGGAAATAATCAAGTGAACATTATTCAAATTTTTAATAGTTTCAACAAAACAAAACAACACCCAAAAAAATAAAAATAAAGATTAAATAGAATTATATGCGATCTAATGGAATTTTTAGACTGTAACAACTAACCAGAAAAAATTGAAGAAAACTTTAATATTGACCTTTTCCTAGAAATAAAAAGTGTCCAACCAGAAATACAGTTTTGAAGAATTCCTGCATCAAATCTCGCTGGATTCTTAGTCTTCAAATTATCAGTCGAAAATGATTGTGATATTTTTCTTTTTCTTCTGTTTTTTATGCACAGGCGTGTCCAATGGGCGGGGGAAAAAATTGGCTCATTATAAAATGTTGTGTATTACTATTTTTTACTTCGCGAATAGGGCCTGTCATACTTCACGTCATTCAACTGTGTCCCAGCGTCACCGTACAATTACGTGACACAATCCGGAGAAACTTGTTTTTCACCTTGAGATTGAATCAAAGACAATCTGTTCCCGACATGTATTTAATTCTTTCGCCCGTTTGCCTTCCACGTCACGTGATTCTTTAAGGTGACAAGGCCGACTACTCTCCTGTCAAATCAGACGCCTGAAGAATGACTTCCCTTGTCAATGGCGTCATCACGAGCGCGTCTCGCACGCGTAGTCGAGGCGTTGAAAATCCCGACTGCTGAGGTTGTTTGTCAGCAATGGGTTTGTACAACGGTGGTCATTGTCTTTGGAATTTGTCACATCTTGCCCTCATTTAGAGGCACATTGTTAGGTTCTAGGTTGAAATGAGAAGGTGAAGTAGAAAAATACCAAAGAGGAGGAGGAGAGAAGGAGGAGGAGAAGGAGGAGAAGACGTTGTGGAAGTTTTTTAGAAGAGGGAGAAATGATGGTAGCAGTGATGGATCATTTACTTTTAAAATTGTATTTTCGTTTTTCTTTCTTTTTATGTGAATCGTGATCGTATGTTATCTTCCATGCGTGACAATGAACTATGTCTTCACGATGTTTAACATCCTTACGAGTCAATGTCTAATCAAAACAAAGTTATCCTTACGTCAATCACATGAAAATAATGTTAAAATATTTCAAAAGCAAAATGTAGAAAAGAAACAACTGGTGTTAAAAATGCAGCCATATATAAAGTTGAAAGAGTGTATGCAGCACAGGAATTGTAGTAAAAAGTTGAGAGTGTATGCAGCTAGCACTCCCATCTGAAAATGCATAACTTTTTTTAGATTACCACTCCCATCTTATTGGTAGTGCGCATGTTTCGAAACTATGGGATTAGAAATTGATTGGACTATGGTTTAGATGACGATGGTTTGGTGTTGATGTTGGAGTTTGAGTGGGGGTGGGGGGGTGGGTGGAGTAATTATGACTATTAGGACAATGTTGATATTTACAGTGATTAAACCTTGTCTATAAAATCACGCTGTCACACATAGTGGACGCATTATTATTCACCATGCACGCATACAAACAACACACAAATAAAACCCAACACCACTCCACACACAGACACACACACACACACACACACACGCACACGCGCGCGCGCACACACAACACACAACCGAGGTTACACAGTATTATCATGACTTTCCCAAAACGCCACATACGTTGTGCTGACAATGGGTCATATTTCGTCCCCATTTTTAAGTATTTTGAAGTGTTCGAACCCTTTCCCTAACCTAACCCTAACCCTAACCCAGCCCTAACCCTAGCGGATCATTGATCTGACGTCAAAACAAGTAGGCATGTCAATACAAGTTTTGTAGATGTTCACTGATTTGTCCAGATAACACTGTGTAAGTGTGTCCACGCACACACACAAACACACACCCACATACTTGCAATACATCAGAAATGGGTTAACCATCGGAAACATTTTTTGATGGAAAAGGGTTACACAGCGCTGCAACTAGCCCTTACCCTAACCCTTCTCTAGAAAGTTGACCATCGTCTCTTATAGGCGACGAAGTAGGTCGAATTTTGCTTCAAACTTTTCCAAAAATTCACTGTATTTTCTCCGTCCCGGATAGTGCACTCCTATGTACTTAAAACACGTGCACTACAACTGCACTCCCATGCACTAAAAGAGCACTCCCGCGCACTTAGAAAAAAGTGGGTTCCTGGAAAAAAGTGGGACAGCAAATAAACCCATTTGTTACTAGAAAAGACAAGGTTGCTACCAATTTGTGCGCTTTTGTGGGTTCCCACACCTACACACACACACACACACACACATCACACACACACATCATCATCATCATCATCATCATCATCATCATCATCATCATCATCAACAACATCATCATCATCGTCATCATCATCATCACACATCATCATCATCATCATCATCATCATCATCATCATCTTCATACAGGAGGCTATCACGCGCATTTTTTTCAATCGAACTCTAAGCGCGACGATCTGATGAGATTGCTACTACAGAAGTGCAATCGGAATAGAAATACATTTTTATTTTTGAAATTTTAGATTGACTGCTTCCAATATCATTATTTGAAGGAGAGAGGAAACCGGAGTACCCGGAGAAAACCCTACGCGTCCTGAAAAAGTCTCAAGATCAAGATTAAGAAGAAGAAGAAGAAGAAAGAAAGAAAGAAAGAAAGAAAGAAAGAAAGAAAGAAAGAAAGAAAGAAAGAACAAGAAGAACATAAAGAACACAAAAAACATAAAGAACATGGAGGACTCGAAGAAAGAAGAACAAGACGAACAAGAGCTAGAAGAGTAACAACTACAAGAACAAGAAGAAGAATAACAACAATAAGATGAAGGGCAAGAAGAAATAAGAAAAACAGCAAGGAGAACAACTTCAAGAAGAAGAAGTAGAAAAAGAAAAACAAGAACAAGAAGAACAAGATGATAAACAAGAAGATCAACAAGAACAAGAATAAGAAGATCAACAAGAACAAGAATAAGAAGAACAAGAACAATAACAACACGAACACTGACAAGAAGAACAAGGAGAACAGCAACAGCAGCAACAACAACAATAACAACAACAACAACACAAAAAAAGAAGGAGGCAGTAAGGGGGCAAGGAACAAGAACTACAAAGTGAAGACATTTTGAAGTAAAATGAAGAACAAGATTAAAACCAATTGTTGAAAAAAGAAATGTATCAATTCATCGATTGATTGCTTGCTTGTTTGATTTGATTCACCCATTCAGTCTTTCAATGAAATGTGTCTTTGAAACGTGCTAATGAACAATCTTATTTTGACATGCTCAGTGCAGTCGTGGTTGTTGGTGGTTTTTTTTTTTCTCCATATTCGCGTTGTTGTGTCAAGTCGCGTTGTCAAATTTGCCCGTTTTCGTTTTCGTTTTATCCTACAGTCAACACATTTGTTCATTCGAGTCAAAACACTAAAATAACCCGACCCTTTATTATAAAAAAAAAAAAAAAAAAAAAAAAAAAAAAAAAAAAAATTTCGTTAAGTCAGGCTTCGAAAATAGCCCGACCCTCGCCAAAAAACACTGAAATAACCAAAATAGCCTGTTGACTTGGGTCAAATCAGGAGACAGGTGCGCAGGTTTCGACAAGAAAGACCATTCAGGGACTAACCGAGTTCGTTGTTTTGGGAAAAATGTTTTCAAAGGCAGCCTCTATTGTTTGGATCTCTCTGATGCTGGCCATTTTGATTTTATTTTCTTAAAATGAAGAAAAATTGTTTTGTTTTAGTTTTCATGAGGATTTTTGGGGGGTGGTGGGGTGGGGTGTATTGCTGTATTTAGTATTTGTGTATGCTTTGGTTTTTGATCGATTATTTTATGACAATAATTGATCATAGAAGAAGAAAAAGAAGAAGAACAACAACAACAACAAGGGTATTTATATAGCACTTCTTCCCGAAAAAACTCGGCTGAAGGCAAAAACATGTATTATTTTAACATACTTCATCTAAACTACGTTTCATCATTGGC
>CM072525.1:35795534-35830534 GCA_036898135.1 Oncomelania hupensis
TCGAGTAGTTGGGGTAAAGCCTCAGCCGTCCCCTGCGTGGGATGTCTTTATTGTAAAGTGACTGGCCGGTGGAGGGCATTCAATTTTCACACTAGGGTTGTTTCGGCAGATCTTTTATGCGGGTTGGGGGTTGTCCGGTCCTGATTTGGCTCGGAAGAGTCCGCTGGACCTAAATCAATCAATCAATCAACCGGGGGTTCGAGTAGTTGGGGTAAAGCCTCAGCCGTCCCCTGCGTGGGATGTCTTTATTGTAAAGTGACTGGCCGGTGGAGTGCATTCAATTTTCCCACTAGGGTTGTTCCAGCAGATCTTTTATGCGGATCGGGGGTTGTCCGGTCCTGATTTGGCTCGGAAGAGTCCGCTGGACCTAAAGCAACAATCAATCAATCAATCAACTTTGTCGCTGACTCATCTCTTAAGATACCCCTTGGGGTCATGAGCAATCTTGCCACTGTAGATTGTTCAAACCTATAAAGGGAACAGTGAAAGCCACAGTTGAAAACCTGTCTTTCCTTTATAGGCAAGACGCTTCACTGCGGCAACAGTACCCCCGTTGGAGTGCCGGGGGTTTTCAGTATAAATAGTATCCCCACTTTATGGAAATTTAGTGCTTTAAATTCCCACTGTCGCTGTCTTCCTCATTTACTTTTTCCTATTCCTGCTCTGTCCTTCACTCTGCTATACTATCTTCTTCTTCGCTAGATCAATGACCTACCTTTTTTCTTGAAAACTCTTCCTGGACAAGACTCCTTGTCTGTGTATGAGGTCTGTTGGATCAGCTTGGGAGTGTTGGACGCTTTCTGCCGGGTGGTCACTAGGGCTTCCTATGAATGTACTATTTAGCACTATAGGCATTTTATATGTATGTGTTTGGTTGATGATTTATAATGATGTTTGTATTCTATTTTGTTTTTGTAACCGGGGTGTTCGCGTAGTTGAGGTCAACCCTCAGCCGTCCCCCGCGTGGGATGTCTTTATTGTAAAGTGACTGGCCGGTGGAGGGCATTCAATTTTCCCACTGGGGTTGTTTCAGCAGATCTTTTATGCGGATCGGGGGTTGTCCGGTCCTGATTTGGCTCGGAAGAGTCCGCTGGACCTAAAGCAACAATGAATCAATCAATCAATCAATCAATCTCTTAAGATTATTTTATTCAAACTGAGAGCAAATTCAGTTCAGTGGTAGATCTAGTCCAACTAGCAATGTAGGTCTAGTTTTTTTTAAACAAATGATATCGTTTCACATAGGCCACAACCAAGCACAGGGCTACTTATCCCACACTTTTGAAGTTCTCTAGCATGCAAAGTGTTGAAGCACATCATGGTTTCCTCAACATAGTTGCCCACAACAAGACGGGTTTCGAAGACAGCCCTACTGCGAGACGCAGCTCCTCTAGCTAGTGGATGGCCTGGTCGACAAAATGGAAGAAGCCCTATAAACAGACATGCTTGCAATTGACCTAGCCAAGGCGTTCGACCGAGTCAACCATAGCCTGCTCCTCCCAAAACTGCGATTTTACGGGAGCCAGGGTAATGTCCTCCGATGGATAGAGCTTCCGGTCAGAGAGGAAACGGTTGTGATTGAAGGCGTCCAGGCAGGCTACACTGAAGATCGGAGTCCCCCAAGGCACAGTACTAAGTCCTTGCCTCTTCCTGGCTATCAATGACCTCCAGGACACCCTCTCATCACTGTCCAAACTGTTCGCTGACAACACTGCTGTCTACAGAACCATCGCTTGCCAGGAAGACCAATCCCAGGTACAACACCACCTCCACCGCGTGGCGGAATGGGAGGCCAGCTGGGACATATAGTTCCACCCAGCTGAACTCTCACACGCTTGATACGATGGCATCAACAAAGTACATGGGAGTCACACCCAAGAAGAAGATCAGTTAGCTTTGACCAAGATGTTGATGCCATCGCTGCCAAAGCCAGCAAAACTCTCGGATTCATGCGGCGAAACCTGAAGATGTCTTCCACCGAACTGTACGATAAAGGCGTACATGGTCTTTGTTCGGTCCATCCTGGAATACGCCAGCTCAGTATGGGACCCTCACACTCAGAGGAACATTGAGAAGATCGAGGCAATTCAGCAACGGGCGGCGCGCTTCATTTTGAACTGCTACTGCAACATCTTTAGTGTGAGCGTCATGATTGACTGTCTGCTAAGTTCAGCTCTCAGGTCCCGACGAAAAAAAGCCAGACTGTGCGCATGCTGAGGAAAATCAGAAATGGGCAAGTCCAGGTACAACACGGCAAGCCGCAGATGTCATGACCAGCAGTTTCGACTGATCCAGTGCAGGACAGACTGCAGGAAATTTTCCTTCCCCCGCTCCATCAGGGACTAGAACGCTGTTACTCAGGCCTTAGCTTGCTGTGTACACACACACACACACACACACACACACACACACACACACACACACACACCCACACACACACACACACACACACACATACACACACACACACACACACCAAGGAAAACACGGCAACCCCCTATAAAACAACATACAGCAGCAAATGATTCAACATTTTGATTGTGCCTGCTCAACCCAAGAAGAAAAGAAGAAGTGAGTCACACACTCACCTTGGGCTGCCATATTTGTCGGAAACAACTTGGAAATGCATAATATGACACCAAAGAGCTTATGATAGTAATAAGGTCTTTGATGACACTCTCTTCCTGTTGTTATAGAGTATGGTTCATGGAAGACTCGCATCATCGGTAGCAGAATTAACAACTCGGGGACCCAAAAAAAACGTATAAATCGTGGAAGACCCGTATCAAGATGTGAAGGATATATGTGTTTAGGGCTCTATAAAACGCATGGGTTGGGTTGTGGAGGTTCCGCATTGTCGGTTATCCAAAGTAAAATGCGGCGTCGGGCGAAGGTTAATTGTGTCCTGTACAGTATGTGGAGTCGTCATTGTATTGTTTGTTTTGTGTGTTGTTGTTTGTTTGTTTGTTTGTGTGTGTGTGTGTGTGTGTGTGTGTGTGTGTGTGTGTGTCTGGGTGTGTTTAACTTCTTGTCACCCCCCATGGGGCTACCGGGGGGTTTCTGTAGGCCTATAAATAGTATCCCCGCTTTCTGGAAATTTAGTGCTTTAAATTCCCACTGTCGCTGTCTTTCTCATTTGTTCTTTCTCATTCCTACTCTGTTCTATCAATCTACTATACTTTCTTCTTCGCTAGACCAGTTACCTACCCCTTTTCTTGAAAACTATTCCGGGATAAAAGTCCTCGTTTGTCTGTGAGGTCTGTTGCATCAGCTTGGGAATATGGGATGCTTTCTGCCAAATGGTCTCTAGGGCTTCTTATGATATTATAATTTAGCAATGTAGGAATTTTATATGTATGTGTTTTGTTCATATTTTATAATGATGTTTGTGTTCTATTTTGTTTTTTGTAAACGAGGGTTCGATAAATTAGATATATCTTCAGCGTCCCCTGCGTGGGATGCCTTTATTGTAAAGTGACCGGCTGGTGGAGCGCCTTCAGTGTTACCACTAGGGTTGTTTCAGCAGATCTTTTATGCGGATCAGGGGTGTATCCTCTTTCAGCCAAGTTGTAGTCTTGATTGTGTGGTCCTGATTCGGCTCTTTGCAATCTGCTGGACCCTGTAAGCCATGAATAACTAACAAATACCCTTATTATTATTATTATTATTATTATTATTATTATTATTATTATTATTATTATTATTATTATTATTATTATTATTATTATTATTATTATTATACACAGCACGCATTCGGTCCCTTCTTTCCATCCCCGGTCGCCCAAGATTATGCTCAGTCGTCTGGGCGTCAGACTATGTGCCCAAAGGTTGCAAGTGGGCGGTTCGAGTAAGATCCTGTTTCTACCAGCGCCTTGAACAGATCTTGAGGTGGAAAAGCGCTATATTAGATTGCTATTGATTGATTAATATGGCATACGCCGACAAATGCAAGCCAATGGCAACAGAGAAGGGGATGGATCTTTCCTATAGTATTCCCCCCTTCATTCCATTCTCCAGGAGGATAGCTCCTAATAAAAATTATATCTAAGGATTCGTCAATAAACTTCCACCCCCATATCTTCAAGGGAGACGCCTAATACTTGGTTATGTTCGACACACTTTTCTTGACCACGATGTAATGAATCTGGTTGTGATGCTTCCCGCTGGGACTGTGCCAGATCCATCGTCGTGATTTTTTTATGGGGACCAAGCGTGTTGCCTGTATCAGATTGTTGTATCTGGCAAACTCCAAGAGTCTTAGACCTCTGTGATTTGTCTCGTTGTTGCAGTAGGGTACACATGTGTCTCGCTAGTTGTGGTACGCATCTTGGCCAACCTTGGCATTCCAGTCGCCTTGCACCATGACTGTGTTCTTCCTCGGCACTTGGTCAAGGACAACCTGCAGGTGTTCATATAAATCCTCGACTTCGTCGTCGTCATAGTCTGATGCTGGGATGTAGGCCTGGATGATAATAATAAATTAGATTTAAAATAAAGATATTAAAATCAAATTTGGTTCTGAGGTCATTGTTTTAAACTTTCCCAGACACAACGGCAATATTGGTCTGAGGTTGGGCCAATTTTGACTTGATGATCGGTCCAATCTTGGTAGCTTATTTTTGTCAAATATTGGAAGTGGGAAATGGATGTAGTTTTACCCAATGTAGAATGCCATGACTGATCGGTGCAGAATGATGATGATGATGTTCATTTATAACGCGCGTGTCTCCATCCATTGTCGAATGCTCATCCATGCAGCATTGGTCCAACTGGCCTGTCCAGGATGGATCCAATGTGGCATATTGTTGGCTATACCGTGGCCCTATGGTGGATCCAATTTAGCATATTTACACTATATAGTATGATCATAAAAGAGTTTATTAATTTACGTTATTGAGTGAATTCTAAGGGACTACTATAGCAGATGACCAATTCCGCACATATTAGAATTGTTTTTAATGTTTGAGTATATTATGAAAAGTCATCTAGCTCTTTGCGTGAATTGTTTATTTTTATTTATTTATTTAATCGTTCTTATATAGCGCTTTTCCAGCTCAAGAGCTGCTCAAGGCGCTGGCCGATACAGGATCTAACTCAAGCCGCCCGAGGCGCCAACTTGCAGCCTTTGGGTGCATTGTAATAACGCTCTAGACAACTGAGCACAATCCTGGGCAGCCAGGGATCGGGGAGAAGGACCTAGGTGCATGCTGGGTGTGTTCTTGTCACCGGCACTCACCCGTCTAGGACATGAGCGTCAGGATCTTTAAAGCCCGTTATGATGGAATGTATGCGACACAGACTAGACCTCGGTTTATACTCTCATCCGAATGAGTAGGAAACAGGAGTAAAGTGTCTTTCCCAAGTACACAACACAATGCCCCGTCCTGGGCTCGAACCCGGGACCTTCAGATCCGCAAGCCAAAGCTCTACCATTAAGCCACCGTGCCTCACAAATTGTTGACATTTTATTAGTTTTAGCTGCTGGACTGCTGAATCAATCCACAACACCTAATACAAATTTACTACAAAATAACTTTTGGTAAAAGGAAGAAGTTGCCGGTGACATTTTCCAAAATATTTGCGAACGTGGTGTGTGTGTAATGTGTGTGTTTGTGTGAGTGTGGGTGTGTGTGTGGATGTGTGTGTGAGGGTGTGTGTGTGTGTGGGAGTGGGTGTGTGTACTAATTACTTCCTGTGTCAGTTAACTAAAACACTCACAACACATTTTGTTTAACACCTGCTGCTCCTTCAGTACACCATATTGCTAGACCCCGCAACGATCCCCCGTTGGACCATGCAAATAATAATGCAGGGGTTAAAGAAAGAAAGAAAAAAGTGTTGGACCCTAAAAATAGGGACCAAATTGAGGGAAGTGGGTTCACCAAAGTCTGGACATTCTTTACTTTGCAATTTGTATCAACAGCACATCTTTGCTTACTTCCATGGCCGAAGCGAGGAAGCAGAAACTACCTGCGAGGAAATGGGAAAACGAAAGTGCTAGCGTGCTTCGGAAAACAGGAAGTTGGTGTATTTCAACGTTAGAGAAGCTCGAAAAAGAGCGACAATTCGTGCGAACAAACTAAGCGATCGCAGACGACACATTTTACTCTTTTCCTCGGACTGTATCGATGTGTCAAACAAAAAGGGAAGAGAAACGGTTGACGGACGGAAAACAATAGGACGAGGAAACTGGGGAACGATTCAGCGAGGCGGTTTGTATACTTAGCGACAGGAAGAAGCTGAGATTTTTCTCTAAATGGGAACAAGCGACATGTGAATGTTTTCTCGTTGCGGCGGTGTTGATCTGCATTCTATGCACTCACTGTAGGGTCAAACAAGGAAAGAATGCACATCTTGCAAGGTGCATGGAAACAACAGGTTCATTTTTAAAGCAAAAGTGATGGTGTGGAATGCTGGTCGTGGTGATGCTGGTGGAGGTGGGGATACTAGGAATTATAGTGATAATGATGATGGTTGAAGCGCGATTCCGATTTAGATATTTTATTGCCAAGTAACACACATAGGAATGCAAATATGTAATAAATATATCACAGTCAACGCAATCATATGGCAACACTGGTATTGTTAAGATAAAACAGTAAAACAAGCATAGGAACTGATGAAAAATGCAAAATCATACACCACGCCGACACAACAATACCAAAACAAAATTGACACTGTGATACACATACAACAAACACCGATTCATCTACACCCTTCATACATAACACACACCCTTCATACATAACACCCTTCATACATAACACACACCCTCCACCCCACTCCCACACTCTCACCAATGACAGCCACACAACAGTGACAGTGATTATGGGGTGTTGGTGGTGATGGTGGCAGCAGTGGGTGGTAGAGGTGGTGGCGGTGACGACGACGACGATGATGATGATGATGATGATGATGATGATGATGGTTATGATGCTAGTATAAACCGAGGTCTAATATGTGAACACACCGATTCTGTAGCACGGATTTTTAATTAATAATGATCCTGACGCTCATGCCCTACATGAGTGAGTGCCAGTTGGTTTTAAACAACAAGACTATTGTTATTAAGCACAACCAGAATACAAGATAAAGTGTAACATAAAAAGCACATAAAAAGCATAACGTTTAAAATAAGTGCTATCCTAGCAAGAAATAATATCCTGTAAACTATAGTGGAGAACACCAAATTTTCGTTCAAGTACATTTCATGCGCCATTGTATTGGCCGACATTATTGTTCGTGAAGTAGTCTTCCTCTGACTACATCTTCTAGAAAATGTCAATAACAGGGGTATTTGTAAACAAACTCTGGAGAAAAAGCTGTGTCGTGATTAACGACGTTCTAATACCGAAGCCTTTCCCTTAAGCTTAGGTCTGACGACGAACGTTTTGATTGCAATCATAGGGAAAATCATGACTTCAGTAACTGATTTCGTGAGACTATCATCGAATCATCTCAATGAAATCAGTTCGCAGCGTGATTTGCGATGATTTTCCACGTTTAGAACATGCCCTAATTTTGACGAACTGATTGCGAATCATTCAGCATGGAAACCAGTGAAACGCGCTCCTTTGTTCACGTGATCTTGAGAAAATGGCAAATAATTCTAAGACCGGCCCGATAGGTACGTTGAGTGTGAAAGATACCCGTGAAGTAATAGAGCTGGTACTATCACTTGAATGTTTATAGGATGTCGTCTTTTTCTCTGAACTTGACAAATGATAATTATGCTACCGTGTAATGCAAACATTCTTCGTCGCTACTTTCCACACATTTTGACTTTCGGCGCAGCAAGGGTAACAACTAATGTGCTTTTGTTTATGCGCAGCGACTGTGCGCCTATATATTTACTAAAATCAAATGTTTTAGTGTGACTACTGACGACTCAATGCGTCAATCTTCCCTTTCAAATCATGACTCGAAACATTCACTGTCATTGTGATTGCAATCAAAACGTTCGTCGTCAGGTAAGATAAAAGGTAAAGGTGGTCCCATAGCCTTGTGGCCGTAGGGGAGCGTGATGTTGGAGATCACACTTATCTTGGGCCAGCGTAATGAGGGTGATGCCCATCTCTCTCCATCGCTGCTTTACCTTCCCCACCATTAAGAGAGTATGTACTCAGTCACAGTTGAGTCAACTGGGGGCGTTGTTATTTGTCGATTCACGTTTTGCGGTCACCCATCCAAGTGCTAACCGCACTGAACGGTGCTTAACTTGCGACACAGTAGCGAGTGCTCCAACCACTGCGCTATCCGACACGTCAGACCTAGGCTTTACTTCAACAACGTCTCTTGTGGACGATACAGGATACAACCAAACAAAACCCTGCGTGCAAATGCAAGGAGGAAGCAGATTTAAAAGTAAGGAAATAAAAAGAACAAATGAAATCGAGTAAGTGCCAAGTACATAAATACACCCAACAAGCATTACACCATTTGTCCGGCCCTTCGATCTAGTTCTCTAGCCCTGGTGACTGCTGCCCTGGCGAGGTTGAAGCCAATTTGGAAAGACATGACCATCAGCCTACATTCCAAGGTAAGACTGCTGCGCTCCATTGTCATCTCCATCTTCCTATACGCTTGCTAAACAGGAACCCTCACAGCAGATCTACAACGAGGAATACAAAGCATGGAGATGAGGTGCTACAGAAGACTTCTGGACATTTCCTATACCCAGCACATGACCAACGACGAAGTCCGACAGACCATCACACAAACCATTGGACAACACGACGACCTGCTCACAGTGGTGAAAAAAAACGGAAACTCCGATGGTATGGCCACGTCACCAGTTCATCAGGTCTTGCAAAGATCATCCTGCAACGCACAGTGCAAGGAGATAGAAGAAGAGGGAGAACGAAAAAGAGGTGGGAGGACAACATTGGAGAATGGACTGGTTTGACACTGAGCGAAGCAATCAGGGTTGCTGAGGACACGGAATACGCTGGTTAAACGATCATCTGTGGTGCCCCTACGACCTCCGAGTTACGGGATAGGATAGGATCCCCGGTTGCTCAGACTTGAGCACAGAGGTTTTAGATGAGGCGCTAAAGCTGCTGTTTGGTACCTCGAACGAATTGAGTTAGATCATCAGCCAGCGCCTTGAGCAGCTCTTGAACTTGAAAAGGGCTATATAAGGATCATTATTATTGAAACATAATAATATTGATAATAAGTGTTCACAAGTCCTGCAGGTGGTCCTGATTCGACTGTTTGCAGTCCGCTGGACCCTATAACAATGACTAACTATACTTCTATACTTGCAGGTGGTCCTGATTCGGCTCTTTGCAGTCCGCTGGATCCTATAAACAATAATTAACTGTACTTCTATACATGTACTTGCAGGTGGTCCTGATTCGACTGTTTGCAGTCCGCTGGACCCTATAAACAATGACTAACTATACTTCTATACTTGCAGGTGGTCCTGATTCGGCTCTTTGCAGTCCGCTGGATCCTATAAACAATAATTAACTGTACTTCTATACATGTACAGTACTTGCAGGTGGTCCTGATTCGACTGTTTGCAGTCCGCTGGACCCTATAAACAATGATTAACTATACTTCTATACTTGCAGGTGGTCCTGATTCGGCTCTTTGCAGTCCGCTGGACCCTATAAACAATGATTAACTATACTTCTATACTTGCAGGTGGTCCTGATTCGGCTCTTTGCAGTCCGCTGGACCCTATAAACAATGATTAACTATACTTCTATACTTGCAGGTGGTCCTGATTCGGCTCTTTGCAGTCCGCTGGACCCTATAAACAATGATTAACTATACTTCTATACTTGCAGGTGGTCCTGATTCGGCTCTTTGCAGTCCGCTGGACCCTATAAACAATGTCTAACTAACCAACTCTACTTGCAGGGCGCCGAAAAAAATGTAATTTTGTTGCTACACACGTTTTGCTCAACATCTCAAAAACGGCTAAAGCGATTTTGTTGAGATTTGATAGGCCTGTACATGTACTTCAAATTATGGGCCATCCTTCCTCAGCTGCCCGGTTGTCGGTCAGTCAGTCGATCCGAATTCCATTTGTTGTTGCTGTTGCTGTTGTTGTTGTTGTTGTTGTTGTTGTTGTTAAAAACATACTTTTTGCCTTGTCTAAAAAATACCTCAACCAAAATTCATCATTTGTATTTTGTGGATACTTTATCTAATCATAATCATAATAATAATAATAATAATAATAATAATAATAATAATAATAATAATAATAATAATAATAATAATAATAATGGATGCTATATACGTGAATTTCCCTAAATCTCTAATCAAGCGATCACGGCGATCTGTGCCAACATACACGCTCACACACACACACACACACACACACACACACACACACACACAACACATACACATCTAGCACTCAAACAGGTGGTGTGTAGGCAGGGAGATCGCTATTGGGAGACGGAAAGAAAATCGAAATTTTATTTTTGAAATTTTTATATTGACTGCATCCAGTACCATTATTGAAGGGAGTGAGGAAACCGGAGTGCCCGGAGAAAACCCTCGGTGATTTCAATAGTTTCCTACCTAAGTCACATACGTTCGCCCCTTGCTAAGCATGTTATATCATGAGTATTTGTACTTTGTGGGTACTTTATGTTCTGCTAAGTATGTTATATTATGCGTATTTGTACGTTGTGGATACTTTATCTGCTGCTAAGTATGTTATATTATGCGTATTTGTACTTTGTGGATACTATATCTACTGCTAAGAATTTTATATCATGCGTATTTGTACTTCGTGGATACCTTATCCACTCCTATGCATGTTATATTATGCGTATTTGCACTTCGTGGATAATTTATCCACTACTATGCATGTTATATCATGCGTATTTGTACTTCGTGGATACTTTATCCACTCCTATGCATGTTATATTATGCGTATTTGCACTTCGTGGATACTTTATCCACTCCTATGCATGTTATATCATGCGTATTTGTTCTTTGTGGATACTTTATCCACTCCTATGCATGTTATATCAATGCGTATTTGTACTTCGTGGATACTGTATCCACTCCTATGCATGTTATATCATGCGTATTTGTACTTGGTGGATACTGTATCCACTCATAAGAATGTTATATCATGCGTATTTGTACTTCGTGGATACTGTATCCACTCCTATGCATGTTACATCATGCGTATTTGTACTTCGTGGATACTGTATCCACTCATAATAATGTTATATCATGCGTATTTGTACTTCGTGGATACTGTATCCACTCCTATGCATGTTATATCATGCCTATTTGCGATTTATCAAAAGTCTTGATGTATACTTCACCATTTTCTAAACGCCTTTTGCGATGTATCTATAAACATTGGTTGAGTGGATTTTTTTTCTTGCAGCTTTTTAGTTATTTATTTATTTTTGCAGATATAGTTGAGATAATGGCCTTGTTTTCCTTTTCCTTCGTTAGGATAAAGCAGAGTCAGAACACCGCCATGAAAATATAAATGAACACTTTTCAAAATGTTTATATGTGTGTGAGTGTCTGGAAAAAAAATTATTTGAATGCCTTCCCATCTCTTTTATCGTTAATACGTTAAAATTGCTTATATTTAGGCTACCTGACAATTTTATCTGCGTGCCTGCGTACATTGTTGGCATGTTCATCGACCGGAATGCGAGGGGCCGGGTAGCTCAGTTGGTAAGAGCGTCTTGCTAGTAACCGAAAAGTCGCTGGTTCGAATCCCGGATTGGTCAACGTGTGATCATATTATTTTCCCCTTTACCAACAACTGGCCCGCTGGTGTCAGTATAAATCGGTCCAGTAGTCACCTATATGCGAAAGTGTCGTGTGACTATAATCTACAAACAACAACAACAACCGGAATGAACTATACATCAATGAGTGAAGAAAAAAAATTATAAGGAATGTCGTTATTCTTTGGTTGTGGCTTTGTGATGATGATGATGATGATGATGATGATGATGATGATGATGATGATGATGATGATGATGATGATGATGATGATGATTATATATGTATTTAAACGTTCTTGCTCTGCGCTTTTCCAGCTCAAGAGCTGCTCAAGGCAGTGGCCGATGCAGGATCTAACTCAAGCCGTCCGTGGCCACCACTTGCATCCCTTGGGCGCCTCACCTGACGCTCAGACAGTTGCTGCTGCTGATGATGATGATGCTGCTGCTGCTGATGGTGGTGGTGTTGGTGGTGATGGTGATAATGATGATGATAAAGATGACGACGACTGCCACTTTGTCAGTATTGATTCGGAGCAAGTCCACGCTTTAATGTTACTGACTGATCATGCTGCACACACACACACACACAAACACACCCACGCACACAAACACACACACACCCACACAAACACACACACACCCACACACGCACACACCCTCTCACACATACACATACACACACAACAACAACAACAACATATACAACAACAATAAATTCTGCATTTACTCACCAAGACTATTCACATTGACGGATCAAATTCTTTCTTCTTCCAATCATCATCATCATCATCATCATCATCGTCGTCGTCGTCGTCGTCATCATCATCATCTTCTTCTTTTCCTTCTTCTTCTTTGTCGTTGTCGTCGTCATCATCGCAATCATCATCATCATTATCATCACCATCATCATCATCATTGTCGTCGTCGTTGTCATCATCATCGTCATCATCATCTCGCTCTCTCTTCCTCTCTCTCTCTCTCTCTCTCTCTCTCTCTCTCTCTCTCCCTCCCTCCCTCCATCTCTCTTTCCCTCTCTCTTTTCCTCTCATTTCTTAACACTCCCGTTCTTTCACCTCCAATCTGCTGTGCAAACCGCAGCATGTACAATGCTAGTAAATCCTTGACGTCTCTAATTCCTGGGATCCCTATTAATTCTTAGACGTGAGATGGGCCCCCTTTCAATGTTTGCGAGACGGGTTAGCGCTTGTCTGTGAGACAATGAGAGAGCTATGGGGAGCGTATGAAATGCCAGTGTATACAAAGCGCCTGGAGCTCTATGCACATTGGAGCATTGGAACATTTAATGGGATAACGGTTGTAGGTTTAAAAGCCCAATCTTAACAACCTGCCCTTACAATCTTTCTTTCAATGTCTGTTCACACGTTTGGGAGATATTAAACAATTAAAATTAAACTGTTAAAACAATTTAACTATTTAGAAACAAAATGTCAACCAGGCTATAAAAAAATTAAACCTACCAACAGAAGAGTTAGCAATAACTTTCACAACGTCTGTAATATTTGAATGATACAGGACTGCGTCTACAGAATGTCCATATTCAATTATGTTATGTCCATTTACTTTGAACATGTCTTTTAAATATATATATATAAAACACTTTTAAAACGACAACATGTTATCCACTCAATTTGAATTGCCAAATTTTCGGTTTTAATAACCTTCTTCAGGGCATTACAATGTCAGTGTGATAATGTACAAGCGTTTTACCTATTACTATAATTCATGACTATAATTCATAAACCACACATATACTAAGTGAACATGAATACAACTCTATTATAAAAACCACAACACACACACACACACACGCACACACCCCCACACATATAATATCTATACTACCACAACCAACAACACACACATACTACAACAAACACACACAACACATACACACATAATGTACCACACACACACTACCCATACACATACATACCACACACACAACACACACATATAGACAACACACTCAACACACACCACATAATATCATGCACACAACACCCACACACACACATATATATATATGTAGAGAGAATATGTAAAGTATATAGTGGAAAAACAATCACTTTAAATCCATAATCAAAACCAATCAACATTTATTATAAACATTTACAATAAACTACACTACCACTGCTCCATAATCACATAATGTTTGTCGTTTTAAAAGTGTTTTATGTTATGTGTAATTCTTTTTTAAATTAGAAGACAAACATACGACTTTGTGGTGGTGTGGTGCAAGCAGCTGGGTTGATGATATACTAATTTATATATATATATATATATATATATATATATATATATATATATATATATATATATATATATATATATATATATATATATATATATATATATATATATATATATATATATATATAAAGAACGCGTGGGAAAATATATATATATATATATATATATATATATATATATATATATATATATATATATATATATATATATATATATATATATATATATATATATATATATATATATATATATATGGTAAAAGCAAGTAATGCGACTCCCGTATTCGATCTTTAATTAAATCTGGCGAACGAGAATTGGGGTTGGATAAGCAAATAACCTACAGAATTTAATTCTTTTTAAAATGTGTAGACACAAAAGCTATAATTCTCTGTGAAAAAAAAGCGTTTCTCTAGAAATTTGAGTTTAGACCCCCCCCCCCCCCCTTGTCCACCCCACCCTTTCTCTCTCTCTTGCCCTCCCGCTCTCTCTCCCTCCCTCTCTCCCGCTCTCTCTTTCTCCCGCTCTCTCTCCCTCTCTCTCCCGCTCTTTCTCCCTCTCTCTCTCTCTCCCCCTCTCTCTCTCTCTCTCTCTACCGCTCTCTCTTCCTCTCTCTCTCTCTCCCCCGCTCTCTCTCCCTCTCTCCCGCCCCCCCTGCTCTCTCTCTCTCTCTCTCTCTCTCTCTCTCTCTCTCTCTCTCTCTCTCTCTCTCTCTCTCTCTCTCTCTCTCTCTCATCTACCCTTATTGCTCGGAAAATGGTTACGATTTGCCATATCAAATTCTGAGTACAAACATGAACCAACGTGATGTTAACTATCTAATAGCGCGGTATTTGCCTTAAAATCGGCCAAAAAAACCCACCGTGGGACGATGTTACTGTTGTGTGATAAAATTGTATGATATATGAAGATCGAGAATAAAAATGAACACAAATACTGGAGCATCCAAATTCTAAATAATGTTATGAGTTTTAGCAAGATGACAAACCAGTCAAATGTGATTCTAGACACCCACAATAATTAAACATTGCCGAAAATCAGCATTTTAAAAATTTTGATTTTTCCTAGGAAGTGTGGTTAAAATTTACTCCGTGGTTTTTCAAATATGACATGTAACGGAACGACTGATCCACTGACCTACGTTTGGCTCGTTCTGGTAAAAAAAAAAAGGTAAAGGTAGTCCCATAGCCTTGTGGCCGTAGGGGAGCGTGATGTTGGAGATCACACTTATCTTGGGCCAGCGTAATGAGGGTGATGCCCAACTCTCTCCCTCGCTGCTTTACCTTCCCCACCCTCAAGAGAGTAGGTACTCAATCACAGTTGAGTCAACTGGGGGCGTGGTTATTTGTCGCTTCACGCCTTAGCGGTCACCCATCCAAGTGCTAACCGCACCGGACGGTGCTTCACTTTCGACACAGTAGCGAGTGCTCCAACCACTGCACTATCCGACACCCTGCTCGTTCTGATTCCCGACTATATCAAAGTATTTTCAAATAAGTCTGGAAATACAAAGTCACATGAGCACCGAAAAACACACAATGATCGTTTGTTCCTTTAATTAATATAGACTATTTAAGTTTAAGAAAAAACAACAACACAACACAACAAAATCTAGATCTACCAATTTGTTAAATGAAAAAGATCATCTAGGCTGCAGATTGCGAAGGTCGAGAATACATGAAACAAAACATATTAAGCAAAACGACCTTGCAACAAAAAGTGTGTACGGTTTCACCGTGCACACGTCTTATTAATTACACTATCAACTTTTCTCATATTTTCTGACGAGTGACCTTCATCAAATGGACCTTGACTAAAAAGTACCACTAGGCGGGACTATTATGAGAATTATCAATCTAACCTTGAAGTCATTTGCCGAGGCTACCACCACAGAATGTGATGAGCGAAAAGGAGAACAGGCTAACGCTGGAATGTAAAATTATGGATTGTCCCTCTCTCCCTCCTCTTGCACATTACATGCAAAATCTTCATTGATTCCAGCGCTATACCGCTCGATCTCACGTGCTTCTTAAATGCTGTTCCAGTAAAACTATAGCTTACCTGCCCCATTCCCCATCTAAAACGTATTTCTCTTAATAAGCATTATTACATAATCATATATTTTTAAAACCTTATTATAAAGTGTGGGATCTATTGAGTGACATTTAAGTAAACATTAGTTGTTCTACTTTCACGCTTGAGCAAAAATATATAATTCAGAGTCAGGTTTAGGCACACTAAGCTCTGGTCAAACTTAATAGCTTATTATTATTGGCAGCAAATGAGTTAAGGTGGCCTGAAGGTGGCTATTACCGTAGCGTCAAACTAAAAGAAGATACGTTCCCTCCACCTAATATAAGCTTTAATGGATTAGAACAGAGTCTTAGCATTGCGCTCATCCTCTGCACAGTTATGCTCATTTCCTTTGTGTGCATTTTGCATTTGCCCTCTAAATGGCCTTGCCAGCTGCCAGCATACCAAAGGCGGACGCATTAGTGAACTATGTTCTGTATGGATAAATAAAAATGGATGCTAATCGTCCTGAAAGGGTAATGGCCTATTAGAAGTATCCTTATTGCAGGCCGACGGTTTTCATACTGTCCATTACTATAAACGAACAAGCTGTGTTCTACTGAAGGGTGTGATGGTCAAGGGTGCGGAGGGTGATGGAATTTTTTTATTTTTTTTTTTATTAGTACGAAACTTAGAAATGAGATTATATGCTCCTTGCATTTACACCACATGTTTGAATGATAGATGTGTTTGTTGTTTGTGTAAGAGTGAGTGAAAACATGTGCGCACTTTGGGCATGATTGTTGATATGGGGAAAGCGCGTGTATAGCATCCATAATTATTATTATTATTATTATTATTATTATTATTATTATTATTATTATTATTATTATTATTATTATTATTATTATTATTATTGTTATTATTATTATTATTATTATTATTATTATTATTATTATTATTATTATTATTATTATTATTATGCTAGAACGTCTTGAGCAGCTCTTGAGCTGGAATGGCGCTATATAAGAACGAAAACAAAAAATAAATGTGATTATATGCCATCGTCTTTCCCTAACACAACCAAACAAAAATCTTACAAGTTATTTAAAAATACAATTTAAGCTAAATAATACAGTGGGTTGCGACATAGCCATACAATACTTTCACACACGCACACACCCCTCCACACAAAAAACCAAGCAAAAATAAATCCTAAGAATTAGAATAAACATGTCAACTCGATGTACAAGGAATAGCGGGAAATAATCAAGTGAACATTATTCAAATTTAATAGTTTCAACAAAACAAAACAACACACACACAAAAAAAAAGATTACATAGAATTAGATAGATAGATAGATAGATAGATAGATAGATAGATAGATAGATAGATAGATAGATAGATAGATAGATAGATAGATAGATAGATAGATAGATAGATAGATAGATAGATAGATAGATAGATAGATAGATAGATAGATAGATAGATAGATAGATAGATAGATAGATAGATAGATAGATAGATAGATAGATAGATAGATAGATAGATAGATAGATAGATAGATAGATAGATAGATAGATAGATAGATAGATAGATAGATAGATAGATAGATAGATAGATAGATAGATAGATAGATAGATAGATAGATAGATAGATAGATAGATAGATAGATAGATAGATAGATAGATAGATAGATAGATAGATAGATAGATAGATAGATAGATAGATAGATAGATAGATAGATAGATAGATAGATAGATAGATAGATAGATAGATAGATAGATAGATAGATAGATAGATAGATAGATAGATAGATAGATAGATAGATAGATAGATAGATAGATATGCGATCTAATGGAATTTTTAGACTGTAACAACTAACCAGAAAAAATTGAAGAAAACCTTTAATATTGACCTTTTCCTAGAAATAAAAAGTGTCCAACCAGAAATACAGTTTTGAAGAATTCCTGCATCAAATCTCGCTGGATTCTTAGTCTTCAAATTATCAGTCGAAAATGATTGTGATATTTTTCTTTTTCTTCTGTTTTTTAATGCACAGGCGTGTCCAATGGGCGGGGGAAAAAATTGGCTCATTATAAAATGTTGTGTATTACTATTTTTACTTCGCGAATAGGGCCTGTCATACTTCACGTCATTCAACTGTGTCCCAGCGTCACCGTACAATTACGTGACACAATCCGGAGAAACTTGTTTTTCACCTTGAGATTGAATCAAAGACAATCTGTTCCCGACATGTATTTAATTCTTTCGCCCGTTTGCCTTCCACGTCACGTGATTCTTTAAGGTGACAAGGCCGACTACTCTCCTGTCAAATCAGACGCCTGAAGAATGACTTCCCTTGTCAATGGCGTCATCACGAGCGCGTCTCGCACGCGTAGTCGAGGCGTTGAAAATCCCGACTGCTGAGGTTGTTTGTCAGCAATGGGTTTGTACAACGGTGGTCATTGTCTTTGGAATTTGTCACATCTTGCCCTCATTTAGAGGCACATTGTTAGGTTCTAGGTTGAAATGAGAAGGTGAAGTAGAAAAATACCAAAGAGGAGGAGGAGAGAAGGAGGAGGAGAAGGAGGAGAAGACGTTGTGGAAGTAGAAGAGGGAGAAATGATGGTAGCAGTGATGGTTTCATTTACTTTAAAATTGTTTCGTTTTCTTTCTTTTTATGTGATCGTTATATATCAAACTATGTTTGATTTCCATGCGTGACAATGAAGTGGTCTAAAATCACGTTTAATCCTTACGTCAATCACCATGAATAAAACTAAAATATTTCAAAAGCAAAAATGAGAAGGAGAACAACTGGTGTTAAAATGTCAGCCAATAGATCCCAACCTCTAATAAGATTATGGGCACAGGAATTGTAGTATAAAGTTGAAGAGTGTATGCAGCAGCCCACTCCTATTGAAAAAGCATAACTTTTTAGATTACCACTCCCATCTTATTGGTAGTGCGCAATGAAATAAACTATGGAATTAGAAATTGAATTGAACTAATGGTTTAGATGACGATGTGTTTGGTGTTGATGTTGGAGTTTGAGTGGGGGTGGGGGGGGTGGGGGTGGGATGGTGGAGTAATTATGACTATTAGGACAATGTTGATATTTACAGTGATTAAACCTTGTCTATAAAATCACGCTGTCACACATAGTGGACGCATTATTATTCACCATGCACGCATACAAACAACACACATATAAAACACAACACCACTCCACACACACACACACACACACACACACACACGCACACGCGCGCGCGCACCCACACAAACACACAACCGAGGTTACACAGTATTATCATGACTTTCCCAAAACGCCACATACGTTGTGCTGACAATGGGTCATATTTCGTCCCCATTTTTAAGTATTTTGAAGTGTTCGAACCCTTTCCCTAACCTAACCCTAACCCTAACCCAGCCCTAACCCTAGCGGATCATTGATCTGACGTCAAAACAAGTAGGCATGTCAATACAAGTTATGTAGATGTTCACTGATTTGTTCAGATAACACTGTGTAAGTGTGTCCACGCACACACACAAACACACACCCACATACTTGCAATACATCAGAAATGGGTTAATTTAAGAATGTAGGAATCGGAAAGTCATTTTTTGATGGAAAAGGGTTAGGGCAAGGGTTAGTTGCAGCGCTGCAACTAGCCCTTACCCTAACCCTTCTCTAGAAAGTTGACCTAAATCGTCTCTTATAGGCGACGAAGTAGGTCGAATTTTGCTTCAAACTTTTCCAAAAATTCACTGTATTTTCTCCGTCCCGGATAGTGCACTCCTATGTACTTAAAACACTCTTATGCACTACAACTGCACTCCCATGCACTAAAAGAGCACTCCCGCGCACTTAGAAAAAAGTGGGTTCCTGGAAAAAAGTGGGTTCCGAGCAAATAAACCCATTTGTTACTAGAAAAGACAAGGTCTGCTACCAATTTGTGCGCTTTTGTGGGTTCCCACCCACCTACACACACACACACACACACACACCCACACACACACACACTCACACTCACACTCGTCTCCAGAGACAGCTGAGACACGCGTGACACTCACTTCAATATAACTGCTGATAGTGACAGCATGCATGTTAATAGTATACATGTCACACACACAAAATTAAATCATCATCATCATCATCATCATCATCATCATACAGGAGGCTATCACGCGCATTTTTTCAATCGAACTCTAAGCGCGACGATCTGATGAGATTGCTACTACAGAAGTGCAGTCGGAATAGAAATACATTTTTATTTTTGAAGTTTTAGATTGGCTGCTTCCAATACCATTATTTGAGGGCGAGAGGAAACCGGAGTACCCGGAGAAAACCCTACGCGTCCTGAAAAAGTCTCAAGATCAAGATTAAGAAGAAGAAGAAGAAGAAGAAAGAAAGAAAGAAAGAAAGAAAGAAAGAAAGAAAGAACAAGAAGAACATAAAGAACACAAAAAACATAAAGAACATGGAGGACTCGAAGAAAGAAGAACAAGACGAACAAGAGCTAGAAGAGTAACAACTACAAGAACAAGAAGAAGAATAACAACAATAAGATGAAGGGCAAGAAGAAATAAGAAAAACAGCAAGGAGAACAACTTCAAGAAGAAGAAGTAGAAAAAGAAAAACAAGAACAAGAAGAACAAGATGATAAACAAGAAGATCAACAAGAACAAGAATAAGAAGAACAAGAACAAGAATAAGAAGAACAAGAACAATAACAACACGAACACTGACAAGAAGAACAAGGAGAACAGCAACAGCAGCAACAACAACAATAACAACAACAACAAAAAAAAGAAGGAGGCAGTAAGGGGGCAAGGAACAAGAACTACAAAGTGAAGACATTTTGAAGTAAAATGAAGAACAAGATTAAAACCAATTGTTGAAAAAAGAAATGTATCAATTCATCGATTGATTGCTTGCTTGTTTGATTTGATTCACCCATTCAGTCTTTCAATGAAATGTGTCTTTGAAACGTGCTAATGAACAATCTTATTTTGACATGCTCAGTGCAGTCGTGGTTGTTGGTGGTTGTTTTTTTCTCCATATTCGCGTTGTTGTGTCAAGTCGCGTTGTCAAATTTGCCCGTTTTCGTTTTCGTTTTATCCTACAGTCAACACATTTGTTCATTCGAGTCAAAACACTAAAATAACCCGACCCTTTATTATAAAAAAAAAAAAAAAAAAAAAAAAAAAAAAAAACACTTCGAATTTCGTTAAGTCAGGCTTCGAAAATAGCCCGACCCTCGCCAAAAAACACTGAAATAACCAAAATAGCCTGTTGACTTGGGTCAAATCAGGAGACAGGTGCGCAGGTTTCGACAAGAAAGACCATTCAGGGACTAACCGAGTTCGTTGTTTTGGGAAAAATGTTTTCAAAGGCAGCCTCTATTGTTTGGATCTCTCTGATGCTGGCCATTTTGATTTTATTTTCTTAAAATGAAGAAAAATTGTTTTGTTTTAGTTTTCATGAGGATTTTTGGGTGGTGGTGGGGTGGGGTGTATTGCTGTATTTAGTATTTGTGTATGCTTTGGTTTTTGATCGATTATTTTATGACAATAATTGATCATAGAAGAAGAAAAAGTAGAAGAAGAAGAAGAACAATAACAAGGGTATTTATATAGCACTTCTTCCCGAAAAAACTCGGCTGAAGGCAAAAACATGTATTATTTTAACATACTTTCATCTAAACTACGTTTCATCATTGGCTTACTGAGTTAGCTGCGGTATTTTGAACATGCGTACTAAATGTTTGCAATGTTATTTGTAGGCTAACTTTGAGTGTTTGTTTTTGCTGTGTTTTACTTTTGTTGGTATTGTATAACATTTTAATAGTGTTTATGAAGAGACTACCAAGAGTTCGATTTTGGAATTATGACATGCGACCAGTGTGTATGGCAGCCTATTTTTGGATTCTCGAAGCAGTGGATATGGTGAAAAGTTATGTGCAGTGTCCATCCATAAAGGATGTGTTCAACCCCCACCCCTGTCCTCCCTAACTCCTCTCTCCACTAAATTGATTTAAATTATTAAATTGCATTATTTTACCCTATCCTATCCTATCCTATCCTATCCTGTCCCATAACCCGAAGGTCGTAGGGGCACCACAGATGATCGCTTAACCAGCATACTCCATCTTTCTCTGTCCTCAGCAGCCCTCATGGCTTCGCTCAGTGTCAAACCAGTCCATTCTCGAATGTTGTCCTCCCACCTCTTTTTCGGTCTCCCCCTTCTTCTACCTCCTTGCACTGTGCCTTGCAGAATGGTCTTTGCAAGGCCTGATGATCTGGTGACGTGGCCATACCATCGGAGTTTCCGTTTCTTCACCACTGTGAGCAGGTCATCGTGTTGTCCAATGGCTTGTGTGATGGTCTGTCGGACTTCAACGTTGGTGATGTGTTGGGTATAGGAAATGCACAGAAGTCTTCTGTAGCACCTCATCTCCATGCTTTGTATTCTTCGTTGGAGATCTGCTGTGAGGGTCCATGCTTCGCAAGCATATAGGAAGATGGAGATGACCAGAGAGCGCAGCAGTCTTACTTTGGAATGTAGACTGATGGTTCTGTCTTTCCAAATGGGCTTCAACCTTGTCAGGGCAGCAGTTGTTTGTGCGATCCTGGAGAGGACTTCCTGTCGAGACCCATTGTCTGACACAATGGCTCCTAAATATTTGAAGCTGTGCACTGTGTTGAGGGATTGGCCTTGTACTTTGATGTCCGTGTTGATGCCATTGGTGTTGTTGGTCATCATTTTGGTCTTCTCCGCACTTATTTCCATTCCATAAGCTCTGGAGGTGGTGTCAAGCCTCTGTACAAGCTGTTCAAGTTCTTGTTCCTCTCCAGCCAATCCATCAATATCATCCGCAAAACGAAGATTGGAGATTGCTCTGCCCCCTATACTGACTGTGCCTTCGTGATCTGCAAGAGCATCTGACATGATGCGCTCTAGGAAGATGTTGAAGAGTGTTGGAGAGAGTAGGCATCCTTGACGCACACCGATTGTTGTTCTGAACCAGTTCCCGATGACGCTGTTATTGAGGACTGCACTGGTAGCCTTGTCATACAGGCTTTTGACGAGTATCCCCATAATGATAATAAATTGATTAAAACGTAATCTGCCATAACAAAATAATGTAGCTGAATCTACAGCTAAAGCCCACTCGAGGTGAGGAGACAGAAGTGGCCTATTTAATTGGAGAGGGGGGGGGAGCGAGGGAGGGGGGAAATTGTTGATGTAGTTGTATCTATTGCAAAAAAAACTAGAAACAAATTGTGGATAAAGAATCTTTGATTCCAAACATCAATATGTTTACCCGTCTTATATTATTTTTCCTATATATATTTTTAGTCTTATTTCTTCACGAATCAGCTGTAATAATCTTCTCACTCACCTACCCAAGATGGCTGGTGCTATAAAATGGACGTTAGGCTTGATTTTGACTTGATTTCCCTGATCTGACTTGTAACCCAAAAGATTACCCACATTTTAAACACAAACTTTTTTTTATTTTAAGGTAATTTTAAACTGGTTTGTCCTTTGACTTTAACTGGTTTATCCGTAGGAATATGTGCTACCTAAATGCATTATCATTATTATTATTATTATTATTATTATTAGTAGTAGTAGTAGTAGTAGTAGTAGTAGTAGTAGTAGTAGTAGTAGTAGTAGTAGTAGTAGTAGTAGTAGTAGTAGTAGTAGTAGTAGTAGTAGTATTATTATTATTATTATTATTATTATTATTTCGTGATGTTTAATGTTAGTTTATTGATATATTTCCTACCCAAAAAATTTATTGATGATGACGATTACGCCGTCAACTGTAAAGAAATCCCTGTAAACCTAATACAACTAAATGCAAATTAATCCTATAGGATCGCGCGGAGCAAATTGTGCAGAGAGAGAGAGAGAGAGAGAGAGAAAGAGAGAGAGAGAGAGAGAGAGAGAGAGAGAGAGAGAGAGAGAGAGAGAGAGAGAGAGAGTAAAACAATGAGCTCGCTCTTTCGCTGCAATGTCCCGCAAGCCTGATCTAACCCCTCACCATTGGCGTCCATCTTAAGTCCCCATCCCATTCTTCGATAGGATTGCTTGATTCTCTCCTATCGACATTACTTCCCTTTGTCTGGGACCTTCTTTCCCTTTCTTGATTCACCTCTCACCCTTTCTCTCCTTAGTGTGCGTCTCTCTCCACTCTCCTTTCCTCTCATAACAATGACTCCCCGAATCTCTCTTCTCCCTCCACCCTGTTCCTGTCATCTCTTCTCTCTCTCCCTCTCTCTAATATAATTATACTCCTCTCTCTCTTTCTCAGTGCTCCCCGCTAGAACTCTCCCTTCATCTCGACCCATCCTCACCCTCGTTATTTAGCCCACGTTCCCCCCTCTTCCCTACCCACCGTCCCATACGCACACTCCTTCTTCCCTCTTCAATCAGTTAGGTCAAACACAAATGAGCGTTGTCTTGGTTAAAAAGGCAAGTGAGGGCTGCAAGGTCTTCAAAACGCCTGACAGACTCGGAGGAGGCAATAGTCTTGCGTCAGTCCAATGCCTTCGATAGACTTGTACATGGACGTGAAACTTTTATGACTGTCCTCTTCTACCTTCTGGTCGACCAACGCCAGTGTTGTGAGAGCAGTGTTCAACTGTTACAGTGTTAATCTTTTTGGGGGTGTAGAAAGCTTCAACTAACTAGAAATTCCTGTGTGACGAAACTTCAATTGGGGTCGAGAGATCTTTCAAAGAGAGCAGATAAGAATTGCCACAAACCACTCTGTAGTCAGCTTCCCGACAGACAGCATTGAGAACTAAGCAGCTCCAGTATTTGGAGAAATCTTAGTAGTTTTTTTTGTATCCTCCACACCCCAAAAGGGGCGAATAATGGGATTAAATCTTTATGCAGTAGCAAAGAAGAATTTTGCAGAAACCATTCTATGATATTGTGCAGTCGTCTTCAGGAGATGCGTAGCCTGATGTGAACATTGATCGTCTAATTAGAAAACATTACAAACTAGCAATTTCAGTGTTGTGAAATTTTTACAAGTTAAATCTGATTTAGGGTCGGCAAAATAATACACTCCAGAGCTTTTCCATCACCGATAAAATCTAGTGGGCAAAATCCAGTTGCAAAACCTGTGTGACTTTTCAAAAAACATTGTATGATCACCCGCTTCCCAGTGGAAAGTATTGACAATTAACTAAACAGTGCTGTGGAAAACAATCTGACGCATTAGTCATCAACAGTTACTTCTTGTCTACAATCATTGTAATAATTCAAACTGACTGTATTTAAAAATTGACGACTTCTCTGAAAGCCAGAAGTGGAAAATTGTTTGAAACAAGCGCCAAGTCTTCAACCAGCGCGCCATGGCGATGCCAAGCAACAAATTTCTAACTATCTTGTGTGACATGTTTTCCTTGTTTCATGAACAATGAGTGCAAACTCAACCTATGACACCTGGCTTAAGAGTCTAGAAAACACTAGAGCATTAACGTTGCAGTAACAGTTCAGATTTGAAGCCAATTGTATACAGTCCATGAGTGCAGAAGGCATTTAAATGACTATTCGTTGTGACATTGACATTCGCCCATTAAAAAAAATATTGGTTATCTATATAACTATTGTTTTCACTGATTAATTATGCTGCGCGCAGAAGAAACATGTCTTCGCATAATTTAAGTTTGAGACGTTTAGCAGATCCTCGATTTTCAAGGTTTGAAATGCCCGATCAATTTTGATCTGCTCTTCTATCTTTATTTCCGTCTTTAATTAGACATTTTCAAAAACAAAATTTGGCCTTCAGGGTTTTTTTTACAACGAAAGTCTCTTTATTCATTCATTAAGATTTACAAAAGAACTGAAGTAGACCTACTTCGCCAGTCATACATCCTTCAAGCGATAGAACTGAAACTCTTCGCCAGCCATACTTTGCAGCACGTTCAGTATTTACATAAGCTGGACTTGATTTTGAAATTGTAAATATGATCTGTTCTGGTCTTCCTGTACAAATCTTCAACGGCATAATGTTCAACTGGAATAATAAGGTAAAATACTAACAATATTTTTATGTACTCAAATTCCTCCGGTCTGTCTCTCATGTTTGTCACACATGTCTGTTTGTCTCTGTGTCTGTCTGTTTCTACATATTCTTTTTATGGCCACTATACGTGCTATATAGTATATCTACCAATGATTTTTATGGCCACTAAACATGTTATGTATTATATCAACCTGTTTTTTTTATGGCCACTATACATGTTATATAGTATCTCTACCTATTATTTTTATGGCCACTATGCATGTTATATAGTATATCTACCTATTATTTGTATGGCTGCTATACATGCTATATAGTATATCTACCTATTATTTTTCTGGTTACTATACATGTTATATAGTATATCTACCTATTATTTTGTAGTCACTGTACATGTTATATAGTATATCAACTTATTATTTTTATGGCCATTATAAAATATGTTATATAGTATACCTACCTATTACTTTTATGGCCACTTTACATGTTATTCATTTATAGTATATCTACCTATTATTTTTATGACCACTATACATATTATATAGTATATCTACCTATGATTTGTATGCCCACTATACATGTTATATAGTATATCTACCTTTTATTTTATGGCCACTATACATGCTATATAATATACCTACCTATTATTTGTATGGCCACTATACATGCTATAATAAAATTATAGTATACCTACCTATTATTTTTATGGCCACTATACGTGCTATATAGTATACCTACCTATTATTTTTATGGCCACTATACGTGCTATATAGTATATCTACCTATTATTTTTATGGCCACTATACATGTTATATAGTATATCTACCTATTACTTTTATGGCCACTATACATGTTATATAGTATATCAATCTATTATTTTTATGGCCACTATACATGCTATATGGTATATCTCCCAGCTATGAATGGGCTCCGTTTAGAACCAGGCAGGGAGGGAGAGGAGATAAGCATTACCCTTATGAAGCTGGTACTGAGAAAAAAGAGATCCATGGGGTCTCTCTTCTCAAAAACTGAAAGATTACGGGAACACTTTAAAAAATGAATGGTTGAACTTTAATTGTACATTGCTCTAACTGATTTATATTATTTGCTGCAGTTAATGTGCAAACGAGGGCAGGTGTTGGCGGTGGCGCTGATGTGGATGTCGGCGTTGCTGGCGGTGGTGAGTCCGGCGCCGCAACCATTAACGGCAACGACAGCGCGACCTACCACGCTAGAACATGGTAAGCCAGCTTGAAAGTTTTTATTTTTGAGTGGCATTTTTTTTCCTCAGCGGGATGTGGGATTTTGAATGATGAATATATATGAATATTGTGCATGCAGAAAAGTCTGTAACACAGGGCCGGACCCAGGGTGTGTGTGTGTGGGGGGGGGGGGGTTACATAAATTACGGAACACCCCCTCCAAACTAAAAAAAAAATTGAATTTTTTTAAAGGCAAAGAGTTTTAATTTTTTTTATTGTTTTTAAAACATTGCAGTTTTTAGTTACTTTTGGTCCAAGGTACAAAGAGTTATTTATAGACAATTCAACGGAAATCCATTTTAAGGGATCCGTTGAAACGTCCAAAGCGTTTTCCCGTTGAAACGGCCAAGTAACCCAACCCCTAAGCCTAAAGTAGTAAATGCCGCCATATTTTCTTGTTCTGGCCGCACACCTCTTCCAGCACCTTCACCTTGATACAGCCCTAATCCCCCAAAAACGACTTTTTAGAAATATTAATTAAGATGCTAAGTTGATAATTATGACAATTCGTTGTAACGAACATCCGTTGAAACGGCCATCGCTGAATCGTCCAAAAACATCGTTGGAATGGATTTCCGTTGAATCGACCAGGTACCCAAAAGAGCTGCTCTACTTCAATGCCCTTCTTTCCGAGAAAGATCAGTGAAAAGACGTCTGATGTTCAAAAAGCTCAAAGTCCCAGACCATCACAAATGGCTTTTTCAAGGTTCAGATTGCACCAGATTGCACCAGTTTCCATCCGTGAAAAAAATAATTCCGAGGGGGCATGCCCCCGGACCCGCCTAGAAGGCTCGGCGCTTCGCGCCTTCGCTGAATCTTTAACCCCCCTCTCGACTTTTCCCAGGTCCGGCCCTGTAACATGTGCATGAGCGTATATGTTGGTTACAGATCTCCGCGCTTTGAGTCCGATTTTATTATTATTATTATTATTATTATTATTATTATTATTATTATTATTATTATGGTTTAGGATTCTCCAGACAGCCTGCGGAAGAATTGCAATGAATCATATGGCGTTGCGATTTATTTTTTATTAGTATTAATAATAATAATAATAATAATAATAATAATAATAATAATAATAATAATAATAATAATAATAATACTGGTGGTAGTGGTAGTAGTAGTAGTAGTAGTAGTAGTAGTAGTAGTAGTAGTAGTAGTATAATGGATGCTACATGTAGCTATGTACGCGTATTTCTCCGAAATCGGTCTCCAAGCGCGACGGTCTGTAACGAACATACAAGCTCAAACTTTTCACACATCTTGCATAAACAACCAGCACAACACGTTCATCACTCAAACATGTGGTGCAACTTAAAGGCAAGGAAATCACTGTTAGAAGAACCAAAGGAACTTAGCATTGTATTTTAGGACTTGCACTGTAGATTGACGGCATTCCACATCATTAGTTATGGCGAGTGGAAACCGTAGTACACGGAGAAAACTCTCGCTGACCTGTCAGTCTCATACCTAAGTTGAATATTTTGTTTTGGGATCGAACCCCAACCATACGGCATTGAAAATTTTGGCATTGGAAACTTGCACTCTACCTCTGAATCTTTTGAAACGTTTTTTAAAAACTGTAATGTTTTTTTGTGTTTTTTTTAAATAGGGATACAGATTTTAGACTAATTGCAAAGACTAATCTTCCAATTTGTTCCTTAACAAATTAACATAATGCAAACACTTCAGACTTGAATTGGAAACCATACACTCCCCTACCCACTCAACCCCCCCCCCCCCCCTCACACACACCCTTACACATACAGTTCCCGCTCCCCACATACACCCTTACACATACAGTTCCCCCTACACACACACCCTTACACATACAGTTCCATACAGCAGCTCCATTAAATGATAGGCTAGTTTTGTTTAAGTCAATGCAAGGGAGGGGTAGTTTATAATTATAAAGTCTATTGCCAGCGATAAATTTCAATAAACCTCGGAGCTAAATTGAGCTATTAAAGGGACACACCCCTTCGACAGATTCGTTTAATATTCAAGTGAATTTTGCCCCCACTGGAAAAATAGCTTGCCACAACAATAACAACAACAAACTCTTTCGAAAGTATAGTTGTTGTCTTATAAATCGGTGAATTCCGTACTTTTTTGTTAGTAGCAACGGGTCGCTAAAAATATCATATAGTAGATCGTACAGCATATTGTTGTACCGTTAAACAGGGAAAATCACTCCCTGTTCAAACTTAAAAAAAAAGCAAATTAACGCGTTAACCGTTGATTTGGACAACGAAAACCCATTTTATCATCGTCTCATGTAATAACAAAGAGTATTATAGGTTAACCCATTTTCGCCCAAAGTAATTTGTTACGTTTGAGACGCGCACGATAGATCCGATCGATTTGTTTTGAAAAGCATGCAATAACAGAGTGTATTTACCTTTGATTTGATTTTGCGTTGTAGTTGGAAGAAGCTTTGTATAATGTTCATAATTTTCGTTAGTCGATATTATTGGAGAATTCTCTAGAGTTGCTTGTTTACTATCGATCGAAGCTTCGCGATAAATGTAGCAACAACTGAGAGATTCTTCTGACCTAAACAAGGTTATATGACGTAAGACAGTGCATAGTTCCGGTGACGTGTTTTATTATGATTGGCTGTAATTGCGTCACGCTGGAACGTTCGAATTTTCTCTAGAGTATAGAGAGACTATGTAAGTGCCGCACTGTTTCAAAGTAAAGAGTTGAGAATTGAAAAAGTTGAGTTCAAAGTGGAAAGTGAAAAAACGATTGAGCGATTGTATGCAGTTGTTGACGTACGCTGAATAAAGTTGGAAAACTTCATACGACGACTCCTGCCTTGTTGCTGAGTGAACAAGTTGCGTGGATAAAGGAATCTGAGTTACACTTATCAGGATTCAAGCATCGGGGCTGAATCAACTACTGATAAAAAAAAACAACAACAACAACAGTGTAACATAATCTTAAACAACGCCTTCGGATTGGGGCTTTTTAAACGGCGCTGTCTGTACTATAGGTATAAATAAACTTTATTTCGATGGAAGGATTGTTTTAAGTACTATTATACACCAAAACAATGTATTAGGCCTGATATATCTGTTACACTCGTTTGATGTTGGTGTTTTTCTATCAGTAGTTGATTCAGCCCCGATGCTTGAAACCTGATAAAGTGTAACTCAGGTTCGTTTATCCACCACGCAGCCTGCTCACTCAGCAACAAGGCAAAGTCTTCGTATGTAGTTTTCCACTTTTATTCAGCATACATCAACACTGCATGCAATCGCTTTTTCCACTCTCAACTTTTTACTTTCAACTCTCCCTTATTTTGAAACAGTGCGGCACTTATATAGTCTCTACATACTCCAGAACAAACGAGAATATCCCACATGAAACACCACAACCAATCAAAATTAATTTCATCATCACTGTCTCACATCATACAACCTTATTTGGAATGGAAGCTTCCATGGTTACCACTAGAACTATCCATACGCTTCGATCGATAGTAAACAACTGACTCGAGAAAATTCTCAAATAATATCGACCAACTAAAATTACCAACGTTATACAAAACTTCTTCTAATAACAACGCAAAATCAAATCAAAGGTAAATACACTCTATTATTGCATGCTTTGCAAAATAAAACGAACCGATCTATCGCGCGCGTCACACACGAACTATCGTGCGCGTTTCAACGTAACAATATCATATCTCGGCGTAAATTAGCCAGTTTTGAATTTCTAATTTAATTTTAATTTTTATTTATTTATTTTATTCTGCTTTTTTTGGCGCTATTCGATCTCGACCTCCGACCCATTTTAAGTGGGTTTTTTTCTTCAGCACTGCAAATGCATGTACAAAGACTACTACAAGTCTGGGGCTAAAAGTAAAGACCAAACCATCGCAAACCTGAGACAAAGGCATCGCTCACAGCGCGGTTTAAACTTCGTGCAACTGTTTTGTTTAAGGCAAAAATACCTAACGACAGCTCGGTGCTTCAGACCCCCGCACTACGATGAATAAATACACCTGGACTATAGCTAGTTTTGGGGCTCAAACTGGGAACATAATCTTACCATTCCTTTATAGCTCGCTTTCAACAGAAGCAGACTTCATGGGGCTGGGTAGCTCAGTTGGTTAGAGCGTCTTGCTAGTAACCGAAAGGTCGCTGGTTCGAATCCCGGATTGGTCAACGTGTGATCATATTATTTTCCCCCTTACCAACAACTGGCCCGCTGGTGTCAGTATAAATCGGTCCAGTAGTCACCTATAATTATGCGAAAGTGTCGTGTGACTATAATCTACAAACAACAACAACAACAAGCAGACTTCATTTCTACCCTTCTTTGCATTTGGGACAACTCCTACGACTTCTTCACTACAAGTCCTCCATACGCTTATGTGTCCGGGGGCGTTAATTTACACACCAACCAACCAGCAGACTGCATAATAAAGGACATGAGTTTTATTTATTTATTTAATCACTTTGATATAGCGCTTTTCCAGCTCAAGAGCTGCACAAGGCGCTGCCCAATACAAGATCTTACTTCAGCCGCCCAAGGCTCCCACATGCAAAATTTGGGCGCATGGTCTGATGCAAAGACGACTAAGGACCTAGTGCGTGCTGTGTATTTGTGTAGAAGTCACTCACCCGTCTAAGACATGAGCGTTAGGATCTTTAACTAAAGTCAGTGCGATGGAATCCGTGCGTGCACAGACTAGACCTCGGTTTAAAGGAGCGCAGTGACTCAGAGTTAAAAAAAATTTTTTTTAGAAACATATTACTGTATAGCATTTATTTATTATATTTGTTATTGTTATTTTTACTCTAGGCCGTTAACGGGGTTTGAACCACTGCATGCTTGTAAAGGTTGCAATGTTATGGCCTGACATTCCAGTACACTGCATACACCACTGAGCCAACGGCGCTCTTCAGTTTTAGGATCGCGTTATGCCCCAGACTCCAAATTTACTGTGGGAACTGAATTCAAACCATTACGGCCAGTGTTTAATTGGAGCAATCAAAGCCACCAAAGACAACGAAGGAGGGTTGGATTTAAATAGACAGTGAGTACACAAGGAAGCCTGCTACATTAAGCCCGTTTCCTAACTAAGCTAATACAAAGTGGTACTATTCTAAAATTGTCAGATGGAGACGTTTCTCATTTTATTCTAACTCTCACGCTACTGCTTCCCTGCTTGTTCTACGAAACAACTCCAGACACAACGGTGGATAAAGTTGCTCGGCACATTAGTGTTGAACTTTGACAGGATTATCTCCCGTCCATATGCCGCTCAGTATTGGTGGACGGGGCTGCAGTTAGGCCCTTTCTGCCCTTGTTTACACCCCACAGTTTCATTAGAGTCGATCTTTTATCTCCCTTCCAAAACGGCGCTCATCTGGCGATTTTTTTTCTTTCTTCTAAATATAAAGAGATGACTGTATATTTAATTCATGCAACATGATGCAATCTTGAAAGCACGACGTTTGATTGTATAACTATGTGTGTATGTGTGTGGTTTTTGTGTTTGTTTGTTTACAATCGCAACACAATAAAGACTTTGCCACGTTGCACACACACGTAGCTGTCACAGTCTTCATTATGTAGCTTTAGTAAGTGTGTGTGTGTGTGTGTGTGGGTGCGTGCGCGCGCGTGTGTGTGTACCAATAAATAAATTGCAAGCACGACTGATACGCTGTATTCCGTGTTATGACAAAACGAAGCAAAACCAGCGACGCTAGTTTTGTAGTTGTTTTTTTTAAATTGATCTTTTGTGTCTTGATGACTGTGCTTTGTTCGTATTTTAATGACTTATTTGTCCGGATCTCGCAATCTTCACACGCATGCCGTAAAAAAATTCACACTGAGTACGCGTCTGACCTGTGTTAAAATTAAAAATATCATTTTTTTACAAACATAGACTGGGCTTTATTTTGTCATCATCATCATCATACGCCATCTTTGTTCACTAGTGTTCCATTCTACAACAAATTAGATTCACTGAATATGTTCCCTTCATGTATCGTGTGTGTCACTTGACCAATCAAGCATCTGTTTATCTGTTTTAATAAGGAAGAATTGGGCCGGCTGGTAAAATAGACACGCAAACCCCTAATTGCAGCATGGCGATAACTATTCTCCTCGAAGAAGGTGGTCCACTTTCCGTAATTCAGTGTCGGCTCGGTGACGCGTTAAAATGCTCGGTCATTTCGCTTTCAGCTCATGCTCAAATCCAATGGAATGGTAAACCGCCATCATAAAGCTGAACATAAGGAAAGAGAATTCTAGTACACCTCTCTTACGTCAAGTGAGTTAAATTCTTTAAATCCTGAAGAAGCTTTGTTTTTCATCTTTCTTTCTTTTTTCTTTTTTAAATTTTTTTTTGTAGCGAAATGAATTGTATTAAGAACTTTTTTTAAATTAATCTGCTGTTTAGTCTTTCATCCTATCTCGATTTTTTTTTCACCAAAATGTCCGGAATAACCTTTGCCCTTAAGTTAATTGCTTGCAAAGTAATGATGTGATCTATATTCAGTAGTCGAGCACTTATGCAGCAAAACTCGATTATATACTTGTAGAGAAACGATCTGCAATTCAGTGTTCGCAATGAACATTTCCTGTCAAATTTCAGTTTCACACTACACTGCCTTACGCTTTGAAGGTAAGGTGTTTGTCTTTCTGGAATCCTTTCCTCCACTTTATATAGGAGGACTATTATATTATGAGTCTACTTACTCTTTGCTCGTACTTTAATTTAAATTTAGATCTTTGTCTTGTAACCGTATCTATGCAACTATATCTGTTTCGCATATATATTATATAATAAGTATGATTCTACTTACTCTTTGCTCGTACTTTAATTTAAATGTAGATCTTTGTCTTGTAACCGTAACTATGCATCTGTATCTGTTTCGCGTACACCCCCGTTGGGGTGCCGGGGGTTTCAGTATAAATAGTATCCCCACTTTCTGGAAATTTAGTGCTTTAAATTCCCACTGTCGTGGCCTTTCTCATTTGCTCTTTCTCATTCCTGCTCTGTTCTATCAATCTGCTATATTATCGTCTTCTTCGCTAGACCAGTCTCCTACCTTTTTTCTTGAAAACTCTTCCGGGACAAGACTCCTTGTTTGTGTATGAGGTCTGTTGGATCAGCTTGGGAATATTGGACGCTTTCTGCCAGGTGGTCACTAGGGCTTCCTATGATGTTATTATTTAGCAATGTAGGCATTTTATATGTATGTGTTTTGTTGATAATTTATAATGATGTTTGTATTCTATTTTGTTTTTGTAAACGGGGGTTCGATAAGCTGGGGTGGAGCCTCAGCCGTCCCCTGCGTGGGATGTCTTTATTGTAAAGTGACTGGCTGTGGAGGGCATTCAGTTTTCCCACTAGGGTTGTTTCAGCAGATCTTTTATGCGGATTGAGGGTTGTCCGGTCCTGATTTGGCTCAGAAGAGTCCGCTGGACCTAAAGCAACAATTATGTAATGTAATGTAATGTTTTGCGTACCGGTGAGTACCATTCACTCAGTATACCAAGCTCCGCGCACACTCGTTTCGTTTTAGAAACCCCATTCTCCTTCTAACTTGTCTCCCTTCTTTTGTTTCTGTCCCCTCCGTTGGTATATATTGTCTTGGTAAATACCGCTCCTTCGTTAGGCGATGCCCGCGCGCTGATTGCGATGAAATTG
>CM072525.1:35835534-35838034 GCA_036898135.1 Oncomelania hupensis
TATAGTCTATGAGACATGGAATGATGGGCCATCTTTGTATAGTCTATGCGACATGGAATGATGGGCTATTTTTGTATAGTCTATGAGACATGGAATGATGGGCCATCTTTGTATAGTCTATGCGACATGGAATTTATGGGCTATTTTTGTATAGTCTATGAGACATGGAATTTATGGGCTATTTTTGTATAGTCTATGCGACATGGAATTTATGGGCTATTTTTGTATAGTCTATGAGACATGGAATGACGGGACATTTTTGTATAGTCTATGAGACATGGAAAACAATCTAAATCATTTTGGTCATACTTTTTTTAGTCTACTTCGCAGCAAGCAAAACTAACAGGAGCCTAAACCGGAAGTTGTGCGGAAATGTCGTCTGCGTTTGCTTGTGTTTGCACGTTCGCTGAATGACCTGATAGAGGAATGTTATAAACCGTTGACATCGGCTTCTTTTTCAAACCGCTCTGATCGATCTGTCACTGTCAAAAAAGGAAGATCAACGTTTGGACAGCTCAAAAAACCACACAGCAAGTATTGAAATACAAACAAACGGGTTCTTTCGAATATGATTGGAAAGGGTTACAATTTTAGCGAAGACGTGTATAATGGAGGTTTTAGAAAGTGGTGAATTGGAGGAGGAGAGGTATGACCGCTGGGATTGCGAGTAAGGGTGTGTTGGTAAGGATAGGGGTAGGGTTAGAACATATTGTCGAACGCGGTTGTTTTTTAAAAAAAAATGCGATAGAGGTGACGGTTTCATCTGCCCTTGTCTAAAAGAAATGGGTTCAAAAGGCGCATTCTTCAAAATTCCCATCCTGTGTTGAAATTTTTGGAATGGCATCCATGAATACATGGATGGTTTGAGTTATTTTGGACAAAGAAACCCTTGATATCTGCATGCCTTAAGGGAATCAATGCGATCAAAATATAAATAGCGACCTAATAAAATTATACACTATATTCATCTCTTGTTGAAGTTGTTGGGTCTTCTTCTTCTTCTTCTTCTTCTTCTTCTTCTTCTTCTTCTTCTTCTTCTTCTTCTTCTTCTTCTTCTTCTTCTTCTTCTTTCTTCTTCTTCTTCTTGTTCTTCTTCTTCTTCTTGTTCTTCTTCTTCTTCTTGTTCTTCTTCTTCTTCTTCTTCTTCTTCTTCTTCTTCTTCTTCTTCTTCTTCTTCTTCTTCTTCTTCTTCAACGTCGTCATCGCCGTTGTCATCTATCTCATTCTTCATCTCTAGCATCAGTTTAGCCCGTTTTCTTCTCTCTATGGAGTCCGTGTTATCATTCAAACATGACTATTTTTAAATGCCTATGCAAAAAATTCGATAGTGTGCGCTGTGGATGATATGCCGACAGTGTCAACGCGGGCAGAATGTTGTTACAGGTGATGTTCTCCTCTCCCCTACCGCTTCCCCTCCTGTCTTCCCCCAAGTTCTCCAGCCCCCAACTCTCACTCCATCCCACCCCTCTCTCTCTCTGTCTGGCTTTTTGTCTGTCTGTTTGTCTGTCTGTCTCACTCTTTTATTATTATTATTATTATTATTATTATTATTATTATTATTATTATTATTATTATTATTATTATTATTATTATTATTATTATGTATCATCATCATCATCATCATCATTATCATCATCATCATCAACAACAACAACATTATGATCATCACCATCAGTATTATTAGATTATATTAGATTACATATTACATTGTATTACATTAGATTAGAGATTAGATTAGATTAGATTTATATTATATAGTAGGACAGGTGTTATATTACAGATTAGATTAGATTAGATTTATATTATATAGTAGGACAGGTGGTACTACAATAGGCTTTGAAATCTAAAACCTGTATCCTATTAAACGATCCAATTCATCTCTCTCTCTCTCTCTCTCTTTCTCCCTCTCTCTCCCTTACCCCAACCCCCTTCCCCGCCACCATCCACACACTTGCATTGACTGTTTAACCTGGATTTATGTTGTTAGCTTTACACTCTATGCCCTTGCATCATCAGTTCAACTTGGTTCAATGTCAGCCCCAAACCAAAATCGATTGGGACAGGAATAGGACCAACGTTCCAACAGGAAGAGAACAATCGTGTGTGATAAAGGATTTTAAAGGGGGAAAGAGGGGTGGGGGTGGGGGTGGGGGGAGAGTAAGTGTGCTAAGGAAGAGTGGGAGGAGATGAGAAGGAGTGATACGGGGTTACATTCTCGTTCTAACTCCAAGCACTTCTTGAAGAGGTCATTCCGGTTCAATGTCACAGTGCAAGGTAAATTCGCTTCGAACAGGAATGGAAGAAAAACGTTTGATGCTCTCTTCATCGAGAGAGATTTTTTTTTGGGAGGGTGGGTGGTGGTAAATACGCGAATACGAATACTTACTTTATTACCTCAACAGAGAAATGCCGTCGTGGAACCAATATAATCCTATCCTATCCTATCCTATCCTTTCCCGTAACTCGAAGGTCGTAGGGGCACCACAGATGATCGTTTAAC
>CM072525.1:35843034-35860534 GCA_036898135.1 Oncomelania hupensis
GGGGTAAGAAGGGAACCCCTCGTGGGTTTGGGTGCGTAGTAGAATGGCAGGTGAGATGAAGAAGGAGGAGTGGAAGATGGAAATAAACAAAGCCACACAGGACAAGCAGTGTCGGTATGTTGCAATGGTTCGCTATTGTTGTAACCCAAAGCCTCCAAATCAAGGAAAACTAAGAAAAAAAACTCTGAAACAATCATATAATACAATAGTATAAGCTAAATGAACATTAAAGCATTCGAATAGTTAAACCCTTGCTACAATTTCCAATGCAAACGAAAGAGTATGCATAGCATGTTATCGATATTTCACTGTTTCAGAAATAAATACTTTTAGCCACTATTATAATACATAATTCCCTACATTATCGTTAATATAAAAAGGATATGATAAACATTGTACATATTTAATATCGAAATATAAATAATATGAACAAGGGAACTTAAATTATCATGAACAAGAATAACCGAATAATCAAAGTTAGATATATTCAAAGTTACACTAAACATAACAGTGAATGAAGTTGTCACTGGCACATTCATATGGCTCAACATTCTTTACTAAAAACTGGCAAAAACTATTCTTAGCAAATAATATAATAATTACTACAAATACATTATCAACTAGTGGTTTTGTACAGGTTGCTGTTTAAAATGTAGACAGAGAGACAACTGTTGTCTGCGAGTTTCATTTGGACGATGATACCTCCCCATATCCCCCTTGATACCTCACCATACCCCCCCCTCCTCTTATATCTCCCCGTCCCCCCCCCATGATGCCTCCTCATACCCCCTTGATACCTCCCCGAACCCACTTGATACCTCCCCATACTCCCTTGATACCTTCCGTACCCCCCTTGTAACCTACCTGTACCCTCCTTGATACTTCCCCGTTTATCGTTTCGCAGGTATGGATGAAAGGAATCGACCATCACCATACCCCCTTATATATACCCGTATCCCCGTTATGCCTACCCATTCCCCTATAAACATACCCGTAGCCCCCTTTTACCTACACGTACCACCCCATCCCGATCCTTGGTAATAATAATTATTCATCATCATCATAATAATAATAATAATAATAATAATAATAATAATAATAATAATATTGAATATAGAATAATTTAAATAGAAATCATAAAAAACACCAAGGTTTTAAAAGAAAATTTGATATAAGATATAATAATAATAATAATAATAATAATAATAATAATAATAATAATAATAATAATAATAATAATAATAATAATAATAAATAAGTTAAAAGTAAAAAGCCTAAGTTAAAAAGAAAAATATCCATATTGTAGAGTAAAAAAAAACAAAAATCTATTTTTAAAAAATATATATATATGGCCCGCGGGAGATTCGAACTTGGGTCTCCTGCACGGTAGGCGAATGTCTTACTAAGTCAGCCACCAAGGCTTCGTATAAAGATCGTCAATTTTTTGGTCTATATGGGAAAACATGCTGAAACCTCGAATCGATTTTTAATTAATCAAATTTAATTAGTTAAACACAAAATTTTGTAAGATTGGTGACATGAGTGCAAAAGTGTTTTGAATGGAAATAAAACAAAATTTGCGGTATTACAGAACTGCGCGTTCTTGACACGGCCGGGTTGAATCTGAAGCGCGCGGAATGAGGCTATTGCAGTTTGTGGACATTTTGTTTATTTATTTCTCTCAGAAACGGTTAAACGTTCGGTAAGGAAATGTCGGCTATAACGATTTCGCTGGTTTTGAGCACACAGCAGGCCGATCCGCAGCGCCCAGCACCTGCCCAGATCAGCGTCCATACCGGACAAACTTTATAGTAGAGGCGAAGAAGGACTTCCGGCTAAGCAATTTAGATATAATTATATATAGATACTACAAAATAACTGATAAAATTATACAAAATTAATAGCTTACCTGGTCAGTGAGATGAGAGGTTTACAAAAGAGTTTCCAAAAACACTTGCACAAACTGTGAGCTTGGCAAAGATACGTCCGTTACCAACAGAATACCATGAAAGAGTAATAATTACTAGTGAACGCATTTCAAATATACATCAAAATGCGCAGACCAAAATCTTGTAAAACTGACAAGGGAAATAACGCAATAAAATACTATTTTCGTTACCATACATAATTACGTCCCATTAAAAAAACCAATCCTATTATCATTCAACACACTATCTTGACTATCTCCTTTTATTCGTCATAAAATACTATTTTCGTTACCATACATAATTACGTCTTATTAAAAAAAACAATCCTATTATCATTCAACACACTATCTTGTCTATCTCCTTTTATTCGTCATACATTAACATACACTTGCAAACATACATACATATGCATAAAACATGACTCTGCCACATCTATCTAGACTCCATGTCAAAAATAAAGGTAGGCTTACATCATGCGACATATTACAAAATATCTGTATGACTCAAACCGTTCACTCGTATTTACATGACTATTCCATTCTTGCCGTCTACAGTCTATCAATCGCTCTTTAAAAACAGGCAGAAACCACTTTACATTACCCACGCTCTGATACATCCACACGTACCTAAATCCATACTGAAACAAACATTCTCAAACGTTCATCACCCATATCTTTGTCCTTCTATTATCCAATTCATACATGTTATAAGCTTTCTTAGGTAATCTGCAAGCAACATGTGTAATAACTTAAACCAATAGCCTAGACAACTTACAACAGAATTAATGGTTATAGGGTATCTATTTAATTCGTTATACGCAAAATCATTTGGCGTACGCATGTCCACATACAGCAATTTCTTCAGGGCAAACAAATGTACTTTTTTACAATGAATAGCTGCTTTTTCCAAACCCCTAATGTCAGAACCATGTTGTATAATTGGCAGAACTTGTGCATCAAAACGTTTTAAATATAGGTCTGGAGAATGATTATCATACATACGACGTCTCTGCATTATACAAAGAAGTGCCTTTTTAGCTTTACTTGCTATTTCTCTGCATGCTGCAACATTACATTACATTACATAATTATTGCTTTAGGTCCAGCGGATTCTTCAGAGCCAAATCAGGACCGACAACCTCTAATCCGCATAAAAGATCTGCTGAAACAACCCTAGTGGTTAAACTGAAAGCTTTCCACCAGCCAGTCACTTTACAATAAAGACATCCCACGCAGGGGACGCTGAGGCTGTACTCTAATTTATCGAACCCCCGTTTACAAAAACAAAATAGAATACAAACATCATTATAAATTGTCAACAAAACACATACATATAAAATGCCTACATTGCTAAATAATAACATCATAAGAAGCCATAGTGACCACCTGGCAGAAAGCATCCAATATTCCCAAGCTGATCCAACAGACCTCATACACAAAAAAGGAGTCTTGTCCCGGAAGAGTTTTCAAGAAAAAATGTAGATGACTGGTCTAGCGAAGAAGAAGATAGTATAGCAGATTGATAGAACAGAGCAGGAATGAGAAAGAGCACATGAGAAAGACAGCAAAAGTGGGAATTTAAAGCATTAAATTTCCAGAAAGTGGGGACACTATTTATACTGAAACCCCCGGCAACCCAACGGGGGTGATGCTGCAACAAAACTTATCTTCGTAGAAAAATAAATACCCAGATATGTATATGCACTTACTACAGGCATAGCACTCCCACAAAAAAAAAGTTCCCCAGCACCTGAATATTCTCCTTTTGTAAACACAATATTACTGTTATCCATATTAACCTTTAAACTAAGCGAGGAAGCTGCTCTATGTAAACTATTAAGCAGCGTTTGTAATCCTACAACTGTTTCAGATAACAGAACAGCATCATCAGCGAGCAACATAATAAACAATTCAAACCCATCAGGAAAAAATGTTACACCGTGTCTTCCACCATTTATCATTTCCAGCGCCAGCTCATTAATGAAAACAAAAAAAAAAAGAACCGGGCTACTTACGTTCCCAGTTTACATAGTCTGAGAGTCTGGCACCACGTCTCGCTCAAGTGTTAGAGCGTTTGCCTGGCACACCGATGACCCAGGTTCGAATCCCGTGGTGGGCGATATAAAATGTGGCCATTTTCACTGTCCATTTTAGCAGTATGATTGCTCGTGTGGTTCATTGTTGATTCAGGTCCCTACCCCTCTTTCCCTGGGATGGTTATCCCCGTCTGCCATATCGCCAGTGGTGGGTGTAGACGTTAAACCTCAATGTTCATTCATTCATTCATCACATCTAATGTGAGCTTTTACAGTTACAGACATACTTTTGACACATTGAAAGAGTTTTTCCTTAATTCCATTTTTCACTGAGACAGGCCATTGCAATTTCCTTTTAATGGAATCGAAACATTTTTCAAAATCTATGAAGTTACATAAAACTTACGATTATAACAATACTGTTTCTGAATGCAGGCTAACAAAGTGAATGGTCCTGATTTGGCTCGGAGGAGTCCGCTGGACCTAAAGCAATAACCATGTAATGTAATGTAACAAAGTGAAAATGTTATCTATAGTGGAGTAACCCTTCTTAAAGCCTGCTTGATGTTCACCAGTTATATAATTTGTTTCCAATCCAAGCATATAGGCGTCTATTAATAATTGTATCAAACGCTTAAATCATATAAACTTATACCACGGTAGTTATCAGGCTTATTAACATCGCCTTTAATATACAAAGATAGTATAACAGATTCTGTCCAGTTTTCAGGTTAAACGCCTTTTTTAAAAGCACATTTAAAAAACTGACGAAAAAAGGAACAATAAGTTCAGAGGAATACTTTAACAGTTCAGCAATGATACCATTAGGACCTGCAGCTTTCTTCACTTTTAACCTTTGCAGTGCTAAAAAAAAAACTTCTTCTTTAGTAATGGGTTGGTTATAAAACATATCTTCTTCTATCTCAATGTCATTAGCATCGTCATCATCACCAACAGAAGCAAAAACATAATCTTTTTCTAATAAAAATTGAAAGTGCTTAAACCAGTCTTCATTATTGTTTTTTTAGGAACAGCACTATGCACATTTTCCCAAAACTCCTGCTGACTATGAATAGAAGCTACGTTTGTTTATTTATCACATCAACATTGAAATTTTTTTTTTTAATGAAATAAAAGGTTCTTATGCCCCCTTTATACCTTACAATAATTCGCTCTATCATCATCTCCTTAAAGTTTTACATTCAATATCAAACCAATCATAATTTCTTCTTCCGCCTAATACAACCCTATTCTACATACAAATGGCAATATCTGCACACATTGATTGAACCTTTCTAGTGCCATATTTATATCAACATCAATCAACTGTATAACACTTTCTAACATAATACGTGCGTTGTCAGGACATATATAGCTTCTTAAAACTGTTTTGCATTATCAAGTTTCCAAACATACTTTTCAATGACAGCAACGTCATCAGAAAACAAAACATTAATAGTTTTGTCTTCCGGAAATGTAACAGAAAGAGTAACATGCATGTGATTAGATTCAGTACGATCTAAAACAGACAAAACACAATTATCCCATAGAGAAGCAAGAAGGTCGATGGACATTAAAAAAAATCATTTACACTGCATCCAGAATCAAAAAAGTACGTGTAGCTACCATCAATTTAAAATGCACAAATTTAAAACAGTACACATATTCAACAGTGACTTTCCAAATCCATTTCAAAACAGTATCTTGCGAATGTCTACGAATACTAACATTATCCCTTAAATGAATGGTATCAAAAAAAGCACTATCAGCTGTAACAAGTTGTGACACGTTAGCAGTTCTACCATTCAAATCACCAGACAGAATAACAAAGTAATAATTATCCACTAAAGCATTGTCAAACAAACAACTTTCAAGCATAGAAATCTCAACCCCCCCCCCTCCCATCAGCCCCCACATGAGCATAGTATCTAGAACCCTCTAGTGGTGCTTAAGCACGAACATACAATACATCTTTTGACAATCAAAACAAACTGTTATCAATAATAAACAATTAAAACAATTAGAGAGAGAGAGAGAGAGAGAGAGAGAGAGATAGGATTGGGGAAGAGATATTGTTAATTATAAGAATACACAGCACCCATCAGTATTTGTACTGTCTTTTTTTATTCTTCAAATTTTCGCTGATAGCTTCATCAGGATTAAAACAATATATGTATATATGCGTGTGTGTGTGTGTGTGTGTGTGTGTGTGTGTGTGTGTGTGTGTGCGCGCGCGCGCTTTTGTATAGTGTGTGTGTGAGAGGGAGAGAGAAAGAGCGTTTGCGTGCGTATGTGCGAATGTGTGTATGGTTGCGTGCGTTTGTGCACGTGTGTAGCCTGTGTGTGCTTGTGAGTGTGCGCGCTTGTGCACATGAAGGAAAGATAATATTCCGCGACAGTCACCCCAGTTGTAAACAGAACCGAGAGAAGGTAGGTGCAGCGAAGAGAATGGAGATGGGCGCTTCCACCACAAATCCGGCTCACAGAAAAAGGGAGTCCGTAACGCTTCATCATCCCTCACAAACATATTGTGCAAGTAGTATGTACCCTAGTCTACTCAACCGTGAAAAGATTTGTGTGACTCCCTTCATAACCTAGGGGGATACAACGGAGAAGGAAAGGAGATTCCTATTAGCTTCCAAATGATGGTACAGGATGCAGTCAATATAAAAATTTCAAAAATAAAAATTCGATTTTCTTCCGTCTTCTAATAGCGATCTCCCTGCCTTTACACCACCTGTTTGTGTGATGTATGTGTATTTGGTGTGTGTGAGGGTAAATGAGACAGGTGAGCGTGAATGTTGGTATAGATCGCCGCTCTTTGAGCCTTGGGGAAAAGCGCGTACATAGCATCCTTTATTATTATTATTATTATTATTATTATTATTATTATTATTATTATTATTATTATTATTATTATTATTATTATTTATTATGATGGTCCACAAAACATGGAGTCCCTAGCGTGTATATTTTTCATCCGCCAAACTGGCCCACACTAAATGGAGTGTCCCTAATATGTGTAATTTTTACCCCCAAAACTGGCCCACACAAAATTGAGTGTGTATTTTTCACCCGCAATGCTGACCCACAGAAAAAGGAGTCCCTAACATGTGCATTTTTCACGCTTGAGACCGACCCCTCACAAAATGGAGTTTCCCTAACGTGTGTACTTTTTACACGCCTCAGGTACCTGGACTTCATCAGCATTATGAGTTATGACCTGCACGGGTCGTGGAGCAAGTTCCTGGGTCACAACGCTCCTCTCTTTGGCGGTGATTTCAACACAGGAGAGGACAAGATAACACACAGCGTGGTGAGTAGCAACAGTAATAGTAGCAGCAGCAGCAGCAGTAGCATCCGCTTAGTGCTGTTGTTATTGATGTTGTTGTGGTTGGCGATTATGGTGGTTTTGATAGTGTTGGAGGAGGAGGAGAAGAAGAAAACTATGATGATGATGATGATGATGATGATGATGATGATGATGATGATGATGATGATGATGATGATGATGATGATGATAATAATGATGCACTAATAATAATAATAATAATAATAATCGCAGCAATAATAATAACTAGCATTTATAAAGCGCCTACCCTAAGGATCTAAGCGCTATATACGCACACTTTCCCTTGAAGGGAGGTAAGCGAGGTTAGCAGCCTGCTCAGTTACGTGTCGGTGAAAGACTACAAACGGAAAAGTAAGTTTCGTCTCCTCTAGGCGACGAATTAGGTCACGCTGTATTTGTTTCTAGGTCAACTGTCTTTTACGAACCGTCTGAGAATTTTTTCGAACAGTTTATTGACGCCGGATAGTGTCCTCACTTGGTTTCATACAATTTAAGAATCCAAGAAGGCAAATGGGTTTTTTGGGACGGTAAAAGCATTTTTGTAGAGAAAAGGGTTAGGGCAAGGGCTAGGGATAGATCTACAACTAACCCTTACCCGAACCCTTCTAGCAATATTCCGCTCTTTCCGTCACTTTTAAACAGTACTGCGCTTCGCATCCGCGGCCAGCAGCGAGCCCAAAGTATACTTTGAAGGAATGGAGGGAATTCTTTCACCTGCTGCTAGCGGGAGTTTTGGCGATACTTTCTACCGATCGCAGCAATGTGTATTACCTCGATGATGATGATGATGATGATGATGATGATGATGATGATGATGATGATGATGATGATGATGATGATGTTTCGTTTATTTGTTTACAGGATGATTCCGTACAGCTGTGGATCAAGTTGGGAGCAGCTAAAGAAAAGTTGGTGCTGGGCATTCCCTTTTATGGCCGTTCCTTCACCACCTGTAAGGACGACGTTAAGCCAGGAGACAAGAATTGTGGCGTTGGCAAAGCGGCCCCGTACACAATGGAGAAAGGCTTTGCTTCTTTCTATGAGGTACGATAGTATGTCTAAATAATTTCAAAAACAGCTATGGCTAAGTAACCGCTGTACACCATGGAAAAAGATTTTGTATGTACGACAAAAAAAAAGTATCGTAAACAAACATTACCAAATAACCTCCGTACACTTTGGGGGGGGGGGAATCTATATATGAGGTACGGCAATAAATTACTGTAAACAACCATTTTAAAATAACTTCCATACATTATGGAGAAAGACTTTCTATGAGATATGACGAAACATCATTGTAAACAACCGTTGCTAAATAAAGCCCATACACCTTTAAAAAAACACACGTGTTTTGCTACTTTCTATGAGGCACGACAAGTAATTATTTTATTCAGCCATTTGTAAACTAACCTCGATAAGCTATGGGGAAAAAAAGCTTCGCTGCTTTCTATGAGGTACAGCGCTACATTATTTTAAACAGCCTTTGCTAAATACCGTGGTTGATGAAGACGGAATGAGCTATAGTGCAATTGCTCTCTCCTAGATGCTAAAACAACCCTCGCAATAGATTTATATAGCCAATATTAGCTCCGGCAATATAGCCTAACTACTCAAGATCAAGATCAAGAGGGGAGAGAGCGGAACTTGGCTTACTTTCCGGAAGGGACGGAAGACTCAAGATCTGAAGTTGAAATCGAAAGTGCACAATTGTCTCCCTTACTTTTCGTGTCTTCTTATTTTCCTGTCTTTTTTTTTTTTATTGTCTTTTTGTCTTTCTTTCTTTACTTTTTGAATATTCTAATGGATTTTGTACCTCATTTGCCTTGCAAATGCTGAAGCTTACGTTTCTTTGTTTCTTTCTTTTTCTTTCTGTCTTTTTTCCTTCCTGCCTTCATTCCTTTCTTGTCTTTCTTTCTTTCTACTTATAAACTAATGGGTTTTGCACCTCATTTGGCTTACAACTTTTGTCGAAGCTTTTTACCAAATAAAGTGTACAGAATCTTTAGTCTGGCGAGCTTTTCTGCGTAAAATACCTGATAACTGTGTCCCTCATGAAGATTTACAGAAAACTACTACGTTTATGTTGGACACGTACTTCATTTTCTTTCATTCATTTTGATTAATTTTATTTTAATTATCTTACTTTCACGTTCATTAGGTTATAATGTAATGTGTTATCCTACTTCACGCATTTGAATAGACGTTTAATTAAATAAATACAAATAATTTATTCTGGTGAGGTTTACGTGTCGTGGTGTATTTCGCCTTGTTCCCTCTTATAAACGTTCTCTGACTTTTAAACTTGCTTACTAACGGCGTAGTGCGTGTCATGTGGTATGTATACCGTTCAAGAAAACGGTATGTTAATGCTCGGTGATAATGTTATGCAACCTGTTGCAAAATGTTTTTGTAGTTTACGTTAGCTGCGTGTGTAATATTGTCCTTGTACAAGGGATTGTCACACCACACACCAAATTTCCTTGTACTGTATGGAGACAATAAATATATCTTGAATCTATTCCTCCCTCTAGATGGAGAAGTTGCTGAAGGAGGGCTGGACAAAGGTGTGGTTAGACAGAGAGAAAGTGCCCTATGCCTATCACCTGCCCACCCAACAGTGGATTGCCTACGACGACATTGATAGCGTCAGCATCAAGGTACGTTGTTGTTGTTGTTGTTGTGGTTTTTTTTATGATGATGAATGATGATGATGATGATGATGATGATGATGATGATGATGATGATGATGATGATGATGATGATGAAGAAGATGATGATGAAAACGATGACAGCAACGTCGGCGACGAAGATGACAACGACGATGATGATGATGATGATGACATCTATGACGATGTGATAGTGGAGGAGAAAGATCATAAAAAAGAAGACAACGCAGACGACGATGAGAAGACGACGGCAATGCTGCTGCAGATACTGATGATGATGATGATGATGATGATGATGATGATGATGATGATGATGATGATGATGATGATGATGATGATGTTCTTCCTTTTAAAAAAAAAGAGAAGTAGTTTACAATCGTTCCGTCTTGGGTGTTTTGTATGCAGGCGCAGTATATCAAAGATCAAGGTTTGGGTGGTGCCATGTTCTGGGCTTTGGACCTTGATGATTTCGCCAGCATAGAATCCGCTTCACCTTATCCCCTAGCCAACGCCGTCCGATCTCTTCTCACTGATGGTAGAGAGTTTCCTGAGTTCGAAGCACCCGGCAGTAATTTAAAGGTTAGACTTGTTTTTTTTTTAAATTTTAATATTGTTTTGTTTTAAAATAATAACATATACGTAGAACGTAACAGATGTGCTGGCGATTTCCGAATATATTAAAAATAATATATTTATTATTTATTTATTTATTTATTATTTTTTATGTTTCGCTTTTCGCCCTCAAGAGCTTCCCAAAGCGCTGGCCTGTAAATGACCTAACATAAACCGCCGTATTGTATTGTATTGTATTGTATTGTATTGTATTGTATTGTATTGTATTGTATTCGTTAATTTGTTTATTGTTATTAATTTTATTTTATTTCTTTATTTCTATTTCTTGTATTGATTTTAACTTTGTGATTTTTGAAAACTAAAATGTAGCTTATGACTGGCATTGTTACATTAGCAGCAGCTAAAAATTGTATCATCATCATCATCATCATCATCATCATCATCATCATCATCATCATCATCATCATCATCATTATCATCATCCTCATCATCTTCATTACCATCATGTCTTGTTTTTATGCACGATAAGAAAATGCGTTAGTAGTAAAAGTTTTTTTTTTTTTTTTTTTGGTTTTTTTTTGTTACAAGATGTTATTTTTCTTCCCGATGGTTTATACCCAGTTTTTATAGATGCTATTTTTATAGTCTATAGTTTCGGACGGATAGAGACCTATTTGACTTGTATTACGATTTCAAAATACGACACTTTTAACTATTTCAAGTTCCTTTATTTTTGTTTTTAAATTTTGACCGTTTTGTTTTCAGAAGAAAACTGCACTGCCACAGAAACCACTGAACGGAGGAACGCCAGTAGCTGGACCTTCAGCTCCATCAGATACACGACCACCAAACCCCAAATTTAACATAAAGCCTCAACCCACCATCTCCCATAAATTCACCAACAAGGGCAGCAAAGAAGCACAGAAAAACGATGCCGGACATGATGAAAATGACCTCACGTTTTTCAAAAAAGACGACAATAAAGATATGAAGAAGACCAACGACGACAACGAGAAAGAAAAGAGAATGATGGAGAATCCAAAAGACTACGCCTTAAAAAATCTCAAAAAGGACGATAAGGTTGTAGTAGACACCCTGATGATGCCCAGTCATCTACAGAAAAATGATGACGAGCGGACCCTGGACCTTTTAGAAGATATTTACAAGCACGTACTCACCAGCAGCACAGCCAGGAACGGTGTGCCAGGCAGCTCCTAGTTTGAAACCGCACAGGGTAGTCATCAGGTTTACCACCACCACCGCTGCTTCTCTAGCTTCTAGAACACATCCGCCTGCGTCATCACTCCCCGTGACGACACTTTTACCTATGTCACCCCTCTCAACGACGACGCGTTTACCTACGTCATTTTCAGTTTCGTCATCGTCATCTGCGACCGCATCGACGACATTGGGCGATTATCCGAAATCTCCCTTCAGTAAACCTAGCCAACTGCTGTTCCTGGAATCAGAGCGACAAGAGGCATCCCTCTACAGAAAACAAGACCACAAAGACGCCATCAAGAATGATAAAGACGGCGGTTCGCCCTTCACCAAGCTAGAAGAAGAAGACAGCAAAACAACTGTTCTAAAGCAAGAAGAGATCAAATCACCTTTCGACGACGTTCCAGACGAGCAATCACAGTCCAGACCCCAAACTCTCTTTGTAAAGACGACAGTTCAGACGACGACAACACTCTCGAAGAAGAACGAAGCAGCTGAAACACACTCTCTCGACAAAACCCGAGAAGAGAAACCTGAGCCAGTAAACGGTCAAGAAGAGGAGAATCATCGGGATCTCGACCAAGACATGAAACAACAATTCCTGTTTGAGAGGAAAGACAGCATCAAGCCGGCTACGACTGAACAGAAAAGCGAGTTGACCAAAGATGAAAAGCAATGGACAAGTCAGAAAGAGGATGTGACAAATGAGGAAGAGAAACAAAAAGATATAATAACTCAACAAGGAGATACACCACGTTCCTTCGTTCAATCCCAGGACAACGAAGAGCTTCCGTACAAGCAAAAGGAAATTGACCAATTCCCATTCGACGAGCCCAGAAAACCGGGCATGCCATTGTCAGTGAATAAAGAGGAGGAAGCAGCACGCTCACAGAAAGAGAACAGTAAGGACAACATTTCACAGGTGGATGAACGATATGACAATGAAATTTTGGTCTCCAGTATTGAAAGGCAAGACGATGAAAAGGAAGATGGTAAGGAAATAAAGAAAACGACGGCAACAGCCATTGGAAAAGACAAATTGAAGACGGAAAATACTGATAAGAAAAACAACGCCGAAGAAAAAGAAACGGGGAATACGAAAGATGAAAAGCATGTTGAGAACATCCGCAGCCAGGCGGTAAACCCCTACCTAAAGTCCAAACCTCTGTTCGTCACACCCACTACCGCTGCTGCTACTGCATCCCAAACATATGCACCCTTATCGGTTTCTTCTACCGAGTCGATATTGAGCAAATATTTAACCACCGTTGTTCCAATATCAGCTGAACGTACAACGAAAGTTGTCAAAATAAACTCCGTAGACAGTTCTGTGATTCTAACCCATTCAAAATCTATTTCGAAGTCATCAAACTTGCAATCAGCTGACAGAATTATTGAGTCTTCAGAAATCGCTATCACTGAACCACGTTCTTCTACAGACGAGACAAAAAAGAAGAGGAGGACATAGAATATGAAGTACTAAATACCACTTCCAAAGCCCCGGTCACAAGATGGTGGGAGAGAAACCGAAAGAAAGAGAGTTTCTCCAAGAATAAACTATGGGAGGAAGAAGAGTCCAAGAGCCCTTACAACAAAATCAAACCAGGCCAGAAGTTTGATGTTTATGCGGATAAAGAATCGCTTGTTAAACAAGCACGCGCTGACGAGGCACCAGAAGAAATGTCGCGATTTGTGTCATCCCAAACACTAGCAACACAAACACAAACACCAACGGTTACAACTTCATCGGAAAGGGGAATTTCAGCGGTAACTTTCATCGAGATAGGATCAGCGAAGACGATGACTACGCCGATGACGACGACGACGACGGAGGTTGAAGACGCGAGAGGGAACGAATCAAAGTACCCAAACAGAAGCAAATGGTTGTTTGAGAGTGAGAACCAATCAACGCCTCTATCAGTATCGTCGACAACAACAGCAACATCATTGACAACAAACACCAAGCCATCGACAACAAACATATTAAAACCAGTTACTGCAGCAAAATCTGCTGTGGCATCTACTGAGACAGCGTCAGCACAAACTACTACCCCATCCCAAGCACAGACAGAGAAACCGTATCCTAAATCACCGTACGCAAAACCTACACACATTTCAGAGAAATTACTTGATAATGGTAACCAGGACAATGCTGATCCTGAAGAAATAAAACCACGTGCCGATGGAAGTAGTAGTTTGTACCGAGACACCGAGGCATTGAATGAAGCAGACAACAAGAAAAACATGATTCTGCCAGAGAAAAGCCTTCGGAAAAGCACACAAAAGCCCACAGATTCTCTAACCACAAGTTCACCAAGATCTAGCTCCAATTCTTCAGATGCAGTAGAAACAACAGCGGCAATAACGACATCGTTGACCGCTACAGCATCGATTCACCCAAAGATTTCTGCTCGTACTAGAAAAATGACAACAATAGAAGTAACAACAAGAACTACCCCGACAATACCTATCACCACTTCCACTGCAGGCACCAAGATTATGTCTGTGAATGTCAAAAACGGAGACTCTTCGCAGGAATCTGGCAGCTTGGTCCATGATGGCAGCCAAGATGAAAGCATGAGAGACGTAGATGCTGATTCAAAGCAGAGTCAGAATACCGAACGAGATGGACTAGGTCAGTCAACTGAGGTATCAGAACATTCACCTGAAAGAGATAGCGAAAGAGGGTCTACGGATAAACATACTGCCAGAAACAGTGAGAGGGTGAACGCTGGCAAAGAGGCTCGTGTAAGAGATAAAGACGGGTTAACGTACATCAAAGACACTGCAACAGTTTTGGAGACGGAGCATCAGCCTAAACCCAGTATTACCATAAGCGCCAGAAACCAAACGGCCGAAGAAGCAGTCGACGAACGAGACAGGGTTGTCGGTCGCATCGCAGAACCTCAGAAAGACACACGGAAATATATCCCTCCCAACAACTCACCTGACCCCAGGCGCCGAAAACCTGAAGAAAGCATCTTCTCTCATATGGAGCTGTCCAATGTCAATAGACTTGTTAAATCTCACGGCAAGAAAGAAGATGTCCAAAGTGAAAATTTCTTCCCTTCCACAACATCAAGATTCACCTTGTCTACCGCCTCAGAGGAAGTCGTCGGATCACTAACGTCTATAACCGTAACTCCCAGTACGACGGTGAACGATGGACAGGACAGTTGGTCGCACCTGACAAAATGGTGGGAGAGAGTGACTAGTGCTACAGACAAATTGTTCAAACTGAAATCAACAGCTCAAACCCCTTCACCAACATCCCTGCCCACACCTGTTGATGGTAATAAGAACAACAAGAAGCCAGAACCGTCTTTATTTCTGGCAACTCAAAATACAGCAGAAGGTGACAGATCATCTCCAAGAGGTGCAGGAGACAACTCTGATTTTCATTTGTCAACAACACCAAGCGGGACAGTGCCTTTGAAAACTAGGCTGAGGGGGGATCTAACTGTTCAGGCATACAGGAATATTTTGAAATCCACATCACCTTTCAGATACAGCCCCACACCAGTTGCAGTGGATTTAGAAGACCAAGAAACGAACCAAGAAGAAAGAAATATGACGCGCACCAGTAAATCATCAAACGTGGACTTTGCTTCAGGACAAATTATATCTAGCACAGAAAATGTTGACAATGAAAAACAGACACTTTACAAACAGGCCACAACTCCGGACATGTCCCCATCAACAGCAGAAGCATCCGTGATCTTGCTATCTCCGACTACTACAACCAGCCATCGAAAACAAAATGATGGCGAAGGTTTTGCCACACCGAAAAAGCTTTCACCTCCTCCAAAATGGGCCACCACTTACCGAAAATCTTGGGAAAATGCGAACTTCAAGCAGGGCTTAAAAAACAAAGTTTCGTCCCAAACCCCTGGCTTTGAGTTTGGATTGTCCAAGTTGGCACCCGCTCCTAGACAACAGGAAGAAGATCCAAACGTGATGATTAGATCTAAATCTCCGGCGCCCAGACACCAGCATGAAATTATTCCATGGAAGAAGTTCGACACTGGCAATAAATTACTCAGCGATAATGATAACTACGTCAAAACTATCAATGTGAAAGATGTTCTAAGCGAAGGCAAACATTTCCAAGTAAACAAGGTGTCAAACTCTGCGGCGGAGGTAGCCGATCAGCAACGAACACACTGGTGGTATAAAGACGAAGCGTCGGAGGATGTGAATCCTAAATTTAAAAAGTGGTGGCGCAAAGGAGAGGCACAAGTGGAGGCCAACTCAGGAGAGAAAGAATCACTCCATTCACCACAGGCACAAGATATTGCAGAGATGGAAACACAGGCACTTACTACAACCAAAGATTGTGATAAAGTCAAGGATAAATCTTTCGAGGTGAGTTCGTTGTGGGTTTGGTTTTTTTTTGTCTGTTAAGTGGTCAAGATATTTTATCTCAGCATTCTTCTTCTTCTTCTTCTGATGATGATGATGATGATGATGATGATGATGATGATGATGATGATGATGATGATGATGATGATGATGATGATGATGATGATGATGCTGCGGCTTCTTCTTCTGCTTCTAAACCTTTTTCGGGAGAAGGGAGTGTGTTTCTTATTCAACACAAAATGTCTGTGTATGGGGCTTGTGTTAAGGGCGGAAGAGGGCCCTATAAAGGAAAAAGAAATATTTTCTTATGAAAGTTGTATTCTTTTTATTAATAACACATTCATGTAAAACAGCCTGCCCTCAATAAATAAAAGTATTAAGCAATAAATAATTAAACTGTTTTTAAATAGTATTAATAATGTTAATGCATTCTTCGGCGATTCCTTGAAATCTTTTTTTTTTAGAGGTTGAACAACACTCTCTATTGCCTTTATCGTTTTTGCACAGAGAATGTGGTCCTCTGCAGCGTAACTGATACACTACATAACACTCTTTGTAAATATGAGCACGTCCACTAGTGTAATATTCAATATTATTCTGTAGGCCAAGGGAGTAAATCCAGAGAGCATGCGCGCGGGCGTGGAGGTCAGCTACAAGGTCCCACATCCGGGCTCATCGCTCACTTTCGAAACGTTGCCGGAAGGGAAGCTACCCGTGCAGTCTGAATACCAGCCTGGCTACCAACCTTCATTCACTTACACGCCACCTGTCTATGGTAAGCAGTTCCCGCTGGTTTTACTTTTGTTTTTACAATAGGACAATCCCTACTACAGCCGACCACTTTCCTTGTCTCCGAGCAAACAGATTGTCATGAGTAGTCCGTCAAATATAGTCTATTTTGGGGGTCAGTATTTATTTTGCTTAATCGCTCTTATATAGCGCTTTTCAAGCCGAAAAAAAAGCTGCTCAAGGCGCTGGCCGATACCATGATGTAACTCAAGGCGCACGAGGCGCCCACTTTCGTTTGCTTCAGAAGTTTCTTATTCTTAGGTTAAGTTCTAGGTCGGGTCCCTCAGTGCGGGCAGTCACGCATACCTACCAAATCTTAACCCGAACGAGAGCTTCAGTGCCAGAAGCGGTCAAAGGTCTTGTTCGCTCATTCTGAATAAAAGCAATCCACTCTAGATAAAAGCAATTCATTTCAAAGCCTGCCATATATATATATTAACATACTGTACAGTTGATTCAGAGCGACTTTGTCTGCTTCCAGTCTGTTCTTATCGTTCTTATATAGCGCTGATTAATATTCACTTGTCTGAGTAGAACAACGTGAAGAAAAAAAGAGGTAAAAACAGTCTATAAT
>CM072525.1:35865534-35905534 GCA_036898135.1 Oncomelania hupensis
AAAAACTGCGTTGTGAAATGCAATCCAATGCTATAATGTTATGTTCCAGTGCTAAGCCTACCTCATGGTCAGTTACATAGGACAGAAAAGACGTGCATAAGTGGGATAGGAAAAAAGGAGCAGACGACGACGAAGAAGAAGAAAAAGAAGAAGAATGAAAGTACGAATGGTAATTAGATAACCTACAGGTAAATATACATGAAAGAATATTGAGTCTGTATGCGGTAGATTACTGGACTCCGTTGTGTGCCTATTCAAGTAAACGTTCATAGATTTTTTTTAAATCATGCAAATTAAAGCATATCACGCCAAGGTAAAATAAAATGTATTATCTCAATACGAAAAATTAATATATTTTCAACGACGTAAAACTGTCTTATTATTAAAAACTGTCGACTTACACCCAAAACCGTGTATTTATTCAAAACTGTCAGATTAATCAAAACTTACTGTCGAACTGTCTAAGTATGCAAAGTTGCCTTAATTGGGGATATTTGTCAGTAAATACGGTTTATGAATTATAACATCATTTTGTCATTTATTGAATGTCTATTCACAATAATTAGTATTTCTGTACCCAAAAGTCTTTTAAATCAAATATAATGTATCGTTTCAAACAATTTACCTATAACTCGTAGACGTAAGTATAACTTGGAACAAAAAGGAACTTTCTAGTAGACTAAAATATTCAATTTAATGTGGAGAATCGCAATAATGATTATTAGTTTTGGCACAACATTAAAAACAATAAGATCACAATATTTGGATCAACGAAGAAGAAGAAGAAGAAAATCAGAAGAAGAAGTGAACAGATAATCTAAAGAGCAGCTAGTCATTGCCAAATACAGTACTGTCGCTCTTATGTAGAAGTTGGTTGTTTGATTTTTAATCATCTTGGACGCTAAGTTTGTGAATTTAGGTTTACATGTATCTCAATATAATGAAACAAGAAACACAAATTATTTAGTCCAACATAACTGAAAATACAAAGGAAATGAACTTCCTTAAATTTATTATTATTATTATTATTATTATTATTATTATTATTATTATTATTATTATTATTATTATTATTATTATTTAGTTCACGTGAAACCAATAGTTCCTATTTATTTATTTATTTATTTATTTTAACGCCTATTCACATCTGTGATATTAAACAAAATAGTTCCTATTTAAGCGAGGACAATCCTAGGATTGCCGAGAGCTTGACGCACTTCCGACACCTGATGATGACGTCATTTCCTTCCTCTTTTCTCATATGGAAACCGCCGAATCTGAAAAAAACAACAACCCACATACATACAAGTACAAGATCTTATACCAGCTAAGGAGACACTTTCGTTTTAAAAAAAAAAAGTGAATTTCTCTCAGTTTACCGGTATACCAAATACAGCATTGACAGTCATTTTAAACACCACTTGATACATCGTTTAATACAATATATATAAAGGGAAAAGTGAAAGCCCCAGTTGAAAACCTGTCTTTCCTTTGTAGGCAAGACAGATTCACTGCGGCAACAGTACACAAATTATTTAGTCCAACATAACTGAAAAATTAAAGCATATCACGCCAAGGTAAAATAAAATGTATTATCTCAATGGAGTGCCGGGGGTTTTCAGTATAAATAGTATCCCCACTTTATGGAAATTTAGTGCTTTAAATTCCCACTGTCGCTGTCTTCCTCATTTACTCTTTCCCATTCCTGCTCTGTCCTATCACTCTGCTATACTATCTTCTTCTTCTTCGCTAGATCAATGACCTACCTTTTTTCTTGAAAACTCTTCCTGGACAAGACTCCTTGTTTGTGTATGAGGTCTGTTGGATCAGCTTGGGAGTGTTGGACGCTTTCTGCCGGGTGGTCACTAGGGCTTCCTATGATTGTATTATTTAGCACTATAGGCATTTTATATGTATGTGTTTTGTTGATGATTTATAATGATGTTTGTATTCTATTTTGTTTTTGTAACCGGGGGTTCGAGTAGTTGGGGTAAAGCCTCAGCCGTCTCCTGCGTGGGATGTCTTTATTGTAAAGTGACTGGCCGGTGGAGGGCATTCAATTTTCCCACTAGGGTTGTTTCGGCAGATCTTTTATGCGGATTGGGGGTTGTCCGGTCCTGATTTGGCTCGGAAGAGTCCGCTGGACCTAAAGCAACAATCAATCAATCAATCAATAATACAATATAAGATGATTTCGGGCCCTTTAAAACTTTCCTTGTGTAAAAAATTGGGACAATAAATCATCTTGTATCTTGTATCTTGTAAAAAAATAACTGGTGAATTGAAGAGCTAGGGAGTTCCCAAAACTGGACCCCTACTTAAAATCGCGTGCACACCAAAGTATATGCAGCTGTGTCCTCAACAGCCTAATTCCACGTGAGCTTTTCTGAAAATTAGATCTGAGGGTGTCGCTAACAGTGGGTACAAACGTTAAAACTTCCAGGTTCGATAAGTTAGAAGTCGCGTGGCGGAGTTCAAACTGCAAGGCAAGTATGGGAGACGTTTCGAGTCAGAGATTGTCAAAGTATTGAAATGCGAGGGGAAATGTTCAAGGTTTATCAATCCAAAATATTTCCTAACAAAGAGCCAGTGCAAATGAATTGATAGTCAAGTCAATGCCTAACGGGCAGGAGCCAGTGTAAGTAAATTTATAGTCAATTCAGTGTTTAACGGGCGGGAGCCAGCGCAAGTAAATTTATAGTCAATTCAGTTTTTAAAGGGCGGGAGCCAGCGCAAGTAAATTTATAGTCAATTCAGTGCCTAAGGGGTGAAAGCAGGTGGATTTATAAAGTCAACACGAAGCCTAACAAGGAGCCATAACAACTTCAGTATCTCGGGATCGATTGTGGACGGGATGTAAGAAAGCAGCAAGGATCACTCTCTTACTTTCATTATTTAGCCTTCGGTTTCTGAGAGGGCTCTCTCATATGTTTCGATGAGCACGGCGCAGGCTGCTCTGACCTCGTTAAGAGAGGGTGAGTTGATGGGCGCCCTCTTGCCAAAGAAGAGAGAGTTCATGTTTGGGTTGATTCCCCTCCTCCCAAACAGCAACGGCTGCTGGCCCACCAGTCTGCTCAGACTCCGTTCTGAAATATCTTAACAATGAAATCATCACAAAGCGTATAATGATAAGACTCTGTGACACTAAAGGTGAAGTAGCTGTCTTAATTTTTTTTTTCAGGAAAGAAACTTACTGTCTTAAAGCGTGTAAGCGTGTCCCAGTGATACGTAAAGCGAAACAATAAAATACTTGTCCTTACATAGCGCGCTCATCAGCTCAAGGAGATGCTCAAGATTACTTTATTGACTAAAATGCAATAGGGATTAAATCACGCTTACTTTATTCTTTTACTTTATTTACAACGTATAAAGAAGAAGAAGAAGAAGAAGAAGAAGAAGAAGAAGAAGAAGAAGAAGAAGAAGAAGAAGAAGAAGAAGAAGAAGATCATAATGATCATAATGATGATGATGATGATGTGATGATGATTAATGATAATGATCATCATCATCATCATCATCATCATCATCATCATCATCATCATCATCATCATCATCATCATCATAAATGGTTACCGTACACTGCAATTAATAACCTTGAGCTATAAATGATTAATATAACCTTGACCTAGGACCTACTAACCTTCTGTGTGACTTTCTGTGTAGGCGGTGGCGATGCACAGGCCTAGAGATAGCACCAGGAACACGAGACGAGACATCTAAATAGAGAAAAACAAAATAATAAATAATAAATAGGCATCTAAAAACTCAAAAACAAAATAATCCATATTACTGTGACACATAAGGAGAAAAAGCACACACAAAAAAGCAAAGCAAGAAATGGATGAATAAGAAAGAAAGTGAGATAGACATAAAATAGACCAAAGTCATTAGCCATTCATAAGATATTACCGAGTAGTGACCACAAGGTTCTACCGTTTTGTTGAAACTCGCATATGTTGGAGTGCGTTTTTTTACATCCAAAGCATTATTTCCAAGATAAAATAAAACATTGAGAACATAGCAAAATGTAAAGCTGCTCCAAGTGCTGAAAACTTTCCGTAAACTATTTCTTTGATACTGGATGAAGTGAGGGGACAGTGAGAAGAAGAGTCATATGGGCTGGAGGAGATGTGAGGAGGGGATGAGAGCGGGGGCTAGGATAAGGGAAACACTGAAGTGCATAGATGTCAAACGAGATTTTCTGCATAGCGCATACTCTCGCACCAAATCACTGGTGTAACGAGATTTAGGGAGTCAGCAGTATGGAGGTTCGGGCGTCATGAATCAGGCGCGTCACCTTCTGTCGCGTCTGGGGGTTTGAGGAGTGGAAGAGGGGGAAGGGGGCTAAAGTCTCCACCTGAAAGGGATAACAATAATAGCTAGGGAGGTGTAATTACGACCAATTTTCTCCTGCTAGCCAAACAGATCAGTCCGACAATAGGTGGGGACTACATTCCAGAAGCATCACATCCCTCGGCGACTAAGGTGAAACGTCAGTGTTAGGATACAATCCTGACAAAGTGACCTCTGAGGGCGTATCAATTTCCACCAATCCCCTGGCCGCCAACAAGTCAAGGGCCCGGATGTTTGTATTGCTACCACAGCGAGCTAGGAGCTACTATAAACTATGGACGGGATGTTGGATACGGAAGGCCACCAGGTGTACGATTTGAATGTGCTGGTAGGAGATCTAAATGTTCATGATGGGTTCAAAATGAATGCCAAGCAAAGCGCTTAGTTGATTATTAGTCACGGAGTGCCCTTTATAAATCTTGGATCCGGACTCTTGAATCCTCGTGAGAATTTTTCTCTCTCTCCTTCTCTCTCGCACACAAACACACACAAACACACACACGCACACACACACACACCCACAACATAAACACACACCATACACACACACACCTTCTCCCCCCCTCTCTCTCTCTCTCTCTCTCTCTCTATTTCTTTTCCCTTCTCTACCTTTCTCTTCTACCACCTACCTATTTGTCTCGACTTTCTTCAGTGCCACACAAGACCACAAGACATAAGACAGGAAAAGAAGCTTCTACTACAACTAGGGACATAGTTTTTAAAACTTGTTGGCAAGTCAATTGTGCAGAACGCAGTTCTGTTTCCTTTGTCATGGAAGCTGAAAGCGTGTTGTCTGACTTGAGACAACGAAATGCAATATCCTGTTGCCAGGTCCCTAGAGTAGCTAAAAACGAACGAGCGCATTTTACAGATAAGAGATTTTTTTTAAAAAACCTGTAAGACTAGTATTCCATGTACAAGAAACATGCGGTCACTTTAAGTAACTTGAGTTAATCTAGATTCTTTTGTGAATAGCGCCTTGAGCAGCTCGTTGGACAGGCAAAGCGCTATAAAAGAACAATTCAAACAAAGTGTAGGCGTGGCCTGTGGGTTCTGGCAGTGAACAGAATAGACCCAACGTTTCCAGGCGTGTCGTAACTAACAGGGGTGATGTCAGCATGGCATCACTGAGCGAAAGTCTTCTACACAGAAGTCACCGGGCCAGGGCGGAGGAACCTCACATACCTATAGGTTCAACGACCACGTGCTCGGGGCCACGGCGAGCCACACTGTATTCGTGGATTTCGGCTGTGGTCAATAGCCTGAAGAGGATTGGGTCCTGCCAGGTCTTTCTTGCCCAGGATACACCGTATGACGAAAAGAACCACTCCTTCCTTACGGGCTCGATCGTTGCCTGGGTCACCAAGGATCACGTCTTCGGTTGGACGGAGATGATGAGTGGGTTACTGATGGACAACTTGGCAAGATCCACACGAGAGACTACATCGTCATAAGAACCTGGAATGTCAAGACCCTAACTACGGAGGGAAAATTAGAAGAACCGGCCCACGAGCTGGACCACTATAGATGGAACATTTTAGGTATCAGCAAACTGCCCTGGAAAGGCCTTGGTAAAACAACGACCGGCAAATGCCACAAGCTGTATTTCAGCGGGAGAGATGACAGGCATGAACAAAGCACTGGATTCTTGGTCCACAAAGACATTCTAGCCACTCTCATGGGTTGCCGCCCATCTTCAGTAGACTCATTACCCTCAGTCTGAGTCTAACCCTAACCCTAACCAATCCCTTAACAAGGTGCTTTAAGTATTTAGGAGCCATTGTATCAGACAATGGGTCCCGACAGAAGGTCCTCTCCATGATCGCACAAAGAACTGCTGCCATGACAAGGTTGAAGCCCATTTGGAAAGACATGACCATCAGTCTACACTTTAAGGTTAGGCTGCTGCGATCCCTTGTCATCTCCCTCTTCCTATACGATTGCGAAACATTGACACTCACAGCAGACCTACAACAAAAGATTCAAATCATGGAGATGAGGTGCTACAGAAGACTTCTGGGCATTTCCTATACCCAGCTCAACACCAACGACGAAGTCCGACAGACCATCACACAAGCAATTGGACAACACGATGAAATGATCACAGTGATGAAGACACACATCACCAGAGCATCAGACCTTGCAAAGACCTTCCTGGAAGGCACGGTGCAAGGAGGCAGAAGAAGAGAAAGACAGAAAAAGAGGTGGGAGGACAACATTCGAGATTGGACTGGTTTGACACTAAGCGAAGCCATGAGGTTTGCCGAGGACAGAGAAAAATGGAGTACGTTGGTTAAACGATCATCTGTGGTGATCCAACGACTTTCGAGTTACGGGATAGGATATGATACAGTAACATTAGATAGGATATGACAGGATAGTAGATGTGGCGAGTTTCTTGTTATTTTATTTCATGGTGTCAAATTTCTTTAAAGAATAGTAACTATTCAAAGAAGAGATTATTGTGTGTGGGAGTGTGTGTGTGTGTGTGTGTGTGTCTTTGTGTGTATGTGAGGGAAGGAGGGAGAGATATACAGCGGGGAGGGCGAGGGCGAAGGAGGGGGAGGGAGGTAAGTGGGAGGTAAGAGGGAGGGAAGAGAGGAGAGATAAAGAGGAGAGAGATGTAGGGAGAGAGAGAGTGAGAGAGAGAGAGAGAGAGAGAGAGAGAGAGAGAGAGAGAGAGAGAGAGAGAGAGAGAGAGAGTTGGAATAATGTTTACGATGAGTGTGATGTGGCTCATGAAAGCGGATTACTGTGTATTCTTAAAGTGCATGAATTTAAGATGTGATTCTGCGCCTACTGTCATTCCTTTTGGGGGTAATAAAGATATATTGTAGTGTAGTGTAGTGTAGTGTAGTATAATGTTGTGTGTTGTAGTGTAGTGTAGTGTAGTGTAGTATAATGTTGTGTGTTGTAGTGTAGTGTAGTGTAGTGTAGTGAAGTGTAATGTTGTAGTATAGTGTAGTGTAGTGTGTTGTATTGTAATGTAGTGTGCTGTAGTGTGGTGTAGTCTAGTGTGTTGTAGTGTAGTGTAATGTTGTGTTGTAGTGTAGTGAAGTGTAGTGTAGAGTAGTGTAGAGTAGTATAATGTAATGTAGTGTAGTGTTGTGCAGTGTATTGTAATGTAGTGTAGTGTAATGTTGTGTTGTAGTGTAGTGAAGTGTAGTGTAGTGTAGTGAAGTGTAGTGTAGTGAAGTGTAGTGTGGTGTAGTGAAGTGAAGTGTACCGTAGTGTAGTGTAGTGTAGTGTAGTGTAGTGTAGTGTAGTGTAGTGTAGTGTAGTGTAGTGTAGTGTAGTGTAGTGTATTACTTTAATCACTACCTAGACCTGTCTTTCTTCTCCCTTATTGCTGTTGTGTAGGCCTGCCTGATAATATAGCGGTATAGATAAGTGTCCTACTACAACTCAAGATACGATATATCCCATTCTAATGATGAAAGATCGAACAGGAAAACTGTATTATCTTTTTGAAAAATTACCGAAGTACCAAACTCAAATTAAAAGGCATAGGGTATAAAAATTACCTATATAATAAGAAAAATATCTTTTTTTGCGTACAAGAACACAATTTTAAATACATCAACATCAGTCGTCAACACATATATCAAAGGAACCACTTTGACCTCGCCGCCTCGGCAGTTTGTTCGTCACAATGAATACTGCCACTCCGGGAAAAAAAAAACTTGCAGCAAAAACACAACTACAAAAAAAAAATTCGGAAGTGTAGGTACTTTTAAAAAAAATATAGTCTATTAATAGCAACCGTTAGCTTCCATTCTAGCGCTGAAAATATAATTTAGTAGATCATAGAATGTATTGTGAACCGTTAAACAAGGGAAATCATTCCTTGTCAGAACATAAATTAAAATGTCAAGCTTTAGCGGTAGGTTTGGGTAATGAAAGCCCACGTTATCATTGTTTAATGTAATAAGTTAATAACCAAGTTTTCAGCTAAACTCCTTTTTGCCACACACAAAAAAGGTTAAAAACCTTCAAATTGGAGCCCTTTAAAATTGCTAAAAACATAGGCTGAAATTGCACACTTAAATCAATGCAGGCCTGATAATGATAAATCCGCAAATGTTTACGTCGTTCACTTATTTGAATGAGACAGTAAGGGGAGACTGCTAATGTGTAAAATATGATGACCAAAGCGTGCCTCAAAAAAGAGGCATAGAGGTCTGGTTACATAAGTACGAAGACGTTGCACCATACCAGAAGACAGTGGCCTCGCAGGACTCCTGATGCATGAAACAGGATATGCTTTACAGAACACACCTTTCCGTTGGGACATGCACAGCTTGTTTAGTAGGGCAATTATAGTCGTTGATTTTCCTTGAATTAAACCGATTAAATTGCATTGCTAAAGTTAATAGATTATTTATACTAATTGAAATAATGAATGGGAAAGTGTAGTTCATCGTCCTACAAACAGGGTCATTGTAATTAAATGATGGAATTCAAATAATCCACTGTTGTTCGTTTAAATGACTTCATGACGTAGCTAAGAGGAGAAAGATTAGAGAACAATCGCAGTTTGGAATTTCACTCGTTGCACAAGATAATGAAAGCATGCGTTCATATAACAAGCACACGAACGGACACAACTAGAGACAGAGGGTTATTGTTGTATCAATTTTTATTCAAAATTGTTTCAAAACTAGAGACAGACACAACTAGAGACAGACGGATAGACGGACAGTTAGGCAGGCATACCTGAATACATACACCTACGCACGTATGCACTTGCACACCTATGCATTTCTCTCTCTCTTTCTCTCTCTTTCACATACATGCACACACACAAACAGGCACACATACAGACATATACTCACACCACACACACACACATACACCTCTATCTCTCTCCTCCCCCCTCTATCTCTCTCTCTCCCTCTCTCTTAGTATTTTTTTTATTCTTACGATTGCTAAGGTTTGTGTTAGTTTCAAATCAATTTTATGTTATTTATTTTGTTCTGAATTTTTTATTTCTGTTATTTTACAATTTTATTAAGGACTAGCTGTAAGACATGTCCATAGGACCTAATGCATTAATATCCTATTAAAGGTTTCGACTTCGACTTCGACTTCTCTCTCTCTCCCCCTCTCTTTCTTTTCCACTATCTTCCGTTCTCCTCCTATCCCTAATTATTTGTCTCGTCCTTTCTTCAGTGCCTCACAAGACCAAAAGACATGGGGCAGGAAAAGAAGCTTCTACTACAACTAGGAACCGAGCTTTTAAAACTTGTTGGCAAGTCAATTGTGCAGAACGCAGTTCGGTCCCCTTTGTCATGGAATCTGAATGCGTATTGTCCGACTTGAGACAATGAAATGCAATCTACTGTTGCAAGCAGACAGGTCCCTAGAGTAGCTGAAAACCAACAGGCGCAGTTCACAGATAAGAGATTTTTTTACTGTAAGACTAGTATTACGTGTAAGTACAAGAAACATGCGGTCACTTTAAGTGAGTAGAGTTAGTCACATTTGGACAGACAGACAAATCTAGAGACAGACAAATCTAGAGACAGACAAATCTAGAGACAGACAGGCATTTAGGCAGGCAGACACACGCATACATCAATACATACACCTACGCACGCACGCACTTGCACACATATGCATTTCTCTCTCTCTCTCTCTCTCTCTCTGTCTCTCTCTCTCTCTCTCTCCTAGCTTGCTATCTTCCACCTAATGATTCTAAATTCTGGAACATATCACAAAACGGTTTTGGTTTAGAACCGATTGATAAATGTCTACTAGAGCTCTACGACAAACACGCCGACACTTATCTCATGCTATGCGGTGACTTCAATGCCCGCACTGGAGCTAAAAACAGCAATGGTAATTCTGATGATTTTGATGTTCTGGCAAGTCCCGATGCTGATGTTTTCCCTCGATCTTCCCAAGATTCAGGAACCAATGTGTTTGGCGATCAGCTCATTGATTTTTGTAACATGACTGATTGTATAATTTTGAATGGCCTTATTGATAACGGCTTTGATGATGCATGTACATTTGTTGGCCAGTCTGGTTCCAGTCTGATTGATTATTATATTATGTGTAAAACTCTGTTTTCACATCTAAATGTAAATTCACTCTCAGTTGAAGATAGGTTGGAATCTGATCACTTGCCAGTTGTACTTTGTATTAACGTTCCATCTGTAAAACCTCAGCTGCGTGATACACCCCTAGACAACCCAGACGAGTTCGTTGAAAAGCTCCTCTGGAATAATGAAAAGGAAGAAGAATTCTTTAACTGTTTAAGTTCTGCAAATGTCCAGAAATATTTTGCTGAAGCGCTTGGTAATTTAAATAGCGACATAGATAAAGCTGTAGACTATTTTGTACAGGGCATGTGTGTTGCGGGTGAGTGCATGAAAAGGAAAATTTCAATGCACAAAAAGAACAAGAATGCTGTTTGGTTTGACTTTGAATGTAAGCAACTAAAACTATTTGCAAGAAGAAAGTTACATTTATTTAGGAAATCGAGGAAGGATAGTGATAGGATAGAATATGTAACTGCTAAAAAGGCCTTCAAAAGTATGATTAGAAATAAAAAGAAAGGATTCAGACAAAAGCAAGCAGCATCTCTGGCAGCTAGTACCAAAAATTCTTCTCAGTTTTGGAGCCAAGTAAGGAATTTAATGTGCGATAAAAAATCCGACTGTAGCAATAGAATTGATTTGAACACATGGCAGCAACACTTTGAAAACCTCTTCGCGCACACTGAGGATAATGACTTGTTACCAGAAGAGCAGTCGTGTAATGATGATGATGATGATATACTTAATGGTAGAATTACTGAAGAGGAAGTATTGAAAGCAATCAAAAATTTGAAAATTGGTAAAGCGGGTGGCTTAGATGGCATTCTGCCGGAGATGTTGAAAGCTGGCAAACAAATTACAGTCAACTTTCTTACTTCTCTATTCAATGCAATTTTTGAAAAGGGTCAGTATCCGTCACAGTGGGCTAAAGCAGTTATTGTTCCTATATTCAAAAAAGGTTCCAGAGATAATGCAGACAATTACAGAGGAATATCCTTATTGAGCGCTATTAGCAAATGTTTCACAGCCATTTTAAATAAACGTTTGTATAATTGGTTAGAAAATGAAAATAAATTTGTTGAAAATCAAGCGGGTTTCCGAAAAAATTATTCCACCATAGATCACATCTTTACTCTACACTCATTAGTTCAGAGCACATTAGCTAAGAAAGGACGAAAATTGTATGTGGCTTTTGTAGACTTCAAAAAAGCATTTGACAGTGTTTGCCACTCTAAGCTGCTCGAAACTCTACAGACCAGTGGGGTGGGTGGCAGATTCTATAATGTTCTTAAGTCCATGTATGAATCCTTGAAATCATGTGTAAGAGTTGACAGTCGATACACTGAGTTTTTTGACTGCCCCAAAGGAGTCCGTCAAGGATGTGTTTTGAGTCCGACTTTATTTTCAATATTTATTAACCAGCTTGCGGAACACATATCTGCCTCGGGTCGACATGGTATTCAGCTCTTACCTGGTTTAATGGAACTGTTTATCCTTTTGTTTGCTGACGATGTGACTTTGATAGCAGCCACACCTGCAGGTTTACAAAATCAACTTGATTGTTTAAGACAGAGCTGTACCAGTTTAAAACTTGAAGTTAATATTGATAAAACAAAAATTATGGTATTTCGGAAGGGAGGATTTTTGTCAAAATATGAGAAATGGAATTTTAACGGAGTAAATGTGGATGTTGTCAATGAATATTGCTATTTGGGTTTTGTTTTTACCACTATGCTAAGTCATAGGATCGGTACAAATCATTTGGTTGGAAAAGGGAAGAAGGCTGTGTTCAATTTGTGTTGTTTGTTAAATAAATTAAAGGAGATCTCGAAAGATATATTCTTTAAAATATTCGATTCTAAAGTTCAATCAATTTTGCTGTACTCCTCTGAAATCTGGGGCTTAGATCGATTAGATAACATAGAAAAAGTTCATTTGTTTGCCTGTAAGCGTTTTCTTGGTGTACCCGTTCGAACCCCCAATAGGATGGTGTATGGCGAATTGGAGCGTTATCCGTTATATGTTAACTCTGCTGTAAGAACTCTAAGGTACTGGTTGCGACTGTTACAAATGACCCCCGACAGACTGCCAAATCAAGCGTACAACATGTTATTAAATTTAGACAACATTGGGAAAGAAACATGGGTGTCTAATATTCGGCAGGTACTGGGTAATTGTGGTTTCAACTATGTTTGGCTACAACAGGGTGTGGGGAACATTAATTCTTTTTTGAAACAATTTAAAAACAGACTACAAGACATTTATAAACAAGAATGGTTTGCTGCGATTCGTGAGGGAGAACGCTATGATGTTTTTCGATCATTTAAAACTGAATTTGCAGAAGAAGCTTACATTGTCGACATAGATATTTACTGCTTCAGAGTAGCCTTATCTTTGCTCCGTTTCGGAGTTCTGCCAATCAACAACAATACCCACAGATACGACAACAACGGTGAATCAAAGAACTGTACCTTCTGCAAAATTGTTGTTGAAAATGAACACCATTTTTTATATGAATGTCCAATGTATGTTGACCTTAGAGACCGGTTTCTATCTAGTCGACCTCTCTCAGTAACCTGTTTACTTCGATGGAAAGACCCAAGTAAGGTTCGTTTATTAAGCAAATATGTCCATCATGCTTTTTTGCGTCGCAAGAACTTGTTAGGATAAGAAAATATATTTATTTTTTTTTAATTTAGCTTCTTAAAGTTGTTTTATCACGGATGACTGCATGTATCTCTGAAAATTGTGGATATGAATATTCATCACTGGAATATCAAAGTAACAAATAGCACATAATAGATTAAGAGGAAGAAGAAGAAGAACAACAATAACAGTGATGATGATGATGATGATGATGATGATGATGATGATGATGATGATGATGATGATGATGATGATGATGATGATACTAATAATAGTGGTGGTAATAATAGTAATAATAATAATGGTGGTAATGATAGTGGTGATAATAATAATAATAATAGCTACCGTTTGTATACAGAAAGCTCCTTCTTATAATTCTGCTGTTCTTAATAATTTTACGTATTTCCTAACAGCAACATGTATCTATTGATGATAGTTTTTTCCCAATTGCAATTGCAACATTTTTGCCAACGCTTGAATATGCGTGTGAAAGTGAGTATGGCCGTGCATGTTTGCACGTGTGTATGCAATGGGCCAGAGGCCGTTTATGCATTAAATCGTCAAATTGTCAAATTGTCAAATTGTCAAATTGTCAAATTGTCTCTCTCTCTCTCTCTCTCTCTCTTTCTCTTTCTTTCTTTCTTTCTGTCTCCGACTCGCTTTCGCATGCACACACGCACACATTGGGTACACACACAAACACAACATGCACACAGAAGAAAGTAGATCAATAAAGAGAGAGACAGACGGAGACAGATAGGGAGAAGAATGAGACAGATTTATTTGCTTATTGCACATACAGTGCAAAGGCTTGTTCCTATTTTCAATACAAAGATGGATCTTAACCTTGCAAAGGCAGGTAAATCAAAGTCAATTAAAATAATAGGCATTAATCGGTTTCAACTCATGACCCTGGCCGATGTAAGTCCCTTTTCTTAATAATAATAATAATAATAATAATAATAATAATAATAATAATAATAATAACAACAACAACAACAACAACAATAATAATAATAATAATAATAATAATAATAATAATAAGAAGAAGAAGAAGAAGAAGAAGAAGAAGAAGAAGAAGAAGAAGAAGAAGAAGAAGAAGAAGAAGAAGAAGAAGAAGAAGAAATAATCATAATAATAATAATTTATTTTATAAAGCACAAATGTATACTAACAGTTTGCCCTAAGCGCTCACATGCATTCACACACACTGGGTGTGCTAGTTTAACAAGAAAAAAAAACACACTTTTTAAAGGAGACATTACAGTATAAAATCACAAATAAGTAAAATGTAGATAATAAACAACACATTGGACATTAAAAATTAAACATGCAAATAGATTTAGCAAAGATAATAAAACAGTAAAATACAAAACTGTACATGAGTCGTCGAAATAGTAAAACTATATTACTGATCATTTTAAGATATATAATAAATAAGTTAAATGCGGTTAAATGATTCGAACAGGGATCTAAAATGAAAACGATGTTTACAAATTTAAGATGTAGCACGAATATTCTCACTACATGACATGGATACAACAGGTGACTTGGCTCACAACAAGATGTAAAATGATAAATCAACAACTAAATAATTATACAAGCCATTAAATGAAGACTATTTAAAAAGTACATGAAATAAAAATTAAAAAAAAACTGATAATCTGCTAATGTAATATATGCACACATATATTCTTCTAAAAAGTTACACTTAATTGTTTTTATTGGGGATGGTCTAGTAGTATACCATATCAATCAGATCACAAGCTTGCAGCAAGTATGTGCCTTGAGAGTCAAGGGTTCCCTCATGATTATGGCACATTTGTATTTATTTATATCTTTATTATAGTTATGTGTTTTTTAAATTATTATTTTTAATTCTACTTTAATTCTTTATTTATTTAATAATTTTAAGTTTGTTTAATCGTCGTTTTGTTTATTTATTTATTTATTTATTTTATTTTATTTGTTTTGTTTTGTTTGTACGAATGAATGAATGAACGAATTAATTAAAATGTATTAAGCGCATAAACCTGCACATTCAAAAAGCAGGATCAAAGCGCTGATTTTTTTTGCTTTGGAATTTTTTATTTATATTTCTTTGGCCTACTTGTTTTGGTTTTTTGTTTTTGGATTGTTTGTTGTTGTTGTCGTTGTTGTTTTGGAGGAGAGGAAGGGGTGCAAGCTGGGTTGTAGGTGGGCTTAACATTGACCAGATGATGTAGCTCCGTTATTGAAGGCTTTTCACTGTTAAAAGCTTGTAGCAAGTGTGTATCTTGAACGTTAAGGGTTTGATCCACCTTAAATAAACCAACTTAAGTATAATAGATAGCATCATCATATAAATAAACCAACTTAAGTATAATAGATAGCATCATCATCATCATCATCATCATCATCATCGTCATCATCATTATTATCATCATCATCATTATCATCATCATCATCATCATTATCATCATCATCATCATCATCATTTTATCATCATCATCATCATCATTTCATCATCATCATCGTCATCATCATCATCATCATTATTATCATCATCATCATCATCATCGTCATCATCATCCGTGCCGCAGCCGCTCGGGCGCTGGGGAGACATGAGGTGTGCTTACGCAGAGTTTTCGCCCCTTCAGTTTGTCTACATCGGTTGTCAGGAGGCGTGATTAATAGATCTAAGATAAAAAGAGTTTGTTTGTATGTAGATTATAGTCACACGACACTTTCGCATATAGGTGACTACTGGACCGATTTATACTGACACCAGCGGGCCAGTTGTTGGTAAAGGGGAAAATAATATGATCACACGTTGACCAATCCGGGATTCGAACCAGCGACCTTTCGGTTACTAGCAAGACGCTCTTACCAACTGAGCTACCCGGCCCCTGATAAAAAGTGAATTGTGCCGAGTTTTACATACTTGGAGCAAAGTGACGTCTAGTGTGACCTTAACTACTCTTATAGCATGCTAATGATACTGAATGCAGTTCATCTAAATTACAAAAATAAAATAGGGTTTCCTTTCTGCCTTTTCTATAATAATAGCGATTTCATTAAATCGCTGCGCTTCGAGGCCGGTCGGCGGTAGAACAATATAGTGCATAACATCGTGTATATTTATAGGATAGGATAGGGATAGGAAAATGGTTAATAACTGACCTAAGCTGTCAGAACTTTAATGATAGACCTATATATTGTATTGTGCCGACTTAAGACGTAGTTCGCTTGACTTGTATTTTAATGTCTAAATTCACATCTTAAAAAAAAAAAAAAAAAAAAAAAAAAAAAAGCTATCAATGAGCGACTAGCAGCCCCCGCACCCTTAGAGCCGCTTTTTGAGCACGACAAAGCGCTATAACACACCAATTATTTGCATTTTGACTACTGGAAACAGTGGCGGGAAACGGTAAATTGTTAACAAACGGGATGATCGCGACATGATCTGCAAGGAGTTTTTTCTTTATTAAACACATATAAAAAAATCACTGAAGAAAAAAGGAACAGAAATAGAGTTTTGTGTTCCTTTGTAAAATAGAAAATTTCAATGGCTCAATGGCCAAACACTCAGAAAACGACCATTCCCCAAGAAAAAATTTTAAAAGTTTAAGTAAAACTGTACATCGTTACGAAAACGGATGTTGAAATCACGTTTTCCATTGTAATGGAGCCTTACAAAGTTGAAGACGAGGTCACGTTTTCGTCCGCGTAATCACAACGAGGCTTTGTCTCAAATCAGGGCTGAGGCAGTATCCTAACTTCCGATCTCTTACAAGGTCAATGTTTGCTAGTAGAGCCGGAGAGTGGGGTTGGGTAAGTGTCGAAGGGAAGGGGAGGGAAGGGGAGTAGCGGGCAGTGTACATGGAAAGCGGAATAGCTATTGTCCACGACCATCATGAAAGGAAGTGTGTTTAGTGGAGTCCTACTGGAAAATCGAACAAAAAAGTTGAGTTTGATTTGCTTGCAAATTTAGCTTAAGATTGAAATAGTTTGGGTTTGTTTTGGACGGGTGCAAGGGAGACAAGGTTAGAAGATAAGAGAGGGTGATGAGGAGAAAGAAATGGGGGAGGGAATGGTATGGTGAAGAGGGTGGAGGAGGTGCAGAAGAAGAGGTAGAATGCGAAAGATAAGGAAGAGGAGGAAGAAGAAGAAGAAGAAGTAGTAGTAGTAGTAGTAGTAGTAATAGTAGTAGTAGTAATAGTGGTATTAATAGTAGTAGTAGTAGTAGTAGTAGCAGCAGTAGTAGTAGTAGTAGTAGTAATAGTAGTAGTAGTAATAGTAGTAGTAATAGTGGTATTAGTAGTAGTAGTAGCAGCAGCAGTAGTAATAGTAGTAGTAATAGTAGTAGTAGTAATAGTAGTAGTAATAGTGGTATTAATAGTAGTAGTAGTAGTAGTAGTAGTAGTAGTAGTAGTAGTAGAAGAGTTTGATTGACTATAAAGATATAGTCTATATAGAGATAGAAATATATACTATATTTGATAGGCAAATAAGGAGGAGGATAAGGAAGGAGAACAAGAAGACGCATTAAAAAAATTTGATTGGGAGGAGGAGGAAAAGGAAGAAGAAGAAGAAGAAGAAAAAGAAGAAGAAGAAGAAGAAGAGCAACAACAACAACAATATTCTTCAAAACCCTGCAAATTTCACCCCAGAACTAAAGCGTAGTTGAAACAAATCTGGTCCAAAGTCAATATAGGAGCGCACAGAAACTTATAACCTTTGCAAGTATTTGAAAGGGTACCGTTCTGGTATTTCGACAGCGCGCACGAATATATCTAATATCTCTTTTAGTGAATGTCGTCATTGCGAAAATTTAGGTGGGCTGTAACGTACTTCCAACCAAGCAAACGCATAAATCAACATAATGAATTTCATATATTAATTTGTTAAAGTTTGCCCGAAGTCTAGATCAAAACTGAGAAAGAAGGAAAATTATTACTGTTTTAAATAAAACATCACATTTACACTAAGAGACGACTGTTTACATATAAATTCACACATTGTTAGTGCCAAATTTGAATTTTGCGAAATTTGAATCTAAGCGTCATGTCCGAGCGTTCAGTCGGCCTATTTGCTATTAGCAGTAAATGTCTAAATATCTCCTTGAGAAAACACGCGCTAGTGCACTCCGATAAATTTTAAAATAAAAATAAAAAGTCACGATAATTACGTTCCTCTATTTGTAAACGTTTGGGTTTTTTTTTACCTTGGAGTCATAGATAAAATCTAAGCACACACCAAATTTGAAACAAATTCCTCCATTAGTTTGGGAGAAAATATGTTTTTAAAATTAGATGACGTCACCATGATGACATCACTCGATAAGCATACATTTCTGTAAACTGGTAGGGATCATATCCGTCTATTAGTTTCAAAGAAAAGTGAGCAACTGTGACAGCCTGCCGGCCGGCCGGACAAACGAACGAACATAGCCAAATACAATAGTTCCCCAACTTCGCTCGGAAACTAAAAAGTTTAAAATATAAAATTATGAAAAGGCGATCGAGCGTGATCAACTTACTTTAAGACGTTGTGTGGTGAATTAACCAAGTGAGAGTACTGTTGTATCGGGTGACGCTTGATGACTGTATCAGCGACTGCTTTGCTAGTTTAAAAAGGGGCAATGAACAAATCTCATACAATAGTGGTTGATAATATAAAATTACCTTGTAATGAAATATTTTATATATTAGATACGGAAATACAGAAAATTACATTCGAAAGAAGTACATTTTGAAATTAACTGTAACAGAAACACATGGAAATTAATTAAGATTAAATCCTTGGAACACTAAATACTCTTCAAGCATAAATTGGGCTTGTTCTGCCAAAAAAATTGACAAATCGTTCACAATTCGAATGTCATGCATTAAGATTATTCTCTAAAGATGACGGTTACATGAAAGGATATTATGGCCGAACTAAGGAGGATATATTGTATCATCCACATGTAGCAACAATTATTGGTGTTTTGATAAGATCGCCAGTTCGAAAATTGTTATAAGTTTTATTTAATTATTTACTGTTAAATTGTTACATTATTAAGATTTTTTGTAGTGCGTGTGTGAGCATGAGCGACACTAGGGGTGTACGTATGCGCGTGTGTCTAAAATCACCATAGCGTGAATAGACAATAAATGAAATACTGAACTGAACTAGACTGGACCCGTGACGTTATTAGGGAGCCCAATGTCTCTTTAAGCTGCTCACACGCCCACCGAAGAACGTTAACCGCAATAATGTAATACTGCTTGGATGCTATTCTGCATATATAATACTTGTTTATGTCAGATCTCTGTATTAAGACGAGTATTTTGGTCGCAAGTTTAAGATGTCTCGCATTAATCTATCAGCCATTGCCGCCTTTGGCACAGTCCTCTGGCATAAACTTCGGGACTAGATTATTTAAACTGGGGTCCAGTGACAACCAACCGAACGGGTATCACCTTACCAAATTAGACGTAGCGACGAGAAATGCTGCCGACAACACTGCATGAGTAATACTCGACATAATCGATTTGTTTATCGCTTGCAACACTTATGTAGAAATGTATACAGATAAATAACCTACGTATTATCTTTGTTCCTATGCGAAGGCATTGCCGAAGAAGACGTTTGGAGTAAAGAATGTCAACTGTCAGGCTTTTCAGCGCCGTTCCCGTGGGCCCGGGCACTCGCACTGGGCGTCCGTGGCAGATTTTATTCGCATGATGTATGAAACGAAGATTTCTTGATGTGCGGAGACAAGGGATTTTCCTCACCGGAGACGTCATTGGTGAGGTTAACTTCCAGCATTGTTGTCCCGACATAATCGATGTATTTACGTGTTGCACAATTTATATAGAAATGTATTTTTTGCTCTGTGTGTGTGTATGTGTGTGTATGTGTGTGTATGTACGTGCGCGCGCGCGTGTGTGTAACATTCAACTTTATTTAAACATAGGAAACAATACGAAATAATAAGAATTAATGTTACTCCTTGATAAATCTATAAATACGGAATCAGAATCTTTATTGTCTCATACAAAATCACAAAGAATTTTCAATGCGGAGTAAACGCCAAAAAAAACCACAAGGGTACAAAAAAAAACAATTAAAGCCATTAGACGAAATCTATAAAATATAAATTAACCAGTTCATTCATTCATTCAAAGTAGAATTTACAAGAATAAACATCAGGAAAATTAAAACATTGTTATAGAAATAATAATTATCTTTAACTTTCAGCATTTCTCCTTCCTTAATTCCTTCCTTTCGCTTTTTGCGTCAGTACACGTAAGTGATGTATGACGCGTAATAAAGTAGCGTGTTAATTAAGCTAAGGGTGAAAGGGAGGGAGATAGGGGGGGGGGGAGAGACAGAGAGAGAGACTTAAACTGTTTAATAGGGATTAAGATGTTAGACTAATTAGAAAGCCTAATCTTCCATTCATTACATGATTACATTGCATGATTATTGCTTTAGGTCCAGGGGACTCTTCCGAGCCACATCAGGACCAGTGTAGCCGAATCAGGACCATCTTCCATTCTGTTTTTAACACAATAACACACTACAGACCTAAGCTTTAACGTTAAACAGGAAATCACACACACACACACACACACTACACACACATACACACACATCTTTCTCTTGTGTTGACACATAGATTTTGCTATTAAAATCAGCCTAAATAAAAGCTATTACCATCTATTAAATTGAGTGAGATAGAAAGATTTGCAGTGGCTTACCTCCCCTTCCCCCTCACCACACTCCCCAATTCTTCTGGCCACACTTGAAGGCCGCTTGATAAGAATGCAAAAATATAATTTATTGTTTCGCAATCAAATCTTATTCGAAAATCCATTACCAATAATCCATTACTTCAATAAATTTATACATCTGCATTTCTTTAATAAAGCGAATAAAAGGGATTATTTTTACATAGCGCACTTATGAGTCAAGGCGCTGAGGAATATAATCAGGGTCTAAGCTCAAATCTCGGTCCTAAAACTAAAACGCTAACTTGCAGGATCCTTAAGCGCCCTTTTAGACACCTCGGACGACTGAGCCAACTTGATCGACCTTGGCTGTTTGTTGGCTTATTTGTGTTACGGTGGGTTTATTGTTGCTGGGCTCTGCACAATGGAATGCTATTACCCACTCGTCTTTAGTCGATGGGGATCGCTAGTAAATCTCCGTGACTCTACTTAATACATTTATAAGTTTAGCTCGGTCTGTGTTTAGGCTGGGGTACAGAGATAGAAAGAAAAATTACACTAGCTCTCACACGGCTATGAAACATAAATAGTCCAGCCACTTGTTAACAGTAAATATCACACATTTATTTCTTCTACTCTATGCATGATCTGCTAAGTACGATACTATCTTAAAAGTTCAAATGTCTCTTCGAATGGTTTGCTTCTTGATAGTTCTATGCAGCTACTGTATCATCATCGGGCACTGGTTGCTTTCTGCCCTAAGGGTCAGAGTTCTGGAAGAGTGGACTACTGTGGTCCTTTGGTAACAGGTTGGGTGCATTGAGTGAATATGCACTTAACTCAATGGTAGAAGAGCTGTGTTGTGGTTGATTCCTTGATGAGCTGTGTTGTTGTCGATTCTTCTCCTTGTTGCTGGTAGACTCTCGTCGTGCATTGCTTGAGCAGCCGCTGCAGGCCAACTTTCAGTGAAGACTTTTTTCTTGTCTTTCGCCTGATTGGGCTCACGATACGATGCCTGCTCGTCTGTAACATATGAGACGAAATTCTGCACCACCATGTACACTAGGTGTGTGCAGAGCGTCTCACTGAAGGCCGAAGTGTCCCTCAGTGATTAGCTCCACATCTCTATATACAAGCGACGAACATTCTGCTAAGTCCGTGGTCCACTGGAATCTCCACTCTAATTTCTTATACATATATAAATATAAATCATGGCTAACTATACACATAGAGAATTAATTAATATTATACACATTCTCTAGTACAGCCACTGGTCTGCAAGCATGCATGTAGGTTAAACAACAGTGGGTCCGTATGGAATTCATCATGGCGTCGACCGGTCGGGTTAGCCACGTGGTCACGTAACGTTGGACTAACAATTCAATTCTAAACATGGCAAATTGCACAAACATAAGTCAACAATAATATCAATACATCACGATGAAACAAAAGTATGTTCATGTACCTCTTTGACAATGTCAGGCCGTGGCTAACTTAGATGAATCGAGTTTTCAACAGTCCCTGCTTTTCTAGTCTTCAGTGGAGAGATTTCTTGAAGCTGAGCTCTGTACTCTAGGCAAGTTGAACAGCGAATGACTCTCCTAAGCTGTCTGCCTCAACCGGGTAGAACCAGTAAACCTAAGCGTCCTCTGGCCTCATTGGCCGGACTACTGCCTATCCGTAAGCTGCGTGATGTCATTACCTACGGGGCTATCGTCAGCAATAGAAAAGTGTAGCGGTAACATTAACCTACTAAGGTTACAGCTGACTAAACCAGGCAAAACACTGGGTAAATCTAGTCTCTTGTTATAATTTGAGCGTGTTATCAAGTGCACTTTTAAATTATTTTTTTTTCAACAGAATAACCGCGTTAAAATACGGTCTCTGAGGCGACACTGAGGAGAAGGCGAACCGCCATTAAAATAATAAAGAGTCATTATAGACTTTATAGGTGGCCTCTGGTGGGAAAAATCTCCTTTTACCAGAGTTTAAAGTGCGACTTAGGTCGAAAGTAGTCCAGCGCCAAAGAAAAAAATATATAATAAAACCAAATTGTAAAGATAACCTTATAATATGGCTCATTCACGCTACCAAATAACTATTGGCACATTTACTAATTATTTGTGTGTGTGTTTGTGTGTTTTTGTGTGTGGGTGTGGGTGTGGGTGTGTTTGTGTGTGTGCATGTAGAAACGACGTTACTCTGACACACACATGAAACTCCACATGGTTTCTTTTGACTTTTTGGGAAGGCCGCCCTATTTTGACGTCCAAATAATGCTCCGTTGAGTTAGAGCTGTTTTAGGATTAGGGTTAGGTTAAGGGTTAGGGTTAGGGTTTGGGTTAGGGGTTAGGGTTGGGGTTAGGGATAGCTTCAAAAAATTGAAAATGTCAAAATAATGTCAAAGAAATGGAAAGTGTGTCAAAATAATCTCTGTATTTTTCACAACAGTCATCAGATCGTCTGTGTGTGGGTGTGTGTGTGTGTGTGGGTGTGTGTGTGTGTGTGTGTGTGTGTGTGTGTGTGTGTGTGTGTGTGTGTGTGTGTGTGTGTGTGTGTGTAATATTCGGAAACAAAATTGAACCTAAACTTCGTGTCCGACCAGTCTGCTTTTGGCGCTGCTTGTCTTACCGCACTTAGAATACATCCACAGGCGCGGAAAACCTGGAGCCGTTGGAGCGTAACTGAACGCAATAACAGTATCAGCGCAGCGGCTTTCCAGTGACTGTTACGATGCGACTTGGTTCTCGGCTTGTTGTATCGTGTGACGCGTGATGACTGCAGAGGAGGAAACTCGCGAGGTTGCGTTATATAGGGACGGAATGTGTGGGTTTTTTAAAGCCATCTTTACACGCTTATTTGAGACCGTTGACCTCAAAACTGTGGTTTTATAACTCTCCTATGATCGCGCTATTTTGTGTAAACTGTTTATATATATAGCGCACTTCTGAGCTTTAAGAGCTGGTCAAGGCGCTGAGGAATCAGGGTCGTACGGTAAGAATGCTGCGCTCCCTTGTCATCTCCATCTTCCTATATGCATGCGAAACATGGACCCTCACAGCAGATCTCCAACGAAGAATACAAAGCATGGAGATGAGGTGCTACAGAAGACTTCTGGGCATTTCCTATACCCAGCAATGACGAAGTACCACAGACGATCACACAAGCCATTGGACAACACGATGACCTGCTCACAGTCTTGAAGAAACGGAAACTCCGATGGCATGGCCACGTCACCAGATCATCAGGTCTTGAAAGGACCATCCTTCAAGGCACAGTGCAAGGATGTAGAAGAAAATGGAGACCGAAAAAGAGGTGGGAGGACAACATTAGAGAATGGACTGGTTTGACACTGAGCGAAACAATCAGGGTTGCTGAGGACAGGGAAAGATGGAGTACGCTGGTTAAACGATCATCTGTGGTGCCCCTACGACCTCCGAGTTACGGGATAGGATAGGATAGGAAGGATAGGATAGAGAACATTTTTAAAAAAAGGTTTATAATATATGCGCGTAACTCGGGTTGCATTCTTAAACAAAAGGAAAAATAGGTCTCATGACATAAACCTTGAATCAGTTGGTGGTTTCCACTCCAACAAAGAACAAGGGAATAACATATTTTTTAAAAGGTGTCTTCAGCACATTTGAAAGATTTTATATGTCCGGTTTGGATTGTGACCAAGTGTTGTGAGGGTCAAGATGGGAATTCATCTCTTTTAAGGATTTTCACAAGTGCGGGCAATCTAATATTCCGATATCACTGCCTGGTTATCTCCTAACACTAAACTCATCTGTTTTGTCCCACTGTCACATTCTTCTTCTTTGTTCTCTCTGTCTCTCTCTCTCTCTCTCTCTCTCTCTCTCTCTCTCTCTGTCTCTCTCTCTCTGTCTGTCTCACTCTCTTTTTCTCTCCCCACTTTCTTCCCCTTCCTCTCTCTCTCTTTCAATCTCTCTCACTTTCTCGCTCTCTCCCTCTCTCTCTGTGGAAAGGAAAAAAAACTTGAATTAAAATCTAAATAAGCAGGAAATAGTTTTTAGTTTGAAAATGAAAGGCAGAACGAACAAAAACACACAAGAATGAAAGGAAATAAAAGAAAAGAAGAGTGAGAGAGAGAGAGAGAGAGAGAGAGAGAGAGAGAGAGAGAGAGAGAGAAGAAAAGTTGTTGTTGCATCAATTTTTATTCATCAGATTAACATAAGTTGTACTGATAAAGGTGTCAAACTTAAAGGTGTCAACTGTCAGGCTTTTCAGCGCCGTTCCCGTGGGCCCGAAGAAAAGAAGAAAGACCAATAAACAGACAAAAAGAAAGACAGAAAGGAAGCAAAAAAATAAACAAAAAACAAAGAAAAGAAAGTCAACGAAAGGAATTGAGAACAAACTTAAAGAAAATCAAGGGAGAAACAAAGCAAAGAAGAAAATAAACTCTTCTCCTTGTTTTTGTACTTCTAGTTCTTGTTCTTCTTGAAGTCGCTGTTCTTCTTCAACTTCTTCTTGTTGTTCTTCTTTTTGTTGTTTTTGCTGTTGTTGTTTTTGCTGTTGTTGTTGTTGTTGTTGTTGTTGTTGTTCTTCTTCTTCTTCTTCTTCTTCTACTACTACTACTACTACTACTACTACTACTACTACTACTACTACTACTACTACTACTACTATTATTATTATTATTATTATTATTATTATTATTATTATTATTATTATTATTACTACTACTACTACTACTACTACTACTACTACTACTACTTTTTCTTGTTCTTCTTGCTCTTCTTCGCGTTCTTCTTCTTCTTGTTCTTGTTCTTCTTCTTCTACTACTACTACTACTACTACTACTACTACTACTACTACTACTACTACTACTACTACTACTACTACTACTATTATTATTATTATTATTATTATTATTATTATTATTATTATTATTATTATTATTATTACTATTAATACTACTACTACTACTATGACTACTTCTTCTTCTTTTTCTAGTTCTTCTTCTTCTTCTTGTTCTTCTTCTTGTTCTTCTTATTGTTCTTCTTCTTGTTCTTGTTCTTCTTGTTCTTGTTCTTGTTCTTGTTCTTCTTCTTCTTCTTCTTCTTCTTCCAAATTGCCGAGTTCTGATATGGTTAAGTTGGGATGATTTGTTTTTATCCGCTGAATACATAAAACGTAATTTTCACATTACTGCCTTTTATTTCAGAAACCGAGTGTCCAAATTGTATTATTCTGCATTACTGTTTTTGTGTCCAGTTTCACTGCCCATGTAAAAGCGTTTAACTAAAAGCCTACAGAGTCTATAAAGGGTTTTAGATAGTGGGTGGATGAAAAATGGGAAGGAGAAGTGGGTGGTGGGGGAGGGGGTTTGAGGAGGGATAATTTTCCCTCAACTCCTCCATCAAACTGTAAAAAAAATAGCAACAATTGAAAATTAAAAAAAAAAGAATTTGCGTAATGAATTCATATCAATTCAATTCAATTGAATAACTTAGTTGTTTAGCGTCTGTTTAAATACTAGTTGTTTTAGATCACGCAATCATTGTCTGCGCGCCATCACACAAACGTAAGTATAAATAAATCTAACAATTTAAATTTGGACTATAACCATAAAACCATTAAAATTAATTACCATTAATTACTACAAACGTTTACCCACCACAGACATGTAAATTATACGCGCAATATATCTAATACTGCCTGGCTATGCAACAAACAATTCAATGGATTCTTTGAATACTTGCAACGGGTGAAACAGAAAACTTTTGAATACGCCAACCTTGAAAAAAAAGTCGTACGACTCTGTTCAGGTCGTAAGACTATGAATGAAAATCAATTCGTTACAAGAGACACTCATTTTAAAAGGAAAGGAATCAGATCTCATACTGCGCACTTATCAGCCCCAAAGAGCTGCTTAAAGCGCAGATTAAATTTAGAATCTCATTCAAGCCTCCCAACTGGCCTACTATCAGATCAAGCGCTCTGTCAAACGTTCCGGCCGGACAGCTCAGCCACCCCGATGGATTTAGATGATCTATGCGTGCGAGTTTTTGAGCCTGTCGCTAACTTTTTGTTGACAGAATGGCCAGACTCAGGGTCGCTAAGGCGGCGACTGGGCACGACAAATGAGCCACCGATTAACATTACAGTTAGAATACAAATTCCATTCCATTCAATTCAATTCAGTATCTTAATTTCACACCTGCTCACAACAATGAGATTTTAAACCACGAAAATGAAAGAAACTGACGTAACGAATGTGAATCAATGTATTGTCCTTTGTCGTGATACACAACGGTGTGTTTCTTGCACTGCACTTATGAAGCATTTTAACAGTTTTTTTTCACTTGTATTATATTTTGTTTGTTCGTTCTGTTTGTTTATATTTTTGTTTTGATGTTGTTCACAAGCATTTATGTAATTTTCTGAAGAATTTAGTAGTGTGTGTGTGCCTGTGTGTGGGTGTGTTTATGTGTGTGTGCGTGCTCGGTTGTGTGTGTCTCGAATGACAGAAGGACAGTATACAGCCCTATTTCGAAGGCTTTAGTTACTTTTGGCGAAGTGAGTTTAGCTTAAACCTCGCTTTGTTATTACATAAAACAATGATGAAGTTGCTCAAATCAACCCCTAAACTTTGAATTTTCCATTTCTGTTATGACAGAAAATTATTTCCTAAAGTTTAACGGTAAAACCAATACGCTATAATCAGAATCAGGATCAGCATGTTTATTGTCCCCATGGAAACACAAGGAAATGTGTATGCGGCGTACACTTCATCAACACAACGGCACAAAAGCAATAAAACAACAAAAAGACTTCAGGGATTAAAACACCACACCACAAACAACAGAAAATCTAGATTTTTTTTTTAAAAACCTCTAGCTAACGTTTGCTACTCGTATTATTAAAAGGCACCAAAAGCTACGGAATTCTATCTTTGAAATTAAAATTTAAAAAAACACACACACACTCCAACACACGCACGCACACTCACGCACGCGCGCACACACACACACACACACACACACACAAAAGCATATGTACTAGCGAAAGAGGTTTTTTTTTGTTACTGTTTGTTTGTTTGTTTCCAAGCTTTTTTTTTAAAAGTTGGGCAACATTCCAATATGAAAGCAAATCATACAGAATTAAATTAACCATCTTTTTTATTTGAAAGTTTGTTGTTGTTGTTGTTGTTGTGTGTCATCGAAACGATAAGACAAATAAGGCTGTAGGACAAAAAAACATCAACAAAAATATCAAATACAAAACCAAATATTAAAGCACTACCAATGCTACAATTAATATTACCGGCGCATCGTTAAGTAAGATATACTAACGTTTTTTAGAGAAATGAACCGACAGTTGTTGTTTTTTTAATGTGAAAAGAGAACAACTGGTGTTTAAAATGTCACCCGATAGACCCCAACCTTTTAAAAGATTTCGGGGCAGGGCAACTTTAGTATAAAGTGGACGATTTTCTGTAGCAGCATTCCACCATTTAAAACTATACCTTTAAAAATGCCAGACCCTTACTAGTGTGAAAATATGGTTTGGAAATTATGTCTCTACAATAATGTTTAATAATAGAAACGCCTCATTATGTTAGTTTCAGAAAACAAAGCATAACGAACTAATATTTCTGTAAAGGTTGTGGCCGTGTTATAATCTTAATATCATTTTTTAACTTTGATTCCTTTTACCAAATACATTATTTTACATATTACTACTTGTTACTAGTATATTACTACTATTATTGTTGTTTGAATGTGTGAGGTTATTTGTTTGGTTGTTTGTTTGTTTTTTAAATAAACCCCGCATCCTTATGTTTAAAATGAACAGCATACAATTATAGTTTTGTAAATTAAGCTTAAAATAGTATCTTTATGTTTGAAATGAACAGCATAAAATCGTTGCTTTCTAACAAAAACCTGCTTAAATAAATTAATTAACAACTAATGTATCGCTTAAGAACATCCACGCTAAACTTGCATAAGGGCATACCAATGAACCACACAACACAAAAGTAATCTGCATGAAGACCAAACATACTTATCAAGTTGGGAGAACTTTTCAGTGATAATATACTAACGATCGTCAAGTTTCAAAAACTGATTAAAGACGTCAATAGTTTATAAATAATAAAGCTACGGATTTCTATACCTCAGTAGACCTTTTTGAATCCTGAAGAAGCATTTTTAGCGACATACATATAGATTATTGAGGATATGTATTTAGTCTTCTGCGTTTAACCACCTGTTCTTCTTTTGTCTCATATTCTAATAAAGAATACAATTACTTACCTTTTATGTGCGTTAAGGTTCTTGTAGTACCGAAAACTTGGTTCGAAGAAAAAAACTGCAAGAAGATTCTTTCGTTGAACTTCGTTAGCCTCGCTGCTCGGTCTGAGTCTTCCTTCTCTGTTCTGTCTGGTCTGGGGTTGGGCCTGACTTCTGGAACGGCGATGTCTGCTTTTCTGCAAAAAGTAATGAAGGAACAGCAGCAGCAGCAGAAGCGGCAGCAGCAACAACAACAACCGGCGGCGGCAAAGAACAGAAGGCGACTGAGGAATGTTACGAGAGGACGCCGCAGACCAATGGCATGCCTTATATGACGTACCAAGGCGATTCTCTGTTACTTGAAAACTCTCTTCCCTAACTTAAGCTTTCAATCTTCGTCCACCAACTCTCTCTCTCTCTCTCTCTCTCTCTCTCTCTCTCTCTCTCTCTCTCTCTCTCTCTCTCTCTCTCTCTCTCTCCCTCTCTCTCTCTCTCTCTCTCACTCACTCTCGTCTGTGTCTCGGTTTGCCCACATAGCGCATGCTCCCGATAATGCAAAATCAGCTCTTTCTCTCTCTCTCTCTCTCTCTCTCACACACACACACACACACACACACACACACACGCCCGCACACATACACACACAATGTTTTGCAAACCCTGTCTCACTTTTTTTCAAAGATGTTCAGAATAGCTTTCTAAACTCCCCGCCCAGTGCCAGACTTGGGCTTGCTTTCCATATTCACAGTGCGGCTGCGCATGCCCGAGAATGTAATTCTACGCGTAGCAGTCGACGTGTAGGCGAGGGATTTGGTCACGTGACAGAAGAGCGTCATCACATGACCAGAGTAAAATCGTCACCTGAGAGAGAGCAAAAGAGGAAAAGTAGTTCCGTGCCCATACAGAGGAAAAGTCATGTTGATTATAAGGAACCCGGAGGGCCTAGGCTGGAAAGATGTTTCAACAGCAACGGCTTCTTATTCTCAGTGTATTTTTTAACAAAATTAAAAAGCAATGCAAAGCCTTAGAAACCTAGGGTTTTATCGTGAGAAAGGAAACACCTACAGTGTCACCAGTTTTCCTTGTGCAGCCAACACCACGTTGCGCTATCGTATGTCTAAAAAATATTGGCTTCCGTAATCATCATAAACGAAGTCTGGCCTACGCTTAAGGCGTGTCAGAGACGTATCCATCATTGATACAGTTGGGCCTTAATAGTCTTACAAGTCATTTTACAAGTCAAGTCAAGTCAATTTACCGCAAATCAAAACGCTTTGCTCCATAAAACCCCTTTCGGCATTTGGCCATACATTTTTAAAACATTGAAGCATGCAACAATAATGGAACACCTGAAATGCAATACACAAATCTTTATGTAAACTTAATGTACGTGTATTAGACAAATAAAAGTTAATCACTCACATTTTTGCATTAGTGGAGAACACGATGTTCATATGCCATAGACACATTCATTGTGATCATGCAACACAAGCACGCTACATATTTCCACACAACCTGGCTACAAATCGCACGCACTCTCTCTCAAGATTGGGTAAAAAGGACCGGTGTGTAAAGGATATACGCTTAATGTGTCCGGGGACGTAAATTTACTCCAAAAAAAAAAAAAGGATGGGGAGAGGGTGAAGGGGAGCAGCGTGGGGGGAAGAGCAGTTGGTATATGGATGATTGTTTTTAAAACATATTTTCTCTGTCATTATGGATTGAAATTATTACTGTTTTTACTATCATTATTTTTCTAACTTATCAACATCGTTCAGAATAATCTACATCAAGACTTTAGTTATGCATTCACACTAGCACCACTGTCCACGCATAGGCTATATATAAAGCAATATTCAGCTATTTTCAGAAGAAAACATGGAGGACAAAGAATACCGTCATGATTGTGTAGTAGACACATTCTTAGAGGGCGCCCACCTATTGTTAAAGGTATCCACATTACGTGTCTACCGAGTGATCGCAGTACATAAGGCATTTAACGACGATAGTTTTTTTTTTTTATAGTTTCTACTTCACGTCTCGCTGACCTTCCGTTTCTGCTTGTGTTTGAATGTTCTGCTTGTGTTTGAATGATTTTAGGCTACGGAGGCGGAGGAGTAGGAAGAGAAGAAGAAGAAGAAGACGAAGAAGAAGAAGAAGAAGAAGAAGAAGAAGAAGAAGAAGAAGAAGAAGAAGAAGAAGAAGAAGAAGAAGAATGAATGAATGAAGGAAGGAAGGAAGGAAGGAAGGATAGATGGATAGATAGATAGATAGATAGATAGATAGATAGATAGATAGATAGATAGATAGATAGATAGATAGATAGATAGATAGATAGATAGATAGATAGATAGATAGATAGATAGATAGATAGATAGATAGATAGATAGATAGATAGATAGATAGATAGATAGATAGAAGATTAAGAACAAGACAAACAAGAAATGATTGAATGTCAACGATGTTCACATGGTGTTCTTGGTGAAGTCGTACTCTGGTATGTACCGACCACCTTGTGGTTAGATGTAGCGCCTATTCTAATAAAAAAAAAAAAAAAAGGGGGGGGGTCTACGTCGGTTTTATTTTAAAACTCTTTGTTGAAGAGCTTGTAAAAATGTTATCCTGGACAGGAAATTGATGACGCTGATGCACTGTTGAAATTTGAGCCAGCCTGCATGACACCGATGTTTCTTCTTCTTCTTCTTCTTCTTCTTCTTCTTCTTCTTCTTCTTCTTCTTCTTCTTCTTCTTCTTCTTCTTCTTCTTCTTCTTCTTCTTCTTCTTCTTCATTCCTTCATTCGGTGGTCCTGATTCGGCTCTTGGCAGTCCGCTGGACCCTATAAACACTGAATATTTGGGCTATCTATCTATCTTTTTTTTTATAATTAGTTCTTCTTTCTTTCTTTCTGTTCGCTCTACGCCCGTAGCTCAGCAGAATGAAGCGTTCGCCTGGCACATTGAGGGACCCAGGTTCAAGTCTCGTTTGGCAGGACAAAAGTGAAGATGTTGTTAGTTTTTGACTATCCATCTTAGCAGTATGATTACTCTGAGGGTTCAGTGTTGATTACTCTGAGGGTTCAGTGTTGATTACTCTGAGGGTTCAGTGTTGATTTAGATGCCTACCACTTCTCTGTCGTGGTTATCCCTGCCTTCCGTCTCCTCGTTCTCCAATGGTGTGTGTAGGCGTCAAATTTGTTTTTTTTTTCTTCCTTTTTTTTCTTTGCTTCTTTCTTTTTTTACTTTTTTTTATTTCTGTCTTCTTCTTCTTCTTCTTCTTCTTCTTCTTCTTCTTCTTCTTCTTCTTCTTCTTCTTCTTCTTCGCATGGGAGGCGACTGATCACACTTCGGAGAGATTGTCTCCCTTGAGGCTGCCCTTTGATGGGTTTGTCTGGCCTTGGGAGGATTCTGCTGTTTTCCCAGCTTGACCATTCGTCTTCTGCTTTTGGTGGTAAGCAGGGCAACATTGCCGGCGGTCATTTTATGCAGATTGGTGGCAGTGACCAGCAGAGAGTGTCGTGGCACTAGTATATAATCGGCAATCTGATTTACTATCAACATGCTTCCCCACCTTTCAATGAAATAATTTTGTATGTTTCTTTTACGAGGAATAATGAAAATAACAGTTCAGGTTTGACCGTGTTCTCGTGATAGCGGCCGAGAGGCGGGGGTAAAATAATCCTCTCGGCTACAAATCCTCTCGGCCACCATCTTTGAGAACACGACCCAACGTGAACTCTTAGTTTTGTTATCCCTCGTAAGAAAGACGAAACAAAACTTGTTGCTTTGCAAGGCGGGGAAGCGTATTGATAGTAAACTGTTTTGCCGGTTACTGGTGCCATGACATTCTCTGCAGGTCACTGCCACCAACCTGCGTACAATGCTCGCTGCTGTAGCCCTGATCGCCACCAAAAGCTGAAGACAAATGGTCAGACGGGGAGAACTTATGTCGTGTCACTGCATAACTCAATGGCCACACCTAAGGATTCTGCACAGCAGACTAACCAATCAAAGGGCAGCCTCAAGGGAGACAATCTCTCCAAAGCGTGATTAGTCGCCTCCCATACCGCCAAAGTCTTCTCCTTCTTCTTCTTGTTTTGCATCCACCTCTTTTTTTTTGTCGTTCCCGAGTTAGATTGCATTTGTGCATGGGTTTATAGCATTTCTATGGGATATTCGGCATAAACAATGCACGTGCTTTTAAAGCGGCCATGAGAGTGACTTTTACTAGCTCTTTTGTAGCTCTGTGGATTGTTTATGCCAGTTTCACAACCTTAACGTCAGTTTCTCTTATCGATCTCTGGAATACATATTTTGGTATGAGTGTGTTAGTGTGAGATAAGTGGAAGTTGCGTTGTGTGTATGTGTGTGTGTGTGTGTGAAATAGAGAGTGTGTGTGCGTATATGTGTGAAAGAGAGAGTGTGCGTGCGTATGTGTGTAAGAGAGAGTGTGTGTGCGTATGTGTGTAAACGAGAGAGATTGTGTGTGTGCGTACGCGTGTGTGAAAAAGAATGTGTGTGGGTATGTTTCTATGAAAGAAAGAGAGAGGGAGAGAGAGAGAGGGAGAGAGAGAGAGTTGGTGTGTGTGTTTAAGTTTGAGATCTCTAGAATAAGTATTTTGGCATACTTGTGTGTGTATTCTTGGTCCTCATCTTTGTTGCCCTCCTCATCCTTCTCCTCCTCCTCATCATCATTTTCTTCTTCTTCTTCTTCTTCTTCTTCTTCTTCTTCTTCTTCTTCTTGTCTGTCTCTGTTTTCTCTCTCTCTCTCTCTCTCTCTCTCTCTCTCTCTCTCTCTCTCTCTCTCTCTCTCTCTCTCTCTCTCTCTCTCTCTCTCTCTCTCTCTGCCGTATTCTAGATAGCGTTTTATCCCGAATATTGGGAGTACTTGTTATTATTGTCACCATCTGTCTGAATTGACATGTAGATCTACATACTGAATCTTGAATTTGGAATATAACTCTTATTCTGCACGAACGAAATTCAACGCCAGCGACTTTGACGCTGTGCTGCCCTTCCACTCTGAGGGCCCAATGCATAGCGGTAGACTTCACACAAAGTTATCAACTAGTTCGCAAGCTACGAACTTTGATAAGTCCCCTATACGCTCTATGTGTCCGGGGACATTAATTTAATTAAGAAGAAGAAGAACGAACTTTGAGCGGTAGTTTGTAATGCATGAGCCAGTAGGATGCACCTAAGTTACCAAGTACGGTAGTCTACATCGGAAGTGGACTACGAGCTCGAAGTTAGTAACTTCCGAAAGCAAACATGGCGTGCGTTCTTTCGTGTAGGCGGCAAAACCACCGATTGCTTGAAAGAAATCGAGTATTTAGAGATATAACACATCCATTTGAGGTGTGGAAAAATAGTAAATTTCTAAAAAGATTCCGATTGGCGAGGCACATGATTTTAGAGCTAGCCAATGCGCTAGAGGACAGCATCGAATTTCCCCCTTGCAAGAAAGAGGTCATTCAGCCCCTTGTTGCAGTTATGTCTTGTACTCCGGTGATACGCCACTGGCTGTAGCCTGACACATGCTTTCAAGGATATTGTTTACATTTGCAAAAATAATACAACTAAAAAACATATCATTCATGACTGCAGTGCAACAATATATTTCATCAGTACAACTTATGTTAATCTGATGAATAAAAATTGATACAACAACAACAATATATTCCACAGAACATTTATACTGTTCAAAGTAAAAAAAAAAATATTGACTATTGGATAATCATAGCTAAATCTTTAATTCATAGTCCTGTTTGACAAACATCGCCTGTCTTCGCCGAAATGCTGTTAGCCGTGTAATTTGGCCCATCGTTGTAATAAGAGTAACAATGTCTCTTTCGCAAACATCTGCCTTTCGCTTGGTAGACTCCATATAGGCCTAACATTTATGGGCATGCGCAATGCTGGGGATTTCCCTGCCTAAAAATATCAGGTCAGAACTTCTTAGTCAACAGATGGGTCGCAATTGAAGTCTGCTGCTATGCAACGGACCCTGAAATATGAAAATAATGGAAGCATAATAATGTAAGCAGTTATCTCCGTGTGTTAGGTCTACAGTAAGATGGTGAATTTAAGAGCATAACGGAAGGGTAAAAGGCTAAATTCTCCAACGGATCAACAGCTTGTTCCCTCTTAAGCATGGACCTGAAATTGTCATGGACACGCAGCTAAAAGAAGCATTACTCAAAATGAAATCCTTAGCACTGACCAGTGATGACATGGACACACGCAGCTCAAAATAGGATTGTGCTGTTCTGCGGGGAATAAGTGAATGACCTAGGGAAAGGTCCATATCCCATTTCCTGCTGCCAATGGTTGCGTTTGTGTATTTGTACAATAGATATAGATGGCCGTTTGGCTGGGTTTTCAGGTCGTCAGTGTGCTTGCTGAGCTTGCTTAAACTCAATCGACTGATTTTCCAAAACATGAGAAAGCGCTTGAATGAAGTGGTCAGGAAAAACATATTCATGCGAAAAAAGTACCCACAGTTTGCCTGGTTGGTAACATTACATTACATGATTATTGCTTTAGGTCCAGCGGACTCTTCCGAGCCAAATCAGGACCGGACAACCCCTGATCCGCATAAAAGATCTGCTGAAACAACCCTACCGGTAAAACTGAAAGCTCTCCACCAGCCAGTCAATTTACAATAAAGACATCCCACGCAGGGGACGCTGAGGCTGTACTCTAATTTATCGAACCCCCGTTTACAAAAAACAAAATAGAATACATCAACAAAACACATATAAAATGCCTACATTGCTAAATAATAACATCATAGGATTATTTATCAAACGGTGAATACTGTTTTTAATTTCCTAAATAACTTCTTTTCTTTCCCCCAAGATTATCTAAATTCAATGTTTGTAAAACTGACATAGAATATACGCATTAAACCACACTGGATATACTCACACACAGAATAGAAGTTTTATTTAGAGCCATTAATATCGTAATTAATTGAGCTGTGTTTATACCCTTACACGTAGTAATCAACGAGGAAATGGTTGGTTCACTGTTGATTCTCGCTGACAAGAAATGCAATGATACGTGTAGTGTAGGTCGCCCTTTAATATATACATGTCTTCGGAGTGAGGTTTGGCCTTTGTGGATTCGCGTCAATGACAGAGCTCCCGGATTCTAGTTCCCGGGCTCTGATATTTTAACACAGGAAATGCGAGTGTTGATATATGTTATCGCCCTCCTACATTGAAGGACATGGACATTTATACACACCTTGTAGCAGCCGTTGGGCCCTGTGCTATTGAATCGTAGATCATGGGTGGTGAAGGCAACTTGGAAATAGGATATGTGCTGATGACCTCAAACACAGATAAATAGAGAGAGAGAAACACGAATAGAAAGAGAGAGAGAGAGAGAGACAGAGAGAGAGAGAGAGAGAGAGAGAGAGAGAGAGAGAGAGAGAGAGAGAGAGAGAGAGAGAGAGAGGAGGGGGGGGGGGAGGGGGGGGGGGGGGAGGGAGGGAGGAGGAGCATGGAAAGAAGGAAATAGTGGGGAGAGCAGAGAGAGAGAGAGAGAGAGAGAGGGGGGGGGGGGGGGCGGGCCAGAGAGGGACATACAGAGAGACAGAAACAGAAAGACAAAGAGAGCGAGTGAGCGGAGGGGGAGGAGGGAGATAAGAGGGAGGGAAGAGGAAGAGCGAGTTAGTGGGGAGAGGAAAGAGACGGAGACAGACAGACAGACAGAGATAGAGAAAGAGATAGAGACAGAAACAGAGAGACAAAGAGAGATAGGGGGTGTGGGTGGGGAGCAGATGAAAAACCAAAATAATTATTGGAGACTAAAGGACACGTGCATGCCTTGTTTTGGGAGACGATAAATCCAGGTGTGAATAGAAATAATCAAATGAATTAATGACAATTTATGACGCGCTTTCATATTTACACACACACACACCTACACACACACCCACACACACGCACGCACAAACTTGTTTTCACGGCGTTATTATGACTTTCCTAAAACGCCACATACGTTGTGTAGATAATGGGTCATATTTCGTCCCCCTTTTTAAGTACTTTTAAATTTTCTAAAGCTAACCCTAACCCAAACCTTAACCCTAGCCCTAACACAGTCCTAATCCTTACGGATCATTGGTGTAAGGTCAAAACAACGAGGGCTGTCAAAACAAGTTATGTAGATGTTCACTAGTTTGTCCAAATAACGCCGTGTAAACAAATCCGCACACAAACACACACATACAAAACGCACATACACAAACACGCACATGTACACACACACGCGCGCGCGCACACACACACACACTCACACATGTTTTTACAGTGTTATTATGACTTTCCTAAAACGGCACATACGTTGTGCTGACAATGGGTCATATTACGTCCCCCTTTGTAAGTACTTTTAAGTGTTTTAACACTACCCTTAACTTTGGCCCTAACCCTAACCGTAACACAGCCCTAACCCTAACGGATCATTGGTTTGACGTCAAACAAGTAGGTCTGTCAAAACAATTTTTTAACGCTTTATTGTCCCTTTTTATCGGGAAATTCTGAGCCGCCTCCCTTGGGGAAGGCGTAGTCACAGCCTGTGGCGCGCCCAAACCCAACCTACCTAAACATTAGTTGTATTTTTGAAATTTTACTGGGGGAGCAAACCGGAGTACCCGGAGAAAACTCCCGAGACGTTGCCCGAGTCGAAAGTAAATAATATTCGGAGGAACATAACGCCCAGATGCTTGATCGATCCCACATCTGTCAGTCGCCATTGGTTTCTGGCCTGTGGACAAGGCAAGTTAGTCCCGCCTTAGCCCACTTGCTTATATAGATGCTCAGTGGTTTGTCGAAATAACACCGTGTAAACAAGTACACACACACACACACACACACACACACACACACACACACACACACACACACTTACTAAAGCTACATAATGAGGACTAGATTGCGTCATCATCATGGCGGAACCAGACAACACCTAGCAATTTGCCAGCTGGAAACAACAAAAACTGCAATGTTATTACCCCCTTGTTTTTTCCAGTCTTAGACAGGAAAACAAGTCTGGCAGACTTTGGTTTAGATTTATGCACCGTCGTGGCAAAAATCTTAATTGATACACCAGTAGCTAGATTTGTTTAACTGTCTTCCCACCCCCACCCCCCACCCCCTTTGTGTCTTATCATCTTTGGTGAACAAGACATTAATAAACCAACCAACCAACCAACAACAAAAATCCTACCTGATGGCGTAAGAAAAAAACAACTTATGAGGCTCAGAAGCATCACTCAAGATCTCAAAATTTTGAAACAAGCTAAAGAGAGGTCAAAGAAGAGCCAGAAAGAAGCCTGAAGGAAGAAAAAGTTGTAATAGACGATCAGAAAAACCACGTCTCGCTCCAAAAGGCCTGCCCGGCATTGTCATCTTGGCGGACTCCGTCATGAAGGATGTCCAGTCGCAGCGTCTAGGTTGTTCTTACGGCTTATCTGTAGTCTGCAAGAGAACGTACACCAATAATAATCTACAAGAGAATCTGCAGTCCACCGCAGAGGAAATTGAGCGACCTGTAGAAGGTATTGTGATTCATACTGGTATTAAAGACCTGAAATAAAGAGAAGCGAAAAACTTCGCCGTGCACTTCGTCAAAACTGTCAAAAACATTCAAACTAAATTTCCAAAATCAAAAATCGTCGTGAGCAAAATTGCCCTGGTGAAGGACTCAGAATTACAACTTAAGAGGGATCTTTTCAATGCTTTGATAGCCAAAGAACTCTTTGGGCTACAAAATGTATCCATTGTCAGTCATGATGGTTTTCTACTAAGAAATTTGCAGAGAGACACTTACGTGACATTTTCTGAGTGCATCCAAAGAAAACCGTGAGACCTTTGGGGTTGATTTAATGGGTTCGCAATGCGTGAATTCAGTGTATATATTTTGTGCATGTTGAAGTAAATAAGAGAGTGAATAATTGCTATAGATTGTGTAAAATACAAAAGGAGTTTTAAGAAATCGTTTTTTTTTTAATCGTTCAGTTTATCTTGTTAATAAATATTTATATTGTTTTTGTTTTTTCAAATTTCCTATTATTTTAATTATTTGTTTTGTTGGTCTAAAACCACGATGTGTACAGAAATAAATGAATAATGAGGACTTTGACATTTATGTATCAAAAAATCCTTATTACGTACCAGTAATAAACACACATACATAGTTACAGGGCGCGCGCGCACGTGTGTGTGTGTATGAGTGTGTGGTTTTATTGTCTTATCATTTGTATGGAAAAGACATACCCATAAATATAATCTAAACACACACAGCACATGCTCACAGGTAAAACAAAAGAATACACCTGTTAAAATATATTTTTTTAAAATTACAGTGAAAAATTGCATATAACATGGACTACTTAACAGATACAATATAGAACACATAAATGAGTGAATTACTAAATGACCTGAGTAGTCTATAAGGCTTGGAAAATGACACTCAAAATTATTTTTAAGAGTAATTCACCAACTGTAATTACGCCATCAAAATTGTATGTAATATAAATATACATTTTGCGTTTAAAAATCAGAAAGGTATAAGAATCAATTATTTTTCAAATAAATTTATAATAATTTACACATATATGGAGTAACCTCTGATGGAGATGTTGTTAGCTGGTAAAAAGCGATCGACCTAAACAAAAATTAGATTTATTTTGGGGCAACAGCATTGTACTGACAGGCATATATTTCACAGTTGCAGCTAGGCTACTCGCTTAGATCTGGATTTCCAGTTTAGCCCAATAAGAAGCGAGTGAAAAATCTTGTGCAACATAAATAGCAGCAGCAACATCCCAATCGCCAGCTAAGGAAGGTTAAATGAGTTGGCGGCGTCCTAAGCGGCATCATTGTCCCTGGATCACGTGACGTCACCAGGGTCGCTGCCCATCTTTTCAACCTCTCATTTCCGCCAATAGCGGGACGCAACTCGACTTGATTAACAGAGTTACGTTCCTTGCTTTC
>CM072525.1:35910534-35993810 GCA_036898135.1 Oncomelania hupensis
GCAGCCTGCACGGGCAGTAGTTCAAAGCCCGATGACGGCCGGGAATGACAAAACCAAACATGGCATGACCCTGACAAACAGGCAATGAGCCCTTACCCCTTCGGATGAGAGTATAAACCGAAGTCTACTAGATGCACGTACGCATTCCATTGCAACGGAATTTAAAGATCCGGACTCTCATGTCCTAATGAGTGCCGGCTACGCACATATTCCCACCCAGCACTAGGTCCACTCTCCCCCACTGTACTCGCCCAGGATTGTGCTCATGCAGTTGTTCGGCGTCAGATGCTGCGTCCTAAGGCTGCGTTAAGTCTTGTGTCCTCAAACTGGTCTTAATGTCTTTACATAACCGTTCTTCTATGGCGCTTTTCCAGCTCAAGAACTGCTCAAGGCGCTGTTCCATACAGGATCTAACTCAAGCGGCGCGAGGCACACACTTTATATATCATATCCGTACGTACCTGCTCCACCATTGCTGGTCCCCGCGGGTATGAAAGGGTTGAAACCACTGGTCGACGCTCCGCTTCCAACAGGACCAAAGGTGTTGGAAGCTGCTCCAGTCTGGCCAAAGATATCCCCGAGCAAGAGGGACTCTAAACCTGCTCCTCCGACCACCCCAGGCTGACTTCCAGGTGTAGTCCCAGGACCACCCACGGTTTGGGGGTCAGGACAGACGGGCTATTGAGAAAATTTAAAAAAAAATCAAACACAAAACACAATTTGATGTGAAATGTGTTGTGTGTTTAGATGAACAGATGTTAAATGAAATAAACAATTAGTGTTTGGTTTCGTTCATCATTAACTTTGCTCAACTCTTTGAGTTGATCAGTGTGTGATAACAGAACAATTTCTGTATCTACATGTATTTGTTGTGTACCTTGGTCCCATAATGGTAAATACAATAACATTATAATGGAATTCATGCATACGGACATACACACACAAACACAATGGCACGCACGCACGCTCGCGCACACACAAAATCACAATCACGCACGCACACACACATATGCATACACCCTCGCGTTAGAGAAGAGTAGGAACCGCCATATTCACAGTGTAAAATTGTACAGTACAACAGACAGCCTAGCGCCAATTCTAACTGAAGTGGCCAAGACGCCAACATATTTCCTTGCTCACTGTCTTATGCTCATACCACTGAATACTGGCTGTTTCCCGCCTTGATGATTTTCTTTATATTAGATTTTTTTAAAATCTTAATGTAGTAGACATACTTCTCCCGCTGACCTTAAAATGTACTGCCCCAACCTGACCAACTAGTGTGGATGTCTGTACAGTCGAGTCTGTCTCCTGTATTTGACAGAATGACTACGGATTTTATTGTTGAGGCGTTACGGGAGTGAGAGGCTTGGGAAAAGAAACACGTACACAGAGTCATGGACGTAAGCCAACTCCGGAAGGTGTAACAGCGAATACACGCCCAAACCAAATCACAGCGCCAGTGAGGAAGAAAATAATCTTCAGTCGCTAACGAGAATTGAACTCGGATCGCCTATGCGACCGAATTTGTTTTTTTTAAATGCCGCCAAAAGACGATGAAAACTACCGGGGAAAAAAAACGTCGCCAAAGATGATGAAAAATACCTGGAAAATACTACAAAAACTGCCGACAAAAAGATTATCAAAACTACCGCCAAAGGCATTTTGCTATCTTATTTGGCTACGGTGTATACCCCACACTATCTTGATCGCGCTCTCCTCGAGAGGTCGAGTCAATTTAGTCCGCATGAAAAAAGCCTTTCTTTGAGCCCAATGAGTGACGTCGCCCCGCTAGAACATCTCGCAGCCAAGTCTCGTCTCGCCTTCCATTGTGCGAGAGCGTGGCTAGTAGAAACAACGTGTTTATTACCTTCCATTATCCGGGGCACTTGAACGCGGTATTCAAAACTCTCATCTTTCGCCAGAGAAGGCAGGAAAGGTCAGCCTCAAGAACGATGGTCTCGAGGAGTGAGTGGCCCTATGGCTAAGGATTTTCATCACGACATTGTTTTAGCTGAATTGCTGGTTTGTTATAGCTCATATCCCAGCAGGGCTGTGGCCGTAGTCAGGATTTAGGTTACCCAATTTGCACTATCAAACGCCTATGTTAGATGTTTTCACAATCCCTTTCAATATTCTAATCAACGCTAGCTACGTAGGCCTTCTTGTTTATTTAGTAATTTATGTTTAGTTAAAACCGACTTTATAATGTCAGTTCACTTACCCATTCTTTTTCTTCTTTTTTTCCTTCTTTCTAAGACAAGGCTAAGTACCTGTTCGTAGAATACAATTTATTGTCTCATTGTAATGTCTTTCAAAAGTACAGTTTTGCTATAATTCTATAAATTCGTTGGCTTATGTGCCTGTTAAGCCCCAGTCAAACATACAGATTTACATAAGATTTAGCCAGTCTCATGCTGCAATATGTTGTACAACAAGCTTACGATAAAATCTCATGCGAATCCATCGTAGATTCAGAGCACAGAACATGTTCTAATTTCTGCGATGAAATCATAAGTCCGAACCAATCAGAACCTGCTGTGGCGTCCTTGGCATTGCGACTGAGGAAAATGGCCGACACTACGACATCAAGTTGTCATCGGATCAAAAGCAGAATAATCCCCGAGTTTCTTCCTCTTCCCACCATCGACAAAAGTTTCTTCCTCATCTGCTACTAAAACTACAAACTATAGCAAACAATCTCATTCTCATTCTCCAAACTGCTCGAACTCGAACTGTTGGCCATAGCTTTTACATGTAGCCTTCGTAGCAATAAGGGAGAGCACTGCAGGACCAAGGAAAGAAGCCTCTTTCTAAATGAATTCCCTCCTCATCAGCTACTAAAACAGCTAAATATGGCAAACAATCTTCTCTCTCATTTTCTCGGAACTACTCCAACTCGAACTGTTGGTCATAACTTTCACAACATGTACCTAGCAACAAGGGAGAGCACTTCATGAACAAGGAAAGAGGCCTATAAGCGGCGAAAACCAACTTCCGCCTCTGTGGTATGGAATTAATTTAGCGTGTGACAGGTTGCTTCGTGCGGTCAGTCCTGTGATTATGTAGCCGAGCGTTGTATTTGATTCCCGCCTGTCAGCCACGCCCTTGAGAACACGGCCCGACTGGAACTGTTATTTTTCATTTATCCCTCGTAGGAGGGACACAAAAATATTTACCCTTCAAGGCGGTTGTTGGTAGTACACCGGATTCGGTAACTAGTGCCACGACACTCTCTGCAGGTCACTGCCACTAAACCTGAATAAAATGCCTGCCGGCAATGTAGTCCTGCTCACCACCAAAAGCAGAAGACGAATGGTCAGGCGGGGAGATACATGTCGTGGCGCCTTGTCCTGCATAACCCAATGGCCACACCAAAGGAATCTGCACAGCAGATACTACCCAAGGCTAGACTAACCAAGTAATGGAAGGGAGACAATCTCTCTTCCAAGCGTGAACCAGTCGTCATCCATTCCGCCATAATTAAATTGCAAGGAACGATCTGTATGATTTAATCCGTAGGTCTGACTGGGTCTTGAATGGCATCAACGTTGGTTCTATAAATAGCACTGCAGCGGAAGTGTGTTTATAAGGCACAGTTGTTCGTTTTAAATAACATGAGAGAGACGCCTGTTATTCAAAGCTTATCGATCAGTTGGAACCACGAGTATTCATTATAAATTATGTTTTTTAGGTGATAACAGAGCAGTTTCCAAAGTCAGTTAATAGTCACACATACACGCACGCACACACACACACACACACACATACATACATACATACACACATATACACACACAACCTGCAAGTTCGCACGATAAAAAAACCACACCGACCAACACACGCACATACATTTACATACACACAAGCGCGAGCGCACGCACAGCACACTCCATCCTTGGTAACCCTGCCCTTTCAGACAACAGAATGAAGCGTTGTGGAAAATACAATAAGACTGAAGAGAAGCTTCCGCTGGAAGTGGACGCAAACTAACTAAACAAGCTGACGTATTTTGGAATATTCACGTTTTTTCTTCCTCTTTTTTTTATGTTGAAAACATACACCCCTGATTCCTGCCGTCTCTTTCTTTCGGTAATTTTCTCTTAGGTGAAATAACAGTCTCCCTAAATTTGTAGAAGGACGTGTTTAGTTTGCTCCAGTGCGCATCTCGGGAGGTCCTCACCATCTTGGATCTCTGGTCCTGACGTATATCCGGTCAGGGGAGACCAGCTAGTCAGGCGTGGCAGCGAAACAAGGCATGAGCACGCATGAGGAAACATCATTTTAAAAAATAAAAAAATAAATTAAATTAAATAAAAAAATCCTTGGGAAATGGAAAGTACTTTGTAGAAAAAAATCTGTGGCAACGCTTGTTTTTCTTTCTTTTTATTAGTTCTATTTTATTTGTTGAAGATCACACAGTCAAACAACACCTCATCTTTACCGGTCAGTTCATTTGAAAATGTGCTTCTTTGCGTTTTAAAAAAATGTAAATTTTATTTTGTAAGAACATTTCTCTCTTCTTTCTTTCTTTCTTTCTCTCTCTCCCTCTCCCCCCCCCCTCTCTCACTTTCATATAATCTTCAATTTTTATCCACTACACCACTCCAGTCTCGCTCTCTCTCTCTCTCTGTCTCTCTCTCTCTGTCTCTCTCTCTCTCTGTCTCTCCCTCTGTCTCTTTCTGTCTCTTTCTGTCTCTATCTCTCTCTCTCTCTCTCTCCCTTCCCCTTGTCCTCTATACCACCTCTTTCCCATCTTTATCCTCCGTCCTCTCTGACTCCCCCAGCTCATCCTACTCTCCTTCCCACCCACACCTTCACCACATAATAGCACACACCCCTTCCTTCCCCCCTCCCCTCCCTTCCTTGCATTTTTGACTTGCGTGGGCGTTTGGAGTGGAACGGACTGCGGTCAAGGGGACAAAACTCTTGATGCGAGATTGGGGCGGATTACATTCAAGCAAGGGAGAGCAGCAAATGAACTCTCTAAAGTCGCGGCGAAAAGTGGTTTTACAGATTTTAGTTTGCCGTCGCCTGGCAAACACCATTTTAAGAAATATGGACTTTTTTAATTTGGTAATTTTTGTATATAATATGGAACTACTATGAAATAGTCGGGAATCTAAAAGAGCCAAATGTAAGTCTGTCAGTGGGTCGGTTTGTTCGTTCGTACGCACGTCCGTCGTTCCGTTCCAAGTAATATCTCAAGAACCACTGCACGGATTTTGACCAAACTTCATAGCAACATTACCTAAAATATTGTCCTATTTGCTCTATCGCCAAGGTCAAGGGCGTTGTGGTCAAATTGTAACTAAATATATTTTTTCTTTACATCAGAAACACGGCTAAACTAATTTGCTGATTGTTGATATCCAGGTAGAGTATTATCTCAGCTCACGGCCAATCATTAAGTAGCAGCCTGGTTGTCTGTCGGTCAGTCAGTCGGTCGGTTGGTCCGTCGCCACGAATTTTACTTGTTTGTTCATCACACATCTATTGCGTTATCTTATGTTTTTATTACTATGAGGATGCTTCATCTACTATCTAGATACATGTGTTACCAATACATTATTATTATCTGCGGCGTGGTCAGGAGCTTGGCGTTTGGAAAGTGGAGGCTTTTCGGTAGCTCCAACGACGTATAGGCTTGTGGTCGCGTGTAAACCTATAATTTTGATTAATGCCCCCCTGGCTGTCGACTTACGCTGAGTCCAGCAGTACAATTTAGCTGGAGGATTGTTGGTCCACAACAGAACAATGTCCTACCACCGTCCTTTACAACCTGTTTGCCGCACTGTTCCAACCACTGCGCTATCCGACACCCACCTACCTACCTACCTACCTACCGCACTGGCCATGTTGGACTAGTCTGAGTGTTAACGGTGTCTATCATCCCAGTCAGACCCAGGTTATCGCGATCATCCTCATCAGCAGCAGCAGCAGCAACAATAGAAAAAGTTGAAGTAGCATCGTTATCATCATCATCATTATCAACATCAACTTCTTCTTCTAGTCTTCCTCTTCTTCCCGCTCCCCCTCTTGTTGTTGATGTTGTTGGTGTGGGTGGAGGCGGTCTTCTTCTTCTTCTTCTTCTCTTTCGGTTTACTTTCTTATATATATTCTGTAAGGTTTATTGATTGATTTATTTTATAAATTAATTAAATTAATTAATTAATTTATTTATTTAACCCAAAACGGGCTTAGGCTTATCCTAAAATTCGCATTGTTACTACAAAGATGTTCAAACCAAGCGGTACAGTTTGAATTTTCAATTCCTGTTCTGACAGGAAGTGATTTCCCCTGTATTAACGGTACACCATTTCGCTCTACGAGCAGCTAGATGATATTTTGAGCTCAAGGGTGGTACCTAGCGGCTGCTATTTATAGGCACAAAAACGACGGAATTTATTGTTTAAAAACAAAATCAATATAGTTTGTTGTTGTTGATCTTGTTGTTGTTTTGTTGCAAGCTAATTTTGTTGAGCGTGGCAACATTCACTGTGGATGTTAAACTGATCTGTAGGAGTGTGATGAAAGTGGGCCCATTTAAAAGATTTTCTATGCATAGTCAACTCATAATTGGAAGGAAGTTCTATGGCCATGCAGTGTTTAGAACAGCCGTTTCCCAATGTATCTCACATTGTATGGACAACGTGTACAGAGATGTCACACAAATGTATAGACTGGATAACATTTAGTGCGCTTGTATTCTGTTTCTGCGGGCTAAGCCGACACGTAACCGGGCTATGCCGCCATGTGATCGAGCCTAATCCGTATTTTAAGTGCAAAGCGGGCCGGTCGTCAAATTGGACAACGTGTTATTTTTACGAAGAGGTAACAAGTTACCATCAGACAGCTGCTGATTTTTTGCTCTTCCCTGATGCCATCTTTGCCAGCTTTGAGATGAACATTTTAGGTCGGGCTATCCGGTCTAGCCCCGTTCATCACCCGATTCTACTTGATGAGTTTCGCATCGACCGGGCTGTGACAAGAGGCCAGATTTGCACAGCACTATAGCTTCTCGCCTTACTAGTCAGCTGTAACCTTAGTAGAGTAATGTTAGCGTGCAGCAGACGACAGAAGTCTACTGTGGGCTACACATTTATATGCTGACGCTAGCTCAGTAGGTAATGACTTCATCCAGCTTACATATAGCAGTAGTACGGCCACTCACGCTAAAGGGCGCTTCTTGTAGTTTTAGTTTTCCGGGCCTCCAGCTGACCACAGGGGTAGAGAGTCATTCGCTGCTCAACTTGCCTAGAGGAAAGAGCTCGGCTCTAAGAGATCCCTCTACTTGAAGACTAAAAGCAGGAACTGGTGAAATTCTAGCCACGGCCTGACATTGTCAAAAAGGTAAATGAAATATTTTTTGTTTCATCGCGATGTATTGATATTATTGTTGAATTATGTTTGTGAAATTTGCCATGTTTAGAATTGTGATTGTTAGTCAAACTTTGCATGACCACGTGGCGAACACGACCGGTTGCGACGCCATGACGTAGTCCCTACGGACCCGCTGTTGTTTAGCCTATATGTATTATTGCAGACCAGTGGCTGTACCGGAGAAGGTGTATAATATTAATTATTTCTCTATGTGTGTATTTAGCCATGAGTTATGTTTATATATGTATAGGAATTAGAGTGGAGATTCCAATGGACCACGGACTTAGCAGAATGTTTGTCGCTTATATATATGGAGCTAATCACTAAGGGCTATGTCTGCCTTCAGTGAGACGCTCTGCACACATCTAGTATACACGGTGTTGCAGAAATTCGTCTCATATTTTGCAGAGACGGGCAGGCATCGTGGGCCCGATCAGAAGCAAGACAAGTAAAAGTCTTAACTGACATTCAGCCTGTATTGGAGCCTCAAGCACTGTGCGACAAGATCCCACCAGTCTGTCAACAAGGAGAAGAATCCACAACAACACAGCTCATCAAAGAATCAACCACAACACAGTTAATCGAATCTAGAGCTAAGTGACATTTGCACCAGTGCACCCAACCTGTTAGCAACGGACATCACTAGTCCCCCTTTCCAGAAGACTGACCCGTTGGGCAGAACGCACGAGTAGCCCGATGTACAGTAGCTGCATAGAATTATCAAGGAGCGAACCATTCGAACTGATATTTGAACTTTTAAGTTAGTATCGTGATATCAGATCTTGTATAGAGTAGAGGAAATAAATGTGTGATATTTACTGTTAACAAGTGGCTGGACTACCTATGTTTCATAGCCGTGTGAGAGCTAGTGTGACAGTGATGTTTTACCATTTTCTTTCTATCCCTGTAAACCCAGCCTAAACACAGACCGAGCTAAACTTATAAATGTATTAAGTTGAGTCACATGGAGATTTACTAGCGATCCCCATCGACAAAAGATGAGTGGGTAATAGCATTCCATTGTGCAGAGCCCAGCAACAATAGACCCACCGTCACACGGGCGACGGTAATATCAAGTGCCCTGTGTGTGTCTACAGAAGGGGGGGACATGTTGAACAGCTCAGCTATAGGTGACAAATATCAGAAGTCAGAGTAAAGTACGGGAGTGATAGATCTATTGGTTATTGTGAAAAAACCAAAGACGATAGAATCGTCTTTGGTAAAAACTTGCCTATATTGAATTAATATTACATAATTATGTGTATGAACAATGCGCAATAAGAGTGAGAAAGACCGGTGGATAAATTTCACGTCTGCAAGTCACTGAACCGTTAACCGATTACTTGAGGCAAAGCGATCGTGCAGCCTTTTTCTCTTCGTTTCGTTTAGGGCGAGTAATGCGTAATTACTTGTTTTTGGCAGGAAGGATCACCTGGCCTGCAGACTTTGACGTCGCATTCGAAGTTTAGCTGCGGGTCCTTGCCAAAAGCGTGCGTCAGTAAAGTCAGCACGTGTTTCTCGGCCTGCTTCACCAAGGTACGCCCGAACGGCCTTACTGGACATCTAAAACATATATTACATTTAAAATTAACGAAAGGCAATGAAACATGCAATTTAAAAAAATCAAACACGTTATCTGTAAACGCAGCGGCCAGCGCTGCATGCCGTTCTCCTCCTTTTCTTCTTCTTCCTTCTCCTCGTCCTTCATCATCATCATCATCATCATCATCATCATCATCATCATCATCATCATTTATTTTCAGTTTAGTGTTTTATTGCTTGAGATTTTATATGCAGATGGACACTGCGCTAAGAATGTCCTTGCATGTGTTTGTGGGGACAATAAAGATTCTGTATCATCATCAAGCCATTTTCCTCCTCTTTTCTTCTCATCTTTCTATTCTTCTTCTTCTTCTCCTTCTTCTTCTTCATCTTCTCCTTCTTCTTCTTCTCCTTCTTCTTCTTCTTCTTCTTCTTCTTCTACATCGTCGTCGTCGTCCTCCTCCTTCTCCTCCTCATCATCATCATCATCACGTTAGACCTGGCAAAGATCGTGATCATTATTAAAAAATTGCTACTGTCTCATTAACATCATCGTCGTCGACGATATCAGCAGCAACAGCGGTGGCAGAATCACTAGCAGAACAAACAGTAGCATTTTTTCCACAAAGATCACCATAATTTTCAGGACTACTGGGATGATGACGATGAAGATGATGATGATCATAAAGATGATGACGACGACGATGATGACGATGCTGATGATGATTGATGAATTGATTGAAGGACTGATTGAATGAATGAATGATGATGATGATAATGATGATGATGATAATGATTGCTTGATTTGATGATATGATGACGATGTTGATGAAGAAGAAAAAGATGGTGATGATGATGGTGATGACGATGATGATGATAGATTGGCTGAATGCCAATGATGGTGATTGATTTATGATGATGATGGATTGACTAAATGACAATTGTGATGGATTGATTGACTAATCGATTGATTTAATGATGATGATGAAGATGATGATGATGATGATGATGATGAAGATGATGATGACTAATGGGTTAACTCACCCATCCTTGACAACAGATTTGAAGATTGTTTTCTTGGCGTTGAACACACGACACGACTGTACTGAAACGTCAGTGAACGCTGTACACACATACACACACACAGGCACGCACACACACATTCACGCACGTACACACATACACACACGCACGCACGTACACACATTTCAATATTTTATTCTTCATAATATAGCATGGGTATATCCACTTAGAGAAGTCAGAATCTACACATAAGACAAAGAAGCAAGCACCATTAGTATTGGAAAAAGGCAAAAACAGATTATACGCACATACATGAAATAAATTACACGTCAATGGCACAAGATTGCACGTTCTCTCTGTCTGTCTGTCTGTTTGTCTGTCTGTCTGTCTCTCTTTCTTTCTTTCTTTCTTACCGCTTTCTTGAATCTATTGTTATTGTTGTATAGTTAAATTTTAAGTCAATAGAATTAATTACGGTTTATTGACTTGCATGTGATTTTCACAACTCATTGTCGCGCGTATTATTTATTTACTTATTTGTGTTACATGTTTTGTCCTCTTATTGATAGAAGCGATTTTTAATGTTATTTATTTATTTATTTATTTCTCTCCTTTCAGATTGAATCTGGCAATTTCAGCGGTATGCTTGTGTTTGCAACTGGTTTTGCAAACAGTAAAGTTACTATAAGATAAGATACTAAACAGCAACAACAAAACTATTACTACTACTACTCCTACTATTATTATTATTATTATTATTATTATTATTATTATTATTATTATTATTATTATTATTATTACTACTACTACTACTATTACTACTACTACTACTACTACTACTACTACTACTACTAATGCTAAATGGGAATAGATTTATTATGTGTGTGTATCTGTGTGTGGCTGCGTGTGATCAAGCGCTTTGTGAAGCATTTTATGTTTGAATTGCGCTATACAAAATAAATTACTACTACTACTACTACTACTACTACTACTACTACTACTACTACTACTACTACTACTACTACTACTACTACTACTACTAACAGCTCTGTGGATCAGCAGAAAAGGTGACATCGAACGGAGAGCCTAGTTTCGGTTTTGCAGCAGTTGCACCTCGATCATCGGTGATGGTCATCACCACAGCAGTGGGACTGCAATACAGACAACAAGCATGTATCAAACAATAGTTCTCTAAAACACTGCTGCTGTGGACATAGCCTGTTATACGTTGTTATTTATCAATAGTTGACTCAGCCCCCGCTGCTTGAATCTTGATAAGTGTAACTCAGATTCGTTTATCCACGCAGTCTATTCACTCAGCAACAAGGCAGGAGTCGTCGTAAAACATTTTCCAACTTTATTCAGCAAACATCAACAACTGCATACAAAATCGCTTTCCAAAAATCACTTCAATAATCATCATCAAAAATCATCACAAATCTCTTCTTCACTTCTACAAGCAGATGGTGCAATCGAGAAAAAGTTCAAACATTCCAGCATGACGCAATAACACCCAATCAAACTAAAACTCATCACCGTAACTATGCACTGTCTTACGTCATTATGTTAAGAGAATCGCTTAGTTATTGCCAGTTCTATCTCGAAACTTCGGTCCATAGTTAACAAGTAAGTCTAGAGAATTCTCAACAATATCGACCGACGAAAATTATCAACATTATACAAAGCTTCTTCTAGCAACAACGCAAAATCAAATCAAAGGTAAATACACTCTGTTATTGCATGCTTTGCCAAACAAAATGATCGGATCAATCGTGCGCCTCTCAATTAATCATCATCATCATCATCATCGTTGTCGTCGTCTAGGTTTCTGCACCGTTAATATCATGTAGCCATGCTGGCTACGAGTATTTCTGACCATACGATATGTAGGCCTAACTTTGTTCTCTGTTATGTTTAAACTAACTGTATGAAATAACTTGATATACATTTTTCAGATCCTTTAAAGCATATAACCATTAGACGCAGCGTTAAATTCTCTATTAGAATATATAAACTTTATTTGTGATTTATGTAGCAATTTTGAATTAGAGCATATCATGTTGATAAAGACACTGCGCTGTTGTATGCTCAGCTGCCGCTGAAGTCGGTTTCGCCGGTTGTAACGGATCTTCCCGCTCGCCTACAAAACATGATAAGATTATAAATTGTAAATGATGCTAGTGTAGCAAAGATTCTCCACTGTAACACCTTAGTGTGATATTTTCCGATGTCTTAGTTCATTCTCTAATTAAATAGTAGATACTTAAATTATATATTAGTTTCATAGGGACATACACATCGAAAGGAAAACAGTGAAAAGCTGTCAGAAGGCTCTAGATGAAATTGTTGTTGTCTCCTCTCTGAAAATCCTTATCGGGAAGAGAGGGGACTATAAACTGATACACATTCGGCAGGGGGAGAGCACCGGGCACCACGCAGTAGATAAGGGTCGTGCCACTCGAGAAATGCCTTTGCTCTTAGTATGTCTTCTGAATAAAACATTTCAACGGTCATCACGGACTGGCGTTGGGGAAGAGAGAGAGAGAGAATGAATGAATTCTTCACCATAACCCCCATCACATCATCTTCTCTCCAAAACACAACACCACTACAATCATATTCGCCGATGGCATTATTATGTGCTTGTAGCAAGTTGCCTGCTTTCAACTTGTCATATCACCTTTGGTCGTTGTCGTATTTGTCATTATCATTATCTTCATCAAATGCAGAGACGTTTATTTCCATCCCACTTTCTGCCACTCCTCCTCATCATCATCCTTATCACATCCACCACTTCTTCATCATCATCATCATCAACATCATCATCATCATCATCATCATCAATCTCCTCCTCAGCATTACCATCATCATCGTCGTCGTCCTTGTCATCATTATTGTCGTCATCTTCATCACTATTATCATCATCGTCATCATCATCATCATCATCAGCAGCAGCAGCAGCATCACTGTCATCAGCATCATCAACATCAACATCGACATCATTATCATCATCATCATCATAACATCACCATCATCATCAAGGTCGTCATAATTCTAGTTAAGGTAGATCCTTACGCCGCTGGTGCATCGGGATTAGGGACAGAGCATGAGAACGACAGAGTCTCATCTGGCATGTTTCCGGTTGGGTCATAGCGCACCATGAGGTCGTAGGTGTACGTTATTGTCGTTTCCTGCGTGTTGAAACAAAAAATTAAATTAATAAACATATCTATAATTTTTTTTATCAAAGTGAGCGACATTCTGGAGGGGGGTGATAAGTCTTGTCAATGATCGACCGTAATTAATGTAGCTGGGGTTGCAAACCAGGGTGAAGAGAGATAGCCACAGCGAAGTCGACCAGTACTGGGCGATATTTGGACAGAAAATAATCCTTTCGAAGGTCGACTCCAGTGTAACCTTTTGTTCATTGCTTAGAACCAACGCAACATCATCATCATCATCATCATCATCATCATCATCATCATCATCATCATCATCATCATCATCATCATCATCATCATCATCATTAATAAATCAATTAAACAACCAATCAATCATCACCATCATTGAGAAATCAGTTTCCTCATCTTCTTCCTCCTTGACATCATCATCATCATCATTTTAAAAAAAATTGTTGTTGTTGTTGTTGTTGTTGTTGTTGTTTTTATTATTATTATTATTATTATTATTATTATTATTATTATTATTATTATTATTATTATTATTATTATTTCCATCATCATCGTTAATAAAACCAACACTATAGTTAACAAGAGGTCGGCTTCCACACATCGCCCCAGAGAAAGGGAGACTAGCGGCGAAGCCTTGCCAGTCCTGTCTGCTCGGATCCAGCGTGAATTCCGTCTGAGCGCTGACAGGCATCAGCTGCAATAGTAAAAAAATGTGTTGTAGTAATATTAGCAATATAGTACACTGAATCAACAGCTGTTTAAAGGGACCAAATTTGACCACACCACCTCGAGAGATACTTTTAACTTTCACAGCGGGTGTTGGCCCCCTAAAAATAAAACTTACCCCCCCCCACCCCCCCCCACAAAAAAAAAACTAATTCGAAAAAATAGTTAATTTTTAAATGAAAAAATTTCGTAGTTTTTTTTTTTCCCCTTAAATATAGCAACGGTTAGCCAACATTTTTTTTAGCTAAAAATGTGATTCCGCGCCTGCTGTAATTCCTTTGGGGGTAATAAAAAATATATTGTATTGTATTGTATTGTATTGTATTGTATTGTATTGTATTGTATTGTATTGTATTGTACTATATTGTATTTACGACACAGATTTATAACAAAGTGTGTCAATTGATGTCACTATAACTATGTACGTCACACACACACACACACACACACACACACACACACACACACACAAATCAGAAAACACACGCACAACAATAGCTCATACCTACACAGGCTGGTACACACAATACAGTGTATCATCTTGTATTTCCACTACCTTCTCCTCATCCACCCACACACTCATCCCCGCAAGCCAACAAACAGTGTGGTTATGGATGAACGTTGAAGACTAACGTCTACACCCACCATTGGCGATATGACAGATAACCAATGGGTAGGGACCTAAATCAACACTGAACCACCAGAGCAATCATACTGCTAAATAGGACAGGGGAAAAATGGCCACTTTTTTTTTTGCCCATCACGGGATTCGATCCTGGGTCATCGGTGTGCCAAGCGAACGATCTACGACGTGCGTGGGATTACAACCAGCCATCTCCTTGTTTTCCTATCTTAACATTTCTCTTCCCCAACCCCGGCCCTCCTCTCCTGCTTCCAAGATTCCACTCATAAAGCTATACTTTGGTCGCGAAGATTAAAATTTTTAAAGTCTAATTTATGTATAAACAGTAACAAATTATATATACAGCCACCCTCATGCTACTAATACCCCGCTACAAACTCTCCTCTGCAGGCTGTCGATCCTTCTCAGTGCTTGGTCCTTCAACTTGGAACTCTCTTCCTCTCTCTTTCTCTCTCTGTCTGTCTGCCTCTCTCTCTGTCTGTCTACCTCTCTCTCTCTGTTTGTCTGACACCGCTCACACGTCAGAGAGAGAGAAAAAAAGAAGAAAAAAAGAGGTCTGTCAAGTGACATCCTTGGCACAACTGACATGACGTCACTGACATCACTTACCTGACAGAAAGATGTGCTTTGCTGAAGGGCGACTACGCCAGTAAAGTTGGATCCAGGATTAATGTTGACGACCATTTTATCTTGGCTGCAATCTTTGTACACTATCAGAGATCAAAAAACAGATCGTCATTATCATCGTCGTCGTCCTTGGTGTCATTATCGTCATCGCCGTTGTCATCATCGTCGTAATAACCCTAGTCGTTGTTGTCGTCGCCGTCGTCATCGTCGCCGTCGTTGAATTTGTCATCATGGTTATCATCATCATCATCAGCAGCAGCAGCAACAGCACCAGCAGTACTAGCGGTATAATCAAAATCGTCGTTATCGTTATCATCAACGCCGTCGACAACAACACCACCACCACCACCGTCATCATCATCATCATCATCATCATCATGATTATCATCATCATCATCATCATCATCATCATCATCATCATATAAGCACAACAACAATACAAAACAACAACTGAGGGTAGGCAGCTCGCAGTGCAAGTGATGAACATAGAAGTCAAAAAGTTTTCCAAAAGAACAAAATCTGACCATGTCACATCCCTGCTACATTCCCTCCACTGACGCCCTGTATCTCAGAGGATTACCTACAAAACCTGTACTATCTGTTACAAGTGTTTCCATGGATTAGCCCCTTCCTACCTCACTCACAACATTCACTTTTACAAGCCATCTAGAAGTTGAAGTTTTCGTTCTTCCTCTGCCACCCTCATGCTACATATACCCCGCTACAAACTCTCCTCTGCAGGCTGTCGATCCTTCTCAGTGCTTGGTCCTTCAACTTGGAACTCTCTTCCTCTCTATTTCTCTCTCTGTCTGCCTCTCTCTCTGTCTGACTACCTCTCTTTGTTTGTCTGCCTGTCTGCCTCTCTCTGTTTCTCTGTCTGTCTGCCTCTCTCTGTCTGTATGTCTGTCTGCCTCTATGTCTCTGTCTCTCTCTCCCTCTTCGCAGCTCACCAAACATAGCCACTTTAAAGGTCAACTTGCAAACTCTTACTTTCCTTTAAACTGTCTGATCTCGTCTCCCATCCCATCATCATTTCTTCTTTTCTGAATCAGACCACCGACGTCACACCGCACGCTCCCAGCCGCTTCACTCCTTAAGTGCTCTCCTCCTCCCCCTCCTTCGATCGTCCTTTATATTTTACTTGTAAATATTCTTTTCTAGGTTTGTATTATGTCTTTGTATAATTTATTAGTATCTTGTTTTTCTCTTCTTCTCGTATGTATTTCGATGTTAACGTTAAGTATAAATGCGTGAGAACTGCGCCATGAGCTGATGTCATTAGAACAAAGTGGCTATATAAATACCCTTCATAATAATTGTTATTATTATTATTATTATTATTATTATTATTATTATTATTATTATTATTATTATTATTATTATTATTATTATTATTATTGTTGTTGTTGTTAGTAAGTCATGGGAACAAAATACAGTTTTGGTCTTGCAATCCCTCCAACATTAATCAACACCACCACCGCCACCACCATCACAATTGACTTCAACCACCACCACCACCGCCCTCCACCACCACCTCAACTCGTGACTAACCTGTGGGTAGATGGCAGTATATCCCATAGAAGTCGCTCGGGCAGTAGCACATAGCCATCCCCGATCCGGCAGCAGGGTTCATATCGTAACAAACACCGCCGTTTAGGCACGGGTTGACGGTGAGACATTCCCCTTTCATAATGTATTCTGCGCGTAATAGAATAAATACAAATATTGTGTTTTTTTTAAATTATTATAATATATTATTATTATTTTTATTATTATTATTATTATTATTATTATTATTATTATTATTATTATTATTATTATTATTATTGTTATTGTTGTTATTATTATTAACATTACTACTACTACATCATCACCATCATAATCATCACCATCATCACAATCATCGTTATCATCATCAGCAGCAGCAGTAGCAGCAGTAGCAGCAGCAGTAGCAGCAACAGCAGCATGCATACTGTAGACTATGAGCGTTTTATTCCTAAAGACAAATTCAAGACTCAGACGTAAAGAAAATTAGTTTTGCTTCTGAAGTTTTAGATTTACTGCATCATCATCATCATCATCATCATCATCATCATCATCATCATCATCATCATCATCATCATCATCATCATCATCATTCTTCTCCTCTTTCTCATCATCCTCAGATCATCATCATATATATGACTGTTTAAACAACACAGCGTGGATTTATTTTCAGCGTTGGAATAAATCAAAAGAATTACAATTATCATATTCTCCATTTCATTAAAAAAAAAAAAACACAATAGGGAATTATCTCGCCCCCCTTTCTTTTGCTGTTTTAAATCTCACACATCATAATGTTCCTAATTGTTCTTCATCTGATACGAAAATAACAGGACATTGTTGACACGAACACGAAAATGCAAACACGAACTGTCATACAACTGAAGAGCAATATAAAACCATGAGACACAAAAAGCTGTGTTCTTTTCATAAACGCGCTTCTTAAGCTAAAATAAAATACAATAGCTGCTCATGGAAGTTGAATTAATTTGCACAGTCATCATTCAGGCATTTGCTGAACTGCAAAAATAATCCTAAGCATTGCATGATTCATTAACTAGACGTTCAGGCAAATAATTTAAAGAAAAAAAAAAGCATGAAAAGGGATTTGAACGTGTCTTGATACTTAAGGTTAGAAACGTCATTCAAAAATAAATGTATGAAAAAATATTAGAACATTTTAAACTTCTTATTTTCTTAATAAGGTGTTCTTTCCACCTAAACGCATGCGCTTAAAAGGCATAACAATGTTAGAAGGATTTTGTTAATGTGTTAGATGAATGTTGTATGAATGTACCTGTATTTTTAATGCTCCGTGTTTTATTGTATTGTATAGTTTCTTTCTCTCTCTGCGAGTGCTGGAGAGAGAGAGAATTATATGCTTGTGAGAACTTTGAGCATATATTAATATTTTTAATTTGGAATTGACCTTTATAAAATATATCATCATCATCATCATCATCATCATTAGTATTATTATGATGGATTATTATTTTTATTATTAGTATTATTGTTAACCTATTATTATTATTATTATTATTATTATTATTATTATTATTATTATTATTATTATTATTATTATTATTATTATTATTATTATTATTATCAATGATAGTATGCTATGTATGAAACATTTCGGGTCACCAAAATTTTTTCCAGGTATTCGGTTTCCTCTTTGTTCCGTTTGCTCACCGAAGGGCCTGGAATGAAATTGATGCCATGCCTCTTGCCCTTAATGGTAAAAAGAAAAAAAAGAAAGAGGTTTCTCTTATATAGCGCACTTACAAGCTCAAAGAGCTTCTCAAGGCGCTGGCCCGTAATATCCAGCAATCACGAAATAATAGTTTGCTGAAGTCAGGATTCGAACCCACGTCGCCCAAGTACCAATGTGACGGTGTTAAACTAAATGTCAAAGTAAAAATGAAACCCATTTAAATTTAATTGTTCTTAAATAGCGCTTCCCCAGCCCGAGAGCTGCTCAAGGCGGTGGCCAACACAGGACCTAGTAACCCCAGTCTCTCAAGGTTCAAACTTCCTGCTTGACTCATTTCAGTTTTCTTTGACAGCGGTATCCATACTCCACTGAGATGTGACCTCAATGGAGGAAAACAACGCGCGTGTTTAGTATCCTTGATTTTTTTTTAATCAGTTCTTATTATGAGACGTTGTGCCAGTTTTATCAACGTGTATATGGAAGGTATACTGTAAGTTATATATACCTTGGAGGCATACGTTTTGCTATTCGGTCCTTATACCTATAACTGGTCTCATAACTCGGTCAGCAAACGATTAAACAGGCACAACGCGTGCGCACGTACACACAAACACACACAACTTACCTTGCTCTTGTGAACAGTCATAGCCGCTGTACGTGCCGTTACAAACACAGGCACCCGACGCTTGGTCACAAACCCCACCATTGTTACATCCTGTGCCTACTCTTGTGCATCTGAACGCAGCAAATCCTGCGGATGAATTAATTAATAAATAAATACATTTAATTTATATAAGAAATAAATAAATTTAATAAATAAATAAATATAATTATAAGTATAAACTTAAGTTAAATGTAAAATTAATGCTACCTTATAACTATATTTCCCACTTAAGCTACTGATAGAGAGGAAAGAAGGAACGAATGAAAGATGGAAGAAAAGAAAGTATGAAAACAAGAAGGAAATGAGAAAAAAATGAATACAAATGACAGCGAAAAGAGACGAAACTCACAAAAACAAGAAAGGAAAAAGAGAGACGTAAATAAAGAACAAAAAGAGTAGAAGGAGCAAGAAAGAAAGGGGAAAGAAAAAAAAAGGAGATAAGAAAATAGGAAGGAAAGAAAATAAAAGAAAGAAAGAAAGAAAGAAAGACCTACACACACACACACACACACCCACCCACACACACCTACACACACACACACACAAACACACACACACACACCCACACACACACACGAGCGCGCGAACTCTTAAAAAATGAAGAAAAAGAAGAAGAAGAAGAAGAAGAAGAAGAAGAAGAAGAAGAAGAAGAAGAAGAAGAAGAAGAAGAAGAAGAAGAAGAAGAACGGCAGCAGCAACGACAAGAAAGACACAAACTCAACCATAAGCAAACTTATCCAAAAGCGAACAAACTAAAAAAAATACAGTAGTGGTAGTAGTAGTAGTAGTAGTAGTAGTAGTAGTAGTAGTAATAGTAGTAGTAGTAGTAGTAGTAGTAGTAGTAGTAGTAGTAGCAGTAATAGTAGTAGTTATAGGAATGGATCCGCTGATCCTTAAACCTTGCAGCCTATTTCTTGTTCCATCTTTGTGTGATTCATTTGTTGTCTTGTCTTGCTGGCTCAAGACGGTTATGAATCATACTCATAGATTATATCGTTCAAAACCCTTAGTTCGTCAATGAGATTTTTGAAACGATTCAAGTTGGGTGCTCGTTAAAAAAAAATCCCGGCATTTTATTCCATAAAGGTGCAACTCTGTTGCTGAATGTTTGAGCAACTGTGCTGAATAAAACATTTTATTAAAAGAATGCCTTGGTCTTGTTGCATTCGACAAAAGTGCCTGTGTCAACAATAGCCACAACACGTTTAATGAGCAAACAATCTAAATAAATTATTGTAAAAAATTGTACAAAATAAAACAAACGACGGCTTACCAAAGACACAAATATTCATGCATTCAAACAAACAAACAAAAACTCACCTAATGCGATCAATTGACAGAACGCAAATGCCACCACCGCAGTCCTACTAACAAGCCCTTTACAAGAAGCCATGTTGGCTATGTGCTGTCTTTTGCTTCACAATGACCCTAGTTTATAGCCACGAGATACAGAACAAGATGAAAGACATGGAAAACGAAGAATAGGAATGATTTATTATGCAAAGAAGGTACATTTACACGCTCTCCCCTCCCCCTTTGCACCTTCATCAGAGAAGACTAAGAGAGCGAAGAAGATTTTCGTGGTTTAAGAAAATCCTTTTCGCTATACAACGGAATTCTCCCAACCCCACCTCCTTCTTCCCCGCCAATGTGTGTGTATTTATGTGTGTGTGTGTGTGTGTGTGTGTGTGTGTGTGTGTGTGTGTGTGTGTGTGTGTGTGTGTGTGTGTGTGTGTGTGTGTGAGCGAGCGAGATATAGTAGATTATAGTATTTTATTATAGTATGTTTCTACAGGCCAGACTATCATGGTAGCAGAGTAAAAACCTCGCTCGATTCCTATCAACCAGTGTCACGATCGGCTCTAGAAGTTGTGGACGCGGAGTATTTCAGGGTGCGGATGGCGTAATCGACGAACTGTGCTGAGTTCATTACAACATTGTTAAAGTTAACGGTTTGTGTTGTAATAAAGTTATCGAAATATCTAGAAGAAGAAGAAGAAGAAGAAGAAGAAGAAGAAGAAGAAGAAGAAGAAGAAGAAGAAGAAGAAGAAGAAGAAGAAGAAGAAGATTTAATTAGTTAAATTAGTTAATTTAATTAGTCATTGCTTACAGGGTCCAGCGGACTGCAAAGAGCCGAATCAAGGCCACAACTTGGATGAAAGAGGACTCAACCCTGATCCGCATAAAAGAGCTGCTGAAACAACCCCAGTGGTAACACTGAAGGCACTCCACCAGCCGGTCTATTTACAATAAAAGCATCCCACGCAGGGGACGCTGGGGCTGTACTCTAATTTATCGAACCCCCGTTTACAAAAACGAAATAGAAAACAAACATCATTATAAAATATTAAAACAAAAAAAACAAAAAAACGTATAAACTGCCTATATCCTATTCTATCCTGAGGTCGTAGGGGCACCACAGATGATCGTTTAACCAGCATACTCCATCTTTCTCTGTCCTCAGCAGCCCTCATGGCTTCGCTCAGTGTCAAACCAGTCCATTCTCGAATGTTGTCCTCCCACCTCTTTTTCGGTCTCCCCCTTCTTCTACCTCCTTGCACTGTGCCTTGCAGAATGGTCTTTGCAAGGCCTGATGATCTAGTGACGTGGCCATACCATCGGAGTTTCCGTTTCTTCACCACTGTGAGCAGGTCATCGTGTTGTCCAATGGCTTGTGTGATGGTCTGTCGGACTTTGTCGTTGGTGATGTGTTGGGTATAGGAAATGCACAGAAGTCTTCTGTAGCACCTCATCTCCATGCTTTGTATTCTTCGTTGGAGATCTGCTGTGAGGGTCCATGCTTCGCAAGCATATAGGAAGATGGAGATGACCAGAGAGCGCAGCAGTCTTACTTTGGAATGTAGACTGATGGTTCTGTCTTTCCAAATGGGCTTCAACCTTGTCAGGGCAGCAGTTGTTTGTGCGATCCTGGAGAGGACTTCCTGTCGAGACCCATTGTCTGACACAATGGCTCCTAAATATTTGAAGCTGTGCACTGTGTTGAGGGATTGGCCTTGTACTTTGATGTCCGTGTTGATGCCATTGGTGTTGTTGGTCATCATTTTGGTCTTCTCTGCACTTATTTCCATTCCATAAGCTCTGGAGGTGGTGTCAAGCCTCTGTACAAGCTGTTCAAGTTCTTGTTCCTCTCCAGCCAATCCATCAATATCATCCGCAAAACGAAGATTGGAGATTGCTCTGCCCCCTATGCTGACTGTGCCTTCGTGGTCTGCAAGAGCATCTGACATGATGCGCTCTAGGAAGATGTTGAAGAGTGTTGGAGAGAGTAGGCATCCTTGACGCACACCGATTGTTGTTCTGAACCAGTTCCCGATGACGCTGTTATGGAGGACTGCACTGGTAGCCTTGTCATACAGGCTTTTGATGACTTCTATAATTTTAGGGCTGATGTTGTACACTTTCATGGTTGCCCATAGAGCTGCATGCCAGACTCGGTCAAATGCCTTCTTGAAGTCTATGAACACATGATATAGATGTTGTTGGTGCTGTAGGTATTTCTCACAGATTATTCTGAGGTTGAAAATCTGTTCAGTGGTACTTCGCCCTGCCATGGATCCTGCTTGTTCTTCAGCTATGATTTGTTCAGCTTGTGGTTTCAACCTGTTGAGTATTATTTTCAGGAGGACCTTGCTGGGATGGCTGATGAGACTGATGGTGCGGTAATTTTCAAACTCCTGAAGGTTACCTTTTTTGGGAAGAGTGATGACAAGCGACTGGGTCCATGGTGTAGGCCATTCCCCACTCTGCCAGATCTTGTTACAGATAATGGTGAGAGCATCAGTCATCGCTTCTCCTCCTGCTTGTAGCATTTCCGCTGGTATGTTGTCCACTCCCGCTGACTTCCCTTTCTTCAGCGATTGCACTGCTGCTTCAACTTCTTCCCGGAGAATTGGGAGGATTTCTTCTTCTTCTCTGCTCTCGGGACATGCTAGAACTGATGGGTCTCCATTTGGTGTATGGTTGTAAAGGTCAGAGCAGTACTCTGTCCATCTGTCCAAGACTTCTTGTTCTTCTGTAAGGCAAATGCCAGACTTGCTTTGGATAGTGGAGACTTTGGGCTGTTTAACACTTGTCAGCCGCTTCACAGTCTGGTATGCCTTCTTGCTGTTGTTCTTGTTCAGATTGTTCTCTATTTCCTGGCATTGATCTTCTATCCAGTTCTCCTTTGCTGTGCGCATGCCTTTTCGGATGTCATTGTTGATTTTTCGGTAGACATCAGCTCCCTGTGAGGTGTTCTTTTTCTTTTTTAACTCTCTTCGTTTATCACACAGATCCAAAAGTTCAGGTGTGATCCACGGCTTCTTCTTTGGTCGGTGCTTGCCAAGGATCTCAGTGGCGGCATCTGTTACAGCTGAGTTGAAGGTATTGGTCATGGTGTTGACATCTACTTCGCCTGCCCCCAAAATAAGCAGTGGTGCAAATTTCCCTCCAATTGTGGCCTGAAATATTTTTGCCACCTCCGGGTCTTGCAGTTTGTCCAGGTCGAACTTCAGCCTAGTGCACTTTGCTGTATTTACTCTCTTCAAATGGAGCCGGAAAGACATCATCACGAGATCGTGGTCACTTCCAATGTCTGCTCCTGGAAAAGTGCGTGTCCTGCCAATGTTGATGCTTGATCTGAAGCGTTTCTTGACCATGATGTAGTCGATCTGGTTGTGATGTTCCCCGCCTATATTGCCAAATAATATTATCATAGGAAGCATCAGTGACCATTTGGCAGAAAGCGTCCTATATTCACAAACTGATACCACCTGACCTCATACACAAATAAGGGGTTTTGTTTCGGAAGAGTTTTCAAGAAAAAAGATAGGTGACTGGTTTAGCGAAGAAGAAGATAGTAAAGTAGATTGGTAGAACAGAGCAGGAATGAGAAAGAACAAAGGAGAAAGACAGTAACAGTGGGAATTTAAAGCACTAAATTTCCAGAAAGGGGTGGGAGGTGGGTGGGGGGATACTGTTTATACAGAAACCCTATGCATCCCCAAGAAGAAGAAGAAGAAGAAGAAGAAGAAGAAGAAGAAGAAGAAGAAGAAGAACAACAACAACAACAACAACAACAACAACAACAACAACAACAACAACAGCAGCAGCAGCAGCAGAACAAGAACAAGAAGAAGACGTGAAATAAATATGAATGGGCAATAAAAAGCCAATACCGTCTTAACAGCGCATGACAACTCTATGTCAGCGCAAAATGTACTGTCATAATAAATCAAACAAATTGTGCGTGGAGAGGGGTGGGGTGGGTAATGGATAATGGGTGTGTGTGTGTGTGTGTGTGTGTACGTGTGTTAGAGAGAAAAAAAAAAAAAGAGAGAGAGAGAGAGAGAGAGAGAGAGAGAGAGAGAGAGATCACATCCTTTCGTATGTGGACACGCGAGAGCCTCTAACGCGTCTCCCTTCTATGTATTATCGCGCGTCCAGATACGCGTCTCCCTTCTACTAATGTGTTATCGCGTGTCCAGATCCCCATACGATCTGGATACGCGATAATACTTAATAATAATAATAATCATAATAATAATAATAATAATAATAATAATAATAATAATAATAATAATAATAATAATAATATCATATAATATATATATATATAATCTTATATTTTTATTAAAATTAGATCGCAGTTCTTTAACTTTATTATAATATTTCTTTAAATGATCAAAATTGTACATTTTACGGTCTCGATGATTCATGAGCATTTTTTGTATTTTACTGTTTTATTATATATGCTATAGCTATTTGCATGTTAAAACTATAATCATAAATGTCTTGTGCATTTGAAAATAATATTGTATGTCCAATACATACTTTCGCTTTACTTATGTGAATAATAAAATATCACCCCCGCTGGGGTGCCGGGGGTTTCAGTATAAATAGTATCCCAACTTTCTGGAAATGTAGTGCCTTTCTCATTTGCTTTTTTCTCATTCCTGATCTGTTCTATCAATCTACTATACTATCTTCTTCTTCGCTAGACCAGTCACCTACCTTTTTTCTTGAAAACTCTTCCGTATCAAGACTCCTTATTTGTGTATGAGGTCTGTTGGATCAGCTTGGGAATATTGGACGCTTTCTGCCAGGTGGTCACTATGGCTTCCTATGATGTTATTATTTAGGAATGTAGGCATTTTATATGTATGTGTTTTGTTGATATTTTATAATGATGTTTGTATTCTATTTTGTTTTTGTAAACGGGGGTTCGATAAATTAGAGTACAGCCTCAGCGTCCCCTGCGTGGGATGTCTTTATTGTAAAGTGATTGGCTTGTGGAGCGCTTTCAGTTTTACCACTAGGGCTTTTTCAGCAGATCTTTTATGCGGATCAGGGGTTGTCCGGTCCTGATTTGGCTCGGAAGAGTCTGCTGGACCTAAAGCAATAACCATGTAATGATAAAATATCATGTCTAGAAATCATCATTCATTGAGGTTCAGGACTATCTTACGGTCGTATTCAGTTTTTTCCTAGAAAAATCTGGGATCCCACACTTATATTTGTAAAATCCCTAATGGCCTTCATGGTTCTGACTGATGATTAGCTATTATCTCTACCAATATCAAATTTATTAGTATAGTCTATTAGGATTATTTTATGATGGTTTATAATTTAGGTGCTATATTAACAAATCATTTTTTTAAAATTATGTTTTCTAATTAGACGAATGTTGATTATGTTTAGGGTGATGTTTTGTTTCTTGAATTTCTACAAGGACATTTTTGTAACACAGCTGAACATGTTAACCCCACCCTCATCACATGGATCCAGTCCTTTATGACCGAGCGTCCGCCAAGGGTGAGGGTTGGCAGCTCTCTCTCCTCTGTCTTGGTGACCAACACCGGTGCTCCGCAGGGCTGCGTGTTGTCACCAGTTCTCTTCACTACCTACACCGCCGACTGCCGCTCCACTGACCCACGCCGCAACATCCAGGTGAAGTTCGCCGATGATACGTCCCTCTCTGGGCTGGTGAACCCCGACGGCGACGAGCAGTGCTACAGGAGCGCGGTCGGCGAGCTGGTGGACTGGTGCGACCGCAACTTCCTGCACCTCAACGTCACTAAAACAGAGGAAATGATCATCGACTTCCGCCGACAACCACGTGACCACGAGCCACTTACCATCAAGGGCGAACCTGTGCGACGTGTCCACAGTTACAAGTACCTGGGGACCGTCATCGACGACAAGCTGGACTGGTCACCCAACGTCGACATCATCTGCAAGAAGGCCAGCCAGCGACTATTCTTCCTCCGGAAGCTGAGGCAGTTCAGAGTGAACAACACCATCATGTTCCTCTTCTACCAGTCAGTCATCGAGAGTGTCGCCCTCTATAACCAGCTGTCCTATTTCAGCTCCGCCAATGAGGGCGACACGGATCGTCTGGAAAAAATCGCCATCCAGGCCTCCCGGCTGATGGGGAGGGATGTGCAGTCGCTGGCTGGCGTCCACGAACGCGCTTCCATCACAAAGCTGCGTCGCATCCGCAACAACGAGGCGCATCCCCTGCATGACGCAGTCGCTGCCTGTGTCTCCCGGCGCAGCGAGGGGCGCTTCCTCTAGATGAAGTGTCGCACGACGCGCTTCAAGAATTCATACCTTCCAACAGCCATCCGACTGGCAAACAACACGCTCCAGCGATAAGAATGCTAACCCTTGTAATAAAGGAGGCAATTTGCTTTCGTGCAATATATCTGCTGCAAACAATTATATGAGAATGTGGTGTTCTTTTCTTATTCAATTTTGACTAGAGATTTTATTAATTAGTTAATTTGGTTGTTGTTCTTGTTATTATTATTACTTTTAATAATTTTGTTCCCCAAAATTATTATGAAGTTTCGTTGTTGTTTTTTTTTGTTTTTTTTAAAGTTGTTATTATTATTTTTTGTAGTAGTATTGTTATTATTATTATTATCATTATTATCATATATTAATTATTAGTTGTCGGTTGGTGCTGCTGTTGTATTATTATTATTATTAGTTGTAGTTGCATTGTTATTATTATTATTTTTATAATTATTCTAATGATTATTATTAATATTATGATGCTTATTTTGTATTATTATTCTTATTATTATAATGATGAGTGGGTGAGTGTTGTAATTGTGTATACATATACCATGTCAGATGCTCTTGCAGATCACGAAGGCACAGTCAGCATAGGGGGCAGAGCAATCTCCAATCTTCGTTTTGCGGATGATATTGATGGATTGGCTGGAGAGGAACAAGAACTTGAACAGCATATGCTTGCGAAGCATGGACCCTCACAGCAGATCTCCAACGAAGAATACAAAGCATAGAGATGAGGTGCTACAGAAGACTTCTGTGCATTTCCTATACCCAACACATCACCAACGACGAAGTCCGACAGACCATCACACAAGCCATTGGACAACACGATGACCTGCTCACAGTGGTGAAGAAACGGAAACTCCGATGGTATGGCCACGTCACCAGATCATCAGGCCTTGCAAAGACCATTCTGCAAGGCACAGTGCAAGGAGGTAGAAGAAGGGGGATACCGAAAAAGAGGTGGGAGGACAACATTCGAGAATGGACTGGTTTGACACTGAGCGAAGCCATGAGGGCTGCTGAGGACAGAGAAAGATGGAGTATGCTGGTTAAACGATCATCTGTGGTGCCCCTACGACCTTCGGGTTATGGGACAGGATAGGATAGGATAGGATACCGGGTTGTTGTTGTTGTTGTTTGTAGATTATAGTCACACGACACTTTCGCATATAGGTGACTACTGGACCGATTTATACTGACACCAGCGGGCCAGTTGTTGGTAAAGGGGAAAATAATATGATCACACGTTGACCAATCCGGGATTCGAACCAGTGACCTTTCGGTTACTAGCAAGACGCTCTTACCAACTGAGCTACCCGGCCCCCATATACCGTGGAATAATTATCTGTGTGTTAAATGTGTACGCATGGGTATGTGGCTGGTTATCTGTTTATGCATGTGTGTTAGTGTTTATAGATTTGTATTTTGGTATGGAAGTTGTTTTTGATGGTATATTAAATGTATCAATATTGTATGTCCATGTTTGTAATAATTTTGATGTTGTTATCTCCTTCCTTATTGCACTGCTAAACAAATATCCATGCTTTGTGTTTGGACAATAAAGAATCTTGAATCTTGAATCTAACCAATACTGAAAGAAAGAGGGTAGCTTGATCTATTGAAAAATTGAATGTCAAATGATGCAGGATTTTCCTAACGATAGCCTGGACAAATGATTTTTCTAGAGTCAATCCAGGTTTCACTGTAAGCTATAATTTTTTCGTTGATGCAGGCCAATATAGAAGAAGTCTTTGATCTGTTTTCTGAAAAAAAAACATGAAAGTGATCCGTCACTACACCACTTCCTAGTCGGTTGCTGTCACTCAAACATATCGGCCTGTCACTCAAAAATGCCGCGCTCCGTCACGAGTGATTGATTTACAACGAACTATCCGTTTAGTTGTCAAAAACTAACATACTATAAACTTGGTAAGATTAATTAAGATTTTTATATGTAAAAGATAAATTATAATTATTGTCCCGGAAGGCAGAGAGAGAGATAGAGAGAGAGAGAGAGAGAGTCTGAGAGAGAGAGAGAGAGAGAGAGAGAGAGAGAGAGAGAGAGAGAGACAGACGGAGAGATAGACAGAGAGACATAGAGAGGTGGAAGGGGGGGGGGATGGAGAAGGACAAAGAAGATTCAAAATATATTTATGGTCCATATAAATTACAAGAAGAAGAAGAAGAAGAAGTTAGTTATTCATTGCTTACAGGGTCCAGCGGACTGCAAAGAGCCGAATCAGGACCACAAAATCAAGACCAAAACTTCGCTGAAAGAGGAATCACCCCTGATCCGCATTAAAGATCTGCCGAAGCAACCCTAGTGATAACACAAGAAAAAAAAAGAAGAAGAAGAAGAACAACAACAACAACAACAATAAGAAGTGAAATAAATATGAATGGGCAATACAAAGATAATAAGGTCTAACACAACATGACAACTCCTTGTCAACTCATATACTGTCATAATGAATTATAATCTTTGTGTGTGTGTGGGGGGTGTGTGTGTGTGTGTGTGGGTCTGTGTTAATGTGTGTTAGAGAGAGAGTTAGTTATTCTTTGCTTACAGCATCCAGCGGACTGCAAGGAGCCGAATAAGGACCACAAAATCAAGACCACAACTTTCGCGGAAAGAGGACTCGCCCCTAATCCGCATAAAAGATCAGCCGAAACAACCATAGTGGTAACACTGAAGGCACTCCACCAGCCGGTCACTTTGCAATAAAGACATCCCATGCAGGGAACGCTGATGCTATACTATAATTTATCAAAGTCCCGTTTACAAAAACAAAATAGAATACAAACATCATTATAAAATATCAACAAAAACACATACATATAAAACGCCTACATTGCCAAATAATAACATCATAGGAAACCCCAGTGACCATTTGGCAGAAAGCATCCAATAAAAAACCCAGCACCCCTACGGGGGAGGTTAAAAGAGGACCCACTCATGATTCCTTTGAAACAACCCTGAAGGCCTTCCACCAGCCGGCCACTTTACAATAAAGGCATCCCCTGCAAAGGACCCTGTGGCTTTACTCTAATTTATCGAACCCCCGTTTACAAAAGCAAAATAGAATATAAACATCACGATAAAATATTAAGAAAAAAAACAAAATCCATAATAGAAAGCACTAGTGACCATTTGGCAGAAAGCGTCCAATATTCAGAAGCTGACCTAACCGACCCCATACACAAATGAGTTGGGAGAGTTTTCAAGAAAAAAAGGTAGGTGACTGGTCTAGCGAAGAAGATAGAACACAGTAGGAATGAGAAAGAACAAAGGAGAAAGATAGCGACAGTGGGAATTTAAAGCACTCAATTTCCAGAAAGTGGGGATACTATTTATACAGAAACCCCCGGCACCCTCACGGGGGAGTGAAGAAGAAGAAGAAGAAGGAGGAGGAATGATGTCAACAATTAAGGCCGTGGAGAATTGTGTACATTATGGATGCCTTTTCAACTGTTCTGCGGAGTTGTAACTGTTCCAGCTGGAGGCTCTCGACCATTTTAGAGACACTCGAGGTTCTGCGGTAGTTGTTGAGGATCCTGCACGCTCTACGGACTCAAGGGTGCCTTGCAGGTTCTGTTGGTCTGGATCCAAACTACAGAAACGTATTCTAGTACAGGTCGGACCAAGCGCTTGTAGAACTGATCCTGTACTTTTTCTTGGACGTCCCTTGAAGTTTCTGTTGGCTTTGGCGGTTGTAGCATCTACATGTTTGCCCCAGTGAGGATCCTCAGTCATCTCAACGGACAACCCCAAGGTACTTGGCACTTGGAACACTGAAGAGTTGATGTCCAGTGAGAGAGTATGTTGATTGGGGCAGGAGGGAGAATGGGGGTGGGGGAGAGAGGGACCTCTTTAGCTGTTATTTTGTGTGGTTATTTTGGTGACAGACAGGGCATTTTGTCTACATTAAATGCCATCTGCCACTTCTGTTACATTACATTACATTACATGATTATTGCCTTAGGTCCAGCGGACTCTTCCGAGCCAAATCAGGACCAGACAACCCCTGATCCGCATAAAAGATCTGCTGAAACAACCCTAGTGGTAAAACTGAAGGCATTGCCATTTCTGTTTGTCGAGGTCTTCTTGTAGATACTGGACGTCAACCTCGTCTTTGATGTGTGAGTAGAGAATGGTGTCGCTAGCAAAGAGCCTATCCTTGGAGTGGATTCCATCAGCAATATCGTTAATGTAGATGAGGTACAGGGTCGGCACGAGAACAGAGCCCTTGTGACACTGGAGAGAACTTGGTCCTACGCCCGACTTTGTGCCATCAACAACCCCAGACAAGCCACAGGCGCTTGCATCTGGACACGCGAGCTTCTATGTCTGTGCCGCGTCTCCCTTCTGGTTATCTACGCATTAATAGATAACCACAAAGCAGACGCGTCACAGGCATAAGATCTCGGGTGTTCAGATACAAGCGCCTGTGGGACAAACTTTGTGAACCCAACACCCAAGGACAAATTAAAAATCATTTACCAACAGATCGCCTTTTAAACAATCTAGGCTACATGTCACTTCCTAAAAGCAGACAACGAAAAAAAGAAAAAAAACTATCCTAAAACATTTTTCTACTTTATTAAAATGTCTATGACTGCATTGGAATTTCCAGGCCTGGAAAACCAATTTTGAAATTCCATGGCTCTGCATGGTTGTTAAAATCCTGGAAGAAATATGGAGAGTGAGAGAGAGAAAGAAGAGATGTACATTGTGATGTATGTATGGATATGTGGTGATGTGTGTTTATGCGTATGGTGTGTGTGCGAGTGGGTGGGTGGGTGCATGTGTAGTGCTTGCTTCTATCCTATCCTACTTCTTTTCTAGCTCGCTTTTTTTTTTCCTTCAGATCTTGTGTTCATCACAATTGACGATTGTTGCAAAGTTCGTTAAGATTTTTTTTAAAAATATAAATAAAAATTAAAAGAATACTTTAGTTAGATTTCCTGCATTATTCTTCTTTCCTGCCTAGCTGTTTAGGGTCAACAAAACAATTTAACAATCTTATTTTGGCAAAGACTGGATTTTTAACTACTTATTTGAGAACAAATATGTGACTTGAACATTATATAACTGATCAAAATGATTTGCAATCAATTACAATGCCTGGAATATAAGGGCTAGTGAAATGTAAGCTGATGACTTGCTCACAGTGGTGAAAAAATGGAAACTCCGATGGTACGACCACATCACCAGAGCATCAGGCCTTGCATCAGGCAGAAGGAGACAGAAAAAGAGGTGGGAAGACAACATTCGAGAATGGACTGGCTTGACACTGAGTGAACCCATGTGGACTGCCGAGGAAAGCAAAAGATAGAGTATGCTGGTTAAACAATCGTCGATGGTGCCCCAACGATTTCTGAGTTATGGGATAGGATAGGATATAGACACACATGTAAACAGTAAATGCACGTAAACACTTTAATTATTATAATAAGAATAATGAAATTATTATTAATTTTACTACACACATGTAAACAAAACAGTAAATACAAATGCATGTAAACGTTTCCATTATTATTATTATTAATTTTACTATGTACAAACTCAAAGAAATCCAATATAATCAAATAGAAATTTGGATCAGATAAAGTCTCTGTTATGATAACATGGTAGGAATGAGCAAAAACTATCACAGTCACAAACCAACAGAACAATATAATTGTTATTTAACCTATAAAATATTGTATGCTTAACACATACATGGTGTTCTGATAAAAAATTAAATGTAATGAAATCAACAGGCAAACGAAACATGAATAAATGGAAATCACATTCTAAAGGCACACAAACACTCACACCGGCACAACAGACAAGCAGTAAACATAATATTATTTATTCTGGACATGAAACATCGTTATCATAAATAAATGATTGTGTGAACATTTCAAACAGATCTGTGTGAAACAGGTGACTAATAATATAATATAATAAATGCCAATTCTCTTTTCATGCGCATCTCTGTCTGTCTGTCTAATCCACCACCATCGCTCTCACTCTTTCTTATGGAAGGCAGAAAGCGTCAAGGCATGAAAATGTACATGCAATTGCACGCCAATCTAATAGCTGATTGGTCGAAAACTTACACGCCAAACTGCGCCAGCGCAAATGCACAAGCAATGCTTTCCATCTTCCATACTTTGACATCAAAATCAAAAACAAAATCAGCATTATTTCATCAGTGCACACACAGGTGCATGCACTCACTCAAAAGAAACTTGAGCACAATCATATACAAACACACACAGAAGCACAGACTCCCTGATATAAACATGAGTTTTAAAAAACACAACAAAAACAGTCATCATAATTTGTCAACCCTTGTTGTGGCTGAATAAAAGGTCAAGGTCACCTGGTTGACCTTTTGACCTGCCTTCTCCATGGAGCAGACGACAGTTTGTTCCATGTTTTCTGGGCACCAGACATTGACCTCCAGCACATCCCCCTCCACACTCTCTCCCAGGTAGGCCATTTTCACCTGATGCATATATATTCATATACATTAATATATGAAAATATCAATTAATTAATTTTGGTTAAATATATGAGCAAAAACACTTAAGAGATTGCATTAACAAGTAATTCATGGTATATTACCGATCGATTTATGGTATTAATGGAAATTTTTAAAAAGGGCAACAACACACACAAAACTCTTCAAAACAAAGGTTGGAAAACATGTCCAAGTCTTACAGGAAGTAAGCAGCAGTTACTTCCCTTCAAATCTGCCTATGAACCGAAATCTAATCTAACCATCTAAAGGCAAATGATTATCTTTCCAGCCAGCAGAAGCATGTTAAGTAAAATAACCCTCACCTGAGCAACGCCCGAAAAAAAGTCCGCTTCCGACAAGTGCCCTTCTAGCTTTCCATGCTTCAAAGCATCATGAATTGCGTCCAAAGCAAAACGAGGGTAGCTGGCGAAATTAGTGTGGTTGTAGTTATCCGTGTCACTCCATGCAATCTTCACCTGATTGAGGGAAAAACATGGACAAGAACTCAAAATCAAGGGTGCTAAAAGCTAGACATGCCAACTCCCTTTGAACAGGTTACTAAGCATACATTGCAGACTAGGCCAGCATCATGTCTTACTAGTCCGTAAACAACTTTCACCCCAAAAAATAATACAACTGAACCCAGTAGGGATTCTGTAAAACTTGATTTATTGTCCTCATTTACAACAAGAAACCTGACACATGGACTACATAAAAGAAACATGGCTAGGACAATATAATAGTCAATGGATAAAACTAAAAAAGAAGGGAAACTAAATCAGGGGAGAGAACCAAGAGGAAAAGTGCCCTAATTTTGGACATTAGTGGCCTCTCCTAAACATGGATAACTTTAAAATTATACATGTATAATTATCATAACAAGATGTCAAGCCATTCAAGTGTATTTCCAGACACTCGCACACATAGCAGAAAACCAGAATTTTTAAAAGGGCTTGCTGTTTTACCCTCGCTCCTTCCCCCCCTTCTTCACCCCCCATCCCAGCACCCTTCCTCACCCCTCCTTCCCCATCCCTCCGTTTTTGTCCTTAAGAAGCAATATGAACACATGGAACGATTGGCCACTATCTAAACTATCTGCATTTTGAAATTATCATCGTCTATTTTCAAAATTTTTTTAGAAACAGCTAATCGTGTTTGGCTACCTTGGTTTTTGAGAAAGTGTAAGTATGCATGACCCAAAATGCCGAGTGATAGTTAAAAGTATCTGTTACTGCATTATCAAAAACAATGCTTGACTGATTTCTGTTAGCTTTACTATGCAGATACTTTTGAATTATAAAATTAAGAATGATGAAATGCCGGAGTAACCGACCAACCAACAGACTGCTACAGAATTACCATGAAGTACCTGCATACCAAAAATATCATAAAAAGTGGTTCAGACAGTTTTGAGATACAGAGCAAAAAATATTTTGCAAAATACTTGAATACAGCGACCTTGACCTTTGAGCTCAGGTAGGCAAAAATATGATGGCACAAGAGGTTGGCCACTAATATAGATCATTTTCCTATGAATCCATTTAGCGGTTCTTTAGATATTGCGTGCAACGGACCGACAGACCAACTTTCTCGTTCTGATTCTGATTCAAACTATTTCAAAGGATTTCAAAAAAACATCTGGAAATGCAACATAGAGGAATGGAAGGATAAAGAATTTTAAAGTACGTTTATCCATGTACTATAATATAGCAAAATCAATGCATTAAATTTTTGTTTTTTTAAAACATGTTTGACCCTCATTACTTCATAAATGCTCAGAGGTCCAGATTGTGGGGTATCTTGAGCTTTGATGATAAGTGGTTCACCGCGCACACAATGAGGTCCATACAACTCCCGCCATTTATCTTCCAGTGGAATTGGCCGTCTGGTCTCACGGCTCACTATCACCACCTACAATACATAATTTACAAACAATACAAGAGCAGTGTTATAATGAAGAGCGACTGCTGGTAAGGATAAACAATGAAAACAGAAATATTTTAGGCTGTTATTGTCTCACCTATAAAAAGGGGTGGACCAGAGTTAAATCATAACAACCTGGACATAATCCTTAGGAAAGATCTATCTCCTCTACTATACTGCCAAATGTTTTTGTTTGTGCCATAGATACAGATGGCCATTTTGCTGCATTCCCAGCTCATCAATTATTATTGTAGCTGGGCTTGTTGAAAAATCAAATGTCAAATGTCAGAGGAAGATGCTTGAGTGAAGTCCGGAGGTAAAGCATCTTCGTGCGAAACAATTATCCGCAAATTGGCTGACACGCAACAAAAATATGAGTAAAATTTGAGTCCCCGACACATGTCGTGTAAAGGGGACTGTGTAGTTAAGAGCTCAGATGAGGTGACCCGAGGTGGGGCAAAGATGACGAAGCTAAGTCGAAGTGACATGAAGAGAACTACGAGATGGGTAGCGCAGAAGGCAGCTTCAAGCTTAGGATGAAGTCATATAGGAGCAGAGCGCTCAAGGCGGTAGCTAGGATGAAGAAAGCAGATGCGCAGACAGGAGAAGCTAGAGTCGCAAAAATCGTTTCGTTTTGTGGTTAGATTACCGTCCCCTGACACAGAAGCGTATAGGGGACTTAGTTGCAAAAACGGGAAGGAACCTATATTTTGGGAAGAGACTGCTTGAGTGAAGTCCGGAGGTAAAGCATCTTCATGCGAAACCATTATCCACAAATTGGCCGACAGGCAACAAAAATGGGAAGGAAGCTATCTTTTGGAAAGAGACTTTATATCCAAAACTATTTCTAAAATCTAGGGCTGAAGTCTGGGTTAGTTTTAAAAGGGTTATAATGAGCAGCGAACACTGGCCAGAACAAACAAGGGAGACAAAAATACTCTAGGTTGTGATTGTCTTGCCTATGATAGCTATCATTTAAATCTGGTCTCCCCTTTCATAGGCGAGAAAGCATTTTCATCCTGTTCCAGGCAAGACAATCACAACCTAAAGTATTTTTGCCTCCCTACTTCAAAAGCAGACAAGCATAAAAGATAAAAGGTGTTCCCGTAACCTTTTTGGCGTTGAGGAGGCGTTCGGGACCTCCAGTGATCAGGATGGACGTCGGTTTTCGGCATTTTACCCATATAATTTTGAAATGACCTATTGACTTGACAGTGAGTCGGTCATACGACCTATTGATTTTCCAGGCAGTCAGTCAAGCCTATGACCATTTTAAAAAGGATACATCATCCTCGCTGACCTCAATTTATTCAGATCATTTTTTTCTGAGCGAAGTTTTGATTCAAAGCAATGAATAGAAAACGGAAATGGGTTTACCTAACGAATTGTCTTTTAAAACAATAACTTGCCGAAGTGAGAAAAAAAAAGTAACCATACAGTCTCTGCTTGCTTTTGACACAACGCAAAGTGTACACGAATGTCTGATTGGCCGAGACTAGTTTCAGTTTAGTTCCGATCCCAAATTTTAGTAGGCAGTGAAGCTGGGGGAGGTGGACTTGATGAGTGCTCTCGAGGCATGGAGGGCTGCAAACGCAAAGCCAAGATGCCTCTTGACACTAAAACAAGCCCATAAGCCACCCCCAGCTGCATGTAGTGCTGAGTAACAGTTGACAGTTCACTTCAGTGGTAACTGATCGAGAGAGAGAGAGAGAGAGAGAGAGAGAGAGAGAGAGAGAGAGAGAGAGAGAGAGAGAGAAGAGAGAGAGGAGAGAGAGATAGACATGATATCAGTTCAACAAATAAAAACCGTTCACTGGCTTTGTTCGTGTTCAGTGAATGAAAGGTTTTTTTCCATGGCGTTGATATAACAGCATAATTTTTTTTAAAGTATTGATTTTAAAAAGGACTTATTGATTTTCTGATCATTCAGTTTTTTGACCTATTGATTTTGAAAATGACCTATTGATTTTTTCATCAATCAGTCATTTACCTATTGACTCCCCAAACCAACCTGATCACTGGACCTCCCTTTTCTCTAGGCCAGCTTCATGATGGCTTTATTTTTCCTGGGTTCTAAACATACCCAGTTACCTATTCACAACAGGGTGGAATGGGGCGTGTTGTGCGCTTGCTTTTATTTTTCGTGTCGTTTGGTGGTTGCCTTCTGAGTAAGGTCAAGTGCTAACCCCGCAAGACATTGCTTAACATGAATCAATGCCAGGGTGTGCACAAACCACTCCACAACTGTGTTACAAAAAGCAGACAAGATCAGCAGAGCAGTAACCTGAAGCCCATGAGATCCACCCTGGGCAAATGTAGATCAATCTATCATCAGACAGATATTTTAATAATAATAATAATAATAATAATAATAATAATAATAATAATAATAATAATAATTGTTTTACTTGATTGATTTGTTTAAAAAGTTCTCGTCTCTGAGGATCGGCAGGTGACACCATCGATGATACTGTGCTGACTGATGTGCGACCAATGTGACCTCCCTCAACCTTGATCTGAAAAAGAACAACAATGTACAATTTAATGCAGATATAATGAACATAATAATAATAATAATAATAGTAATAATGGTGTGATTCCGCAACTTAAATGAGCTCAAAAAGCATAAAGTACACTTCTAGAGTAGTGGGGGTACAATAATACTAATAATAATACTAATAATTTATTTTATATAGCTCAAAATCAGACAAGATGTTCATCCACAAAGATGTTCATAGCCATTGGACAACTTGATGACATGCTCACAGTCGTGAAGAAAAGGAAACTCAGAACAGGTGGAATGGCCACGTCACTAGCGCATCAGGCCTTGCAACGACCATCCTGCAAGGCACGGCACAAGGAAGCAGAAGAAGAGGGAGACAGAAAAAGAGGTTGGAGGGCAACATTCGAGAATGGACTGGCTTGACACTGAGGAAAGCCATGAGAGTAGCTGGGGACAGAGAAAGATGGAGTACAAGATACAAGAAAACTTTATTATTTCACTCTGACAAATTAAGACATGTTTTGCAGGCAGTTGAAGGACGTTATCAATCAATAAAAAGAAAACATAACACCTGTGCCCTACACAGTTGGCGCTTCACATTCTTACTGGACATCTAAATATCATTTTCCTTCTCGCTTATATTAATGTACAGAAAACAGGTTTAAAAGTTAATTACATTAAAGGAAAAGAACATTCATGTTGTATTTTCAAATGTATATAAGATCATACAAATCAATTCTAATCACAGAAGTAACTATACAAGCAAAGAAGGGAGGACTTATAATTTACAAACCTACATAACAGCTGTCATTGCACAAATTAGCACCTACTGCACAGACGACAGGTGATCACTCTCTCTCTCTAATCACTTTCCCCGTACTCTTTCACCGCTCTGTCAAGCACATTCTTGTTCTTCACATTTAGACCTCCATACCAGCAGAAAAAGCCAAATGTTAAAACAGATTCGATAAAACATCTTTAAAATGTACACAAAACAGGCTGACTGACGCCTAAGGAACAGAGTTTCTGTAGGCAGTATAATGTTGACTGACATTTCTTGTGGATTACAGCAGTATTTGAATCAAAATTGAGTTTGTTTTCCAGTACAGTTCCCAGGTATTTATACTCACTAACACGCTCAACTTTCTCACCATCAATCATCATATCCGGAAGAACAGCCTATGGAAATCTATAAGCATTTCTTTAGTCTTTTTGACATTTAGGTCTAAGTAAATTAGTAATTCACTTTGCACCAGGTGGTGAAACGGGCAACTTCCTGAAAGTAAACAGAATCAGAGTTTGAAAGGTCTTGAAGGGCTGTATCGTCAGAGCATTTAATAAGAGGAATGGTGTCAGTACCATTACAATCATTTGTGTATAAAGTGAACAATAACTGGAGAGAGAACTGTACCTTGAGGTGATCCTGTGGAGTTGCTGAGAGAATCAGAGAGCATTTTGAAAACAGACAGTTTGGGACCTGTTTACTAGAAAGTCTACTATCCGCAGGATCAGTTTTGGGTCTACTTCAAGTTTCAGTGCCATCAGATGGGGTTGAATTGTATTAAAGGCAGATGAAAAATCTACTAAAAGAATACGCAAACAAGAACCTGATTTTTCCCCGTTGATTGTATGCATTGCTGAGTAGAGTAAGTGGTGCGTCGTCAGTGGATCTGTTCTGCTTGTATGCAAATTGGTGTGGATCAAGTAGATGCTGTGTCTGCGATTTAAGTTTACTCAGAACAGCACGCTCAAAACATTTCATCACAATTGGGGTCAGGGCAACTAATCTATAGTCATTTAATTCAGATGGGTTTCTTGATTTAGGGATGGGACAGATGGTCGAAATTTTCCAAAGAGACGGCACAGCGCAGTCATGGAGAGACCAAAAAAAGAGCAGACTGAAGACATAGGAAAGTTGAGAAGCACATAAACGTAGTACTCTGCCACCAATGCGGTCAGGACCAACGCTGGTTAAACAGTCATCTGTGGTGCCCCAATGACTTTCAAGTTACGGGATAAGATAGGTTCATCCACAGACCCAGCTAGAAGAACTGTTGGAACAAATGTGTCTAAAGTTTTGCCTTGAAAGTTGGAAGAGACTGGGAGTCATGCAAAGAATTCCAGAGTGTTAATAACAATAATAATAATAATAATAATAATAATAATAATAAAGTAAATCATACTAATAATAATACTAATAAAATAATAATAAAGGCATCTATGTTTTGAGATTACCTAACTGAAACAAGCTAAAAAACATGAAATGAGCTGTGCAAGCAGAGGAGGCGGATGTGCAATTCTAAAATTTCAACATGTGTGCAAAATCACCGGGGCTGCGGCTGACGAAGTTTGTGCACAAAGCTGACAATTTTGTTTCGTTCTGCCATTTCAGTCACTATAATTCTGTCATCTATTGCTATTATTGCTTTGGGCAAAGGTGGCTAAAGCAGGCCTAATGGCATGCATCCTACTACTATGATTTGATTATACATGTTAATTTCTTAACAAGCAAAATGTTCCACAAGACTTTCAGGGCTTTGTGTATTTTTTGTAATAAGATAAACAGACCACACAGGGAAAATTTAAAATATTTATAAACATTGTAAATTGTATATGTAGTCTGTTTATTTTATAGTAAATAATTTACCATACTTCAAATGAGTTCTAAGCAAAAATTGTTTGTACCTCAAGAGGACAAAGGGGGACTGAGCCATTGTACATGTGTGGGGAAATCTCCAACTGTGACGCAGATATGAATGTGAACCCTTTTGAGGTCAAGTGTTCATACTCTATGAATGTTTTGCCACTGTTGTTTATTGGCATGTGCATGGCAAATATTCTGGCAACGGACCCCGTCTGAAGTATGCTGATCAGCGATGGATTACCTGAAACATATATTCTTTGATAGTGACAATGAGTTTTTCAACTATGGGTGCTGAAAACCAGCGATTTAAACTCACCCACTAGGCAAAATTATTCACTCGCAATATTTCTCACTATTTTGTAAAAATATCTGATGAAGAGTGACAAAACATTGCAATTTGGTGACACGCAATATAATGAATCACTGATAATAGAATGGGAGGAGCGATTGGACAGAGGCAAGCAATGGTCATCAATCAGGCAAGTCAGCGAGAAGGTATCAAATTGCCCAGGAGGATATTTACGTAAATTTGGCGACCGGATGAGCAGGAGTGCTTTCAGCACTCTTATCAGTTCAGTGTGCAGACAGTAGATATAATAACAATTTCTAACTCTCTATTTCATGTTGTTGTCAAATCGCTTTGTTTGTTGACAGCATACATGTGTATGTCACACAAGAGGCTATTTATATTTAGTATCAATTATCATAAATGTTAATTGTTGAAACACATTCTGATGATAATGTACTGATGATGATGATGGTGATTATGATGATGATAGATGTGCCAACCCTTAAAATGTCATTTTAGTTCTATTTGAAAAATCAGGTGTTTAACAAAAGTTTCAGAAGCAATAACCACAGTCCTTTCATTCAATGAATCGATGACACAGGTGTGTATTTTTCATTTACGCAAGATCATATAGTCAATGATCAATGAAAAAATTTTTTTTAAAAATATCATGATTCCAGAATTCCAACTATTTGACACTATGATCATGTACACTTTTCTCCATTAAACACAAACATGTGTGTAACTTGCCAGTAAACAGGCGACTAAGAAGTCAACGAGTCCTTAACCTAATACAGAAACATGAAGAAAGGCTGCTGAAAAATGTGCCACAATGTTTCTGCACAAATCACACCAAGGTTCGATTTTGTACATTTGATTTTTATTTTATTTTTGACGCTTTATTGTCTCGTTTATCAGGAAATTCTGGGCCGCCTCTCCTGAGAAAGGCATAGTCGCAGCCTGTGGTGCACCCAAACCCAAACTACCTAATGTTAGTAGTTTTTGTTAAAATTTTGCCATGGGAGCAAACCGGAGTACCAGGAGAAAACCCTCAAGACGTTGCCCGGTGTCAAAAGTAAATATTTGGAGAAACATAACACTTAGAGACAGGACCGATCCTACATCTGTCAGACGCCATTTGTTTCTGCGTCCGCCTTAAAACTTTGCATGAACTTATTATTAATCTCTTGAGTTTTAGCCAGTGCCAACCCAGCATGAATGTGCCACTGTATTTTTTTGTGCCTCAAAATACCATCTATTTACCATGTGAGATGTCAGATTCACACAATGTGCATCTTGCATTGTTTGCACTAATCTTTGACGCAACCATACAGGGATAGTCCGTAATGTACTTTGGTATGAACAGTGGGAAATGATTCTCATGCTAAATTCTTGCAGAATCTGCAGCAGAAGCTCCATTATCTTTTAGTTTTTTTCCCTCCCACTTTCATATTGTGGAAGCAACAAAATATGGAGCACAGAAAGTATCAAATGCTGGTGCAATTACAAGCCTATCAAGTAGCTGATTGGTCAAAAAGTTTTACGCCAAACTGCACAAGCGCAAATGCATGTGCAAATGCACACGCATCTACCCATGAGCCACATTAAAATTAGGAATGGGAAATGTTCGGAAATATGTTCTATGTACCAAAATAATTTTATTTGACAAATAATTTACAATGAAACCCTCGCTACCCACATGCTCTCTTGCCTCCAACCCTCCTAATTAATTTTTATAATAATTTATATTTAATATTCTGTCTTTACTTTGTGTCCAGTAGAACAACATCTGTACAGATAGTGTCACCAAAAGTTTTTATTCACAGTGATAAAAACTAAGCATATCTGTGAAAACTCAGCATAGCGTAGCGATTAAAAAATTGGAAAAGAAACAAAACAAAGCTGTAGTGAAGATCCAGGCTTAAAGAGAACTTTCTAGATTACGAAAGTCAGCCATGATGTATTGTTCAGTCATGTAAACTAAATCTTAGAAAAATAGATCCAGACAACTAAACACACAATCCAAACTAAATTGTCCTTAAAAATATGATCTAACATGATCCAAATTGATAAATAAACCTACTCAGCTGCTCAAATTAGTATTATCAGAACATCTAAGATCTAACAAGATGAAGACTAAAACAAAGATAACTTTTATGATACCTACATGGATTTTCCGACGCTTTTTCCGTTCCCCAAAATATCTATTTATATTACTATAAGTATAACATTTAATTTGGAGGGTTGGAGGCAGGGGAAGGTGTGGGTGGTGAGGGTTTTATTGTAAATTGTTTGTCAAATTATATTAAAATTTTTTGGTGCACAAAACAATTTCCGGACATTTCCCATTCCTAGTTTTAATGTGACTCGTAGGTAAATGCATGTGCATTTGTGCCTGTGCAGTTTGGCGGGCAAGTTTTTGACGCTTTCCGCCTTCCATAACAAAAAGACTCATGCTAGAGATTGGCCTATATACTTAGTCAAACAAAAGCAAGAATACGTGCAACAAAACTCATGATAATTGGCTAAGCAAGTCATGTGGACGACCTCAACCATGGTCAGTTTGAAACTATTCCCCAATTCCAGTTCTCAGGCTAATTGTGCATTATTATTACAATCAGCATGAGAACTTTAAAAAGAAAAAAAAATTCCAACGACATCCTGTAGTTCTGTTTGATTGAGACTCTCCATGGCTCACTATTCTCAGAAGGCTGGTCATGTGAAGCTTCAGGCGTTCAGCTTCTTCTACCTCCTTGCACTGTGCCTTGCAGGATGGTCTTTGCAAGACCTGATGATCTGGTGACGTGGCCATACCATCGGAATTTCTGTTTTTTCACCACTGTGAGCAGGGTCATCTAATGTCGTCTAAAGGTTTGTGTGATGGTAATACACTTGAGTTCAGTGACTTGAACAATTTTGCAAAATACCTAAACAGCAGTGGGTAGATTGAGCAGGGACTGTTCTGGAGTGCGATAGTAGAGGAGAAAAGGTGGGAGGTGGTGAGTAGAAGGGGATACTTTCTTATTCTAACTTCAACCTTTTGTTTCTTATTTCGTGAGTGGCTCGTTTCAGCACAGTGGTGAAAAAACAGAAATTCCGATGGTATGGCCACTTCATCAGATCATCAGGTCTTGCAAAGACCATCCTGCATGATATGAAGGCTGGCTTGGTAATGGTGATAACAACTGAACTGGTGTTAACTGTAACTGTTCTTCTAGGTATTGTGTGTAAATGGCAATAGTGATACTGAAAATACAGAAAGTTATGAGAACACGACGATTACACAAATTTATTGTAAATACAACAACGTTGAACAATCAAAATAACACATGATGAATACAATAATACATGTATCAATGAATAACGGCAACGTCACACAGAAAGTAAAAGAATAAATAAAATTCATACCATTGCGATCCATCGACTCGGGGCTAAATCCAGGGTGAATAACTTTGGCACAGGTTGGGGTGGAGTCCTCTGTGAATCGAAGATTTGCTGAGGTTAGTTTGTATATGTCTCTCATCGTTCTCTTTTGTTTTTCTTCACTGCAGACAGAAACAAACATTTACATCCTAAAAGATCATGAATTGTGCATGCATATTTTAATTTTTTTACACAAAAGAATTTTATTTTATAACAATGGTTTGCTTATGACGTTAAAAACCTCTCTCCCTCTCCATTCTGCTAAGTTCTTTCATGCAAATTTCTCACCTACACTGGCTACAGAACCACAAACATACGTGTACTGAAAAATCTATTAACCATAACTGTTCAGAACAGCCGAAAGCGACTTCTAGGTCACTAAATTACGTACATAATGTAGCGACAAATTATGTATGAACCTTTAATTGAAACTGTCATACAGGTCTAGATAGAACTTGAACTTAAAAAGTCAATGATATAGGCCACTGGCCTTAACATAGATCTATCCTAAAACTGCTAGACTTGCATGCATGGCAATTAGCTAAGTCTAGTAGTGGCATCTCTGGGCGGTCCTTCCAGAATACATCCAGCCTGCTGCGTAGTCAGCTTCAACGAGTGTCCTCTAGTTAATTTACTTTTAGCAAATTAAAAGAGTGGTCTGTCAGTATCGTAGAAACCGTGGACGTATTTATTATTTAATAACGTCAATCATGTCCCCTCTCAGTCGACGATGTTCAGAAAGTCTCGTCTTTCGTAGACCCCAATTATATACTATACTACGTACGTATGTAGGAGGCCCACGAGTTTACAAAGACAAAAGAAAAGACTTCAGAGCCTGTGATAGAAGCTTAAAACGTCTGCAACGTGAGAACAAGAAATCGCTGAAAACGAGAAGCAAGGTTGAGAAACTCCAACGAAAGTCACCTCGTTTCTGCGTTTTGACATGGCTCTTTTTCAGAGAAAACGTCTTGTTGAATCTCACTCATTTTCCTACAAGATAACGGTCGAAGCTGACTTGAATTCTGTAAGAACAATCGGAGTACTTGACTGTTCTGTACTCTACCGCGAACAAGCATTCTACTCGATCAAAGGTTTTACATTCTCATATGGCTAAATTCTAACCCTAAAACCGTCGCGGGTTACCAAATACAGAAATACGATGATCAATACAAACTAAAAATTAATTCAGGATAAATCTGTATATTTGAGTGCAAATTGTATAAACTTTATAACTGGACAAATATATACAAATGTATATATAAGATTTTTGCAACCGGAGATATCTGCTCGAACTACCACATTCTCAAATGGAGCGGTTCGGCTATAAAGCTGAACCTAACTCAACTAATTCCCAAATAATCAAATCACAAACATTAACCGAGAAAAAAAAAGTATTTTATCATATCATTTGACTAAAATTCTTGAAAAATACTGCTCAATGTTACAAGGATAAAAAAGCGCTCGAATCAAATGAAATTCCTAATTAAATAATTTTTGTGTCAATGGGTTTTCTACGAAAATCAACTATCCCAACTTGGTTTGAGCAGACGACGGATTAGTAGGCCTAGTCTGAATAGGCCTAGTATAGACTAGAGTCAGTCACATATTTAGGATAAAAGACTCGAATTGTAATTTACATTTCATTTGGTTTTAGGAGAAGTAGGTCAGTTCCCTATAGATATCTTAGCAAAATGCCATATGTTAAATTTTTGGTATAAGCTTGCTTTTCAAAGAAATAGTACTAAAATATCTGGTGTGGTTTACAGGTTTCTGCTGAAGCTGTACGAACTAAACTTGTACAAACATGATTATTTAGACTGTGTCAGGAATTCTCTGGAAAAACTAGGGTTAGGAAATGTTTGGTATGATCAGTCTCAAGGTTCGAATTTTTCTGCTGAAGGGTTTAAAGAAGAGATAAAGAAAAGGCTGCAGGATCAACATGTACAAGTTCAGTTCTTCAGTTCAGTTCAGTTCAGTTCAAGGGACTATGTTAAGCTTCGCAGCTTTTTTGTGTCCCCGTTTTTATACAACTTTAAATTTTCCGGTTATTTTTGCAATTGTTCAGAGAATTAGAATTTAATGAAAATCATTCATCGAAATCAAATTTGGATTCCACAATGAAACTTACCTTTTCCAGAAGGTTTTTAAAAGTATTTAAGTTGTTAGCTTTTTTAACATGTAATGGTAGTTTGTTCCACAGTGGTGCAATTCTATGGCTAAAACAGTGCTTTCGTTTGTTAGTACGACAGTGCTGGATAAAAATTTTGTCTTCTGAGTTTCTAGTTTTGCCTCCATCATAAAACTTAAAGAATGTATTAGCATTGACTTTGTCGATGTTATTTAATATTTTGTATGTTTGTATAAGATCACCTCTAACTCTTCTAAATTTCAAACTCGGAAGGCCTAGTTTCTTTAGTCTTTTTTTGTAAGGCAGATTTTTCAAGGATTTTACCAATTTTGTTGCCCTTCGCTGCACTTTTTCAATCACTGACGATTGTCTTTTCAGTAGCGGTGACCAAACAGCATTTGCATATTCCACATGAGGTCGGACAAGAGTCTTATACAGACATGTTAACGTATCTTTATCAAGGCAGGTGAAAGATCTTCGGATAATCCCCAGCATTTTGTTTGCCTTTGCAATTGCATTATTAATATGTTTATCAAATTTTAACTCTTTATCAAAAGTGACTCCCAGATCCTTCTCTTCGGTACAGCTGTCAATTGACACTCTCTGTCCATCAGCGGTCATATAATATTCATGGCAAGAATTTTTCTTACCAAATTTTAGTACCTTGCATTTGGAAGTATTAAAATGAAGTTGCCACTTATCAGACCATTTACCAAGCTTATTTATATCGGACTGTAGCTTAAGACTCTCACTGGACAAGTTATATAGTTTTGTGTCATCAGCAAAAATTTTACAACTGCTGGACACCTCATCTGGTAAATCATTTATGAAAATAGTGAATAAAACAGGACCCAAAATGCTACCTTGAGGTATACCACTTAACACAGGAGCTTCTGAAGAGAAACTATCACCAACTCTCACCCTCTGGTTTTTCTCAGACAAAAAGTTCCCAATCCATTGGCACACCTTTCCAGTGATACCATATGATTCGATTTTTGTTAAAAGTCTAGCATGTGGGACAGAGTCAAATGCCTTTTTAAAATCCAGATACAGTACATCAAACCCCTCACGATCATCTAACATTCCCGTAAAATCTTCCATGACTTCTAATAGCTGAGTCACACATGACCTACCATTCCTGAAACCATGCTGACAATCTGTATACAGTGAGCATAGATTCATATGGTCCACCGCTGCATCTCGCACAAAAGACTCCAGAACTTTGCAAATGATGCATGTGAGACTCACAGGCCTATAGTTACCCGCTTCTACCCGACTGCCCTTTTTAAAAAGAGCAGTGACATTGGCTTTTTTCCAGTCTGCCGGAACAGTGCCTTCATCTAAGGATTTATTAAAAAGTAGGCACAAAGGAACTGACAACTCGTCACTTGCCTCTTTTAACACTCTGGGCGGGATACCATCAGGGCCAAATGCTTTACATGGGTCTAGTTTAGCTAGTTTTTCCTGCACAGCTGTAGGTGTTATAAGGATCTCAGTTAGACTTACACCATCTGATCTAGATCCAGGATCTAATTTAGGTATGTTTTTAAATCTTCTTTTGTAAAAACACTGGAAAAAAAGTCATTTAAAATATTTGCCTTTTCCTCCTCACTGACTGCCATACCTCCATCCTCTTTCCTCAAAGAGCTGATGCCAGAAGACACTTTCGTCTTGGATTGAATGTATTTCCAAAAAACCTTTGGGTTTTCTTTACATGTACTAGCAATTTTAAATTCATGATTCATTTTTGCCTTTTTCACCTCTCTTGTGCATTTATTTCTTGCTTTTATATACCGTTGATAATCGACACCATCTTGAGTTTCTAAATATTTTTTGTATAAAGTATGCTTTTTCTTTACCTTTTTTAAACACGATTTCTTAAACCATGCAGGCACTAAAGTAGATTTTGACTTTCCTCTTGACCTTGGTACATGTTTTTCCATTGCTAATAAAATGTTATTTTTTATATATAACCAACTTTCTTCCACATTTTGTTCTTTTATTTTATTCCAATCAACTGCTCTTAAAGTTTGCCTTAAATCATTATAGTTTCCTTTCTTATAATTAAAATGTTCATTATTTTTCCTTTTCTGTACTAGTTCAAAAACATTTAAATCAAATACAAGCACATCATGATCACTTTTTCCCAGTGGACATAAATGTTCAATATCGGAAATAACTTCTGCATCATTTACTAAAACCAGGTCTAAAAGACTTGGTTTCTGCCCTTCTCTCCTCCGTGTTGGTTTACTCACCATTTGAAACAAATATGCATCCCTAATACATTCAACAAACTGCTGCTCTCTAGTGCTGGCAACCCCATTTTCCCAGTCAATTGTGGGAAAATTGAAGTCTCCCATAATGCATATATGGTCAAAATGTTTGATTTGATCAGATACTAATAGATCCATTAATTTACCAATATTCTCCTCAGATGAGTTTGGATGTCTGTACACACATCCCAACAGCACGCTGTGACCATTTTTATTTTTAAAATGGCACCAAGTGCTTTCATCAACGTTAGCCTTATTTAGTTCTTCACATGCCTGAGGATACAGGTCTTCTCTAATATATATTACAACACCCAGTTTTGGATTTTCATTCATGAAGCACTCAAATCCTGGTATATTATATTCTGCTTCACAAACTCCTGATTGATTTTTAGCAATTATTTCAGTGAGAGCAATAACACTAACATTCCTTTTCTCTATAAGCTGTAATAATTCAATTTTCTTGTTTAAAAAACTGTCAAGATTTGAATACAGAACAGTGCAGTTTTGAACACCTTTGAGCTTAATACTACAATTAAAATCCTTACAATCTATGCAGTCTTTGTGTTGTGTAAAACTATGTACAAAACTGGCACTCAGAAATTAACACAAATAATTTATACTATAATTATAGAATGTTTAAAGAAAATTTTGATTTTGAAGAATATTTGACAGTTTTGCCTGCCAGCCTAGCTGCTGTTGTCATAAAATTTAGAACCTTAAACCATAATATTAAGCTACCAGTGCAAAGTGGACAGTTTTTTGGAATCCAGAGATGTGACAGAATCTGTAATAAATGTACTTTTAATGAGCTAGGAGATGAATTTCATTTTATTTTTATATGTCCACATTTCGACGATGATCAAAAAGAGCTGCTTAAAAAGTTTTTCTATGTGCGACCCAATGCTATTACATTTTTACATTTATTGTCAATGAAAAATAAGACTTCTGCTGAAACTGGCTAGGTTTATGAAAATAATAATGGATTGCTTCAGAACATTATAGAATGATTTGTAATATTAATTATAGTAATAATAGTGATTAATTTTAATCAATAATGACAATTTAAATACTCAATACCAGTTTGTACCCCCCCCCACTTTTCTCCCCTTCTTTATCACCCAATCTTGCGAGAGAGTGTGTGCGATTTGTGATCAGATTGTGTGGACATAAGTTTTATGTAGTATGCTTGTGTTGTGTGATAATAAGGAATGTGAATTTTGTAAATGTTTATTATGTGAAAGATTAACTTTTATTTTTGTAATATATGTACATATGTATTTTATATTGTATTTTATTATTTTCATGGTTATTCTGTTTATTTTTATTCTTTTTTGTTGTATCCACGTGCCCCATGGAGTTTTATGGAATAAAGCGCTTTTGACTTGACTTTTCAATCAAATTTCCAGATAAACTGCGAGCATTAGCAGTTTATTATTAAAGAGCAAAGAATGAAAGGTGTCTGCACACCTATCAATAATATCATTTAAAATGGGTGGAAATATAATTTTTAATGGTGTATAACGTGTTCATAGCCTCAAAATAATATTGAACGAAAATAAAATTTGATCCCATTTTTCTATGAATGTAAACTACAATGCTCATACTATTTTTCCCTGCTCCCCAAACATGCCTTTTTCAGATTCAGATTTTTATTTAAAGTCTTTTCATTGATAAAATGATATTAGACTTTCACAAACATATATATGCATAGACATAGACACAAACACACATGCATAAACATAAACACATATTTATGTACTTAATCAAAAAATGTTTTTTATGTCAGTATGTAAGATAATACCAAACATGCCTCTACGGTGTGGAGCTGGTTAAAGCTGGTATAATTTTTTGTATAGACATGAAAGCTAATATTGCATCAACATACATTCTCTCTCTCTCTCTCTCTCTCTCTCTCTCTCTCTCTCTCTCTCGGTATAATGTATAATGATGTACACACCCTTCATTAAGGGGCCTACATGAATAAATAATCAATCACTCTCACTCTCTTTGTTTTGTTTGTTGTTTCTCCTTTTTGCATTTAATAATTATACTTACAGAGACTGCGCCTGCTCTTTCCAAGTTGAATCGACGCAGTGAAAAGTTGTCAGCATCCTTCAGTGCTACAGCCAAAACATAGAATACAATGCAAAGAGAATTGGTTGAATGTGACAAATCCTAGAATTCAAATGAGATGTTCAATGTTGAAAAAGAAATGTGACGATCGTGCAATTAAGCCTAACATTAGGTAAAGAACTTATGAAACAAGACAACATCCAACAATGCACACATTTTTCAAGCTATTTTTCTGGGATAGAACTAGTACAAGGTGCATCCCCAAATTTAACTAAAAACTTATTGGCAAAAAAGCACACATAAACTGCAAAAGACTTAGCTGAACATCACTGTGCTAATCATGGACTGGAATTGGAACACATATAAAAACCATGTTTTACAATTTTATGTAAGTATTTTTTAACAATTTAAATAATTTATATTTTAAAGTGTGCCTGAAGTCAAGATAAAAACTGCGCAAAATCTTTTTGGATGGTCGAAAACAAAGTTTAGGTTAATTTTTGGCGAATATTAGATATACAAACAAACAACAACAACAACAAAAGCATGAGTATATTATTATTATATTATTTTATAAGCAAATTAATAGTCACCTCTTAACATGAAAAGTTTGGCACAATTTTGTTGGATGTTGTCTTGTTTCGTTCAGGATAAATAAAAGTATTAAAAAAAAAAATATATATATATATATATATATATATATATATATATATATATATATATATATATATATATATATATATATGAAAAATGTATCGAAGACAGAAAATAACTAACGTTTCAGATCATAGATCTCTTAACAACATTGGAGATAATGGTAAGAGGTGCGGTACTGATTGGCCACCACAGACTCAGTAGTGTTCACCCTCACGCCGCGTTGAGGCTCAGTATCCGACTTGTGAGAGAGGGCAGTGAGAGAGAGAAGACAGGGAGGTGGAGGAGAACTAGTACAAGATGCATCCCCAAATTTAACTAAAAACTTATTGGCAAAAAAGCACACATAAACTGCAAAAGACTTAGCTTGAACATCACTGCGCTAATCATGGACTGGAATTGGAACACATATAAAAACCATGTTTTAAAATTTTATGTAAGTATTTTTTAACAATTTAAATAATTTATATTTTAAAGTGTGCCTGAAGTCAAGATAAAAACTGCGCAAAATCTTTTGGATGGTCGAAAACAAAGTTTAGGTTAATTTTTGGCGAATATTAGATATACAAACAAACAACAACAACAACAACAAAAGCATGAGTATATTATTATTATATTATTTTATAAGCAAATTAATAGTCACCTCTTAACATGAAAAGTTTGGCACAATTTTGTTGGATGTTGTCTTGTTTCGTTCAGGATAAATAAAAGTATTAAAAAGATATATATCTATATATCTATATATATCTATATATCTATATATCTATATATCTATATATATATATATATATATCTATATATCTATATATATATATATATATATATATATATATATATATGAAAAATGTATCAAAGAAAATAACTAACGTTTCAGATCATAGATCTTTTAACAACATTGGAGATAATGGTAAGAGGTGCGGTACTGATTGGCCACCACAGACTCAGTAGTGTTCACCCTCACGCCGCGTTGAGGCTCAGTATCCGACTTGTGAGAGAGGGCAGGGAGAGAGAGAAGACAGGGAGGTGGAGGAATCTGTGTTTGTGTGTGATTGCACGTGTGTTGTCAAACGCGGCGAGCTCGCTTTCCTTACCGTTTGCGAGGTACCGTGCGATACAAATGTACTGTATTATTATTATTATTATTATTATTATTAAAAAAAATATTTACTAGAGAAGCTGTTCTGACCATATGTTTTTTAAACGGGGGTTCGTTAAATTAGAGTAGGAGCCTCAGCGTCCCCCTGCGTTGGTTGCCTTTATTTGTAAAGTGTTCAGGGCTGGTAATTTGCGTTGAGTGTGTTATCATGTTGGTTACTTTCTTAGATCCTGCATGCATATGAGGAGCTTAATTAGTCCTGATACCACCTTTGTAGTTAAAAGAACATTTAACTATGCAAGGAATACATTTTATGGAAATTGAGATTTTTTTGTTTGGGGGTTATGGGAAAGTTTTCTACTCTGCAGAATTTTCTTTTCTTTCTCCCTTAGTTATGATATTTTAATTCCTCAGAGGTGAATCATGAATATTTGCTCTTCTTGTTACTTGTGATATGAATTGTAATAAAAATAAAATTAGCATGTCATGGATAGAAATGTTTTTATTTATGTGCATAGTAAACACATTGAATGCTGTTTCAGGATCCAGACTACTGTCCCGATGAAGAAACGGATAGTACCACTACCATGTCTCAGGAATTTCCAGCATTACAACTCCCTCTCAAGGTAACGACCAAGAAGCCAAAGAGACCATCTCAAGAATTCCCAGCATTACAACTCCCTCTCAAGGTCACGACCAAGGAGCCAAAGAGACCATCTCAGGAATTCCCAGCGTTACAACTCCCACTCAAGGTCACGACCAAGGAGCCAAAGAGACCATCTCAGGAATTCCCAGCGTTACAACTCCCACTCAAGGTCACGACCAAGAAGCCAAAGAGACCATCTCAGGAATTCCCAGCATTACAACTCCCTCTCAAGGTCACGACCAAGGAGCCAAAGAGACCATCTCAGGAATTCCCAGCATTACAACTCCCACTCAAGGTCACGACCAAGGAGCCAAAGAGACCATCTCAGGAATTCCCAGCGTTACAACTCCCACTCAAGGTCACGACCAAGAAGCCAAAGAGACCATGTGTATATTGTGGACAGTTTCAAAGTGCCCTGACTAGACACTTAAAGCGAAAACATTTGAATGAAGAAAGTGTTGCAGCAGCTATGAAACTGCCACCATGTGAACAGAATCAAGCATTCAATGCACTGCGCAAGCATGGCATTTACCAAAAAAATGTTCAAAATCTGCTAACAATAATGAATCTGAGCTGCTCCGTGAACGAAATCAAGGGGATGGAAGGGTTGTTATGTGTAGTGGATGTAATGGGTTTTTCAGCAAAAAAATCTTTAAGAAACATAAGCAACTATACTGTCCTCGGACAAACGGGTCAACAAAAACAGTTGATTTTGACCGAATTCCACCTGAAAATGTTCCTTCAGAGTTCCAGTCAGAAATCCTTAATCATTTCAGGGAAGGAGAGGTTGCAAAGTTGTGCTGTAGTGACAAGGTCATTTTGTTGCTGGGTCAGAAACTGTGGACGAAGTCTGTTCGTAAAAAAAGGCATTCCATAATGAATGTCACGTCACCCGAGCAGGTTCCGCGACGTCAGCTCAAAGCAACGAGTGGGAGGATAGAACTCAAACAAAATAAACTAACACAAAATGCCAGAATAACAAACACACTCTTTTATTCAACAATCAAACACACATACACAGGACAATGGGGTACTAAACCACCCTCCACCCCTATCAAGACCCTCACCCCAGTATTTACTAACAATTACCTCCCTTGTTCAACCGAAAACAGAACTAAACATCAACCAGGTTTCCCACAACAATGTACAGCAAAAATAGCATTAAACAATCAATTCAAACACAATCGATTTTCAGCTGAAAAAATGGAGCTGCAAACCTTATAAATTCAAACTATTATTCCAGCTAGCTTGCAGGTCAGAAATACTGTTCAGAAACTGTCAGTTATTCAGAGCTCAGTAGGAGCTAAAGCAGTTATTCACTCAAATGATGAAATGATTTACACTAAATAAATGAAGTATGTTTTTAGGTGCGTGTCGTGCAAATCTGTGTGTGTGTGGGTGTGGTGCGTGTAGTTCCTGTGGTAAACAGAGGCTCCAATGGCGGCGCCCACAATCCCGAAGAAAGACGGTGGTGGTGGCGAAAGACCCATCAACGTCCACACTTCACGGCCGCAAAAGCAGGGGTTCCAGAGCGGATGCACACATGGCCCAAAGGTACAGCAAAGGCGCGTAAAAGCGTAGAGGTGTACAGATGTAGTTGAAGAATAAACTACACCAGCATAACACAGCAAAATAGTAGAACAGTAGAACAGTATAACAGTAGAACAGTAGAGAAGCCCAAACATGTAGACAAATATATAGTCTTAACAGTTTGCCTACAAAACTCAAATACTACATTCACATAATACGCCTTCCGCCGTCCGCCATCTTGACCTGGTTATACATAATAACAATGATAATAATACAGGATGCTATACATACATTTCAATAATATAATGCAACTCTTGATACTAATAATCCATATCTCTTTCATAAGCACAGTCGTTTATATAAATATACATAATCATTACGACAACACTTCATTCTCACAGTCCCAATTCATTCCATCCTCATCTCCATCCTCATCATCTCTCTCAACTGTTATAATACATTATGATTATCTCCCTTCATCCATATTATCTTATCATACCATGACATAAACATGCTCCCCTCATATCCATCACTTACTTCACCTCCTCTCCAGCATAGTACAATTATCTCTCTACCTTCCCATACATCACCCCCCTCTCTCTCTCTCTAACATGCATTCTTCATCGTCACCTTTGACCCACTAAGACCTTGGGTGGTTCGAAACACCAAGAACACTACCCCTTCCAGAAAAAAAACTAATTCTCATCTGACACACAGTCACAAGGTTACTTTCTGGCTAAAGCTGACCTCTCGCAAAAAGCGCCACATCGACTCTGCCCTACTAAACACACGCCAGGCCACAGGTAACCGGTCGAGCTCGAATTCAGTACCCCACCTTTCTAATTCAGCATATCCCTATTTCCTGCGTTAAGCACGTGGACTTAGAGATACTGCATCTTTCATAGCAATAAAGAAAACTGCCGAGCTATCTATATACACTACATAGTAGAGAGGTGCAACTTCGCACAAAATATAGCTCTCTCTGATATGTGCTGAAACTCATGTCGTCACAATGAATGACATGAGATTAATGGCAAAAATGATCCTTGAGTTGTGGAAAGTGAGTGGTTGTGAAACTCTCACTGGAGAAGATATCCTGAACAGGGCACATTGGGATTTTTTGGAGATCACAATTTCAAACCTGACTGAAAAACAAAGTGGTCAAAAGTCTGGAATTAAGCTGTTATATGGCTATGTGCTGCAAAAGTCCATTACAGTAATGCTGGGATACTACACACAACACAATGAAATGGAAAAGGCAGCTGAAGTGGAAAGATTCAGTTCAGTTTTAAAGCTCAACTGGGATTTCCTCTTCTTCAGTGCTGTTCTCGATTGTGAGCAAAGAAGAAATGCACTTCGCAAAACTGAAGCCATGCCATTGGAAAGCGACATCATAAAGCTGAGAAACTACATTCTGGCGAGAATGAGCAGAATGATGGAAGATGAATACAAACTCTGGGATGTACACAACTTTGTAGAGATGCGCAACTTGATAGTCAGCGGATTAACTCTTTTTAACGTGAGAAGAGGAGGTGAACCAGCCAGAATGACATTGAGCCAATGGCAGGAAGCGGAAAGTGGGCTTTGGGTGGATCCAGATTTGATTCAAAAGGTGACAGATCCTCTTGAGAAAGATCTCATCAGTAATTACAAACTTGCATATCAAGCAGGAAAGGGAAGCAGAAAGCTCGTACCTGTCCTGATACCCACTGACACTGTTGCACCTTTGAAAAAGTTGATCTCCGAACGGAGTAATGCCAATGTTTCAGAAAACGTCTTTTTGTTTCCCAATACTGGAGGATCAGGAGACCATGTGTCAGGATACAACTGTATCAAAGCCATCTTAGCTTCTGTGAAAGATCTTGAAAAACCAAACCTGCTAATAGCTGATAAATTTAGACACAGAGCATCCACAATTTTTGCATTGCAAGACCTGCCACCACCACCACCTTTTTAAGACCTGCCGGAGTCGCAGAGAGAAACCTGGTATAGACATATGGGACACTTTGCAGACATTAACAAAAATGTCTACCAATGTCCACTTGTTATCACTGAAATGACCACTGTTGGCAGCTTTTTGGACAAGCTCGATCAGCATGGCAAAAGTTTGACACCTCTGCCTCCTTCAGCCACAGTTACGTCAAGTTCAGACTCATCAGCCAAGGCAGTGGACATGATTCCAGACTCACAAACAACTTCACTTCATACGGTTGATGAGTTTCAACCAGACATAACAACTGTTCTAGTTCATTCGGTTGATGAATCACAACTAGACATTGAAGAAGCGGAAGGAGAATGCACAACAGCTGTGTCTGCTGTCACTCTTTAAAAAAGCAAAGACAACTGAAGAAGCTGAAGCTGAATGCACCACAACCGTGTCCACCCCCCTTTAAAAAGCAAAAACAACTGAAGAAGCTGATGCCAAATGCCCCACAGATGTGTCATCCTCCATGAAGACAGCTGCAAAAAAGAGGAGTTATACAAAGTGGAGTGATATAGACAGTGAAGCTGTATTTTCTTATTTTAAAAAGTACATTACATCTAGCGGTAAAGGGTCAAAGGGTTCTCTTCCTGGAGTTAAGGATATTGATGAGTTCTTGCACAACAGGAATGTGTTCTGCCACACTGATCTAACTGAAAAAATGAAAAGAGACTTGGTAAAAACGAAAGTGTTCAATGAGAGGAAAAAATACAGAAGGAAGCTTGAAACCATGTTGGAATCATTTTAAATGTAGATGTCTGTTTGTTTGTGTCTACAGTATGCACATGTATTTGTGTAACAAAAAGGATATCGAAATAAAAAAAATGAAAGAGAAAAAAATATAATAAAAAAAGATTGAGAAGAAAACTAAAAGTTGGATAAAAGACATGGGGAAAAAATGAAAGAAATGAAAATATGATTGAACAATAGGAGGAAAAACAATTTCTTTTTAAAATATTGCAAACAAGTCTCCAAAACATTTAAATAATTAATTTCATCAAAACTGAATTGAAAATTATGAAAATTGGTGTTCTTGCTGATATGACAGGCATACTGACAAATGGACACTAGGGCTTCCTATGAAATTAGTGATTTTGTATTAATTTTCATATGTATTTATATGGTGTATTTTTGTTTTTGTAAATCGATAAAGTAAATTAAGCATCAGAATCACCTGCGTGGGTTTCCTTTATTTGTAAAGATGGCCAGGATTGGTAGTTAGCTTCAAATATTAGCCTGTGGGTTATCTTCATTTATCATGCATACGTATTAGCTTCAAATATTAGCCTGTGGGTTATCTTCATTTATCATGCATACGTATTAGCTTCAAATATTAGCCTGTGGGTTATCTTCATTTATTCCCCCGTTGGGGTGCCGGGGGTTTCAGTATAAATAGTATCCCCACTTTCTGGAAATTTAGTGCTTTAAATTCCCACTGTCGCTGTCTTTCTCATTTTCTCTTTCTCAGTCCTGCTCTGTTCTATCAATCTGCTATACTATCTTCTTCTTCGCTAGACCAGTCACCTACCTTTTTTCTTGAAAACTCTTCCAGGACAAGACTCCTTGTTTGTGTATGAGGTCTGTTGGATCAGCTTGGGAATATTGGACGCGCAGAATGAGGCTATTGCAGTTTGTGGACATTTTGTTAATTTATTTATCTCAGAAACGGTTAAACGTTCGGTAAGGAAATGTCGGCTATAACGATTTCGCTGCTTTTGAGCGCACAGCAGGCCGATCCGCAGCGCCCAGTAGTTGTGTTAGTAGCGAGCAAATAATACACTGTTGTGAAGATGATTTGACGAATTATATGAACTATTCTAGATTGGTGAATTTGAAACAGGAAGATTTTGTGACATGGTTACAAGAACATAACCTAGTATGCCATGAAATGACTTGTAGTAAATGTTGTGAGGCGTGCACCCTGCGCCCTCGAACGAACAGAGCGATATGTTTATCTTGGCGCTGCCGAAAAGGCCACGACAATTCCATTGTGCGTAACTCTTTTTTTTTTTTTTTTAGAAAATAGTCACTTGGGGCCAGTGCACATTCTGACATTTTTGAGACTGTTTTCATTTGAGATAAGTTTGAAAAACATTGCATTGCAGCTTCAAATAAATTACTCATCTACTACTGTGCAATGGGCGTCCTACATCCGCGAACTATTCAAGGAATATGTGGAAAGGAATGTTAAGAATGTTGTTTTCGAAGGGGAGGTGGAAGTGGATGAAAGCTATTTTGGCACTCGCCGAAAGTACGAACGGGGAAGGGTCCCATCTAACCACGTTTGGATAGTGGGACTGGTAGAGAGGAAGAGCAATAGACTTTTGTTATTTCCAGTGGAGAACAGAGATAAAACCACATTGGAAGGAATCATTCAAAACCATGTGGCAGTGGATCCGAAGTATTCAGCGACTGCTGGGCCGGTTATAATGGCCTGAATGATCTTGGGTACAATCACTTCACAGTGAATCATACCACCAACTTTAAGCAGGTGAGCAGTTTACACTTAAGATGATGTTGTAGCCCATTGCAAGTATAGTGTGTAATATTTATAATGATGGTGGAAAATTAATGGCAGTAATACTCTACATTATTTCAATTTGTCCCATTACTCCATTTGTACCTTTGTTGGGTGGATCAAATATCTTTGCAAACTCCCTGTAAATTAAGACGGAAAGAGCGCAACATTCCATAACCTTTTACAGTTTATATATAATTGCGCATACACCCCTATACACCAAATGGTTGGTGTGTTCCAGACGTACATCAGCCGGGCGGACGGCTTCACTATTAAAGTGGTGCACACCAACTCCATTGAGGGAGCGTGGGCGCGAGCTAAACAGCATTTTAAGACCATTTTTGGCTGTCAAATGTCCGCCTTTGAAGGTCATCTTGCTGAGATCCTGTGGAGAAAGAAACCATGTTCCGCATCCACATGGTTACTTCAAACCGTTGTTGGACCTCATCAAAACCATCCACCACCTTACCACATCACCCAAGTACCAGTAAGTATTAAAAACTATGTGGGTGGTGAGGATGGTTTGTAGTTAGTGTTGGTGTAATATATGCATATTTTACATTAAATACTCAGTGCTTTATATGATAAAGGTTTTCTTCTTCATTACAGGTACACCACAGCCCTTTTCCCCACCTGGTCAGTGCCAGCCGCTGAAGCGAGGCGTAGCTTTCTGGTGGCTGAAAGCTTCGACATGCCAAATGGTGACATCAGTGCAGACATGGTTGAGGTAAATTTGCTGTGAAAATTATGTGCAGCGTAAAGAAATACTTTGGAATGTATTCTGTGGCATATTTCTGTATATTATAAAGTTTGCTTTGATTAAATTTCCCCCCTCCCCTTGAAACAAAATTTGACTAACTGGAATTTTATATTTACCACATTACTGACAACTACAGTCTTACAGTATGCAATGTACTGTCATCACCTTCGATAGATGTGGACGATCCCATTTGGCAGACAACAGCGGATGAAAGGGAACCATTGCCAAACAGTCTCCACAGGCCTACCCAAATCGTTGGCTCCCACGATCATGGCCGTTCCACCACCACAGTGGCGGTACACACGAAGGTGGGTGAATACATCTTTGTTGTTGATGCTAGTGAAGAGTGATGGGTGGGAATGGTGGGTGTGGAAGGTAAAGGGGTGGGCGACAGTGTGGAAGATCGACGTAGTACAGAAAGACCGACTTTGCTTTTGAACTCTCAATGATGCTATCCATCACTGTTTAATATACTGTTAACCACTGGCATGATTCCGCTCTTTCCGTAATCTTTCATCACAAACACCTTCATTGCCTCGCTTTACAGGATTGCTACAGGCCTATCCAGCTGTCCCAGACCCACGATTTTAGCCCTTCCACCACCAGGGTGGAGGTACACAGGGAGGTGCGTCAATACATATTTGTTGTTGGTGGTAGTGAGGAGTACACTGTGTAAACGATAATCTGGCCCCTACGACCTCCGAGTTATGGGATAGGATAGGATAGTGAGGATGGTGATGGTGGGTGTGGAAGTTTAAGGGGTGGGAGACAGTTTGGAAGATCGACATAGTACGGAAAGAGCGACTTTGCCTTGGAAATCTCAGTAATGGTAGTCATCACTGTTTAATATACTTTTAACCCTTACCACGATTCCGCTCTTTCCGTGATGTTTCATCAGAACCACCTTCATTGCCTCGCTTTACAGGATCGCCACAGGTCTACCCAGCTCTCCCAAACCCACGATTTTGGCCCTTCCACCAGCAGAGTGGAGGTACACAGGGATGTGAGTGAATACATCTTTGTTGTTGGTGGTGCTGATGGTGGTGGTGGTGGGTGGATGGTGGGATACAGAACTCTGTTTTTAATTTGTCAGATCGACACAGTACGGAAAGAGCGACTTTGCTTTTGAACTTTCAATGATGCTAGCCACCACTGTTTATTATAATGTTAACCCTTACCATGATTCCGCTCTTTCCGTGATGTTTCATCAGAAGCACCCTTCATTGCCTCGCTTTACAGGATTGTCTCAGGCCTAACCAGCTCTCCCGGACCGACGATTGTGGCCTTTCTACAACGAGAGTGGCGGTACACACGGAGGTGGGTAAATAAAGTAAGCTTATCATTTGAGGTAGGGGTGGTGAAGTAGCCACTTACAGAGACTGCGGCCTTGTGTTTGAACTTTGAATGATGGTAGCCACAGTAAACGTTTTTCAACATTCTTCAATGCCACTCGCCTTCACTCATTTGCAGACTAAAGATTGTGACGCCAAACAGAGCGTACATAGGCCAAAACGAAATGCCAAAAAGAAGCTGGATGCAGACTTTTTGCAGCTGGGGGATGACTATGACAGTGGAGATGAATTTGTCTTGCCACCACCAAAACAGAAGGTGAAATATCTGACTACTTTAAACTATATGTTTATTCACATAATTATGTTCAATTAAACCTACTAGGCAATTGTTTATATTACCTATCCAAATCGGCACCAATAATGTAAACCTCCCACAATGCACTCCATGATTTAAGCGCCATTCACAATTCCAAAACCCGTTGTTTCACTGACAAATCAACTACATTGTCAGTAGTGTGAGCACTAAACACGGATGGTCAGCTTAACCACAGAGTATAACATTAATGTAATGCTCTGTGGTCTAACTAATAATTGCCATGTTTGGAGCTATTTTAATAAAAGTATATTATGTATCTGCTTGTTTCAACAATATCAAAGTGGATCACTCATATTGCTGATAGCGAACTAGGTTTGCATTTGTACCAATTACGACATGCTACCTTTCCGCATTTCAGAAACCAGTTTCCCAAACCAGAAAGCCAAAGGTTTGGCGATGTCCAGCGAAGTGGACCCCTGTCTGGACAGGAATAGATGAATCCAGCACTTCTTCCTGGTAATTCGACATTTATATTTCCAATGTTCAATGTTACAGTTTAATTATTCACGGACTCCATCACCCTTCCTCCATCGGGCACGTGCTTCACGAAGAAGTACCGATGATTAATATTAATAAACTGCGTTTATTATTTTCCAAAGGTTATTAATCTGATATTTCGTCAACACTCACTTCAATAACATTTCAACTCCACGACTATCGACCAAACCGCCAGTATGGCCACCAGAAATCGACAAATTTATCTAAAATGGAACGAAATCACCGACATTATCGGCCCTGCCAAACTGTGGCCTCACAAAATTAGAAGAAATTTTTGGACGAAGGGATTAAAGCATTTTGATAGATTGATAACAGCAGCATTTGTTTTTGTAAATGGATTAAACCCAATTATATTTTTAGAATGGGTCGACCTCATGTGTTTGGTGGATTCCGTTGGTCGAAGAGAATTCGTTAATTTATTACAAGCCTTTGAACAAGGAAAATACGGTCGAGGTCTGTATGCATACAATGTCACCATGAATCAATATCGTTACAATGACGGCACAGTGAGACTATACGGTCCGGCTTCCAATCGCAGACGGTAAGAGTTACATGGATTAATCAGGCGATTATTACAAAGTGTGTTTATTAGTGTGTCTACCAATATTTGGCATTAAAATGCATCAGTGTAGTTCAGTAGTATCTCAAGTGTTACTATGTCACGATTCAATTTTTATTTCCTGTTGCAGATGAAGCCCATGACGAAGCTTGTACATATTGTAAATACCCAACAACCACTGTACAGTGTAAATAGGAAACAGGTCGCAGCCACAACGGTTACGGAGCTTCAAAGTCAGTGCCTTACCGTTTTTATCGTTTTATATCGTTTTTAATATGGCTGGGAATTGCATAACGTAAGATTGTTTCATTTTAGTATATATAAATCAGCCAAAAATGTTTCATTTTCTCATAAATTTATTTCAAAATGTTGTGCGTTCAGTTGGCACCATTGGCAACAAGAGAAATGTACCAGGCTCACGACCTTTTGATTCTGAAAGTTTGTTGCTTGCCCTAAACTTTAAAGTTGGAGCTCTTGCTGATGCGGTCGAACGAATAAATGGCCGTATTGCATCTTTGGAAGAGTCCTTGAAACAACAAAATGAACAACGGGAAGGGTGCGAAAGTGGAATCGACTTTGGTGTGCAAACAGAAGTCTCAAGCTTCCTTACCTATGCTGCCGCGGTGAAGGCCATTCCTGCATCACCAAAGGGTAAGGGAGAAAATAAAACGAGTCCATTGTCATCCATTGCGCAACAAAAAGATGGAAAGAAAACAATCAAATCTGAAATTGTGTCAAGAGCTCGCATCATTGGTTCTAGAATGAATGACGTAAAAACTGCTGACGTAAGAGGAAGTGTCATTGGTAAAGAGAACCACAGGCAAAGGCAACAAACATCCTCTGATGCTCCATTAGTGTCTTTGGTGGGCGACTCCATCCTAAATGGTGTTCAAGGCAGACGTCTCGGGCGTGCATACGGATTCCGAGTGGTACAAAAGAAGGCTCATACTATCGACAAAGTAATCTCCGAGATGTCTGACATAATCACGTCGGCGCCTCTTGATGCGACAGTCATCCATTGCGGCATCAATGACCTGAAAAATAAGAATCCTAAAGCTGTTGCAACATCATTGGTCTCTTCCATCAAGACATTAGCAAAACAAAAGCCAACCCTGAAAGTTGTTGTCAGCTGTCCTATTCCAACTCGTCAGCCTGACTTGGAACAGAAACGAGTGGCTTTCAATGCCATTCTGCTTGCAGACCTGTTCGACATGAGCAATGTATCTGTGGTGAGCCATGACAACTTGCGCCTTTCCAACCTTCGTGATGGTTTACATCCCACCCAGACAGGCAGTAGTGTTCTGGCTCGTAACCTGGGTCGACACCTGAGGGACTTGCTTTGGTCCAGGCCAAAAACAAGGAAACCAGGCAGAGATGCGTACAGGAACAACTGGTGGAACAAGAATTGGATGTGGTATTAGATCCAGCTGAAAAAAAAAAATTAACATTGATAGAAACACATTCTTTATGGTTTGCATTTTCATATGCAATGATAATGAATCATTTTGAAATGTAAAAAACATAACATAAAGATACATTCATTTAAAGTTTTAATTTTATAATGAAAAACACTACACAAGCAAGATTGTTACAATGGAACTGTCGTTCTATATCTACCAACTTACTATCTTTTAAACATTTTATTGAACACGAAACATGTTGTGTGTTGGCACTGCAGTCATTGGATGTTCAGAAATTTAAATTACCTAAACTGGATAATTACTACTATCCTCCATTATTTAGTTTTAATCCTGAAAATATGAAAATTCAGTCTGCAATTTATATCAGGTGTGATTTATCATATTCATCAATTGAATCGTTTCCTGTTGAAAAAGACACTAAAGATGTATACGCTACTGGAGCATGTGTTAAGATAAGCGATAGTTGTATAATTAATGTATTATCAGTTTATTTCCCAAATGGTCCTAAAAATGACAATTCTGACTGGATTAAGAACTTTGATTTTTCTAAAGGTAATTGGGCCATTTTAGGAGATTTTAATGCTCACTCACCATTATGGGAAAAAGATTGCAAGATCGTTACTTGTAATCGTTTAGTTGAAAATATTGTTGATTCAAAATTAGTATTATTAAATGATGGTAATGTGACAAGAATACCAGACATTTCGTCTCATAGACCTACAGCAATAGATTTGTCTCTTTTGTCAGGTAATATTGCATTAAATTGTAAATGGCATATTGAGGAAGACTGTTTAGGTAGTGACCATTTACCGATTTTGATTGATTTAAATCAAATTGTAAGTACTAATGAAACTGATGTTGAAGACAAAATTCCAAAATTTTTATATAATCGTGCAAACTGGGAAATGTTTTATAATTATTTAAATGTTTTTCCATGTAGTGAAATTTTACAAGAGGATATAAACATATTTTATGAAAAATTTAGAGAAGTAATTTAACAAGCTGCTGATCATTTCATTCCGAAAGTTCAAACAAAGAAACATATTGAACGGCATGGAAATTCATGGTGGAATGATGATTGTAAAAACGCAGTAAAAAAGAAAAAAGAAAAATTTAAAAACTGGATTAAAAATAAGACAGAAGCAAATTTTTCAGAAATGAAACTGGCTAAAATTCAATGTAGCAGAGTAATAGCAAAAGCTAAAAAGGACCACTGGATTGAATTTTGTGAAAAAGAAGTATTAGAATCTAAAGATTTGCACAAAGTATGGAAAAAAGTAAGAGATATTAAAAATATTTATAGATCACAACTATATCCGGTAAAATTAGAAAATAACTTATTTCCTTCTTCGACAGATAAGGCAGAAGCATTTGTAAATTTTTTCTCAGAAAATAGTTTAACAAATAATTTAAGTGAAAACATTGTAAAATTTAGAATTGATAGTGAAAATAAGGAGGAATATAAAGACCCTTTACCCGACAATAATTTATATATAAATAGTCCCATTACTTTTGAAGAAGTATTAGATACATTAGATTCATTTGTAAATAATAATTCCGCAGTTGGTATTGATGGCATTTCATATCAAATGTTAAATCATTTACCTTTAAAATGGAAAAAATTATTGCATTCACTTTTCCAAAAATGTTGGGAAAGTGGAACTGTACCGTATTATTGGAAACAGTCAGTAATAATTCCCATTTTAAAACAAGGTAAAACATCAAAATCTATAAAAAATTATAGACCAATTGCATTAACATCACACGTTTGCAAATTAATGGAAAAAATAATAAATCAGAGATTGTTATATTTCTGTAACAAAAATAATATTATTCCTGTTCATCAAGCAGGATTTCGAAAAGGTCGTAGCACAACTGATCATTTAGTCAAACTTTCTTTAAATATTAAAAAACAATTCTCAAAAAGAAAGAGTTTATTAGCAACATTTTTTGATGTAAAGAAAGCGTATGATAGTGTTTGGCATGCCAGATTATTATACAAATTAAATTCAATAGGTCTTAATGGGCACATTTATTATTATATAAAAAGCTTACTTTCAGAAAGATGTATATGTACGAAAGTTGAAAAAACATATTCATCTAACAGACGTATAAACATGGGCATTCCACAAGGTTCTATTATTGCACCATTACTTTTTAATATTCTAATTTATGACCTTCCTTCTGCATTATCAAAAAACACACATGTTGTGCAATATGCAGATGATATTGCAATTTGGTTAAATACAAAAATTAGAAAACATACAAATAAAACAAATATTAGATATATTGAGAAAATATATCAAAAGGAAATTAACAGTTTAGTTGATTATATGTCAAAAAATGGTTTAGAGCTTTCTGGAGAAAAGACAAGTCTAATGTTGTTTAATAACGGGGAAAATCCTAAAATATTGCCTGAAATAAAACTTAATGGTCAAAATTTATCATACAAACAAAATATAAAATTTTTAGGTGTTTATTTTACACCTAAATTAAATTGGAAATATCATATTGAATATTTAATTAATAAAGCAAGGCAAAGATTAAATTTATTAAAAATCATAAGTACACAGCCGTTTAGCCATGACACAAAAACTTTACTGCATTTGGCTACATCATTAGTGAGATCCAAATTAATTTACGGACAAGAGGTATATTTTTCTGCGCCTTTATATCTTCTCAACAAATTACAAAGCATTGACAGCAAATCGATCAAATTGGCTTTGGGTGTTCCAATTCATACTAATACTCAAAATACATATAAAGAATCAGGTATATTATCTTTAGCTGAGCAGCGTAAATTAGCCACTTCAAAATATGTAATTAGATGTTTGTCTGTAAAAAATTCAGTAACGGACGAAGTTTTGAATGTGAGCAGTGTGGATTATCCTAAAAGAGCTCAAACTATTCCCTATATTCAAACAATTAAAGATTATACACAAGATATTATGGCAGCCTGCAATATTGATATTACTTCAATTTCAGTATTACCAGATATTCCAAAATTTCCACCGTGGGAACATTTAAATGCACATTTTGACATAGATTATACTGATTTAACGAAAAATGAGTATTGTCAAATTTTAAAATGTGAAGTTACAGAACATTTAAATAATAATTATTCTAATCATTTAAAAGCATTCACTGATGGTAGTGTTTTGGATTCATCAAACTGTGGCGCAGGATTTTTCATACCTGATCTAAATATTCAAAAGTCTTACTATCTTGGTCAAGGGTTGTCAATATTTACGTGTGAATTATATGCAATAATGATGGTACTAGAATACATCCTCAGCATTCCTTCTAAAATATTTAATATATTAATTTGTGTTGACTCTAAATCAGTGCTTTATGCTTTAAAAAATTGGAAATGTAGAAAGAGAACAGATATAATGTTTGAAGTAAGATATCTTATTCATAGTATTAGAATTAGAGGTATTGGAATTACCTTTTGTTGGGTCCCATCACATTTAGAGATTTATGGTAATGAAATTTCAGATAAATTGGCCAAAAAAGGTGCAATGAAAAGTGAGCATACAGTCTTTAATTCTAATGTAAAATTAGCTCAATTTGAATATTATTCGTTATTAGAACAACACTTTACTAATATAACACCCAAAGTAAATATTGTTAGTTGTTCCAGAACTATTGCTAGATTAGTATATAAGCTACGCTTGAATTCATGGTGTACAAAATATTTGAAAAATGTTACTTGTTTATGTGCTGGAACTATTTCTGTCACGAATTGGCTAGTTTAAACTCTGCCTATCGACTATTTAGCATTGTGTAGCCTTTGTAACAGTAGAGAGTTAGTACAGTACACAGTAGCAATTAAATTACAGCACACTGCGAGCCTGAGCCACACACACAGCGCAGTGACGTCAGCACTTGAGTTTTGAATATGAACATTTTACCCAATGAGAGCTTACGCAAAGCGGTTCGAGCCAGTTTGACTGGGTCCGAGCCTAACACATTTTTGGTCAGTTGGGAGTAATACACCGAAGTGTTAACAGCTAGAAAGCTGGCAGAGAAATCTCTCTACACTTAGACCAGGAAGCAGGACTTAGGAATCGTAGAATTCTATCAAGTCACATGGGCCTGAACTTGTCAAACAGGTAAATGAACACCCTTCTGTTTCATCGTGATATATGTGTAGTATTGTTGAAATTATGTTTGAAGAATTTGCTATGCATAAATGTGAATTGTTAATCCGAATTTGCGTGACCATGTGGAAGAGCCTACCACGAGGCGAAACACGACCGGTTACGCCGCCATGTTGCATACCATACGGAACCACTGTTGTTTAACTTATATGTATGTTTGCAGACCAGTGGCTGTACCACTGAATGTTTATAATATTATTAATTCTGTATGTGTATAGTTAGCCACGTTTGATATTTATGTATGTATAGGAATTTAGAGTGAGATTCCAGTGGAACCCGGAAGTAGCAGAATGTTCGTCGCTTATGTATAGAGATGTGGAGCTATCACTGAGGGCTACTTGGCTTTCAGTGAGACGCTCTGCACAAACCGATTATTCAGGGTTGTGCAGAATTTCGTCTCTTATATTACAGACGGGCAGGCGAGCTATCCCGAGCTATCCCGAGCTATCCTGTGAACCCCACTCCACAGAAACAAGTTGGTTGAGGAACCTCTACCGCACAAGTCGGAACGAGCGACCCGGTAAAACTCCCTGTCAGACCCCACAGCGTGGCCAGGGAACCCAACTACACAACGACACAGGTGGACCAGAAGCTACCTCACAGAAGGACTTCGACCGCACCACCCGCCAGTTAAGTGTGTTATCCCAAGTGCACTTAAACTGATCAGAACAGGACCACAGTAGTCCAACTATTCAGAAACTCTAAAACGGACCACAGTAGTCCAAATCTACATGAGATATACTAGCGAGTGCCCGATGAAGATAGAACAGCTGCATAGACTATCAGCGATCGAACTATTAGCATTGAAAGAGACTTTTTAAGTTAGATTAGTACTTAGAGAACCTTGTATAGAGTAGAAGAAATAAATGTGTGATTTTAACTGTTATCAAAAGGCTGGACTACATATGATTCATAGCCGTGTGAAAGCTAGTGTGACAGTATTCTTTTACCTTTTTTCTATCTATTTCTGTACCCCAACCTTAACACAGAACGAGCTAAACAAATAAATTTATTAAAGTAATTCATAGGGTGACTTACTAGCAGTTCCCACCGAATAAACGTGAGGGTCCATAATTCCATTGTGCAGAGCCCATAAACCCCACGTGACACTTTAATTGGCGAGCCTAGCCAGGATCTGTGTATAATAGGAATTGGGTATAAACGGATCTAAGTACAATAAAATTAGATAACAGTAGGAGTAGTAGAATAACTTAGAATAGTGGTAACATTGACTCAGTTTGGGTGCACTATTCTTTAGTTAAAAACTTTTTTGCTTCAATTATTTTTGTGTCTGTATGTTGCATTGTTCTTTTGCAGGTTTTGCTTAAGTAACTGTTGTATGCCATTTGACTCTTGTTTTATTCTATTATTGATTACGAATTTGATTGTCTTTGCATTGTTTTTATTGACTTGCAATATTGCTAGTGTTTTGGTATTCCACGTGATTCAGAGGGTGTTCATAGACACGTTTGGCAATGTCGGACCCAGTGGCCTTGAGATTGCGTTTCAAGGAATTGGGAGAAGCTTTACACTTAGCAGGGGCGGACCTAATTGCGTATATAAATGCAGAGGTAGAGAAACAGGAGGCTAAGGCAGAGAGAGCAGCAGAAAGGGAGGCGAAGAAACTAGCCTTAGAAGCAGAGCAGAAGAAACTAGCATTAGAAGCAGAACAGAAGAAACTCGAAGCAGATCAGAGAAAAGCAGAATTAGAAGCAGAGCAAAAGAAATTAGAAGCAGAGCAGAAGAAACTAGAATTAGAAGGAGAACAGAAGAAGGCAGCATTAGCAGCAGAGAGAGAAGCAGAAGTTAGGAGATGGGAGTATGAGAGGGCAGAAAAAGAAAAAGAGAGGGCAGAGAAAGAAAAAGAGAGGGAAGAAAAGGAAAAAGAAAGACAGCATGAGTTAGAGCTAAGAAGATTGGGATCAGGAGCTTCAAGTTCTTCCTCAACCCCTTCCCACTCAGATCAGCTAGAGGTAGCATCCAACCCTGTACAAGGAATGTCATTTCCACTGGGAACATTCAATGAGAGAGAAGAAGGTCTAGATCTCTATCTGACTAGGTTTGAGCGCCTAGCAACAGAGTATAAACTAGATCCCACTCATTGGTCTTTCAAGCTTAGTCAAGGACTTAGAGGAAAGGCTTATGACATCTACAGTAAGCTACCGACTGACAGAGTGACTGACTATCACAAAGTAAAAGAGGCACTCCTAACGGGATTCGAACTGACAGGAGAATGCTACCGGCAAAAGTTCCGCACCAATCGGAGAGTGAAAGGAGAGAGCTATGCGCAGTTCGCGGATCGGTTGTCCACAACGCTGGATAAGTGGATTAGCCAGTCAGCCACGGCTAAGACGTATGATGGACTGACAGAACTGTTAGTATGGGAACAGCTACGGGAAACCATGACCCCCGAGCTGAGAACCTTCTCAGTAGAGCAGGGCGCGGAAAGACTAGAAGATCTGGTCAAGGTCGCAGATAGGTACGTGGCCGCACACGGAGAAGCCAAGAGCTTCAGGCGAGACCTAAAGCCTAACGGGAAAGAGGCACAGAAACGAAGCCCTAACCGAGAAGAGCGCACCGCGAATAAGCCGAATAACCCCAGACCTGGGCAAAATAAAGGACCCAACACGGAATTCGGGAAAAGAGGTCCCGCAGAACAGAGACGGTATTGTTCGTTCTGCAACAGAAACAATCACTCCACCGCAGAATGTTTCAAGTTGGCCGCACAACGTAGGGAAGAGCGCGAAAGCCGGCCAGCGCACAGAGTTCTAACTCAAAGTAGCGGTAATAAGCCACACACGATCGGAGATCACCCATCGGTGACAGACACGGTCAAGGTCAACGGAAAAGAAGCGAACTGTCTGTATGACACAGGTCTATCATACGACGCGATAGTCAGCGAGTCTCTTGTATCGCGCGCGGACTTGACAGACAAGACAGTCGACTTACAAGGAGCAGACTTGACGAAACCGACGACTACTTGCCCAATAGCTTGGATCGAAGTAGAGAGTAGGTACGTCACAGGACGAATCCAAGCAGCTGTTTTACAGAAACCCCTGTATGATCTAGTGCTAGGTTGTAGGTATGTGTTCTTAGGCACGCCCCCAAAAACTGTAGAGATAGCTGCAGTGCAAACCAGGGCCCAAGCTAAAACCCAACCACCCCAGCCCGAGTTCGCTCCGAATCCAGGACTCGAAGAGATCAAAACAGCACAGAAAGAAGACACCTCGATAGCGAAGTGCTTCCAGAAGCTACCCAAGGCGCACACACCCCCGCACAAGGGAGACTTCTACATGGAACAGGGAGTTCTACATCGACAAGGAGATGGAGATCACACCCAACTAGTACTACCAGCCACCCTTCGAGCCCAAGTACTAGAATTAGGCCACAGCATGCCACTCAGCGGACACATGGGAATTGGAGCCACAGTGCAAGAATCAGCGCACACTACTATTGGCCAGGAATCACGGAGGATGTCAAGCGCTACGTGAAATCTTGCCACCAATGTCAACGATATTCCCCGCGACATCACACCGTACCAGTTACCTTAGGACCATCAGTAGTAGTCGGCGTGCCATTCCAGCAAGTCTCAGTAGACATAGTAGGACCACTGCCCATGACCAAGAAGCGGAACAGATTTCTACTCACACTCGTCGACGCATGTACGATGTGGTGCGAAGCAGTCCCGTTGCCAGCGATCGACACCAAGAAGATTGCAGATGCACTCATCGCCATCTTTACCAGAGTCGGATTCCCGGACAGCATTAGAACGGACAACGGATCTCAGTTCACCGGCCGCCTGATGCAAGACGTGTTCGAGTTGATACAAGTCCATCACATTCGCACACCACCATACCACCCCGCCAGCAACGGACAAGTAGAAAGACTGAATGGAACCCTTCTCACCATACTCAGGAAAGTCGCCGACGACAATCCAGAAGCGTGGGACACCTACGTGAATGCGGCACTGTTCGCATACCGAGAAACGCCCCATGCAGCCACAGGCTACACCCCGTCAACATTGCTATTCGGCAGACCTCTAGCAGGACCGCTAGAAGCCCTACGCAGAAGTTGGACGGAAGCCAAGATAGACGACACACCCAGAGGTGCCACCAAGTACGTCGCAGACCTGCAGGAAACCCTCAAAGCAACGTGGAAGAAAGCTGGTGAAGCACTGAAGAAGGCAAGAGCCCGTCAGGCGAAGTACTACAACCGCCACGCGAAGGACAGAGAACTGCAAGTCGGCGATCAAGTGCTACTCTTACTTCCAAGTGGAACCAACAAGCTGGACATCGCTTGGAGAGGACCGTACCGGGTGACTGCCAAGAAATCCAAGACAGTCTACCAAGTAGAGGTGAACGGGAGAGCCCGATACCACCACATCAATCTCCTCAAGAAATACACGGACCGACCAGCGACCCCCAGCACTCACAACTTGTTAGCCATCGCCATCGCGGAAGAAGGAGAAAGCATGGAGACCAATGCAGTAGAGTATCCCCTGCACTCCAAAGAAACCTACAAAGACGTGATACTCAACGGAGACCTAGCCGCTAAACAGCGACAGCAAGTACTACAGGTCATTCGACAACATCAGACTGTGCTCACAGACCGACCAGGGAGGACAGACCTCGTCGAAGTAACCCTAACGGTGACCGACCCAACACCCGTCCGCCAGAAGCTCTACCCGATGCCACTGTCGCAGCAGCGAGCCATCAAGGAAGAGATAGACACCTTACTGGCAGCCGGAATCATCTCAGAGTCTACTTCACCCTACAGCGCAGGCACGGTATTGTTGCGAAAACCCAACGGAGAGCATCGACTGTGCATCGACTTCAGACTCCTGAATGCGGTAACGCAGTTCCAGCCAGAGCCACTCCCGGACCAGACAGACCTATTTGCCAAGCTACAGCGAGCGAAGTACTTCTCACGCATCGACCTCAGCAAAGGATACTACCAGATACCAGTGCAACCGCAAGTCCGAAAGTACCTAGCGTTTAGCACTATGGAAGGACACTTCGAGTTCAATGTACTTCCATTCGGACTCCACAACGCACCCAGCATCTTCAGCGCCATGATGCGAAAACTCCTGGCACCCCTGAGCAGCGAGCACCTACATTCGTTTATGGACGACATCCTCATCGCAACACCCACGTGGGAGGAACATGTCACGCTCCTACAACAACTACTCGCCCGCCTCAGAGACACGGGATTGACGGCAAGACCCACCAAATGTCAGATTGGATTCACAGAACTAGAATTTCTGGGACACACCATCAGTCAAGGAAGCCTGCGACCGGTAGAAAAGACAGTGAAACGCCTACTCGACGCTCCTAGGCCCAAGACAAAGAAGGAAGTGCAGTCATTTCTAGGACTCTGCGGCTTCTACCAGAAGTTCATCCCCAACTACAACAGCATCGCCGTACCTCTGACAAATGGAACCCGGAAAATCGCCCCGGACAAAGTCGTATGGACAGCGGAATGCGAGACAGCATTCCAAACACTCAAGGACAGAATGACATCGGCGCCAGTACTCCACCTACCCGATTTGACTCAGCCATTCGTTCTTCGCACCGACGCAAGCGACTTAGGACTCGGAGCAGTACTGCTACAGCGCGACCCCAAGAATGCAGAGACGCTATTCCCTGTCGCCTACGCCAGCAGAAAATTGAGACCCGCCGAGACCCACTACGCCACGTCGGAGAAAGAATGCCTTGGACTAGTCTGGGCCATACAGAAGTTTCAACTCTACCTGTATGGGACCCATTTCACAGTTCAGGTGGACCACCAACCACTATCGTTCCTGGCAGCCTCCAAGTCTTTGAACTCTCGCCTGATGCGATGGGCACTCACCCTTCAGGCGTACTCATTCCAAATCGAGTACATCCCCGGCAAAGAAAACCACGGAGCCCGACTACCTCAGTCGCCATCTCGTGGAGGACACAGCAGCTGTCGCCCACCCAACACAACTAAGGGCCACAGCACCAGAATTCGTCCCCGCCCAGTAATACCCTGTCACTAGTGTCCATAGCTACCTGGCACAGCATTGCAGCTCAGGTAGAGCAACTTACTTAGTTTGTAAATAGGACCCTAGGATAGTGCAGTGTTAAACTAGGCTCTGTAGTAGAAAAAGGTCGAATCCAGTAGTCATCGCCTTTTTTCAGTTGAGGGAGCCTGTCACGAATTGGCTAGTTTAAACTCTGCCTATCGACTATTTAGCATTGTGTAGCCTTTGTAACAGTAGAGAGTTAGTACAGTACACAGTAGCAATTAAATTACAGCACACTGCGAGCCTGAGCCACACACACAGCGCAGTGACGTCAGCACTTGAGTTTTGAATATGAACATTTTACCCAATGAGAGCTTACGCAAAGCGGTTCGAGCCAGTTTGACTGGGTCCGAGCCTAACACATTTTTGGTCAGTTGGGAGTAATACACCGAAGTGTTAACAGCTAGAAAGCTGGCAGAGAAATCTCTCTACACTTAGACCAGGAAGCAGGACTTAGGAATCGTAGAATTCTATCAAGTCACACGGGCCTGAACTTGTCAAACAGGTAAATGAACACCCTTCTGTTTCATCGTGATATATGTGTAGTATTGTTGAAATTATGTTTGAAGAATTTGCTATGCATAAATGTGAATTGTTAATCCGAATTTGCGTGACCATGTGGAAGAGCCTACCACGAGGCGAAACACGACCGGTTACGCCGCCATGTTGCATACCATACGGAACCACTGTTGTTTAACTTATATGTATGTTTGCAGACCAGTGGCTGTACCACTGAATGTTTATAATATTATTAATTCTGTATGTGTATAGTTAGCCACGTTTGATATTTATGTATGTATAGGAATTTAGAGTGAGATTCCAGTGGAACCCGGAAGTAGCAGAATGTTCGTCGCTTATGTATAGAGATGTGGAGCTATCACTGAGGGCTACTTGGCTTTCAGTGAGACGCTCTGCACAAACCGATTATTCAGGGTTGTGCAGAATTTCGTCTCTTATATTACAGACGGGCAGGCGAGCTATCCCGAGCTATCCCGAGCTATCCTGTGAACCCCACTCCACAGAAACAAGTTGGTTGAGGAACCTCTACCGCACAAGTCGGAACGAGCGACCCGGTAAAACTCCCTGTCAGACCCCACAGCGTGGCCAGGGAACCCAACTACACAACGACACAGGTGGACCAGAAGCTACCTCACAGAAGGACTTCGACCGCACCACCCGCCAGTTAAGTGTGTTATCCCAAGTGCACTTAAACTGATCAGAACAGGACCACAGTAGTCCAACTATTCAGAAACTCTAAAACGGACCACAGTAGTCCAAATCTACATGAGATATACTAGCGAGTGCCCGATGAAGATAGAACAGCTGCATAGACTATCAGCGATCGAACTATTAGCATTGAAAGAGACTTTTTAAGTTAGATTAGTACTTAGAGAACCTTGTATAGAGTAGAAGAAATAAATGTGTGATTTTAACTGTTATCAAAAGGCTGGACTACATATGATTCATAGCCGTGTGAAAGCTAGTGTGACAGTATTCTTTTACCTTTTTTCTATCTATTTCTGTACCCCAACCTTAACACAGAACGAGCTAAACAAATAAATTTATTAAAGTAATTCATAGGGTGACTTACTAGCAGTTCCCACCGAATAAACGTGAGGGTCCATAATTCCATTGTGCAGAGCCCATAAACCCCACGTGACAATTTCCTTACACCACATATTATTTGATTGTCCTGTTTTAACAGCACTGTACAAAGAAAATGGAATTATTTTATGTGCACAAGACGATATTAGAGTCATCTTACATAGTTCGATGTTACAGGACATCGCGCGTATCATTGTCGGAACAGATTTATTTAAGTTACTATAATTAACAATTTCTATGTGTTTGTTTGTTTCCTTCTTTTCTTTTCTTTTTTCTTTTTTTTTCTTTTTTTTTTTTTTTTGTTTTTTTTGTTAATGGTTGTCTAAAATCACATTGTTGTGAAAAGACGTTAAATTAAAATATTGAAATTGAAATTGATCAGTGCCTTACCAGTAAGTTAAGAATTTTCACATATGTTTGGACCAACTCACTGTGCAATGATAATAGTACGGTTTAACCTTTGTAATTGTTTTGTCAATAACAGTATATGGGGCAGAGAACATTCAACCCACCCACTCACCTCCACCCCCAAAGAGGTAAATAAAAGTTTGGGCCCTAAAAAAGTTTTAAGCCCCAGAAAAGTTTTAAGCCCCAGAAAACTTTATGCCCCAGAAAACTTTATGCCCAATTATAAGCAATGGTTCAATTTGTAAACGCCAAAAACCCACTTTCCACTTTATCCCCATCAATCCATGCCCCTTCTCCTGCATATTTTTAGTTTGCTCCCCAAAGGGGTACCCTTTCCCTCCCGAAACTTAAAAAAACAGTCCTCTTCCATGAAATAAAGCACACTATAATCAATCTGGTTTTATGCCCAATTACATGGTTTACCGTTGCTCTATTTCCCTACAAATTGGGCATAAAACCAGATTGTTTTTAGTATGTAGGATAAGTTGGCAGTTCTATGAAAGCACTAAAAAACGTAATAAAACATCTATAATCAATCTGGTTTTATGTCCAATTACATGGTTTACCGTTGCTCTATTTCCCTACAAATTGGGCATTAACCCAGATTGATATACCTCAATCTGGTTTTATGCCCAATTGCATGGTTTAGCGCGGCTCTATTTCCCTACAAATTGGGCATACAACCAGATTGTTTATAGTATGTAGGATAGGTTTGCAGTTCTAAGACGGAAATCCGTAATTGGTACTACTATAGTTTGTGTACCATTTTGGCCTTGGGCACCAAGACGATGTTCGCTCGAAACAAGCGAGAGCCATTCCCATTTCCAAGAATTATCGCACTGAGTATCATCAAATGTTTCTCCACGTTCAACAATGTGTGATACCGCCATTTTCTCCACACTGCGCAAGCCCGGCGGGAACAAGCAGAGTGCGCTCAGTGTTGTGTTGCCCGCTCGCATAGTGAATTGACTGCGTTACAGCAGCCACTATAGGCGACGCGTAATTCTAGCGGGCGGCGTATCACTTGTACGAGTGCTTCCCAGCGGACAAAAACGACCGGTGCTCATTTTTTTGGGCACCCCCAATTTTTTTTTCGGCGGACAAATATTTTTTTCTTCGGCGGCTGAGCAAATCATTTCGGCGGAAATTTGCTTTTAGGCGGACAATTCCCATGCCTGCGAGCCTGACACCGAACTCGTCGAACCGCTCGACTTATCCGCGTTCCAGATGTCAACGGCTCCCCTCCAGAATGTGACTTGGGATAGAGTGCGTACAGCCACTGCGAGTGAGCTACACCACCAGAGATAGCAATAGTGGGCTCTGTACGCCAAAGCTCATAGAGTTACTAAAGGAGGCCTTTTATTGCAATTTATGGCTGTTTTATGAGCTTTTTTAAAAAAGCACAACACGCTCCGCGATGTTGAATTATTATAATATATGCTCTTTTAAACATCTTAAAATAAAGATAAGAGTGTCTTTAGTTTAATGTATTCTATGTGGTGCCCCTACGACCTCCGAGTTACGGGATAGGATAGGAAATCGTACATAATACACGACCACATACGCACGCATAGCTCAAAAAAGCATTTTTTTTTTACCTATGGCTAAAGGGGAGTAATCAAATAAAACTATTATCCTATCCTATTCCTGTCCATAACCCGAAGGTCGTAGGGGCACCACAGATGATCGCTTAACCAGCATACTCCATCTTTCTCTGTCCTCAGCAGCCCTCATGGCTTCGCTCAGTGTCAAACCAGTCCATTCTCGAATGTTGTCCTCCCACCTCTTTTTCGGTCTCCCCCTTCTTCTACCTCCTTGCACTGTGCCTTGCAGAATGGTCTTTGCAAGGCCTGATGATCTGGTGACGTGGCCATACCATCGGAGTTTCCGTTTCTTCACCACTGTGAGCAGGTCATCGTGTTGTCCAATGGCTTGTGTGATGGTCTGTCGGACTTCAACGTTGGTGATGTGTTGGGTATAGGAAATGCACAGAAGTCTTCTGTAGCACCTCATCTCCATGCTTTGTATTCTTCGTTGGAGATCTGCTGTGAGGGTCCATGCTTCGCAAGCATATAGGAAGATGGAGATGACCAGAGATCGCAGCAGTCTTACTTTGGAATGTAGACTGATGGTTCTGTCTTTCCAAATGGGCTTCAACCTTGTCAGGGCAGCAGTTGTTTGTGCGATCCTGGAGAGGACTTCCTGTCGAGACCCATTGTCTGACACAATGGCTCCTAAATATTTGAAGCTGTGCACTGTGTTGAGGGATTGGCCTTGTACTTTGATGTCCGTGTTGATGCCATTGGTGTTGTTGGTCATCATTTTGGTCTTCTCTGCACTTATTTCCATTCCATAAGCTCTGGAGGTGGTGTCAAGCCTCTGTACAAGCTGTTCAAGTTCTTGTTCCTCTCCAGCCAATCCATCAATATCATCCGCAAAACGAAGATTGGAGATTGCTCTGCCCCTATGCTGACTGTGCCTTCGTGATCTGCAAGAGCATCTGACATGATGCGCTCTAGGAAGATGTTGAAGAGTGTTGGAGAGAGTAGGCATCCTTGACGCACACCGATTGTTGTTCTGAACCAGTTCCGATGACGCTGTTATGGAGGACTGCACTGGTAGCCTTGTCATACAGGCTTTTGATGACTTCTATAATTTTAGGGCTGATGTTGTACACTTTCATGGTTGCCCATAGAGCTGCATGCCAGACTCGGTCAAATGCCTTCTTGAAGTCTATGAACACATGATATAGATGTTGTTGGTGCTGTAGGTATTTCTCACAGATTATTCTGAGGTTGAAAATCTGTTCAGTGGTACTTCGCCCTGCCATGAATCCTGCTTGTTCTTCAGCTATGATTTGTTCAGCTTGTGGTTTCAACCTGTTGAGTATTATTTTCAGGAGGACCTTGCTGGGATGGCTGATGAGGCTGATGGTGCGGTAATTTTCACACTCCTGAAGGTTACCTTTTTTGGAAAGAGTGATGACAAGCGACTGGGTCCATGGTGTAGGCCATTCCCCACTCTGCCAGATCTTGTTACAGATAATGGTGAGAGCATCAGTCATCGCTTCTCCTCCTGCTTGTAGCAGTTCCGCTGGTATGTTGTCCACTCCCGTGACTTCCCTTTCTTCAGCGATTGCACTGCTGCCTCAACTTCTTCCGGAGAATTGGGAGGATTTCTTCTTCTTCTCTGCTCTCGGGACATGCTAGAACTGATGGGTCTCCATTTGGTGTATGGTTGTAAAGGTCAGAGCAGTACTCTGTCCATCTGTCCAAGACTTCTTGTTCTTCTGTAAGGCAAATGCCAGACTTGCTTTGGATAGTGGAGACTTTGGGCTGTTTAACATTGTCAGCCGCTTCACAGTCTGGTAGGCCTTCTTGCTGTTGTTCTTGTTCAGATTGTTCTCTATTTCCTGGCATTGATCTTCTATCCAGTTCTCCTTTGCTGTGCGCATGCCTTTTCGGATGTCATTGTTGATTTTTCGGTAGACATCAGTCCCTGTGAGGTGTTCTTTTTCTTTTTTAACTCTCTCGTATTATCACACAGATCCAAAAAGTTCAGGTGTGATCCACGGCTTCTTCTTTGGTCGGTGCTTGCCAAGGATCTCAGTGTCGGCATCTGTTACAGCTGAGTTGAAGGTATTGGTCACTATTATGCACTCAGAAAATGTTGCAAGTGAAGTTGTGGTTGCTTCCCTTTAACAAGACAGTCCCGAGTAGTTCTATGACACCAAACACACCGCACCACACACACACACGCACGCACACATGCACGTCCTGAATGGCTCAAAACTATCGGAGCTCATTGTTCCCAACATTATACACAACAAGCCTATGCACAAACCAACCCAAGTACAACTGCACAAGCCTAGCTTCGGTACGTGTGCTGAACGGACGGTGACCTTGACGTAACTAAGCAACTGAGCACAACATAGAAATCACGCCATACCGGTTTAGCAGGCTTTGCGCAGTAATTTGTCATCAATTATTATATGTTTGATGCGTTAGTGTCATAAATAAATGATAGTGGATGTTGGTATTAGGATATATATGGTTATTTATGATATAAGAGTTAGGTTAAGTTTACTAATTATAATTAATTATAAGCACTCAGACTGCTTTTGATAGGACCTATTTTTTTTAGCGGATGTTTCCTATAGTTAGAAGGTGCAGTCTAAAGCAGAGTTGTTCGAGTACTTTCTTTCACTGCTGGGGTGTTGATGAGTTCAGACGTGTAGTGTGTATGTGTTTTAAAATAGTGAGCAAAGGTGCGTTATATTCTTGGTAAATAGTAATGATGATTATGAACAATCTATTTCAATGCAAGTACTGTAAAGATTTCTTTTTAAGCCTAAAGAAGATAACAAATATTAATACTGAAGAAATGACAGACAAGAACTATGGTAATGCTGTTTTATTGGCTTCAGTAAGACCGGCCATTTCTGAAGGTAAAATCGTGAAATTAAAATTCTCTTTATTTAGAAGGAAATACCTTCAACAACTGTTGTTATGACGAGACCTTCAGGTTTCTTTGTTTTTGTTAAATCTAATGAATTTTCATAGCTAGTGTGAACAGAGCGATGTAACAATGACGCAGTGTTTTTCAACAACAGCCATTGTTAAGTAAGCCTCATTATTTTGCTAATTATCCTAAGTTTCATAGGCTAGATATTCCACTAAGAGAGCTTATAATCAAATCTAAACAAATTAATCAGTTTATGAAAAAGATAATGAGGCATTTCGAGCAAAATGGCAGAGCAAAGAATAAATTCTGTAAAAAAAAAAACAGGGTGAAACAGGTTAAAAACGGCAGCAAAAAAACAAAGGAATCAACGTATTGATTACTAGACCCAAACCTGGCGAGACTGTAGAAGGGCATGGCCAAAACCAGGCCATATCGGAACGCGGGACGTTTTTTATTTTTAGCCAAAGACTCCACTGCATGACTCAGTAGAAGGGCATGGCCAAAAACCAGGCATATCGGAACGCGGGACGTTTTTTATTTTTAGCCAAAGACTCCACTGCATGACTCACACTTGTTCACTCTTGTATTCCACTCGCTCGTCAACAACAAAGGGGTTGCCAATGTGCGACTCCGCTATTGAACTAACACTCCCCCCCCCCCCCCCCTTCCACTCCCCATCCCAATTGCATTCACAACAATTACTCAAAACGCAACAAGCATGATGAGACTTTTTCCCTCCCTCCACCTCACCCACCACCCCTCACCCACCACCCCTCACTCCCTCCCCATCACCCACCTCCCATCACCCATCCCTCACACTCCCTCCCCATCACCCACTTTCCCCTCACCCATCCCCATCATCACCACCCCTCCCCCATTCACACATGCGCCTTAAACAATGGCGATGATCCTAAAGGGAGGTAATAACTATTATACATTCGCAAAAGTGAGAGTAGTTGTTGCTTCCCTTTGTCCATCTCTCTCTCTCTTACCATTATTATTAAGTGTCTTTTACATCAAGCCATTTGACTCTTTACCATCACCCAATAACATTAAGCCTTCCTCATCATTATCATCATCATCATCATCATCATCATCATCATCATCATCATTATATATTATTATTGGTTAATTAAACTCAAGGGGCGTGAAGGTGGTTGAGGTTAAAGGTACTTAAGTTAGGTAACTTTGATAATTATTTATAAGTTGACTTTAACACTTTAGAAAGTATTTACAAAATGACTTACTGGTCTTTAGCAAGTAACTTCTATCTTATAACAATTAAATTATACAAGTGTAAAAGAAGAACTTCAGATTGTTCCGCCAGACACAGAACCATTAAGATTTCCTAATTAAGAAAATAAAAAAGACTAAAAATGACGGACACAGAAAGGTTCTGTAAGGAAATGGAAATTTTTTTGATTCTCCCCACTTTCATATGTTAGAGATGAACGCTGGAAAATCTTTTTTGAATGCAGACTATATGATCCAGATATTTATAATGATTTTGACCCCTTCACTGGACAATATGAAATAAATGAAGATTACAAAGTTAAATGCAAAAGTGACTTCTCAATAGTCTTTCATAAACTTACAAAAGAAGAATACAACAAAAGTGACTTGTACCCAAAATCATATTACTTTAAATATTTTTGGTTACATTTTATTAAACAAGTTCGCAAACTAAATCCTCATGTAGTCAAACAAACTGTTTGTGATTGTGGACCCGACTGCGAATGTGATCATGACTGTGAGTATGATTGTTATTGTTTTTGCAAATGTGATGGCTTTTCATATTAAAGTTAGGGTTAGTTTTTTTTTTTTTTTTTTTTTTTTTTAATTCAATTTATTCAGTTTAAAGTTGTTTTAAAATACTATTTAAAGTTTTGTTATCAGTATAAAAATGACGGACACAAAAAGTCTTTCGCAATCTCCTTTGTTTAAAGACATCTTTCAAACAATACAACTTCAAATTTTTGACAGTCAAAATGTTATTAAATCTGTTTATAATAATTACGAATTTGTACTTAACAATTTTACTTTCAAATCCCCTGTTAAAATTCGCATTCACGCTCAAATAACTTTTATTAAACCCGGCAGTATTGATGAAACGATGACTGTGTGGATTTCTTCAAGTCAAATTGAAGTGTTAAAATCTTCAGACCTAGACAATGCTTATAACAACATCTTGATCAATCAGTTACAAGACAGCATTGAGCGCGCAACTTTGAAAGGGTCTGGATGGGCGAAGGAACTCTAGAATCATTAGAACTGAACATTGCAAAGTATAATCCAATCAAAGGGAAATCTTATATCCCTCTTCCCAAAGAAATTCTTGACAAAAAGGCTGTATTGAATATTAAGAACACCGACGACAAATGTTTTGTGTGGTGTGTTCTGGCTAAACTATATCCTATTCAGTCGAAACAACATCCCGAAAGGGTGGCGCTATACAAAGATAAAGTAACGAACTTAAATCTCAAAGACATTAATTTCCCTGTTAGCCTTGACGCCATTGACAAATTTGAATCACAAAACTCTCCTATAACAGTCAATGTATATGTTTGGGACCTGAATCAAAACTTATGCCTTACGAATCTCTCCTAATGCCCCATCGTTTTCAGACCTCAATCACCACGTTCGATCTTTTACTAATAACAGACCCGCAAGATCCTAGCATGCAACATTATACTCTGATACGAAACATATCTAGATTATTAGGACACACTTCAAAACATCATGGCAAACAATATTTGTGCAGACGCTGTTTAACTAGAGTCTCTAATCTCCAAGTGGCTGACAAGCACAGTAAAATTTGCAAAAGTATGACAGATATTCAAACCCGTCTT